>OY978218.1:21977856-22622130 GCA_963854785.1 Vaccinium vitis-idaea | reverse complement strand
GTGCTGGAATGCCGTCAAAATTGCCTGGAATTACCCGGGATTTTATGCCGTCAAAATTGCCTGGAATTACCCGGGATTTTAGCCAAGACGGAACTGATTGTTGTCTGCCCCCAGTGCTGAGACGGAATTGTGCCTGCCCGATTTTGCTGCCAGTACGGAATGAGATTAACATCATCGGTTCAGCTCTATTCTTTCCACAACTGGTGGGAGAAGTTAACCAGGACTACTAGTATTACATCAAACAGCAAATAGCAATCTAATAAAATTGGTATCCCCTGACCCAGAATCACGCAAACTCAACTCATTACTTGGAGACTACGGAACTGTATTTCTTCCTCGTTGAGAATGAGATGAATCAGATAGTAAAATTCGGTTACTCAAAACTCTTTTTCGCTTCTAGGAGGAATAAGTCCAGCAGCTAAAACTAACAAAAAGAAATACCATGCCATAGTGTGCTACTGGTTTGCTAGATGTCAGTGCTTGAATGATGAAGACAATCAAATTCTGCTTTTAGCTCAGAGGGTTGCTAACTTGGCTGACTCGGTTTCCAGATGAATTTGTAAAGCCAAGGGCATAAATACTCTTTTCCATGCAACTTTCAATGTGCTTTTCATCCACTCACGAGTCTCTACCTTCAAAATTCAAACACTGCAAACTCGGATTTGAGAATCTAGTACTGCCATACAGAGGGAGGTAAATGGTTTCTCCATGCAAGGCCGGCTACAAGATTATAGTTCCGCGGTGACGAAAACAAGATTTTTGTATATCCAGTTCTATATGAAACAAACAAATTTATTTTGGTTTAAAATTTATTGGGCCCATTTTATTTTGTCTTGTTTAGCTGTATTAGTCACTTACTCAAAAATTTAATTGAATTTTCATTTATTTTGGCTGCACAAGAATAAATCAGTGCCGACAATATTAAGGAAATATCAAATTTTATGTTCAATTTTAACCCATTTTCTAAACCAAAGGGTTTTGCTTGAACCCCTCACGATGTAGTGGAGCCACCCGTCAAAATGTATGAAAAGACTATCTTGCCATTTCATAGTAAATAAGTTGGGTTGTGTCGGATCCGCATAACAATAGTGAAATTAGGATGTCTATATAGCATATAATTAGTCAAGCGGTGAGGAACCCGCAACATAAGCTCAAGAAAAATTCGTCTTGTCGTAACCGACGTCATGGACACTACATGAAAACCTATATACAAGTATTTAAGGCAACCAACCTTTGTAATAGAGAAAAACTGAGCCGATATACAAGTATTTAAGGCAATTGTGAAAAACTGAGCCGAATATTCTTCAAGTTTATGAGTAACGTGGAACGTGATATGATCAAAGTCACGGCTGCTGATTGAGGGAATTGACATTATTAACTAATAGACATAGTGACAATTTTTCAATAGAATCAAATAAGTAATATTTGCATCAAAATCAATTTTTCAACAGTACATGGCAGCCGGAATATAGTGTGTGCCCGTTTCTAGTTTTGTGAAAAAGAGATAAGGGAAGCATTAAATGTTTAAGTGGAACTTCTTACAACAATCAGCTTTCCATAGGAACACTGATAAGATAACAGGGCACAAACATGCCGTAAAGGAAAACAACGTCATGATTTGCCTAGGTTGTACTTGTGCTACACAAAACATGAGACATTAGAAAAAACTAGGTTGTACTTGTGCTACACAAAACATGAGACATTAGAAAAAACTTTGGCATGACTATTTGGAGGTTGTTAGTGATGGCAATATCACCTGCCCCTTGTCGGCTATGTCCGGGCTTTTCCAATTGATATACTCCCTTAGCTCCCAATGGTAAACCATTGATGATCAATGGCTAGTTGCTAAAGCGGTCACCAAAAGGCCCAGTACCATAAATGGCTGTGCACTAGCCTGAAAATATCAGAACTGTTCAATTCTCCAGTAAAAACTCATACAAACGATTCTCTATCTTGAAAAGTCCCACCACTTAAGAGACCATTTGTGTAAGGGACTTGGATCTTCTTCAGTGGTGATTTTAGACGGAACCGAACACCCAAAATCTCGACCATTAGCCTCAACAATCAGTGATTAAAAATTGCTGATAGTAAGATACTATCATACCGGTAAGATACTAAGAACAAATACAAACCATTGACTTGAGATACGCGGTCCGAATTTGGAGTGTGCGGTCTAACCAAATGCGGGATAAAGAGGATTCATTTCTTTGTCTAAAGGAATCAATTTGAAGAAGACAAAGAAGTACCTGATACATGACATCATATTTGACTGGGTCCTTGAGAAAGTATTTGAACTGCAATAGTGCATTACATGTTGAAAAGAAATTGTAAGAAATTGCAGCCTTGAGGCTGTGTGCTACATCACAAGGGAGAAAAAAAATGTAAACGGTAGAAGCCAAAAAAAATTTCTTCCTTCTCAAGTCCATCATCAAACTCATAAACCGTGACTCAAACATCCATATTTGATAATGCAGGGTCTATCAAGCCCAATAAAAGGGAACTGTCCTAGGGGGTCTTTGCATATTACTAAGGTGTTTTTCGCAGCTCCTGCTTCTGCTTTTCGAAACTATATTCTGAAAAGCATTATGTTTTATGCTTTACGACTCTAATTTCCAAAAATCACGTATCATAAAAAAAATAAAAATAACAAACACTACTGGCATTATGATCAATGTCGAATAAAAAAAGAACAATAAATAAAGCAACCAATTTATGTGGTTCAAGTGTTCAACTTAAGACAATGTCCATGTCCACATGCGCAGATCATGAAAAGAACATCACTATGAATGAGGGCTCTCATCTAAAACCCCAGAGCCCTAAATAACCTAACCATGTACAAGAACATAATAATGTACCCAACACCAGAAATTGGATCGGACCCTATTGACTGGAGCATCATGCTGATCGTCAAGGTTGGAAATGGATATGAAGCATTGAGTTTGAGACAGAGTCACAACAATTACAGTGCACTCTCTACAGAAAAGTGTGATAAAAAAGGAGCCAATATACTTCCACGTTTCCACCCAAATAATGAGTAGTATTCGTTAGGATGAGGTACCATCACAAGTCCCAGAGAAAAATAAATATTCATTTATTACCTCTTCTGAATACCAGGTTAAGAGGACAGAACAAATGAGTGGTTTTACTCCCTCCGTCCCCAATTTTTAGTCCCAAATATTACTTTTTGTCCCAATTCAAAACTAAGTGGACGTTAGGTATTGAAATTCCTTTTTTACCCTGTCATTTTTTTAATTAGTACAAACAAAGATTGGAAAAGACGTTTTGACCGTACTTTTGTAAAAGAGCACGCCAAAACGTGTTTATTGGAGGACTTTCATGGAGGGAATTCTAATTTTGGTGAGAAAATTTGAATGACTCGACATCCATTTAGGCGCCTAAATGAGTGCCAAATCAGAACCACTTCCCATCATCATTTTGGTGCCTAATTATAGTAGGCTCAAAACCCAATAGACTGATTTTGAAAAAAAAACAAAAGATTGAAGGGGTAGAATAGGAAAATCAAGTTACAAAAAGTGTCATGATTTTGTTCCCTAGTAACGTTGGAATCCCGAGGAGGGACAAATAAATGAGGACGGAGGGAGTAGTTAGATGACGAAAATCCAGGTCATTAGTTACCAATAGTGCCTCAAAATTCTAACATAATAGCTTTGACAACTATTAGTCTCAAGATTTATCATTATGATGCCATTTCTTGTCATGCAACAGAGAAATGGGATAATCTTAAGCAATGACTACATCAGTGCTCTAGATTGTATTTACCTGGAAAAAGACTTGTGGAAGTATTAAACCAAGAAGGGCGAGGGCGTAATATGGTTTACCAGCCCCTAGAAGATAACCTGCAACAAGAAACTCTGTTATACTGAACTTCACAAACAAAGGTTCAGCAACCTAAATCCTACATCGTATCAAGAGAATCAGAAACAGTACAAGTCTATGATCTTCAATGGGCCAGGTGAATAGGGAAATCAGGACCTGTACTAGGACTTCGAACGCTCATAAGATTCAGCTATTGACTGAATTGTCATAAAATTATTTGAATAAAACATTTACGTGATTGAATTTGCTACTTTGCTCCTTTTAAATTACTTTTTCCGGGATAACAGCCACTCCTTCAGAGTTCAGCGTGAACGGAATGTTCTTTTTAAACTTGTCGGAATTCAGTATAAGGATCGGGATAACAGCCATTCCTTCAGAGTTCAGCGTGAACGGAATGTTCTTTTTAAACTTGTCGGAATTCAGTATAAGGATCAAGCACCCACTAGATGCCTTAACCCTCCTCTCAGGGTCGTGAGTGGTCCCTGTCACTAAAGGGAAAAGAAAGTCTAACTGATAACATCGCTTTATCTAAAGGGAAAAGAAAGTCTAGGAATGACACAGCAACAACAAAGATAACAGTATTGGATAAGAACTATGATTATATAAATGAAAAGTTTTACGTACTAGCCACGGATATCTGAGTAATGTCAATAGCGCCAATGCAAATCCATTTAGCAGTTTCAGCACCAAAAGCAACAGGAATTGACTGGTCAGACATCATGTCCAAAGGTTAAAATAATATTGAAGGGTAATTTACTTACCAATAGCAACAGGATTCACAAAACATTTGAAAGAGAATAGAGTAAACCTGAAGTCCTAGTGCTCTATCTCCTTCAACACTTTTGAAGTCATTTACAATGCCTATACCTAGCTAAAACATCAAAAGAAAAGTTGATTAACATCAACTACCTCATGTCATGTTACGTATAACAAAAATGCTTCTACAAAATACAAACCCCAGCTATGCTGTACAAGAGTGTGAGGACAATTATCTCTGGTGTAAGGGTTCCAAACAAAGCTTGACCAGCCCACCTGCATTTGAGAAATCCAAGCATGACAAGTTATGCAATGGAGCCAAGATCCACATTGACTTGCTTGCTCTTAATAGACTACGGTGACTAGCCAACCAAGACAAACAAATTGAACCTGTGAAATTTTTCTTGGGTACAAATGACATATATGGCAAATGCATACTGCTGATGGATGTCACAGATTTCGTGAGAGAAGGTAAACTAAGATATGTTACCATGGCAAACTTATATAACTTGCTCCTAGAGCTAAATTGCCACTCCATCCATTCTGTTTGAGCTGCAAGAATGTGAGGCTAATAGTCAGTGCTTAGTCAAATTCTCTTCTTCAACAGTACGTATACGAGAGTGTATTTAGATGAAAGGCGATACAGGGGATTACCTTCAAAGGTGGAGCTGAGTAAATGTAAGATACCAAGGACCCGCCTATAGCAAGGTAAAATATTATAGGGACATCATGCCCGGCCTATAAAGGACAACCATTCAGGAACTGAAATTCACCTTAAGTATTTTTATGGGAAGTAAAATGGGCCACCAATTCCAAAGACCTACCCACACATCCAATAAACGAGCCAACCCAAGGCCTCCTAGAAGAAGCACCCAAATTTGGGTAATCACCTGAGAGGAAGAATTTGCAAGATAATTCTGGAAGTGGTCTATAAGAATAAAGTAAAGTTTGGCACGTGAAGTGCATTTAAAAGGGAAGAAAAAAAACACACTGATAAAGCTTACATGCCTCATTCTCAGATATTGCCCCCGAAGGAATAGGACGATAAGGTTCATTAATAGCATCAATCTCTCTATCATACCAATCGTTGAGAGTCTACGAAGGTGAAAGCAAACAACTTTTAGATGCTCTAAATTCCAAAGCAGTGATTAATATGCACACTCGTGAGATAGGTACCTGCGTATAGCCAGTCAGACACGGGCCAGACATCATCATACACACAAATGATTTGGCAACATCATCCACCGTCCAGTGGAAGTTTCCTGCAATATAAACAGAACTGGTCACAAGTGAATTAACATCTATAAGAAGCTTTGTGGAAGGAATGTGAATTCTACAAGAAAGCGTCAAAGAAAGGAATGCATTTGGAATGTCTCGATGTCCCCACACTGGTAGTACAAAAGATTCTTCCACATCAAACCATATGCTGATATAATCATGCGGATATTCTTAAGCCCGAAACGACAGTTATTAAATGCTATATGAAAAGGTCGGTACTAAGGGTATTCGTATTGATGGAGAACCATAAAATTCAGAATCAAAATAGTAAGTATAGTCATATTTCTGCAGCAATGAAATGAACGGCTTAGGAAAGGTTTGAAATACACTCAAGCATCAATTTTACAAGTGCTGATGTAAAGAGGAGTACCAGAGGCAGCAGCTCCACAAACCACTCCCCAGACCAATGGTGGCCAAGTAACAGGTTTTGTAAGTTGAACACGTATCTTCCATATATCCTGCAGAGAAGATAAGAGCCATAAATGCCCTTTCCAATATTATTTGCATCGCAAAGAGTTCTTGCATTACTTCCTACTTTTTTTTGTTTTCTTCTTTGTTGCCGGGACAATATACAATGGAGTGCGAAACGTAGACGAGTCTAGAAAGGTTTTCCATGCTTCTCTAAAGATAGTATTTCCATCCAGTAATTGTTCTAAGAAAATATGTAAAGTACCGCCTCAATCAACAAGAAGGGTGGATCAATCATAAAAATGTCCATAATCTAATCCTATGGGATATCAAATCTTTCAAGAAAATTTAAACACAGATATTTAAAGGGATTGTAATTGCTGTGAGGTGTCCTACGATAAAAGCCCAGTATATTTTCCAAAGAATGTGAAGTTAAAAAATTCCCATGAGTTTTTTTTTTTTTGGAGAAGCATAAATAAAGTCAAAGAGCTATCAATCATGCAGGCACTCCGATATGGATCACCATCTCAGCGCAAGCACGTGTCTCTCTCTGATCTCCGAAAATTCTCCTATCACACCCAATCCAGGCCTGCAAGCTGCAGTCAAGTAGCCCTTCTATAAGTTTGTAGAAACTCAACTACTGTGTCTTTCCTGAAGAAACCAACCATGGAACATGTCCTCCACTTAAGGATGTTCAATGTTAGGCTAATGGAAGTGGAAGAAGTCCTCGTCTTTACGTGGGGCTATTAAGCTACTTTAACCATACCACCCACAATTCATGTTTCAGAAATTCAGACAGACCAATACTGCATGAGAATGTCACACACAATACACACACCAGAGAATTTCCAAGAGTAACCATCAAACCCCAGTTCACACATCCCTTTCAGTGCCACACAAGCATTTGCACTGTGCATCTGGCTATGCTCCTACAACAAATTAATGACAGTCAAAATAGTTTTTTCAAGCATGTGAAACTCCTATTCTTAGTGTTATACCCGAACAACAAATGGAGGAAAAAATGAGTGCCCCATGAAATTTGTACACAGCACTTTGCAATTCTGCCGAGTCATTTATGTAGTACTCTTCCTTTTCTTTACTGTGGGTTCATGAGTCTATATGTTATGCGTGAGATGCCATGCCATCAACTTCATGAATCTAGGAGCCAAGTGTCAGCCTTGCAAGGTGACACATGAAGCCAAGTGGGGCAGCACTTCATGTGTCATGTTGTTCCTCCTTGAGGTCTAGCTACACTGTCTGGACTAATGTATGTCCTTCCTTGTCCTCAAGTACATATGCTTACGATGATATAAGCTTCACTATAATCCTAAGGCTTCCACTAACAAAATGCAATACTACTTGAACAATGTCACCTCCCTCATAATGAGTGGGAAGTGTGGGCCATGGCGATCCTTCTCCAGTTTATTACCCAAGAAAACAGTCCTTTTAGGGAGCTTGGAGACACTAGCTTATCAACTTAAGTTCCAATTGCCGTCATACTTCCTCACTTTTGCCAAGACCACCTCAACTCTTATTCCGATCAATCTATGTGCCTCTGAGGACGTAATATACTTCTAAGATGGCTCCATAACCAGTCTACATACCTCCAACCATCCACAATTAACATGTGAATAAAGCACATTACAGCACAAGTAAGAAAACAAAAATAAGTCTATAGTTGGCATGTTCATATCCATGAATCGTGTCTGTATCCTGCTTCAGCTAGCACAAATATTTTCTGCTTTAATTTGGTTTTACCTATCCTGTAATTTCTGCTTGATGTCTATAACATTTTGATAACATATGCATCCTTGTTGACCAATTACGTATACATGTTGATTCTTTGGCAGAGATGCAAGTGCAAGCCTATTAAATATTTTGAATGGAACCCATGTTTTGCTATAAGTAGATGAGACTAGATGTCAACACTTAAAGTACAGCTCTTGTTTTGGTGAATAATCGACATTCTCTTTTCTGTACTGTTGGTTAATTCCAGTATTTTAGCACAAAAAAAAAGAAAAATTACACTCAAAATTATGTCTAAAATACTGGACTGGATGAGCTGTGGCCAAAATAATGGGTGATGGATATAAGTATTGATTGTGGTACTCTCCTTGCGGGAGATTGCTGCTTGCAAGATATACGGGTAAGGGATGTAGTGATGAAATGATTCTGATTTCTGAATCAGCCTATTCTTGAGGTATATTATCCTTCTCGATTTAAAAATGGAGGGGAAGAAAATAGAAAGAAGTTCTTAGATTAAGAATTACTTCTCTATAGAAAGTAGAAACATGTTGAGTCGTCCATGGCATAAAAACGTTACCACTAGTCCATAATTATATAGCCTCATGGGAAATAGGTTGGTGTCATATGGATTCCTCGTTGCTTTTCCAAATTTTGGATATAATGGATCAGTTTTGAATTTGTGGATTATCGTCAGTGTCAGACATAGGTTTTGAGGTGGGGTGCCATGACATGCTATCATCACCTATAAATATGCCACATAAACAAGTCCAGACAGCAACTTTGTATTTTACTGGCACCTCTGCTTTAAGGGCTGAAATTAACTTAATACAAAGAAACAAATTATAGTGATTTGTGACTCCGGATCAATATTTTAAGGTCTTGACCGAATGAACTGCATTAGTTTACTAGATAAAAAAGAAAATTTGCTTGAAAAAACCCTGAATTCTACTTCTATAAATTTTTGCACCATATGTATTAAACACAATTAGTTCGTAATAAACATATATTTACATGGCAAATTTTGAAGCGTAACTTTCATACTTCCCTGTGAAATTCTTCTAATACTTCCCTCATGCTTGCCTTAAAAAAATTTGGCACCCTGTAGCACAAAATCTTGGTTCCGCCACGTGTTATGGTATTTCCGGGCTTGATTATGCCATTAAAAGGATCCAATTAGTCACTCATGGGCTATCGGAATAAATAAGACTATGATTTCTAGATTGGAATTTGAAAAAAAATTACTCAAGTGACAGCTTGTGCCATGCAAAAGTTTTATGTGAAGTGACATTTGAAGTGATTCTCATACAAAAAAGTAGTACTTTGCAGGAAAAGTCAAAAAGTGCAATTATTGACTAGGCTTTCAGAAAGCCATTGAAATTTGAAAAAAAAATTACTCAAGTGAGACAAAAAATTTGGGTAATTAAGTGAAACAAAAATTATTATGGCTTATTTTACAATCAAAAGATAAATTCTGCAGCACTTCAAAAATTATAATGAAGTTCGATTTCGCCATTTGAATTTTCGTGGCATGCACCAAATAAAAATTTGGTATTGAATGACCAAATGGAGCTTCAATACAGATTCTATCATCCCCCCTTTGTTTATTTTCTATATTGTATCACCATGCAAATCGGAAGGATGTTTTAGTGGTGGAGCCTTGGACTGGAAATATTTGTGCAGGTTGATCAGAGCCAACATGATTGGGGCTGCTGTATTCTACGGGGACAAGCCATAAGTGAAGTTCTGTTGCATTTGTGGTCAAGTTTTTACCAATTGCAGAAGGCTTTTAATCTTTTCTTTTAAAAAATCGATATTTCCGCACCTCAATCCGTAATTATGTAAATCAATAAGTGGAGTAACGTATGAAAGTTGATATGTTATAAATCATTAAAATCTCAAGTCAAGGATAATGTGCGAGCTGCGAATTCCACGGAAATCAAATCTGAACGAACCACAGTTTTGCATTGTTTGGTTTATTGGCTCAATATTCAATTTTTGGTAACGACCACTGACATTTATTTACAGAAAATTGGAAATAAAACGGAGATGGATGGATGACTGACCGTCTCTCGTTTGGCTCCTTTGATGCCCAAAATCTGGTTAAAGCTCGAACCTGCTGCCAAAGGTGCTGGAGCTTTACCTATAAATTAACCAAACAACCCCCACTTAAAATCCCCAATAAACCTTCGCCAAATCGTGTTTAACCTATATACTCAAAAAGTTAACGATCACTAGTCACAAGAATGAACATTTCTAATTTTGTTTTTACCTTCGTTTGCATCCGTCTCCGCTGCTCTGACCGTCAGCCTCCGACCTAAGAGGACAATACTAATCATTAGACGCATGCAAATACATGTATGGCTCTCGATACATAGATATGTATCACTCTATATAAATATTATATACATACATATACAAGAGAATGTGTTACTAGAAAGAGTTATAGTAGAGTCGATAAATGGAGTGATAAATTGAGCTTACAGCGGAAAGAGAGAGAAATTGGTGGGGCAATAGGCGGAGTTTGACGTTGGGTCATGTTATTCGATAGTCGAAAGGATGAGACTGGGTATACAACGGTCGCCATTTCAGAGACTGCTTTGGACCGGAGGCCAAGAGCTGGAGAGAGAGAGAGAGAGAGACAGAGAGAGATCTAGGTAATGTCAAACTCTGTCAAATATCAATCAAATATTTGGAGGGGCGATTTTTAAATACTACTCCTACTACACCTACAGTTTTGTCATTGTGTTTGTCAGGTGTACCTGAATCAGTGTTCTGCTTACTTTGACTCACTCCAATGACCTGTTGCTGGACCCACATGACTCATACCAGTTACTTTTTTCTTTTTTTTTTATGCGATTTGATATACTCCCTCCGTCCCAATTTTACAGTCCCTCGTTCTATCCTAACCGGATAAAAAAACGATTATATATTTCAATCGGTAATACATTTTATATGCAATATGGATCTTGTTTGATAGATCTTGATTTAATCTAATAAACAAAGTGTTTAAAATCACCTAAAACATTGTAGATTATAAGATATAACACTTTGAAAAGTAGCATGAACTCCCAAAATGGACTATAAAATTGGGACGGAGGGAGTATATCAGTAGAGTTAGTTGTTACACAATCAACTAGACTAATTGCCCTGATTTCATACTAGGTTGTACATGTAGTTTATTGGAGTACTTGCAAAAAAAAAATTCTTGATTCTTCACATTTTAGGGTTAAACCGCAATCTTGGGCTGACAATAACACATCGTAACGTTAGGGTGTTTGGAGACATCCGCAGCTCTCGGGAATAATTATCTTTTCTATTTAACAATTTGTCCATCCTGAAAAAAGCTAAGCCGGAGATAGGGTCCAGCGATTAAAGAGCACCATACCTTGTGTGGTTGATATAAGGAATTTTAATAATTTAAATTTATTAAAATACTTTTGTCAAGATAAAAAGATTCTTATGGTGACAGTTTTTTTTAAATATAGAGTGTCGAGATTTTAGATCAACTCCAACTACAGGGGTCCACGAAAAAGTCCATCTACACACGAAACATAGAAATAATTAGCTTAAGAGACACAGATTTTTTATGCACCGATTGGTCTATGAAGCCCACTTACATGTGTCACGAAAAAAATTCCAACCACTTACATGTGTCACGAAAAAAATTCCAACCGTCCATTGATTTTACAATAATTTTAGGAGTGAGCTCGTGTAAATCAACTCAATCTGATCCTTAAATGTTTGATCCAACGTACTAATTTTTTACTTATAAGTAATGATCCTAAATTTTAAATGAAAAATTGGTATATTAGATCAACCACCTAAGGTATCTGGTTGACCTGATTTTTAAAAACCCCACTCGAAAAATTATTTAAAATTAATTAATGTTTCGAATTTTTTGTTTGTAAACCGTAAGTAGGCCCTATGAGCCCCATGGGTCGATCTATGCACCATCTATGCACAAAGGATCTATACCCATAGAATTACACTTAGATTAATTTACATTCGACAAATAGTTCTTGCAATTTTTATTTCATATTTTTTACTTTTTGGGTTTTTTTTTTTGGGTAAGTTGGGTTTTGTTTTTATGTACGTAAAATTGTAAATTACTCTTCCTATGTAGAATAAGTAAGAATAATTTGATAATTTTGCATGAATAAAGATAAGGAAATGGATGCAAGTTGCAACAAAATAGGAAAGGAGTGTCAAAATGATTTTAGTTTGCATTAAGATTAGTATCATATTCCAATGCAGTTGAATTTTTCTATCCACCTAATTTTGTCTTGTCCATTTTTAATTTGCCAAATGCCCTAGTCCTTATATTCTAGTGCTATGTATGAGTGCGTGTAAAACGTATTTCTAAATCTTCTAACCCAACATTAATATCCAATCCAGACGATTTTTAGCAATTTTTTTGGTAATAAAGAGTGTCCCAACGAACCGGATTAATTTCAGTCCCTCCCACAATCTTTTCCACCTTTTGCATGAGGTGAGGTGACCCCAACACCAAAACACTGCTGAGGGAAATTGACTATTTGACCTTGGGGTGGTAAGTCCCGTCGTGGCAAGTCAATTAATCACTACGGCAACCCGTGGCAAGTCAATTAATCACTACGGCAACCCTTAGGTCTTATATTTTTTTTTAATAGAATTTTATCAATAAAATGCTGTAATTTTAAATGCAAGAAATCACAATGCTCATTTGGAAAGTTTTGGCAAGGGAAAAGAATTCTATGAAGTACGGATGAATTACTAGTAAATCTTAACCACGCAATATTTTAAATTCCAAATGAGAAAACAAAAATAATTTTCTCACTTTCTTTTATTTTATTTTTTTTAAATTCTTCTATAACACCTACTAAATAAAAATCGCACCGCCCAACTTACCTTCAATTCCATTCAAATTACACAACAAGGCAACTTGAGTTTTAAAATAAAATTTTGCAGTGTCAACAAGATAGAATCAAAGATCTTTAACTCTTGAATTTCGCCTTAGACCTCCCCAACATTTTGGGACCCGGGGGCCCTGCTGTGCGGGTGCCGCATGGCACCGTGCCATGCGGCCATCCGACCGTCCATTGCGAAAATGCACGGCTCGGATTTAATCAAGCAATGAATGGCTTAGATTTGCATTGAGCTCGGATTAAATCCGAGCCGAGCATTTTTGCAATGGATGGCTTGGATGGCCGCATGGCACGGTGCCATGCGGCACCTGCACAGCAAGCCCCCCAAATCCAACATTTTGAGCCGAGTCTACTAGTCTTGATATGTGCACCTTTCGTGAGTGGAAGCTTTCTTGCACATTTGAGGATATAATGTTACACTAAAATCAATGACTTGGTCATCACTTAAAAAGCAAGATCAACGAAGTCACTTTCCCTTGTATTTTTTTTTTGGGTGCAAGTCACTTTCCCTTGTATATAAGTATATTGGACGAACATGCTTTAAAAATTGAAATTTTCAATAAACAAAAGCTAGAAGGTAGATCGCATAGAAGTTAAGTATGTGTCCACATGTTTCTTGTCGTTGTATCAACATCTAGATGACCCCCACCGAGCTTAATTGCGTAGTTTAACAAGCCGAGTCCAAAGTTTGGGCTGGATTAGGATAACAAAGTTGCTTTTAAAAAATGACCATTTTCGGGGAAAAATATTGTCGCCACTTTTGTAGTGCTGCTACAATTGCAGATTGCCAGGACGTCGCGTAATATTTTTACAAGTTCGAGGTCAATTTCCAGAATAAAAAAGAAGATTATTCGAGCATGATCAACGTATCAAAGTGGGATTAACAAACATGATTTCGAGAGTACTGTAGAGGTAATTAATAAAGTTCCTCACACTTCTTGGGGTGGTGTAACTAAATCTGTGACTGTGGATGAGATGGGGTGGCTCTTAACTCTATTAGAGAGGATAAAACCCCAGGGCCGGATGGTTATAACTCAGCGTTCTTTTAGAGGAATTGGAATATCGTTGGTGCAGATATAACTCTTGTGGAGCCCTTTTTCTCTGGTAGTTCTTCCTGAGACGATCAACGAAGAAGACGATTCCCTCGTTCTCAATTTGGACCTAGGCCTGCACACTCAACACACCGTTAGCACCAGACCGGACCGTAGAGTCCAGAACGGTACTCCGACGGTCAAGTTAGTAGATGACAAAGATGAAGTGTAGATCTAGGGTTTTGAGAGGAGAGTTATGCGTACCTTTTTCTAGATGATGATGTTTTCCTTTTATAGGTGAGCCTTGGCTTGATCTCCAAGCACAACTGTGCTCGTCACGTGACTTAACCGCTCGGGTGACGTCACAATGACGAGCCCGAAGGAATATACTGCGAGCACATGCTTCTAATAAAATCGTTACGCGTGACTTAACTGTTCGGCTCTTATGTCCTAGTCTTGAATTTGGACGTATGCGTCCCCCAGTGAACGGCATTAGGTTGACATGCCCCAATTTCGGGTTGACGTGCCTCCACAGATGATGATCCTCAATTCTAATTTTCTTTCTCGGCTCTGCTGATGGTTTTGGCGACCAATTGACCATGTACCCAAACATGAGTTCTTTGATGCATTGAAATCGTTTCCACGAGTCAAGGATAGACAAGACTAAGGCGTCATGGTTAACCAAAAAGGTGGATTTTTACAAGGCTAAGGAATTTGATCGGCCTTTTGACAAGAGAGTGGATATTGATAAGACTGACAAGGCCAAGGAATTTGATTGGCCTTTTTGACAAGGGGATGGACTTCGATAAGATTGATAAGGCCAAGGAATTTGATTGGCCTTTTGGACAAGAAGGGCAGACTTTGACAGACAAGGCTTGAGGAATTTGATTGACCATGTTGACCTGACAGATAAGAGCAAGAACGTGTTGACTCGAAAGATATGGAAGACTGCGTTGACTCGAAGTTCTGAAAGATGGCAAACATGCCTCACTATTAATGTCGAAACTGTCATGATAAAATTGAATTTTTATTTTGTGATTATTTCACTCCATCAAGTGATGCTCATTCAAATCTTCTTATCAAAACACAAGGCTTCTTGTCATGAACCCATGCCCCAGATTGCTGATGATGCCTCATTGATTTTAATTCAAAATGCCCCAGTTTAGAGGGCTGCTGATGAAGACCCGTTGATATGCCCTAGTTTGGAGGGCTGCTGATGAAGACCCGTTGATATGCCCCAGTTTGGATTTTTTCTTTGTTCGCACAATGCTTTGACTTTTGATTTTCAAGGGAGATTAAACTGTTCCCTTTTGTCTTGAATCCTCACTATCAAGTTGCGCTCCTCAATCTGAAAGGACTTCATTCAGGTTATAATGGGGCCAAGGCTTGGGCTCAATAAAGAAAGGGGAGAAGGCTCAAAAAAAAAAAATTCGTTGGGTTATCATAGCTAGCAACTATCTCAGACTTTATTTGTGCCCTTTTTGCTTTTGATGGGCACTTTCTTCCCTTTATGCCTGCTTGTTGCTTTTGATTGGCAATTTCTTTCCATTTGATTGTTTCTGTTTCATTTCCTCGACGCTTCTCACCTTGTTGCACCCACTTGTTTGGTGTTTTCACACGCTTATCAGCTTGGCACTTTCATTCTTGAGATGCTTTGAATTTTCACAGGCCAACATTTTTAACAATTTTCATTCTTTCCATTTTGCCCCAGTGTGTGGGATAACTGCCTAGCTGAGTTCTTTTCCAAAGAAATTGATTTAGGCTCAAAGGGGCTTGCAATAGATATTTATGTGGGGAATCAAACAAAGAATGCCTTTCTTCATCTTAAATTGCACAACTTGATAGGGAGAACTCATGCTTGCTCTAACTTTTGCCTAGATCTCATTTTGAAGTTTGATCGAGCGAGCTTTTTGCCTTAACTTTTGCCTAGGCTGCCCTTGCGGGTTTTCGACCTAGCAGGCTTTTCCTGTGTCAAAGCATCACTTCTTGATGGCACCGGGGAATGGTCTACTGGAAATCCTCCTTGTGTAACGCCCCGAATTTCGGACACGTTAATAAAACATTTCCCAAAATGATTTCATTAAATAAAAGTGAATTTCTTTAAATAACAAAAGAAGCATAGTTAGATTTCATTAACTTAAACGGAATACATTAAACTTCAAAATAAGATAACTTGAAATCGGATTTCAAAAAGGAATAGAGCAATAACTAATACAAAATCTAGCGTTCGACATCTTTTGTCCTCTAGTAGGCTCCACCTTTAGCATCCATCAGCATTCGACAATTCCTTCTTATTCCTAGAATGGCCCTTCCGTTCCGTCTTCGATATCTGGCATGAAAAGCCAGGGTACGAATACCATGAGCGGATGACGCTCAGCAGCTAAAGCCTACCCGAACCCTTACTTAACAAGTAATACACAGTTTGATATAACGAAGACATAACATTACGGAACAAATAAATTAATTCAATATCAAGCACCCACATAGTGAAAGCTACCTCGAAAAATCAAATACTCTATCAATCATAGTACTTTACCCATCCCATTATTCAACCTTCCTTCCAAATTATTATCATGTTATGATTGACACATTTTCGTTTCCCAGATTATCACGGAGTTTCACTTTCACTCATTACGAGTTTCGAATTCCAACCATCATAAGGATCAATTTCAATCAACACAGCATTCAGCTTTCCATCATTTCAAGATTCACTTCCCCCCTTGAGAATGTACATACAGCGCATTCTTCAAGATGCACATACAGCGCATAAGGATGTACATTCAGCACATATCCTTGAGACGTACATACAGCACGTGAGGTTGTACATACAGCACATTGCCTCGGGATGCACATACAGCACATAGGTATATCCAATACTGCATAATTCCTCAATTCCATTATCCTTGGCTAACTGCCAATCATAAAACTTAAACTCTGGCTAACTGCCAATCATAAAACTTAAACTCTGCGAGATAGCCTCCCCAACTGTTATCAACCACGTCCACCGTTTACTCTCCAACTCAAATACCACTAATGAACCTAATGTCCGTCTAAGTTAATGGGTAACCCCCAGCGAACAACAACTATAATAATAACAACATTCTAACCACTATAAGAAGGATTCATGTGATAATGATACTAAGGAGTCATGGAATTAATATTAGAAACATGTAATCAACACAACAAACCTATTGTAAGCGAATTTACACAATGCACAAAGAGCTCAAGTGAACAATATTAACGCAATTCAAGAAATATCTTTAGTATTCCACACCATGCATTCCGATAGCACATACACACAACAGTTAAACACAGTATTATCCAATTATAGGTACATTCAAATATATTTAGGGAGATAGACTTTAACTACCTCGGATCCGTAGTCGTAACGCGTCATGACACCTTTGCTAAATACGCAAATTAAGGGTCTTTGAACTCCGGACCTAATATTAACAAATCCAATACTCAGTACTTGGCGCAAGAACACTACTAACAGTAATACTCTCGACTCATGCGACCAAAATGTTCATGGATACGAGGCTCGGTTAGTCTTGGTCACCACACGGTTCATACTGCCCAGAATACAACAACATCTCCTTTGTTTGAAAATTCATATAAAATAGAAAATAGAAATTATAAACTTATCCTTCACACCAATTTTGCAAAATTCAGTTAGGAGGACAATGGTACTCTCGGATTTCCAAATGGACGTCTATATTATGAGTTTTAATAGAAAACGTGACTGCCGGTCCGGAACGGACCAACCCTCTTAAAACTGCCATAACTCACTCAAAACTTCATCAATTCAGACGAGAACAGTTAGGTTTGAAAAATAAGACATTTTTCTAGCTTCTCAAACAAGAATCGCTCGAAAATATGGTCTGTTGAGCAAATGGGCTTGTTTCAAAGTTAACAGCTGTCATGGAGGAAAATAGTCATCCGAAACATGTTGGATTTGATCCATTACTTTCAAAGAATCCATATCCACGAAAAATCATACTCATACTAGTCACAAAAGAGAGTAATCAATCCAAAAATCAGAACATTTGAAGCCCATATGATACCCTTAAAATTGTCAGTAATCGACATTTAATCAACGGGTATCTGTAATCTTAACGTGGGGAGATTAATAAGTATTTAATAACGTGGAGCTCGAAATATAATTGAGATAAGGACGGGACTGCAATTATAATTCTTTAGTGGTATGAATTATAATTTGTGAAATAAGAAATAGAATCCTGGTAGGATTAGGTTTTCTTATTTACACAAGGAGCCCAAATTTATTTCTCCTGAGGTCCCTGCACTAGCCCTATAAATATACCGTCTTGCTCTCTAGGTCTGCGATGTTTTTTGTGAGAACAAAAAAAAAAAAAAAAAAAGTGGGCTGTGAAAGAGAAAAACAGAACTCGTTGGAGTCCACAATCAGGTACGAGATTCGAGGTATAAGGAAATAGGGCAGAAGATCGCAAGGTACGGTCGAGCTTTGTTCGTGCTGTAATTGGATTTAGACAAAAGGAAATAAGTCCACCGTACGCTCGTGTCTACGGAGGAGAGGTAACCCTAATTCCGCCATGTAGGGTTCGTATTTATTTTTGTTGTTTAATCTGTACGCATAATTACTGGGTTCTGGGATTCGTTTCCCAACAGTGGTATCAGAGCAGGCTGTAATCATGCGTATGGATTAAACAAGTCATGTTGTCCGTAGAACATAGATATAGAACTATGTTAACTGTTGTTTTGCAGAGTTCTAGTTTGTTCTAACGTCTGTTTTGCAGAATCGATTATCCCACTATTATGGTCATGCATGTTTTTGATTGTGTGATTGGATCCCACGCTTTGTAATTGTTTTATGCGTGGTTACTATTACTGTTTTTTTATTACAAATTTAGTTTTGTAATCTGTAATAGTAGTATGTGGGAGGCATAAGTTTTTTATGTAATCTTTGTTTCTTCAGTTGTATCGTTTTAGATATATAGATCTGTTGTAAGATTACAGATTCTGTAATGGGGCATACGATATGGAGAAAACAATCTTTTTTGACAAGAAGATAAGTTTTGTCAAGAAAAAAGAATGTTTGGCTCGCATCAGAATTTTTTTCAGATTTTTAGGGTCAGATGGCAAGGCTGTTTTGACCCAGTAAACATCGAAATTGAAAATTCTGTTCTTCACAGAAGTTGTAGGTAATTGAATTTCGAATCCAACCCAATTGGAATCAGTTTAATCGGAGTTCGGATGAGGGAGAAAAATCCAAAATACTGAAGGCTGTGCAGTTTACTCGGGAAAAATTTCAGATCCGATTTTTCTTGCCTAAGTATGGTTGGATTTTGGTTTCCTTGATTGATTCAAAGTATCTAAGTCTTCAACATATGTATTGCTCAAGGATTTCAAGTTTGGAAAGGATTCCTGACTGCTTAAGGATTTCAAGACTCGAAGGATTCCTGACTGCTTAAGGATTTCAAGACTGGAAGGATTCCTTATTGCTCAAGGATTGCATCTTTGATCATAATAGTTGGGATACATATTATTTATGTTTCCTTTTTATGAATATTTGTATATTCATCTTGTTTGCATGTGTGATAGTTTACCATATTTGGACAACATGGTAATATTTGGCTTTTGACCTAGATCACGGTTTTTGTAAACATGTTAATTTTGATAACCCTCACAATTTTTTTAAATAACTAAGTGGGAGAGGGAGTTTATTTTGTATAAATCCCATGGTCTCCATTACTAGTATGTAGATGATATAATTAAGTTTTGTGTGTTGGTTTTAGTACCTTCCTCCCCATCGGACGAAATTAATTATGGCATCATCGGTACTTACTTCCTTAGAGGATAGCTCCAAGATAATTGTTGTGTGGACTACTCCTCCATATGGGGTAGTTCATTACGGAACAATGGATCTTGAAGTTAGGTAATGGTATACACTTAGCTATAAATAACAAGTATCCTCTCCATCTGAGTCACTGCTTTTATTTATAGGACCGAAGCAAATTAGCTATTTAATTTTATTGGGCATGGTTTAGTGTCTAGATAGTAAAATTAAAAGGTTGTGCCTATCTACACGAATGTTGAAGACTAGTGGACCTACCCATCGAGGCATACTCTTCACGGTGTGTAGGGTTGCTAATGTTTTTCTTTTAATAGACTGGTTGAGGGAACCAATTTAATAGAATTACAAAAAGTTTTTTTTATTGCCCTTCATAATTGATTGTTATGTGATTCTCAGATTCAAAAATGGGCTCATTCAATCCACTTGCTGCTATTCTCAAAGAAAATAAACTTACTGGACCTAATTTCATTGACTGGAAAAGAAATCTGGATATTGTGTTAACTGCTGAGGGTCATAAGTATGTGTTGTCTGAGGATTGTCCTCCCAACCCGGCCCAAATGGAAAATGCAACAGAAATTCAAATAAAAGCTTATAAGGATTGGATTAATGCTGATGAGATGGCGCGGTGTTACATTCTGGCTTCCATGTCGAATGTATTGCAACATCAGCATCAGTCTATGGAAACTGCCTATGACATGATGTTGAACCTTTTAGAAATGTTTGGGGATCAGAATCGTGCTGCTAGGCAGGTTGCAATGAGGGAGGTGATGAACATTAGAATGGTTGAAGGGACCCCAGTAAGGGATCATGTTCTGAAGATGATAGGTCTTCTGAATGAACTAGAGATCCTAGGAGCTGAAATCGATGGGCAAACCCAGGTCGATATGGTGCTCAATTCGCTGACCGGCCCTTTTAAGCAATTCCGTCTGAATTACAGCATGCATAAGATGCACTACTCGTTGACGGAATTGTTGAAAGAGCTTGTATCAGCTGAGGGTCTGTTGGACAACACAAAGGAGACTGTGTTTGTGGCTGAAAAGGTTTCTACTTCTAACCGAAAGGTAAGAAGGAGCAGAAAAAGGTTCAGAACCAAGCCAATGCTCCTCGGGCAGTTAATGGAGCTCAAGGTGGAGTGAAAAAGCCTAAGGGCAAGTGTTTTCACTGCAAGCAGAAAGGACACTGGAAGAAAGATTGTCCAGTTTTTCTCAACAAAATGAACAATCAAGGTAAATCTTTTTCACTAGTAGTTGAATCATGCTTAGCGGTGTTATCTACCAGCACCTGGTGTGTAGATACGGGAGCCACTAATCATGTTTGCAATTCATTGCAGGGGTTCCAGGAAACCAGATGGCTAAGTGATGGAGAGATTCACCTACACATGGGGAATGCTACGAAAGTAGCGGCAGTTGCAGTAGGAAACGTTATTCTTAATTTTAGTAGTGATAGGAGTTTAATTTTAAGAGATTGTCTTTATGTTCCTTCTATTAGGAGAAACTTGGTTTCAGTTTCTAATTTGATTAAGGATGGTTATTTGGTTTATTTTAATGACTCAGTGGTTATTAAGTTAAATAAACGTTTTATCTGTTCTGGTTCATTGATTGACAATCTCTACATTATTAATCCTATCTTTCCTACGATGCAACTGAATGAAATGAATAACACTAATAGATTGCCATGTAAGAGAAAAGAACCTTCTAAATTGAACCAAACGTATCTTTGGCACTTACGCCTAGGTCATATTAATCTGAATAGAATTTCTAGGCTGGTTAGAGATGGACCTTTGGGTTCATTACAAGTGGAGGCACTTCCAGTCTGTGAATCCTGTTTAGAAGGTAAAATGACCAAGAGGCCCTTTTCAGTAAAAGGGAATAGAGCCAATGAACCGTTAGAATTGGTTCATTATGATTTGTGTGGACCCATGAATGTCCAAGCTAGAGGTGGTTATGAGTATTTCATCACTTTTATCGATGATTACTCAAGATATGGCTACATTTATTTGATGCGCCGTAAATCCGAATGCTTTGAGAAATTCAGGGAGTATAGAGCGGAAACGGAAAAGCGTCTGGGTAAATGTCTCAAGACACTACGATCTGATCGTGGTGGCGAATACCTCTTGGTAGAGTTTAGGGACTACTTGGCAGCAGAAGGGATTACATCCCAGTTGTCTGCTCCAGGTATGCCACAACAGAATGGTGTCGCAGAAAGAAGGAATAGAACTCTTATGGATATGGTGAGATCAATGTTGAGTTATTCAGATTTACCAATTTCGTTCTGGGGATATGCTTTGGAAACGGCAGCCTACATTCTTAACTTGGTGCCATCTAAGTCAGTACCTACTACGACCACAGAACTATGGACTGGGCACAAACCTAGTCTGCGGTATGTTCGGGTTTGGGGTAGTCTAGCACATGTGCTGAAAAGGGATGCAGATAAGTTGGAATCAAGGACAGAAGTTTGCTTGTTTGTAGGGTATCCTAGAGGAACGAAAGGTGGTCTATTTTATAATCCTAAGGATCAAAAGGTCATTGTTAGCACCAATGCCCGATACTTAGAAGAGGATTACATTATAGATCACAAATCTAAGAGTAAGATTGTTCTAGAAGAATTGAGAGGAGATAGACCAGCACGTATCTCTTCTACACCAGCAGTGCAAGAGGTTGCACCACAACAAATAGTTGTTGAGACACCAGTACCTCGTCGTGGTGGGAGGGTTATTGTTCCACCCAGTCGGTATTCGTTGTTGGGAGAGTCCTCAGATTTGATCCCTGATGAACAACATGCCGATCCCTTCAACTACAATGAGGCATTACAACATATAGATGCGGAATTTTGGCAAAAGGCTATGAATTCAGAGATGGAGTCTATGTACTCAAATCAAGTCTGGGATCTTGTAGAACCACCTGAAGGGATAAAACCCGTCGGATGCAAGTGGATTTATAAGAAGAAGAGAGGAGCGGACGGGAAGGTTGAAACCTATAAAGCTAGGCTTGTTGCGAAAGGTTATACTAAAAAAGAAGGGATCGATTATGAGGAAACGTTTTCGCCGGTAGCCATGCTTAAGTCCATCCGGATTCTCTTATCCATTGCGGCTCATCTCGATTATGAGATTTGGCAAATGGATGTGAAGACTGCGTTCCTTAATGGCAATCTGGATGAATGTATCTACATGATGCAACCAGATGGATTCATAGCAAAAGGTCAAGAGCACATGTTGTGCAAGCTTAAGAAGTCTATTATGGACTTAAGCAGGCATCTAGGTCTTGGAACATCCGTTTTGATCAAGCAATCAAGTCTTTTGGTTTTGATCAGTGTCCGGATGAGTCATGGTGTACAAGAAGCGCAACGGAAATGTGGTGGTGTTCCTAGTGCTATATGTGGACGATGTCTTGCTCATCGGAAATGATGTGGGAGTATTGTCTTCGGTTAAGGTGTGGCTGTCCAGCCAATTCGAGATGAAGGACTTGGGAGAAGCCAGTCACATCCTTGGGATTAAACTTATGCGAGATCGCAAGCAAAGGATGTTGGGCTTATCTCAAGCTACTTATATCGATACGATCCTTGCTCGTTTTAGCATGCAGGATTCCAAGAAAGGATTTCTTCCTTTCAGGCATGGAATTAATCTATCTAAGGATCAGTCTCCAAAGACACCTGAAGAGATGGAGAAAATGAAGGCAGTTCCTTATGCTTCAGCTGTAGGAAGTCTCATGTATGCTATGTTGTGTACTAGACCTGATATTTGCTTTGCCGTAGGCATGGTTATCAGATTTCAGTCTAACCCTGGACAAGAGCATTGGACTGCTGTGAAACATATACTCAAGTATCTGAAAAGAACTAGGGATTATATGTTGGTTTACCAGTCAGATAGTCTAGTACTCTGTGGTTACACAGACTCCGACTTTATGTCAGATAAGGATTCCAGAAAGTCAACCTCGGGATATGTGTTTACCATTGGAGGTGGAGCCATAAGTTGGAGGAGTATCAAGCAATCGTGTATTGCTGATTCCACCATGGAGGCCGAGTATGTGGCAGCTTCTGAAGCAGCCAAAGAGGCCGTTTGGCTCAAGAACTTCTTGATGGATCTAGAAGTGGCACCTTCAGTGCAGTCAGCTATCACACTCTATTGTGACAATAGTGGTGCAGTTGCTAACTCAAAGGAGCCAAGGACTCATAAGAAGGGAAAGCACATCGAGCGTAACTATCATCTGATTCGAGAAATCGTACAGAGAGGTGATGTTGTTGTGACCAAGATTGCATCCGCTAACAACCTAGCAGATCCTTTTACGAAGAGCTTACAGGCCAAGACTTTTGATAGTCATGTAGAGGGAATGGGAGTGAGATGCATGGCAGCATAGTTTTGAGTCTAAGTGGGAGATTGATTGAAATTTTTACTAAAAGTCTTGCTTTTATGTAATGGATTAATATTTAATTAGTTAATTATTAATCAGTTTTATCCCTTTTTTATGAGAATCTATTATGGGCAATGTTTGCATGATATAATTGTATGTTGTGCATGTGTCTTTTATTCTACATAATAGATGATCCAGTGTGTAGAGTACGGCTTACACACAGAAGATTGGTTCATCGGTTCTTGTGGAATATAAGTTTTGGTTCACAATCTTAGATGGAATTTGACACACCATCAGTAGGATTGTAGTACAATGTTTTAGTAGGTTTGTCTTGACTACAGGGAAAGGTTCTAGTTCCGACTCATTGTGCTAGTACATTTTGTGTGTATTGAACAGGACCGCTTTAAGGAAATTGTCTTAGTACTGACATTTTAAGACAATTAGAACCTTATAGTTATTAAGAATACTTATGCTCTTAATCCGGATATAATTAATACATATATACATTTAATGTTGTTGACTTTGATTCATTATAAAGTGAGATCTTTTTTTACGGTCAATAGTCTTGGTGAGTTGGGTCACGACATTATATGCATGAAATATATGGATATTAATTATTGAGAGAATCCACGTCTCGTTAGAGATTGATGATACCCCCTTGAGTAAACTTATAAGTTTCGATTATGTCAAACCCTGCAGGTGGATATTTGTATCCGACATATCGAATAAGTTAAGTGGTTAGTCTCAAGGTGTTTTATAAGATGTTGATTAGTGGGAGATTGTCAGTAATCGACATTTAATCAACGGGTATCTGTAATCTTAACGTGGGGAGATTAATAAGTATTTAATAACGTGGAGCTCGAAATATAATTGAGATAAGGACGGGAGTGCAATTATAATTCTTTAGTGGTATGAATTATAATTTGTGAAATAAGAAATAGAATCCTGGTAGGATTAGGTTTTCTTATTTACACAAGGAGCCCAAATTTATTTCTCCTGAGGTCCCTGCCCTAGCCCTATAAATATATCGTCTTGCTCTCTAGGTCTGCGATGTTTTTTGTGAGAACAAAAAAAAAAAAAAAAGAGGTGGGCTGTGAAAGAGAAAAACAGAACTCGTTGGAGTCCACAATCAGGTACGAGATTCGAGGTATAAGCAAATAGGGCAGAAGATCGCAAGGTACGGTCGAGCTTTGTTCGTGCTGTAATTGGATTTAGACAAAAGGAAATAAGTCCACCGTACGCTCGTGTCTACGGAGGAGAGGTAACCCTAATTCCGCCATGTAGGGTTCGTATTTATTTTTGTTGATTAATCTGTACGCATAATTACTGGGTTCTGGGATTCGTTTCCCAACAAAAAATTCGTACAAAACAGAGGTCTGCACAAAAACGAATGAACACGGAACAGCCCAACTTTGGAAAATCACCATAAATCGAGTTCTTAATATTTTGGAGTGATTCTAGTGTCAAAAGTTCCGTAGCAGAACGAAGTTCAAAAGCTATGAAGGGATTGAAGTCAAATTCGTACTCAAAAGGTGAGAAAACGGAAAAATACAGTGGCTACACGAATCTGCCTCAGAACAGATTTCCAGATTTCAGACCAGATTTCAAAATGTCATAGTAAATCGAATTCTTAATGGATTTGGACGATTCCAGCGGCAAAAGAAAGAGCATTGAGTGTAATTTAAATCATAAGAAGGAATCAAAACCTAATTAATAGTTTATGAAGGCGAAATCGACCAAAATCAGTGACCCAGTTTCCTGTACGAAATCTGCTGTATGTACCAGTATAAATACACAAATATTTTCGATCAAAATTGATAAAAACGAGGGAGATAAGAGCTATACTTGTAGAGATGAAGTTGGGAGGTGGAGATGGTGGTTGGTCGTGGCGGTGGAGGTCGCCGGAGGTGGAGGCAGCCGTGGTCTCCTTCTTTCTTTCCCTCCTTTCTTCTTCTCTTCTTCTTCCTCTCTCTCTGATTGTTCTTCCCAAAATAAAAAGGGGAAAGTAAGGGGAGTAGGTGGGATGAGTGGTGGGTAGCAGACGTGGGGAATGGGTGGGGCGCGAAACACGACACGATATAATGCAGTACAATTTACTCCGAGCAGTGTTCGAACTGTCCGAGCTTTGATCTCAGAAAAATACCAAAATATTCATATTGACTTAGAAAATCGAGGGCAACGTCACCGTGTGCTCGGAATCGTTTGAAAAAATCTCAAAAGTTGGGTACGCATTACGATGCTCTCTCTCCAAGTGATTGTATCGGATTAATTCGGGTCCCACAATCGTAATGGTCATGCTAGTACCATCCGTGTAGCTCAAGCATTAATTCATCTTAAAAAGAAACCCGCAAATGGTCAACTAAAGTCAAAATTGGGTAAAAAATCAAATTAGTAAAATTAGAATTTACAAATATCACAAATTTTTATTTTAAAAAATTTGGGATATTACACCTTGTGCGGGCAAGGGTTCAATCAAAATTCATCTCGTGTTTTGAAGTTATTATCATGTTTCTCAAATGATGGTGTAAAACAATTCCAAGTTGAGGGATTATTGCAAAAACCCAAGTTCATGATGACAATTTCGACACAATAGCATGACATTTATTTTTGATGGTTGCGACCGAACCACGAAGGGTTGCCTACGTATCCCTTTGCAAGGAATCAGGTCGTACGTAGTTCGGGACTATCAAGTGACTCTATTTTTGGTCTTCTTATTATTATTATTTTTACAACAACAACAAGACATTACCGTCGAAGATGTAAACACATAGACGAGGAAAGCAAAAACATAAACAGACTCGAAATACAAACTGACTCAATCAGAAGTGAAAACTTGACTTGACACTTGAAAACTTCCAAGACTCGCGGAAGATTGAAATACTGCATGGCCATCGATGGTTCATTGGTTCGATGAGGAGTTCGGCTTCACCAGTGGAGCAGAGATAGATCCGTTGTCGATGAGATCTTGTATTTCATGACGAAGGCGTTGGCATCTCTTGGTAGGGTGACCGAGTGTTTGGTGATAGATGCAGAAGGTATTTGGGTTGTAGGAAGGTGAGGGATTTTGTGGGGGTGGAGTTGGTTGAAGTGGTTTGAGGAAACCTGCCATGAGAAGCTCTTTACAGACCAAGGGCAAAGGAGCAGAGAGTTGGGAAAATTTTCTTCGCCAGTTTTGAGAGCGGTTGTTGGGTTGTGACTTCGTTGACTGGTTCAGTTTGGTTGAGATCATTGTTGGTGGAGCTCGAAGGGACATTTTCAGTGGAGATAAGGTTGTTTTCTTTGACACTGAGATTTTGATTATGTTGAGGCGTGTTGGATTCTAATGGCAAAAGAGAGATGGTTTTATTGTCAATGAGATCCTGGATCTTGTGACGGAGGCGTTGACAATCGTCGGTAGTATGACCAAGCACTTGATGGAAGGCACAGAAGGCATTTGGATTGTGGTAAGCTGGGAGCTTTTGAGGTAAAGGAGTTGGAGAGAGTGGTTTAAGAAGACCGGCCATGAGAAGCTCCTCATAGACCGAGGACAGGGGTGTGGGGAATTGGGAGAATTTTCTTGATTTGTCTTTAGGCCGGTTGATTTGGATTGTGGTCGTGGTTGGTTTGGCTTTACTGCGAATGGCGTTTGCATGGTTGTTGTTGGCGAATAGTGTATTGTCCTTCTCGGAGTAAACCTTCTCACCTTCTGGAGTGAGGTTGTCCTTTTCGACGTCCCAGTGGTGCATCTCCACATCTCTAGTGCCAATAAAATTTGTGGCGCCTATGGGTTTGAATCCTTTCGTGATAGATTCTTCTAGTTCAGAGATCTTGGCCAAAGCTGCGGCCATTTCTGGGCTTTTTCTGGGCCGTTGGAGATTCTCTTGGACCTGTGGGAGACGGTCACAGATGTCTTGCACCATGATCATGAGCTAGGTGATTTGATTGCCCAGGTTGTTCACAGCCATCTTTAGCCCCTCGATTTCAGCCGGAACATCCATGTTTTGAGTTTTTGAGTTGAGTCAACTTTCGCTCGGGAAGTTGTAAGGTTTCTTTCTTGAGACCAACGGCTCGAAACTGACAGTAAAGCAAAAAAGGTCAAACTCAAAATTGTGCCCCTAGTTTTATTGAAGGAAATGTCGTGCATGCGTCGTTGTCGTCATAAGATCTAGACTACCGGTCTCGGTCTCACTTAAGACATTGCATAGATGTTCGAAACAACAACCACGGGTAAGTCGTGACAGGCAGGTTAAATTCCAAACGCCGTGGAATCAGAGCCAATCTCCTTATAGACCATCTGAGACAGAGCAATAAGGTTGTTGAAATCCGGATACAAATGCACTTAAGGCTAGCTCGAGACACGGGGAGCCGTTCGAGCACGGCGAACACTGGAGGTATCTCAAACTCCATGGATTTAAAGTCTCCTAGACTGAATCCTAACCTAAGGATTCTGCTACCAGTTTCGATCTCACTTAAGGCATTGCACGGATGTATGAAATAACAACCACGGGTAAGTCGTGACAGGTAGGTTAAATCCCAATCGTCGTGGAATCAGAGCCAATCTCCTTATAGACGATCCGAGACAGAGCAATAAGGTTGTTGAAATCCGGATTCAAATGCACTTAAGGCTAGCTCGAAACATGAGTAGCCATTCGGGCACGGCAGACACCGGAGGTATCTCAAACTCCATGGATTTAAAGTCTCCTAGATTGACAATCTGACATCTACAGGTTTCGAATCTCACCTGAAGCCGCTGCACAGAAGATTTAACAACACCACGGGTAGGCCATTACTCGGTAGGTTCGGTTTGCCAACCTAAGCCTAAAATGTTGGGACCGTAACCCTTAACTTTTCTTGACCATCCGAGACAAAGCAATAAGGCGTCGTAATCCAGATACTAACGATTCCAAGGCTAAACCCTTAACTTTGATGGGAGTCGCCACCCGGGTTTGAGGACCGTACCTGAGAAACCAATTGAAAAATGACTCTTTTGCCTTGGGATAGAAAATATTTTACTGGTCTCACAAAATGAGATTTCTCGGGTCCGGGAGCCAAGTTACGTGAGGGGAAGGAATTCAAAGCACCCCTCTCGCCCGGTGTGACCACCGGTCTCTACTAAATGTTTAGGGGATTTTGGAAAATGCCGTTTGAATGGACTTTAATCACAAGTTTATACGAGAGCACGTAAATGCATCAAATGATGTATGTGGATGCAAGTGCTATGTGGCATGTGCGCATAGTGATATGATGACATACAATATATTAAACAATTCAAAATGTGATTAATTAACGCTGGAAGCCCTCAAAACGGATCCACAAACAACGCACGATTGCACCCGGATTACATTCTGTGTACCTGAACTAGGCAGATCTAGGCGCCTGGAGTAGATGTGGGCCCCTGGAATAGGGGAATCCAGGCGCCTGGAATGACTATGGGCGCCTGGAAATTAACAGTGCAGGCGCCTAGAATGTATGACAGGCATAAATTTCTCTAATCCAACCCTCAAAGCAAACAATAAACACAAGCTCTGTAACTTGCTTTCACATGCTCATAATGATGTGTAATGATTTTTCGGACTAGATGAACTTCAAAACTTGATCCAAAAGGTGATTTATGCACTATAAATCATGTTCTTGAAATGAATGAAATGCACTTGATGCACTCTTGACTAAATACACCATTTACCACGTATGAGATGCACTGATTAGAACAGTTTGAACATGTGATAAGGAAAGATGAAATGAAACTAGCTATAGATGCAATAAAGATGCCAATGATGTGCTTGGAGGATATGAAAACCTTTTCATACTTGTTAGAGCTTCAATGATCAGATTTGAGGTTAATAAATGAACACATACAAGATCCCTTTTGGTCTATAATCACCCTTTTTGAACATGATCTTGCTTCCAAAAAAAAAACATTCCCAAATACTCATTGAAATGAAGATTTTAACCATGGAGTGTGATTAACTAGTTATAAGTGAATGCAAATGCCTCAAATGAACAAATAGAAATGCAAAGAAAGCAGAAAACATAAGTGAGGAAAAGAAGTCCAGGCGCCCATACTTGAACAGTATGGGCGCCCACACTCAATGCAGGTGCTTTGAGATTTGATCTACTTTGTTGTTTCTCCAACCTTCCCTAACCTCAAACTAATATTGAAGACCAGTAAGGCTGGGTGGTGTCCCCCTTAGGGCCCTGTTGAGCAAATTTGGTTGTTGAACTACCTTAAAAGCTTGATTGGTGAACTTGGTCGATTGGTTTGGGTGATTTTTGATGGTTGAGTAGGTTGGATTTTAGTTTCTTGGAGCTGTAATGGGCAGAATGTGTGCACTTTGGTGAGAGTTTTGATCAAAGGAGATGGAAATGGGTAGAATCAAGGATGAGAAAGTGGGTTTTGGGGATTAAAGGAGGATGAAATAGAGGGAACAGAATGTGGGTGATATATCTGGAGTAATTTCAGCATGGTAACAGTAAGGGAAGGGGAGAGACTTCATCCTCTTGAAATGGAGTGGGAGGGGGTATATATAGAGAGAGAATGAGGAAGTTTTGGGAGGGAAATGTGAATTTGAACTTTAAAATGTGGAGGGATGATCTGTTGGAGGGAGATTTGAGTACAAAAAACGTGGGATAATGTATGAGGAGCCCATAGTTTCAAAAAAAAAACAGTTGCAAATTGCTCACTGGAAGTAATTCCAGGCGCCTGGATTGGTGAGTCTGGACGCTTGGATTGAGTTCGGGCGCCTGGATTTGGTGATTCCGGGCGCCCATAGTGAGTCCAGGCGCCTAGACTGCACAACACACCAAACTTTGCGGGGCCGCTCCGAGTGCTACCAAACTCTGTTTTGCGTCTGGTTTGAAGCGTTGGAAAGCTTGTCAAGTCTACTTTATAACCCAAGTGGTTTGAACCCAATATGATTTGTACATCAAAATATATAACCATTTTACCCTCAGAAGGTCGGGAAAATAAGTTGTTTTGGTAAAATGCGCACATCTCCCTCATTTCAAAATGGATTGGGATGTATTATATATCAAAAAAGAGGGTTTAGAATATACTAGAAGGTGGTGCAAGATTGGGTTTATTTTGGAGAGGTTTTCAAGTTCACAATCAAGTCTCACATGCTCTTATCGGGCCTTTTCATCCTTGGGGATTGCCAAGGATTTTGGTGGGTTCAAATTTGGGTGTCTACAGATGGCCACCCGATCTGAGGAAAGAGGAAGAGTACCCTCCAAAAAGAGGAGAAGAACGTCGGGAAAGTGAGAAAACTAGTCGATCCCCAGCAGAGTTTTCAATTGTGGAGCCCTCTTTCTCTGGTAGTTCTTCCTGAGACGACCAGCGAAGAAGACGATTCCCTCGTTCTTAATTTGGACCTAGGCCTGCACACTCAACACACCGTTAGCACCGGACCGTAGAGTCCAGAACGGTACTCCGACGGTCAAGTTAGTAGATGAAAAAGATGAAGAGTAGATCTAGGGTTTTGAGAGGAGAGTTATGCGTACCTTTTCTAGATGATGATGTTTTCCTTTTATAGGTGAGCCTTGGCTTGATCTCCAAGCACAGCTGTGCTCGTCATGTGACTTAACCGCTCGGCTGACGTCACGATGACTAGCCCGAAGGAATATACTGCGAGCACATGCTTCCAATAAAATCGTTACGCGTGTCATAAATGCTCGGTTGATGTCACTTGTTATGATCATGGTTTGTTACATGCACATGTAGCATTAACTGCTCAGCTGACTCAGATCTGACCTTTCGGCATATTCCAGAATTACTGAGTCAGTTGAGATAACTCCTCGGGTATGCCCTGAGGTCTTTTAGAATTAACCCTTAAAGGTTACTAACGAGTCGAGTATAGGATAGGTCTCGGCAAATATCCGAGACAACAGGACGAAGCCCCACTCTGTCTCTTTTGTACTTGTTGAATCATACATCTGAAGAGTCCCCCGAAGATAGTCTCTCGGTAACCATCAAAGAGGTGTCTCTTTATGTGTACTAGGTGCTCGGTATTGCCGGACCCCTACAACTCTTCTGATAGATTTTTACTTCCTATACAGAAAACTAGTGTTTAATTCCCATTAAGGATGATGCGCGTTATTATTTACCATTAGGTCTAGTTGGGGTAGCAACATTACTTTTTTGCCCTTGTAGTTTAAAACGGAAACATTATTTCTCAGAGTGAAGTTGCCCAAAGGTATCTTAGAACTTCCCTAGGCATAACATTACAGTGTTATCCGTTTTTCTAAAACCCTGTTCTTTGTTAATTTTTTTTTTTTTTGGCAAAGCACCATAGATACATCCATCAAAGCATGATTTGTGGTTTTGGATCTTTTTACTATTGAGGGTACTTACACTTGCATTGACATAATTCCATCGTTCAATATGACTGACTCTACACTGTCTGAAAATTTAATCGTTGAATGTGACTTGTTCTAGGTGAAATGTTGGCAAATTCGACGACAGACAAAGGCTCCTCAGGCTGCAGGGACTATTCATACCGATTTTGAAAAAGGCTTCATCTGTGCTGAGGTAATTCCTCGAAACCATTATTTCCCTCTTTTATAATGCATAACTATTGATCTTTCTTTCATATGATGTTTTTAGAAGTTGCACTGATGTGTGTTGATTTTGTTTTTGTTCTTTATTTTCTGTCAGTGCTTTAAGAGATATTTTATACTTCCTGTCGATTGTTCTTTTTCTAGCGTGTTTGCAATTAGTGAATGCGGAAAAACTTGTTTGTGTTAAAATTGGTGTTTGTTCTAAAATATGCTTCAGTGTTATTTTGATTGTTGTACAATTGTACTGTTTCATATTCCGTCTATAACTGGCCAGTGCCTCTTGATTGTCTTTTTTTTTTGTTGGTAAATTGCCTCTTGATTGTCCCTTATTACTTCCGTTGAGTTGCTAACGGAATGAACTTATTCAAACACTCATTTGGTCCTCTTGGTGAATGTTGGTTTGCTAGTTGAACTTGTTTACTTATGCTATGCATCTCCTTGTTAACATCTTTCAAAGTGCATGACTGAAGATTGAGTTGCTTAGTTTCTCATTAAAAGCATCAATAATGCTGTTGTTTTTGGCTGTTCATCTATTCTTGTTTATGCTTCTTGGAATTGCTAAAACGGGCTGACTTGGACTTCGTGATGATAATCAGGTGATGAAGTTCGACGATCTAAAGGAACTTGGCAGTGAAGGCGCTGTTAAGGTGTGCTTTTATTCTATTCTTGCTCAAGCAATAACTGCGTTTCTCTGTCCTGTTAAATTTTTTGCACTGTTAAGTTTGTGCATTTAGCTCTTGAATTGTGATTGGCGCTCCATAAGCAGCCCACATCAAATAGTGAGGTTTGAGACCTTATAACGCTCATATCAGCATGTTCAGCCAGGCTTATTCCTTAATAGAAATTACATTTTTCATCTACTTGGAAGAGAACACAATGATTTCTTTTGTGCAGGACCAGTCCCACTGTTTCAGAATGGAAGGCTGATGGCACATTTGTAGTTTCTTAGGATACATGGAATGAAGCCCCTGGGCGAGGAACTGAAATCAGATTGCATATCAGAGAAGAAGCCGGGGAATCAAACTAAAGGTGGGTAAAATAAACATGTTGTCAATGTTTTTTCTGGTGCTTATTCACTACCTTGGTTTTTAAATTCTTCTCTGACAATGTTGTTGAATGAAAAGGGAGAATTTCATTTCGGTTTTGTAGTTTCTTAGGATACAAATGGTTGTGAACTTTCTATCTGAATCTTAGGATGCTGTTGCTTGGCTTGAGTACGTTGATTCAAAGGCTTTTGAGCAGCAAGAAACTGGAAGAAATGGGACTCGAAAGCCTGATACATCCATAGCCAGCAAAGGCCACTTAGGGTACACCAGTTTTTGTTGGCAATATGAACCTTCAGCAATTTTAATTTTTGACTCCAGTATATGGGGTCGTTCAGCCTTATACTCTTCATTTTAAAGCCTCGAGATCTCTAAACTTCTAAACTAATTGAGTTTACCTCCATAAAACTACTCATCTATGGCCTGTGTCTAATGGATACAATGTTTATGCACGTACCAGATACTAAAAGGATGCTTGGCGATACAATCCCAATTCATTAGTAACAAGCTTAACTAAAAACTTTTAGCTAGTGAAATAGCCTTGCAAAGATCACCCACTGGTGTAAAAAATGGATGCATGAATACAACTAGCTTGATTAATTTGGCTATAGAAGAGTTATTTCCAAATTTGTAGTCTTTTCGGATTCAGTTGTACCAGTAGCATACCAGTACAACGCCAAGGCAGTATCTCCTCTAACTCCTGAGTACCCTTTGTAGCAGTAACATATTAGTAAAACATGTCTATCGAATTCTAGTGTGGGTGAGTACTCCTGACTGGGAGGAAGGTGCGTTAGAGATACCGCATCCGCCCACTGGACTGAGACCGCTTCAGAGACCGGTATGACTTGTTCATCATTACATTCCTTTGATTATTGATGTCTAAATTTTTCTGATGACTGATGCTTGTCTCTTGTTTGCTTGCAGGTTGCTTATGAGTTGGCGCAGACGCTATACAAGCAGAACAGGGGAATGCGCGTCCTCTTGCGCCGGTTGATGGCAGGGACACAGGTGCCCTTGCGTCGAGCGGATGACATCGCACCGCCTGCTGCCCCTATTCCTCCTCCTTCGACAGTTGCCCCGGTATGCCGTGTCTTCATTAGCTTTCATTTGAATCCATGCAGATTTCCTTTCTTTCTACTAACTCAAACTCTTGTGACTTTCTTCCTTTGCGCAGGCGCCTGTTACCGGGAAGAGGAAGCATGATGAGGCCAGTGGTTCGGGGACTCCCTTTGTCCACCTCGGCCGCTCGAAGAACGCACAGTTCAGCTTGGACGAGGAGGTGACGTTTGTGGAGACAGCGACTCCTGAGGTGGTCGACTCGCAGGAGGACGGAGACTACACCGGCTGCTGTGGTCGAGGAGACGCCTATGGTGGTTGAGGAGTCAGGGTCGGGCTCGGGCGACGGTGACGATTCCATATTAGACCCTGACTTCCCGGGTGCACCTCAGGGGCCTGACGACGACGATTGAGGCCAGTCCTAGCTAGCACAGAGTATTGAGTAGGGGTTGAGTACCTTTCGTTTTGCACATGATTGGGCCTGCGTGCCCCAGTATCTAGATTTTGTACAGTTGGGCCTGCGCGCCTTGTTTTTGCTTTGGGCGCCTGTTTGCCCCACACATGATGTCTTATGTACATGCCTTAGTTCATGGATTATGCCAGATATATATCAGATTTGCACTTTCTTCTTATTTATGCATTGCGCTCCTCGTTTTTGATGTTTTGAGTAAACAATTGTTGAGTACTTATTGTACAATTCACAAAACAATTCACACGACACTGAATCCGAGGCCATAAGTCTTAAAATCCTTGTTCAGCATTTGAAAGAAGGGACGTACGCCTGTGAATTTATACAAGGCATTCTTATTGCTTGACACGACTGGAATATGCACATACAAGCTTTCAAACTTTGAAAAATCTGAATTGATTGTTAATTTATGTTCATGAGGGCACAACGTGTTTGTTTGACATGAAACGACCTTAGGACGGAATTTGGAATCCGTAAGGCATATTCGTAAAACAAAATTTTGCATGCGGCACTCGAGACTCTGATAATCGTGGCAACGATTACCACCACCGCTTGCTGATCTGCCCCGCTGGTAGCTCCACAAAGTCATGAGCACTTGTTGGCACTTGTTCTGGCAGTTGGACAGGGTCTGGAGGCTCGGAATGGGTTTCGGGGTGACAAAATGCAAGGGTGTAGGTTTAGGTTGCTGCAGGGTTTGAGCACTCAAGGCAGGGCTTGAGCGCTCATGCCAAGTTTGAGCGCTCAAGGATGGGACTTGAGCGCTCAATGCCTGGGCCAGAGGGCAGATTCTGCTTGTTCCCAATGTGATTGCTTGCACTCCCAAGGGTGTTTTCTGCCACAGAAATGCGTGGGGACTTCTAGTTTTCCTTTCCAACCCCAGATTACCCTTCTTCAAGACATTTTGCACCTATTTTCAACAAATGCTACATACTTCCAATATCTTTCAAACTTTCCCATGCAAGTCTCATGGAAACATGCTGACCATCTTGGAAGTGAAATCTCTCATTTCCCATGTTGTATGGGAGTCTTGCATGTCCCTCCTTGTTTCTCCTATAAATGGCTTGCTTTGGATTGCCATTCTCTTTAACAACTCACATTCCATCTTTCATCCTCCTTCTTCCTCCTTTTCAACTTCATCTTTCACTCTTCAAAACATGGCTGCCCTCACGCCAGCCGTCATTGGTTCTTGGATTGAAAGTCTTGAGAACATTGATTGGTTCAACTTTCGAGGTCATGGCCTCAATGCCTTACACTTCGTTCATACTATCCCTGTCCGTCCTGAGGTTTTGCATGCGGCTGCCCGCTTTTGGGACCCAGAACTCCATGTGTTTCGCTTTGGTATTCAAGAGCTATGCCCCACTGTCGAAGAGTTTCTAACATACCTTGGGAGTCGTGCATGCACGGAACCCGTGGTCCCCCCTTTTCGCGATAGCTTGACCAAGATTCTCAAGGATAAGCTTGGTGTGAATGAGGGCTCCGCCAAGTATCTGCTTCGTGGCAACGCCCTTGATATCTTGCGCCTCTTCGCGGACTTCCGACCTTGCGGAGATTTGACGGACTTCACTCTTCCGAGTCGACGCACGTTCGCGCTTTGCATGTGCCTCCTGGCTTCCTACCTGCTGGTCCCTCTTGATGGAAATGCAAGCCCGTCCATTGTTTCAGTTGCTCTACAGATTGAGCAGCGTCGAGACGTGGTCCCGATGATTCTAGCTGAGACCCTCATGGGTTTGGACACGATTCGTTCCGGGCAGACGAATGTCTTCGGAGGCAGCCCGCTCTTACTTCAGGTTGGTTCTTGGTCTTGGTCATTGTTGGCTTTGGCTTTTTGGTTTGGTGATGCTTGATTTTTGACACATGTTTTTGGCTTATGGTTTTGGTTGTAGATGTGGCTCTGTGATAAGGTGAAGCTGAAGGCTGACCCAGAGAACCATTGGGTTTATGATCCTCGGACTTGGAACAATAGGCAATTTGTGGAGGAGCATGGTGATGTGGATGGGTGGACTGACTTTTTTTATGGCTTTGGGAGAGGAGCATGTTGTTTGGAGGTGCCATTGGCTGGTTTTGCCGGACATGACGGCGGCTCGCATGGGTCCAGCGTGGGTGGTGATTGCGGGTCTAACGGGGTTTGCCTTTTACTTTCCACAGCGCATTCTCCGTCAACTCGGGATCCGTCAAGAGACGCAATTTTCTGTTCCAACGTCCTTCCAATTTCCGGAATTCAAACATTCGGTTATGGAGAAGTATCGCCTTTCTTGGAAGAAAAGAGCGACTTGGGTTCACGACGACTCTCCTACCATACATCTGAATGCACATTACAGAAAATGGATAAGAGCAGAAGTGTCAGCAAGATTTGGAATTGCTTAAAACCAAATGACTCAACTTAACTTAGACTGTTGAGGCATTTCGCTCAGCTTTGTAACCGAAGAGATTGTTGAAATAAAATTGAATTACAAGGGTTTCCCCCTCTTGGTTCACAACGTTGCCTGATTTTCCTCTTTTCTTCCTTCTTGGGACATGATGGGTACTTGGATCAACTTAATGGATTATGACCGAATCTCTGAGTGAGACTGCCTACGTATCCTTTTCCAAGGAATCAGGTCATAACGTAGTTCGGGTTAAGGTTCACTCGGGTATTGACGCTCTCCTTTTGCTCTCTAGGTTTTGCCTAGTACCGCCCTTTCGGGTTTTCGGTCTAGCGAGCTCTTTTGATTTTCATGCCTTATCTTTTGCCTAGGTCGCCCAATGTGGGTTTCCGATCTAGCAGGCTTGCTCTTATTTTTGCTTGGGTCGGCCCGCCCTTGCGATTTTCCGCCCGACGAGCATCTCTCAGGGGTAGTATCGTTTGAGTTGATGCAAGTTTACAAGATTGGCAAATTCATTCCCATCGAGATCAATGAGTACCGTTGCTCCCCCGCTAAGAATGGTCTTGATAATATAAGGCCCTACCCACTTTGGCCTGAACTTTCCTCTTGGATCGAATATCGGCGCGCGGATCTCTTTTCAACCACGTCTCCCTCAATCAAGTCTCGCGACTTCACCTTCTTATTGAATGCCCTAGCGATCCTCCTTTGGTATCCTTGAATGTGATATAAAGCGCGCAACCTTCTTTCGTCGAACAGCATCAGCTCAGCAAACCTCTCACTCAGCCAATCAGCTTCGCTAATTTCACTTTCCATCACTACCCTTAGGGATGGTACTTCGAGCTCAATCGGGAGTACCGCCTCCATGCCGTATACCAACGAATAGGGTGTGGCCCCTGTCGGAGTACGGATAGAGGTGCGATAACCCCAAAGCGCTAATGGTAATTTTTCATGCCAATCCCTCAAGGATTCGATGGTCTTCTCCAAGATGTTCTTGATGGTTTTGTTTGCTGCCTCAACAGCCCCGTTGGTTTGCGGCCGATATACCATGGACTTATGCACCTGGATGTTGAAGTCTTCGAGTACTTCGGCAACCCTTCCTTTGAAATGTACCCCATTGTCAGACACAAATGCTTGAGGGACCCCATACCGGTAGATGATATTTTGCTTGATGAAATGCGCCACTTGAACTGCTGTTAGAGTGGCATAAGAGGCTGCTTCCACCCACTTTGTGAAGTAATCAACTACCACCAAGATGAACTTGTGACCATTCGAGGCCGGCGAAGTGATTCTTCCAATCACATCTATGCCCCATACCGAGAAGGGCCATGGCGTAGACATTGAGTGCAACTCAGTGGGTGGCACATGCTTCAGGTTGGCGTGGACCTGGCACTTGTGGCACCTTCGTACATATTCGACACAGTCCCTCTCCATGGTAGACCAAAAGTATTCTTGCCTTAATATCTTCTTCGCTAGCATGATCCCGCTCATATGGGGACCGCACACTCCTTCACGGATTTCTTCAGTCACTCTCCTTATTTCCTCGCCGTGGATGCACAATTTATGCATGCCCCTGTATGATCTCCTATACATCCTTCCTCCGCAGATAATGTATTGCGACGCCAATCGTCGTAAAGTGGTGTGATCCTTCTTGCTTGCTCTTTTTGGATATTCTCCTTTTTCAGCCAAGTTCCATATATCATGGTACCATGGTAGGCCGTTGTCGACTTCTTAAATGTTCATCATGTATTCATAAGCTGGCCGGTCCCTTTGCTCAATCATGACGGGTCGCAACCTTATCCCCTCTGGTAACTCGACCATTGATGCTAAGGTAGCGAGGGCATCGGCGAACCGATTTTTCATCCTGGGTATGTGTGTGAAGGTTACCTCCTTGAATTGCCGAATTATCTCCTCCAGGTCCTTATGGTATGGCTTCAGCTTCTCCTCTTTTACTCTCCAGTCGCCATTGGCTTGCGACACTACCAAGTTCGAGTCTCCTATTACTTCTAACTTCTTAACTCCAATTTCCAAAGCAGCTCCCATCCCGACAATGCATGCTTCATACTCCGCCTGATTGTTAGTGACTTCGAAGTTTAACTTGAAAGCGAGCGGGATGTGTGGCCCTTCTGGCGAAACTAGCAATACTCCGATTCTGAATCCCTTCTGGTTCGCGGCCCCGTAAAAGTATAATTTCCACGTATCAATGTCTATCGTCATGACGCTCTCGTCAGGGAACTGAAACTCATTGTCTTCTGGTCCTTCTACTGGGTGATCGGCTAGAAATTCCGCCGACGCCCTTCCCTTCACTGATTTCCTTGTGATGTATTTGAGCTCAAATTCGGCCAATAGGAGCAACCAATGCGCTAGCTTACCGGTAAGTGTTGGCTTCTTGAACAGATATTTGAGAGGGTCCATCCGAGAAATCAACTTCACCGAATAGGCCAGCATGTAGTGTCTCAACTTCTTGGAGGCCCAAACAAGGGCCCAACATGTCTTCTCCAACGATGTGTACCTTTCTTCGGTTTCGACCATCTTCTTGCTGAGGTACTAAATTGCCTTTTCGACTCCGCCATCACTTTCTTGTGCCAACATACCATTGCTGATTTAGTAACTGACAAATACATTACCAATGGTTTCCCAGGTACTGGCGGCATTAGTACCGGTGGGCTTTGGAGATACTTCTTGATAGCTTCAAAGGCCTTTTGGCACTTGTCATCCCACTTAAAGGACACCCCCTTCTTCAAAAGTGGAAACATCGGCTCGCAAGTTGAGGTCAACTTAGCGATGAATCTGCTAATGAATTGAATCTTTCCGAGGAAACTGCGCACTTCTTTTTCCGTCCGCGGCGGTTCCATTTCAAGTATGGCTTTGATTTTGGAGGGGTCAACCTCAATCCCTCTGGTGGTGATCATAAATCCCAACATTTTCCCGGTGGTGACTGCAAATGTACACTTTTGCGGGTTGAGACGCATGCGGTACTTGCGAATTATTTCGAAGAACTTACGAAGTGCCGATAGATGCCCCTCTCGTTCTTTAGCTTTCACGATCATATCATCCACATACACTTCAACTTCTTTATGCATCATGTCGTGTAACAAGGTAGTCGCAGCCCTTTGATAGGTCGATCCCGCGTTTTTCAACCCAAACGGCATCACCCGGTAGCAAAAGGTCCCCCATTCGGTTGCAAAAGTTGTCTTTTCCCGATCTTCTGGCGCCATTAAGATCTGATTGTATCCTGAAAATTCATCCATGAAAGATAACAACGCATGCCCTGCCGTATTGTCCACGAGTACATCGATGTGTGGCAATGGAAAATCGTCCTTCGGACTCACCTTGTTTAAATCCCTAAAGTCAACGCAGACCCTAATTCTCCCGTCCTTCTTGGGGACTCGTACAATTTTAGCAACCCATTGAGGGTATTCTGTTACCATTAGAAATCCGGCATTGAACTGTTTAGTGACCTCTTCTTTAATCTTTTCTACCCAATCAGGTCTTATTTTCCTTAACTTTTGCTTGACTGGCTTAGCATTAGGGTACAGGGGGATCCGATGCTACACGATGTCGGGATCGATTCCGGGCATATCCGCATGAGACCAAGCGAAAACATCTCTGAATTCTTTGAGCAAGTTGATATGTGACTCACGTTCCTCCTCGAATAGCCCGGAGCCGATCTAACCATGCCCTTCGTCTTTCAAGTTTATTAAAACAATTTCTTCTTTTATTGGCTGAGCATGCCTCTCATCTTCCCTTTCGATTAGGGACCTGAGTTCTTTGGGTATTTCTCCCTCAAACTCGGTCTCTTCATCATCAGGGTCGACACAATTTATTTCGGGAACAACGAAGTAAGCGAAATCATAATACATTTCATTCATAAGCCCCTCAGGGGTGTGGTACATAGCGGTGGACTCAAACTCGAAGGAAAAGTGATGACGTGGAGGGCCATGAGGCACAATCTCCGACTCACAGCTGATTACAGACTCGGACTCAAACATAGTGGTAGTGCCAGTGAATTTTACAACAGGCGTAAAAGTGCAATTCTTATACTCTCCAATAGCATCCACGATCAGCAGGCTTGGATCTCCGAGGGCCTCCTGCCCGAGCATCATCACCTCGGCTGCTTCCTTACCCATACCCGCTGGACTGACCTCGTCGAACATTGATAGCAGAATCCCACCATCCAGAACCTCTATCCAATCAGCCTTAAGGTCTTTCACCAATTGCTCGACCTTTTCCTTTTCATCTTCGCTATCCTACACATCATTGGCGAAGATTTCAAACCCGGGATAAAATTCTCCGTTTATCGTGTTCACGAACGGTTCTGGCTGGCCGTGATAAGGTTTGTCAGCCCATTCCTTCACAAAATGAACTACATAGTTCTTGTCATAAACATAACCGCAGACCTTCTTCTCCTTGTTAGTGGGTTTGTAACCTAGTCCAAAACGGCCTTTGTGAATGGGGAAATCTGGCAACTCGGCCACTCCTTGTTGACTACGGCCCAAACCTGTGCTGGGCAGATATGCCATTTTCCTCATCATTTCCAAGACGGTGGAAGTGACAGCAAACTCGTCGTCCACTCAAATAGTACAAACTCGGCCAGCAGTATCAAAGGCGAACCCACCTATTTCCACACCATTCTCGTCGTGCATGATTTCCAACAGCAGGGCGTTATCTTCAGAATGAGGGCGAATGCCAGAGTCTCCGTATAGCACGACCGTTCCACTTTCTAATCCTAGTAGGACCTTCTGGTGTAAGGTCGATGGTACCGCCATAATGTTGGGCCTATGCATCCACGGGCGACCCAAAAGTAGGTTGAAAGAGGCCGGTATTTTTAGCACATAAAACTCCACAGTTGACTGGAACCCCTCAGCTGCTACTTCCATTTTTATAGTCCCCAGCACTTCTCGGCGAGTATTATCGTAGGCGCGCACGGTCAAATTGGACGAAGTGAAATCCTTTGGCTTAAGTCCCAAACACTGAGCGGTGCAGAGGGGACAAACATTGAGCGCCGAACCATTATCCACCAACACCACTGGGATCCATTTCCCCATGCACTTTAGAGTTATGTGCAACGGCTTGTTGTGATCAGTTCCTTCGAGCGGGAGATCAGCCTCGGTGAAAGTTACAATATGCTTTGCGGGAGGGTTCTTGATGGCAGCCATCATGGTTTCGGGGGTTGTGTCGGGGGTTATCTCCATACAAGACAGCTCTTGAGCGAGCTTTTGACGGTGTTCGCTAGAGCTCATGAGTAATCCCCATATGGTTATGGCTGCAGGGGTCTTCTCAAGCTGCTTCTTGATGGGATTTTCTTCGGCTGTGGAATTTGGAACTTGATTCGGGCGAGGGACTCGGTTGTTTGTGGCTGAAGAGGTACAGGATTGGTTAATTGGTGGGTTAGGGAAGTTTTGGAAGCTGTTTAGGTTTGGAGCTGGGTTTGTTTGGTTAGCTGAAAAAGGGTCGCTTTGAGGAGCGGGGATGATGTTTGGCTGATTTGTGGAGTTAGGCAGCGGGTTTGGGAGTGGATTAGGTGAAGGATTTGGAAGTGGGTTAGGATGTGGGTTAGAGGTTTCGCCGGGATAGACTGGTGGTTGGTAGTATCTCCCGCTCCGCAGAAGGTGCATGATGGAATCCAAATCATCTCCCCACAGTTCAGTCTCATCAAAGTAGAAGTCGACAAGATCTCCTTCTGCTTTTCTCTTTCCCTTGGCAATGCTCGCTTCTTTCATCCCTCGTGTGATGTCTTCAACAGTGGTTGTACTCCAAAGTTCCATTTCTTCGTTGTTAACTGGGTTTTCCTCCAAGATGTTGGCCACAATATTCCCTTCTAACGGTGGTCCCCACATGTCAATCATGCCTCCGCTTAGCGTCATTATCTCATTGCTTTCGGGCACCTGAACCACTGGCGTTGGCAGATTCTCATCTATGATGAAGTCATAAGGAGCGAACTCCAATCCTTCCACCATCTTATCGATCGCCGCCTCGCTCATCATGGAAAAATCTGGGCGTCCTTCCCACAGTGGCTGTTGTGGCGCCAAGTAAGTTTCATCAAAGAAAAGCGGCAAGGTACATCCATCCAAAGGTTCGTCCGGATCAATAAGCTGCCATTCAGTTGGTGTAGGGTCCCATTTAGGTTCTTCCCAGTTTTGCCCTTCTCCTTCTTCTAGGACCGGTTGGTTTTCAATCATTGGTTGTTCGAGTAGATCTTGAAGCAAAGCTACGTCTAATGGGTCCAACTGCACCGGCCCTTCAAATCCTTCTATCTGATCGGCGACTGGGAGTTCTTGATCAAGCTCAACTTCCTCTTGCGGCCATTCTTCGTCGTTCAATTGCCCATTTGCTACCATTATCTCATACTCCCAGTTCTCCATGTTGATTATCATGTCCCCCCACTTATCCCAAAAGGCGGGGCCTACTTGATCAGAGAGGGTGCATATTTCAGGCTCGGCTGGTATGGCTACAACAGGTTTAGGCTCGGTTTCAGGTATGATAAACTGGCTAGGGTCGAATATAGTGGAGCTTGGATTGTTTTGGGTGGAGTTAAGGGAGATGTGATTTAGGTCGGCATTCCTTCTGTGGGCCGGCAATGGGTTAGTGACAGTGTTTGGTTTCTCGGTGGGATCTCGGATCTGTTTATTGTCGATGAGATCTTGAATCTCATGACGAAGGCGTTGGCACCTATCAGTCGGATGGCCAGGGGTTTGATGGAAGGTACAAAATTGGTTGGGGTTCCACGTAGGTGGAGGATTTTGAGGAGGTAGAGTTGGTGCGAGTCGCTTAAGCTTCCCCTGTTGAACGAGACGTTCAAAAACAGCAGAGAGGGGGAGCGGAAGAGGGATGAAGACTCGCCGCGGCCTTTGGTTCTGGGGTGGAGCTGGCATGATGGCATGGACAGGTTCGGCTTTGAGTGGACGGTTATTTATGGGATTGGATGAGGTGCCGGTAGAGTAGTTCTGAGGAGCGTAGAAAGAGTTGGTATTGCCAGTGAAGACCCTCTTTGGCTTGGGTGCTGATTCTCCTTCCTTTAGGATCCCACTTTGCAGCCCTTCTTCGATAGATAAGCCTACCTCGAAGTAGGTTTCAAAGTCATGAGTTTGGGCCGTGATCATGTATTGAGCCAAGTCGGGCTGCAAGTTACGGGTGATAATTCTCATCTGATCCTTGTCGCATGGACGATCAGTCATCTGGGCTGCTTTAGCTCTCAACCGTTTCACAAAGTCTGTGAAGGACTCCCTTTCCCTCATCTTGATCCTCTCAAGCTCTCGAGTAGTAACTTTCAGCTGGACATTGTAGTCATATTGCTTCACAAAAGAAGCCACCAAATCTTCCCATGTCCTTCTCTTGGAGATGTCAAGTGAAAGAAGCCATTGGAGGGCGGGTTCGGTTAGACTCTGATGGAACATTTGAGCCATGGTTGGTTCACCCACATTTTGGAGGGAGAGCGAACTCACGTAAGCTTGAATGTCCTCGGGGGTTCCCTGTCCCGTCAAACTTCTCAAAATCCATTGTCTTATACTTCTTGGGGAGTTTAGCCTCGGGGAAAAGGCACAGCTTACTCAAGTCAAATCCGGTAACGACAGCTTTCTCATTCTTAGCAACTGACTCTTCGAGTTTGGCAATCTTAGCCAACATTTCAGCCATTTGAGGGTTTTCAATCGGTTGCTCCTGACGTTCTTCACCCTCGGGGATCTCTTGTTCATCGGGAGGTTGCTGAAGCGGGGGAAGGCGGCCTTGGGTGTTAACCAAAATACCCATGATTTGGGTAATCTGAGTGTTGTGATTGGCCACATTGTCGTGCATCTCTTTTCTTAACTGCTCGACCTCATTCGGCTGTTCTTCCATGACTACTGGGGATGATTGAGGTTCAGATTCTGGAGTAGCAGGTCGCGACAATCTTTGTCCGAGCGGTCGGGTCCAAACGGGTAAGGTCTTCTTTCTTCTTGCAGGCCCAATTGTTTAATGCTGACAGCGCACAAAAATCGAACTCAGCCCCAAAACTCAACACTCATGTACAAGAAAGAACACCTAAACGATCGTGCGTATGTCGTCGCGTCGCCCCTCACCAAGTTAGTCCTAAAACTAGTCCTAAAGTTAGTCTACCAGTTCCGAATCTCACTTAAAGCCATTGTACATCAGATTGAATCAACACCACGGGTAAGTCGTTTACTCGGCAGTTACGGCTTTTCAACCTATAGCCTAAATGTTGAAGCCGTAACCGTTATCCTTTCTTGACCATCCGAGACAGAGCAATAAGGTGTCGCCATCCAGTTACAAATGGCCCCAAGGCTAGTTCGAAACGCGGGCAGCCGTTCGGGCACGGCAAACACCGGAGGTATCTCAAACTCCATGGATTTAAAGTCTCCTAAACTAGATGAACAGCTTTGGAAGGTTGCCCCCATCCTCAAGTTTTCTTTCGATGTCAAGTCCTTCGTGCGGGACGACCGGATTTGGGAAAACCCAAACTCTCAAATCCTTATCAAAAATCTAACTTTGGATTTTAGGAATAATTGTCCCTAATCTTGGACCAAATATTCATAATTTCCGTTAGATTGTTGTCACAGATTCGATGGTCCAAATTTTCCCACGTCCGATTATCCCAAGGATTAACTCGCAAGACAACGTACCTAAAAAAAATGCACGACTCATCATCGGGCCGAGGCAACTTCCTACTAACTGCACAAACTCCTAAGGTATACTACTCTCAACTCGGAGGGACTATATACAAACGTGGATGCATGCATGGATGTAACATGACAGGATAAGGAAAGCGATAACACGTAGCATGGAAACAAGATGGAGCACATAAACTTATCAAACGGGACAGCCACCTAACGGGGAAGTTCTATGGCTAACTATATGCAACAAGGCCGGTTTTGGTCTCACAAGGGTACCCCGGACTAGAGTTATGATTGTCTCCCTGCCATGGATACCCACGGCGACGGTAATAATGACAGATGTAACTCATCACGATCGAGGGCTGCTGGGCATTTTGGGATTCCCCGTCACCGGCAAGTCGGGCGGGATTGCCAAAACACACCAGCGAGGCTAAGAACAATGCAAGTGCAATGCAAAAGTTGAGCTACAAACACCTCAAAAATCCCACAAAAGCTTTTCAAGTTGAGCCCTTTTGATTAATGCATACTTCAATAAAACTACACAAGTGTAATAAAATCAAAGTATGCATTAACCGGAGTCCCCAGCGGAGTCGCCAGCCTGTGGACGCACCTCCGGGGAATCTCGATCGATTCGGAGTCGCCACCCTGGTTTTAGCGGATTGTCCCCGAGGAGCCGAACTCGATTGACTCGCGCCTCATTCAATGGATAAGAATTACTGGCCCGTCATCACCATACTATCTTAGGTTCGGGAGCTCAGTTACAAGAGGGGAAGGGTTTTACTGCACCCCCCTCGCCCGGTTCGAAGACCGGTCTCTACTTGACTTTTGTGGGATTGTAATGAATGTATGCAGTTCAACTTTGAACAAGTAATGGGAATGGGGGGATGGGAACCACATAATGACGATAAACACACAATAAGCTACGGTGTATAGTGATCATCCATGGTTTGATGATCATGGAACATCACTTTCATGGCTTTTGGGTTCATTGATCAATGATCAAAGACAAAATAAACTGACTTGAGAGTTTTTGAACCAACAAATAGCCATAATAATGATGTTACCAAGATACAACGTGATCAGAAACCACAAAAACAAGAGAGGTGCTCAAACGGTTTGAGCGCTCATAGTGATAGCATTGAGCGCTCAAGCTGTTTGAAGCTGGGGTTTTCAAAAGTTGTTTTCTTGTATATTTAACACCTCGTGAGTCCATTAGAGGTATGGAGGACCTCCATGAACCCACTGGTCTCCCTCAGGAGTACTAACTCGTAACTTTCACATGGTTTTCTACCTTTTGATCTTGATTGGGGCTTGAACTTGGGATTTTGGTGGATGATTGGATTGTGGCTGTGTTTACAAGTGTAGTGTGGGTTGTTTTGGACAGATTATGATGGGTGTGGGTTGGCTTGAGTTGATTTTGAGTAGATGATGGTGTATTCTAGTGAGAGGTTTTTAGGATCAAGTGGGTTTGATGGATGGAGGAGGATTAAGCTTGAAGTAATGGATGAAGTGGGTTGATGGTTGCTGGAAATATGGTTTGAGAGGGGGTGAGTAATAGCTTGGAGCTGGTGAGAGTGTCTAACCTCTGCAAATGATGTAGAGGGGTGGCTTTTATAGAGAGAAATGGGGGGGGGGGGGAATGGGTTTTGTTGAAATGGGGGGCCTAATGGGACAATATAGGCCCACCCTGAGGTCTATCAGGTGCATGCGAGCAACAGAAAAATGGCTGGGTGGCAGCCATTCAGTTGGAATCTCATCATTAGATGCTCTGCCATCGACAGACTGGACAGAGCTTGAGCGCTCAAACAAGGGGTTTGAGAGCTCAAACCCCTTTGAGCTCAGTGGCTGGTTCTGGTTTATTTTGGTATTTTGAAGGGTATTTTGGTCATTTGGGTTGGTTTAGGTTATTTGGGAATGGTTTGGGGTGGTTCATGGTGGTTTGGGGCAAGTTCGAGCCTTCTTCTCAACCTTAAGGTATTCACGAGTGGTTTTCTCATCATCGGGAGTGTTTGGCAAGTATCCCGGGTCAAAATCGGGGTGTCTACAGGGCTTTCCAGAGGCCTCTTGTCACTCTGCTGTAATGCAAGGGTGGCAGCCATGGACGGTGCAGGACTGGCAGGGGTTATAGCTGGGGAAGCACGGGCACTGGGGATGCCGAGGCCCAGCTCGGAGAGGAGATCGATTGGTTGCAGAGGCATGTTTCGATTAGGCGAAGGAGAATAACCTGAAGAATTTGAAAGCTGGTCGTACTGCTCGGCGATTATGGCAATAACAGTATGACGTCTGTTCTCTTCTCTTTCGTCTTCTCCTTTTCCTGCTACCCTCCCAGAAGTGCTCGGCTCGTAGCTTGAGGGAGTAATGATGGGGATGGCAGTAGGAATCGATGGAATATGGGCAAAAGTGACTTGCTGTTGAAGGTTTCTTCGGGTCGGGGACGGGTACTTCTTCCTCTAGGTCGGCTCTTACGATTTCTAGCACGACCATGCTCTATTGGGGCAGCTGGAGTTATGAGGCTGGTAGTTGGGGGCCAGGGGTGCCATGTGCGGGGCTCGCCCACTCTTCTAATCCATCCCCAGTAGGACGGGGTGTAGCCAAGAAGTATGTGAGCAGCTCGGCCCAGACCCACGGGCGTTGGATCAAACCCGTCAAAGTACAAGGCCCAGGCTATCTCCTCGTGATGGAGTCTGTCGTGGTTCAAGCGGCTGACTTGATTTATATTGCTCGCTGCAAATAAAATGAAAGACATAAGGAATAGCAGTTAGAAGGAAAAAACTAAAAAGTGTATGCAAGAAATCAAGAAATCTTCAGAGAATGAGTACTGACGTGGTTGGCCCATGACCGTGGGGCAAGCGAAACCAATGGTGTTCCCCTCAGCATCTCTGGGCTCCCAGTTGCCAGTGATTACAAGGTAGTCATCCCCTTCACCCTTTGAGGAGTTGGGTAGATCAGTGATGAGCTTCTGTTCGGGATCCCTAGCTTTGAAGTAGTATGAGTTATCAACTGTAGGGACTACACTGTATAAGAAGTGTAAATCCCACCAGTCCAAGTGAAGGTTGAGGAGCATGTTCAGGGTAATGGTGCCCATGACTACCCTAACGAAATTAGGAAACATAATTGCATAGGGTTCAACTTACACCTATTGCAAACCTCTTTGAAAAAGGGGTGTAGAGGGAACCTAAGACCACCCTCTACAATGAATATCAGAGGAATACGGATCTTATCCCCGGTCATACCTTGTTCCCCTAGGTCATAGCAATTGTCCAATCAGAATTGGACGTCGACTGGAATTTCATACTTCTGACGAAACTCTTGGATTTTCTGGGCATTGCTCAAGAGAGCTCTATGTCTACCCATGGTGGGGTTGGTTAGGGTTTCACAGTTTGAAACCCAGAAAAGAAGAAGATAACAGAAGATCAAAATTGAAAAATGGAGGGCCAAGAGAAAACACTTACGTGAGAAGGTGAATGGCCTAAAAGGAGACTCTCTGACGAGGGCGGAGAGAAGTTTCCAACAAAAAAACGGGAACGGAGTTGAAGTTTTCAAGCTCTGGAACATTGTTAATGGCAGACGGAGTACTTCTTCCTTTCTCTCTCTCTCTCTCTTTTGATCTCTTTTTACTTCTGATGGAGGAAATGAAGAGGGAAGAGGAAAAGATAGAGGTTTGAGGGGTTTAGGGGAGTGAAAGTAATGATTATCCCGCCCAAAACCCCACAAAGTAGGACACGACGCATCTGAACACGTCAGCAAAGATGTCCTTTGGGCTTATTTGATGACCAACGGGTCATTTCGCATTTAATGCAAAAGCAATTTTGCCCCTCACGTGAGGGGGAGGCGTGCAGCAAAATACATCAGAAATCGTTAAAGCTCTGCACACTGCTGATGGATGACAGCAGTGGGCAGAGCTGGGGAGCAATTAGAGTGGGTAAAACCTAACTACCCTTGGGAGGGGCAGAGCACGTGCCCTAACTGACCACCCCGAAAGGGTGAATAGCTCGGCACCACATAGGGAGTCCTTAACCCTGTGTCGAGCAAGGTTGATCATGAATGAGGTCAAGGTAATAAGAATAAACTAATAAAATAAGATGCACTAGCTCGGTATGAGTCACAAAGGGATATCCCGACATGGCCGAGCTAGGTAGGCTACATATATAGCTTAAACAACATTCTAGAATACATGACTCAGTTCGGCGTGATGGGCTAAGCTATGTACGTGTTATGCCGAGCTATGTGGAAACACAGCACCGCCCTACACGGGGCGGTGAGACATTCCAGAATATTCAATGACGGTTCCTTATATGATAGGGAGCAATCACGTGGAATAAGGGATCGATATGGGAAGTCCTAACGTGTTAGGAGTATACCCCATATGGGAAAGAATCCTATATGGAAAGAAAGACCACTGCTAGACGAGATCCAGCAGGACATGGAAGCATGCTCCTAATAGGAAAGTCCTGTTAGGAAAATGATTCCTAAAGCTAATAGGAAACTAGGGCACGAGATGCCTAAATCAACAGATTATCCCCACCTATAAATATGACATCAAACCCATGAAGAAAGGTACGCTGTGAATTACTTTCATACGCATTGAGTAATTTGTGAGTTCAAGTACATGATACTAACTTAGGCATCGGAGGGCCTTTGCCGACGAGAGGCAAATGTACTCTAACCCTTGTCTATTTTGCAAATTGAGGATTGCATCAAGGAGACGCGTGATCAAGACCCTACGTGGATTTATCCCTGTACAACACGTTAACGAATTTACTCAGTTTTATTTACTGAGCCAAAAACAAATCCTTCTACTGGGGGTATTGATCCACCGAGAACTTGTTCTCTTAAAATCAACTCGATATGTTTTTTCCGAGCAAATAAGCCTCTCACCAGGGGTATTGAAATTATTTAAACATCATTCTGAGACATGTTTAACATTCTAATCCAAACCACTTATATCACTCTCGGAATACAACACGTGAAAATTTTCTTAAATTTTTACAAGTCCTATTATGAACATTCACATTGACTGGGCAACATATCCAAGAAGATCTGTTAATTACTTCGGATAGGCTTTCATGCCTTAGAAAATTTCTTGAACATTCATCTCAACTTAGGCCAGGTGTATTTTGTTGCCCTAAGCCGAGACGAATGTGGGTATTCCTATTTGATAAGAGACGTTGTCTCAGAAAATAATCATTCAGGTTCAATACGAGAAACAAACCATCCATCTATTCAAACTCCAAAAAAATTCCACAGACAGCTCAGAATAAAATTCCACCGAGCCGTGACCAATACAAGAATAGAAATAGTTTTGGGGGAGAGAGAGATAAAATTCCACCAGCCGTACCAACCAATCAGACCAAAATGTTCAAATTACAAGACTACTTCAATTATCTTGTGCATCCTCGCTAGCCTCGGCATTATTGCCAGCCTCAGTATTTTCTCCGGTCTCGGTGTTTTCTTCAGCCACCTCCTCCTCTTCCGCTTCTTCATCTTCCTCCTCCTCAGGGATTTCAATCACAGGGGCTTCAACATCCGGGACGGTTCGGAGAGCAGATTCAGTGGAAACGCTACCAACTTCCAATCCGAGACCGTACCCTTTAGCCACCCCCTTGAAGTAGTAAATCTTAGCACCCCTTCGGAAGCCACTGTTCTCGATCTCTGTAACCTGACTTTTGTAATGCTCGGCCACCTTCTGTTTAGCCTCTCTATATCCTGCGGAATGTGCATCAGCAAGCTCCTTTTTGTGCTTCTCCGCTTGCTCGGATGACTGCTGCTGCAACTCTTTTAGCTGATTATTTACAGCTTCAAGCTCCGAGAGCTGCGTCTTTGCACCTTCCAACTCCTTCTCATTGCTCTTCGTTTTCCGAATAGCATCTTGGTACTTCAGTTTCAGTGGCGAGGAGTTGGATAGGTCCACCACTTTCTGGTGATATCCGAAGATAGCCTGGCCCGCCTGAAATAACAAGATACAATGAGTCTGATTCAAACACGATTAAATAAACCGTGAAAAGGGGTCTCGGATCAAAGAACTTACCAAAGTCAGGTGAGAAAACATTTCAACAATGTTCCTCTTAAAGTCAGAAGGCAAGTTTTTCATGCCTTCCGGCAAGCACAGTCCCTGCATCATAGGGAGACCGAGCCTTGGGTTTTCTCAGACACTGTCCATAGCAAGCACAGGCTGTCCCAGGCGAACCTGGGGAGAGAACACATACGGAACAGGAGTAGAAGCTTGCTTCTCGGGCACGTCCTTCTCGGGCATGCCTTTTTCCTGGACTTTCTTCTCTTTCGAGGCATCACCACCGGATCCCGAACCGAAAAGCTGCTGCTTCTTCTGCTCAGTGATAACGACCTCGGTGATGACAGGAGCTCTTTTTGTCTGGGGGGAGGAGAGGTAACTGCACCGGTGGTCTTCTTCTTCTTTCCTTTCTTCCTATCAAGGAGGCTCGGCAGATCGTCCAAGTTGTCACCCATGTTTCTCTTCTTCTTCTTCTTCTTCAAACTCTTCTTCTAGAGGCTCCTTGATTTTTCCAACTAGCTCCTGAAGTTTTGTTCGGTGTAGATCGATCTCAAAGTCCGAGCTCACGTCAATAGCCGCGACAGACTTGCCTTTACTCGTCCCTCTCTTCCTCTTCCTGCTCGGACCGGCCTTCTCGGTAGAAGTGTTCTTTTTTCTTTGCTGAAGATAAGACATGTAGGTGGGCTCGTAATTCAAAAACACATGAGCGTACCTCTCTTCTACTGGGACTCGGTAGGCAGCGCAGATATTATCATCATTCTTGGCCTTCAACAACCGAGCAGAAATGGGGGAAACCTCTGCAAAACAAGAAACGAAAGGGCTCGGTAAGTAACGTTAAATAACAAGTATTCATGTGAAAGAGAAAAAACACAGACTCAAGAGAAGAGTTAACCTTTGAAAGTGTTTAGTCTCGTGATAGGGTAAGACCCATTGTGGACACCCCAAAAAAATTCACCGAGTTTCAAAAATGGTTTGAAAAATATGATTTAGAGTAGCCACTCGGGTTTAAGGACCGTACCCGAGAAACTGATTTTTCAAAAATGACTCTTTTGCCCTTACTTTGGAAAAAGCTTTTACCAGCGCATCGTTACCAAGATCTCTCGGGTTCGGGAGCTAAGTTATGAGGGGGGAAGGTTTTTAAGGCACCCCCCTCGCCCGGCTATGGAAACCGGTCTCTACTTAGTACTTAAGGGATTTGAGAAAAATATTTATTTCATACACTTAAACACGTAAACAAAATAAAGAAAACAAGTTTGCAAGGACCATTACAATTCATTGTATGAAAGTGTATGCTTGTGAATGTGTGGATGACATCAACATGAAGGTATAATGACATAAATATTAGTAGCAGCAACTACAAACTATGAACAAAATGAAATAGAAACTTGTTTTGAAACCTTTTTTGCAAAATCAGATCTAGCCTTCTTGTTTTCTTTCAAGCACCTGAAGGAATGTGTGAACACCCCGCGAAGTATGTTCACGAAATTGATTTGGTTTGGATTGGAAAACGGTTTTGATTGATTAAATGGAGTTGCCACCCGGGTTTGAGGACCGTACCCGAGAAACCTGTTGAAAAATGACTCTTTTGCCCTTGATATGGAAAGTATTTTACCGGTCTGCGTTTATTGAGATTTGTCGGGCCCGGGAGCCAGGTTACGAGAGGGGAAGGAATTTAAAGCACCCCTCTCGCCCGGTGCAACCACCGGTCACTACTAAATGCTTAAGGAATTTTGGAAATGTTGTTTGAATGGACTTTGATCACATATTCATACGAGAGCACAAAGATGTATCAACAAGATTAATGAAATGAATGTGAATTCTTGTGCGAGTATCATGAATGCATGAAAATGAGATTTCTCCCAATGAAATGCAAGAAAATGTGACTAAATGACTCAGATAGATCCCAAAATGGACACACAAACACCACACCACGCACACCTGGACTGCATACTGAGCACCTGGATTAGGCAGATCCAGGCGCCTGGATTGAGTACAGGCGCCTGGATGGCCTACCAGACAGCAAACTTAAAACCCCATTTTAATCATGATTTTGCTACCAAAATGTCATTTACCATGCCTTAAAATGATTCTCATGATCACATTGTGATGAATGCATGCACAAATGACCTGTTAATGCTTCAAATGACCAAAAGAGAGTAAATAAAGCAGCAAAACACAGTGAGGGGAGGGGAATCCAGGCGCCCACATTGAGAGAATCCAGGCGCCTGGATTGAATGCAGGCGCCTGGAATGGGAGAATCCAGGCGCCTGGATCTGGTACTGGAACACCAAAATGAAATCTCTTTCTGTGATGTTTAAGACCTTTCCCAAACTCTAAGCCAGTATGGAAGACTAGCTAGAGCCTGGTTGATGTCCCCTCAGGGCCTTTGAACACTGTTTTGGTAGAAAATCTACCTTTGGAAGCTTGATTGTTGAACTTTTGGAGCAAGTTTGGGTATTATTTGGTGGTTGATTGAGCTAGGATTCTGTTTCTAGAGCATTGAGGGACTGATTATAGGTATTGAAGTTGGGGTTTGTATGAGAGGGATGAAAAAGTGTTGACTTGTAGAGTAAAAGAGTAGGTTTGATGGATGGAAATGGTTGAAACTAAGAGGGATCAGTTTGTGGATGAAAATTCTGGTGTGATTTTGGCAGAATAACAGTAGAGGAAGGAGGGAGAATTGGTTTTTTTAATATGGAGAGAAGTGGGGGTATATATAGGCAAGAATGGAGTCCAAAAAGGGCCATTAGAACCCTTAGGAGGGCACACTAGGGGTCTAATAGGTCACTCTATTTTCCCTCCACTTACTCTAACATATTTCTGCAGAAAATACCCAAAGAATCCTCCAAGACGCTCCTCCCACTCACTTGACCTTGGGGATCAAGTATCTGGAGAGAGTCTAGGCGCCCATATTGATAAAATCCAGGCGCCTGGATTCAATGTGGGCGCCTGGAATCATCCAATCCATGCGCCTGGACTTGGAGACAGCACAAAATTCCAAACTTTGCGGGGCCATTCCGGGTGCTACCAAACTCCGTTTTGTGCATGGTTTGAAGCGTTGGAAATCTTGTCAAGTCTACTTTCTAACCCAAGTGGTTTGAACCCAATATGATTTGAACATCAAAATATGTGACCATTTTATCCTCAGAAGGTCGGGAAAAAAGTTGTTTTGGTAAAACGGGCACATCTCCCTCATTTCAAAACGGATCGGGACATATTATATATAAAAAAAGAGGGTTTTGAATGTACTAGAAGTCGGTGTAGGCTTGGGTTTATTTTGGAGAGGTTTAGGAGGGGTTTCCAAGTTCACAATCAAGCTTTGCGTACTCTTATCGGGCATTTTCATCATCGGGGATGCTTGACAAGTTTCTCGGGTCAAAATCGGGGTGTCTACAGAATGTTTCAAACGCCTGAAGCTGAGAGGATCAGGCGCCTGAAAAGGGCTTTAGGCGCCTGAAGCTACTGCTTCAAGTGCTTACCCAAACTCATTTTCACCACTGTTTTGCCTTTGAAAATGGTAGAACAAACTATTTGAGACCCTTTTTGGAAAATCCAATCTGATGCTTCTACTTTCCTTTAAGCACCTAAAGGTATGTTTCAAATGCCTGAAGCTGAGAGGATCAGGCGCCTGAAGTTACTGCTTCAGGTGCCAGAAGCTACTGCTTCAGGTGCTTGATCAAACCCACTTTGACTTCTGTTTTGCCTTTGATAATGATAGTAAAATGATGTTAACTCACTGTAATGAGGAAAACAAACTTGAAAACTTCACTTAAAACTCATTCACACCATAAAACATCATTGATTCTTCATAAAAAAAATAAGTTTTTCATCCATTCAAATAGCAAAACAGAGATGTTCCACTCTTGCATGCAAAGAAAATGACCTCCAATAGATATTTTGTGAAAAATACATGGTTTTAACTACATTGATGGTCATTTTCCTCCTTAAAAAGTATGATTTTCACCTCTTGGAGTGGAAAACAGAAAGCAAACAGTTTGTTCCTGAGATTTAAACCGTCATCATCATAAGAATAGATCAAGTTAAAGCATTTTAAGATAGAAAGAGATAAAAATGAACTGGGCCTGAAGCTGCTGCTTCAGGTGTCGAGCAAAAAATGCTCTTTTGGATATACTTGAGTCATTGTAAGCCCATTATTGGTATCAAGAACCAACATGAGCCTACTGATTTCCCTCAACAAGAACTTTGCTACACTGATTGGTTAGATTCACTACCTTTTTGGAGCTTGAAATGGATAATTGAACAATGGGGAAGGGTTTTTGGGTGGATAATGGAGGTTTGAATGAGGTTATACACTGATTTTGGGTGTTTTCTTGAGAGATAAATGGCTGGTTTGGCTATTTTTTCAGAAAAGATGATGGAACCCCTCCAAAGGAGGAGTATGAGGGTTTAAATAAGGCTTTCAAGGGTAGTTTAGGCCCCCTAGGGGCCATTTTGGGGGCTGATTTAGGTTAAGACGCTTTTCCCTTACAGGATCACATCATAATCATTATATCCAGATATTCCCGCTCAAATTTTGAAATTCTGGAAGAAGCCCTTCAGGCGCCTAAAGGGAAGGCTTCAGGTGCATGGGGAAGGTTCAGGCGCCTAAAGGTGATGCTTCAGGTGCATGGGGAAGGTTCAGATGCCTAAAGGGGAATGGTTCAGGTGCATGAGAAAGGTTCAAGTGCATGAGAAAGGTTCAGGCGTCTAAAGGTGAATGATTCAGGCGCATGAGAAAGGTTCAGGTGCCTAAAGGGGAATGGTTCAGGTGCATGAGAAAGGTTCAGGCGTCTGAAGGAAAGTGCTTCAGGCACATGCCAATGCGCTTCAGGTGCATGGAATGGGTTCAATGGTTTCTTTTGGTTTTTGGTTTGGAAGTGTTTTGGTAGGGTTTTTGATAGATTTCAATCATCCCTTTTAAGCTCTAAAACGTGTTTGAAGGTCCATTTTCATCATCGGGAACGCTATGGATTTTTGTAGGCCCAAATTGGGGTGTCTACACCCATCATCCTCTGGACCAAATTCAAAATTCTCCCAAACCTCTACAAAGTCATTAGCGAAGGGGTCAGAATTCGGGAGGTGGTCAATCAAGTACGTCCTCGGTTCCTTGGGGGTACTCCGAAGAGAAAGAAACCGACGCTCGGAAGGACTGTTCCGGGAAACATTGTATACTCCTACCAAACCACAACGGTTGAAGATCAAACCGAACTTCTCCCCAAGAACGTACAAACCATTGATAATCCGAAAGGCCTTGACAGTGAGAAATCTCGGGTTGATCTAGTATTCATGAAGGAATTGGCGGAGGAGGATATTCACTGGAAACCGAAGCCCCCCTTCAGTGATTGCAAGAAGTGGTACGGTAAAGTGGTCATTATGGAAGGTGATATTCGCCTCCAGAACCAACCGAACCTCTACGTCGTCCGGTATATGATACTTCCTACAAAAAGCTCGGTACCTCCCAGCCTTACCACTAAAATCTTGAGGTAAGGATTCGGACCTTTTACCGAGGTCTTAGTCTTAGGGGACTGGGCCTCGTTTGTCTGGGTCTCGACGCTAGGCTCGGTCGTTGGATTCTCAGATGTGGGTTCGTAAATTGACCCGGTATTGTCTGCTCCAGGTTGACAGACCTCGATAATTTGAACATCTGGGACTTGGGCAGAGGCGCCGTTCCCATCTCTACCCTCCCCGAGGTTGACAGACTCGGTATGGTCACTGCTCAGCTCACCCTGGTTTACCAAGCCTTATCTCCCTGACCGAGCATCCAGAGGCACTTCGATGGGGTTTAGTGGGCCAAAACCCTCGTCCACTGGCCCAATATCTACAGACGCCATTCCAATGTCTGGACCGAGACTGTCTACCCGAGACGATAGCTGTAATATCCATGACTATGTAGAGCGGACTCGGAACCACTCGTCCGATTTGAACTTCCCCAGCTAAGGATGACTGGCTCTAGGATTCCATAACCTGACAAGAGTGCACGGGTGGAATACAATTGGCTACATAACTAATAGTGACCTAAAACGACTGGTACGGGTTACTAAGTGGCGCATCTAACTCGGATTATTCCCGAGCCAAAATCCTATTTGACCTAGGCACAATTCGTCTGTCTTGGAGACCCTAGGCGGGAAGGGCTCATGATGGCTCGAGTTTCATCTCAGCCAAGGTCCGGATCCTTCGTCTCGGATGACAAACAGGATTTCGTGTAAATCCTAATGAGCAGAAGATCTAAAAGGACTACGAAAGGGTTTTTGTGGTCCTATGACTTAAGAACAAGATGCACAGTGTTTTTGAGTTTTTCACTGTTCATCATGACTTTTGAAAATCTTCAATAATCAAACAAATCAATTTTTACCAAATAAAAACTCACAAAATGCTCTCAAAACGTCATAATAATGACGAAGAAATCGAAGATCCGTAACTGGAAGATCAATAAAGATGAAAGTGGTACCTGTTTCTCGCTGGAAAGGATCGACAATGGTTTCTGGTGAAGAACTCTTGATGGAACGAAGATATTTAATATATAAACTCTTTCTACTCTTTTTTTTCACCTCTCCAAATTTTTCTATTAGTCAATTGATTATGTTTCTATCAAATACTTTTGTAGTGTATTAACTTTAGTTTGTGCCACTTTACATTTTTCATAACACAACATGATTTTTTGGTTGAATCTGTTCTATACATGGTTATTTGACATTGATATTTTTTTATTCTTGTTTTGAAATTGGAATTTACAGTTCTAGTTTTTATGAAAATAGATTTTGTGCAATCTAAACTCAGTATTTATTTTTTTGGTGCAAAACAAAAATAAAATAAAAAACAATGCTATGGAATCGCATCTTTTAATAGCTACAAAAATATAGGTTTTCAAAACCTATCATTTAGAAAGGGACGAAGGTAGTATTAATTTCAAATTTTCATAAATTAAACAACTAATTAGCTTAGATTTGGCGGGGAATCAAAATTTGGTCTCAAAAGGGTACCTTTTTGACGAGGAAATCCGTATTTCCTCACTAAAATTGTACCTTTTGGCGAGGAAATCTGAGTTTCCTAGTGAAAACCTATCCGTCGGCGACGAAATTTGGATTTCCTCGCCTAATGTTATTTTTTTGCGAGGAAAGATAAGTTTGTCGCCAAAACATACCTTTTGGCGGCGAAACATTGGTTTCCTTGCAAAAAGGTACCGATTTTGCGACGAATTTCCACTTCCTCACGAAAAAGTCCGATTTGACGACGAAATCCAATTCCTCGCCAAAAGATACCATTTGGCGAGGAAATTTAGATTTCCTCACTAAGTTTTGTCGCCCTAAGTCCTTTTTGTTGTAGTGTAGGTTGGGGCTACTTATAAGGCGTGGAGCGTTTAAACCACAGCACGGGAAACGAAGCGACTTCTGGCGGCCCAATTAATATGTTGACAGCTGGCAGTGATGGGACGCACCGAGCCTATCTCCTGACGCTTCACGTGGATGCGTCCTTTCATGCCTAAACACTAATCCGCGTGCTCTCTTCTTGTCCAACGGGCAGCCACCACGTGGTGCAATCCGATGTGATCCACGATGTAATCAAAGCAGGGGCTCAGTGAATAGAAGCACAATAGAGGAAGCTCAAATCTTCTCGGCGTGGATCCACTCGGATCTTGGATGGGAGATCTGGCCCATTCAAAAACGATCAACTCCTTTCTCGGTACCAAGTGTCTCGGAAGAAGTTGAGGGGCTATTGTAGTGGGCCGAAAAATAACCATTTAAAAGGATCTCGGAACACGGGCCCATAAGGTCTAAGGCCCATGCGCGGTACCAAAGCCCAGCGATAGAGGCACATGTGATGGATCATCTGAGACGGTCCCATCCGAGACAAATCGGTGTCTCGATCGGAATGAACCTTGAATCGAACGAGTCATCCGAGACGGATCATATCCGAGATGACTCGGAAGGACGATCTGAGATACCGGAGGCGTCACGTGTGACGTCACCCAAGGCGGTTAACGATTGTAACAAATTTGGGAAGGCACATATGCATGCTATAGTTGTCCCTACATCAGCATGACGATATCCGAAGCAGTTACGCTACGTGCCCAAGTCTCATTGGAGGACGCGTACATGCGATGATTATAGATCTGGCTCGTGATGCTCGGTGACGTCATCTGAGCCAGAATGACTGATTTACCCCTGTACTTGGGGAGCCTATATAAATGAAGCGAAGGAGCCCTAAAGGAGGTACACAACACTTTCTCTCTCAACTAATACTCTCTTTGGTGCTTCTTTATCTCCGATCACTCACTAAACCGTCGGAGTGCCTTCACTGGCCACATTTCGGCCAGGTTTGGCACTAACGCCATGTGCTACGTGTGCAGGAGCATCAAGGAAGCCTTGTTCGTCACTCAAGAGGGTCAAGTGAAGGTTCAGAGGTTCATCTGGAAATTTAGGACACCACACTCGCCCCCCCTCTCTCTTTCACACACACACTCTGTATCTGTCGAAGGGAAAAGATTCAGGAAGTAGAAGAGGAAAAGTGACTGTGTGTGGTCTGAAGAGAGGGAATCTCTCTCTCTCTCTCTCTCTCTCTCTCTCTCTCTCTCTCTCTCTCTCTCTCTCTCTCTCTCTCTCTCTCTGTATCTAGAGAGGGAATCCGATCTTCAAAAAAAATGGGGGATTTTTTTTCAAAAAAATTGGGGAATTTTTGGAGGGACTGTTCTTCTTTTGGGTGGGAAGACCCTCCTATATTTGTTCAAGTTTAGGGAATTATTCTGTGTATCAAGTTGCGTAGGAGGAATAGAATAAAGTGTTAAAAGTGGACCCCCGAGGCCCGTGTGACATTTTTTTCGACAATCGAAACTTTCAATATTTCAAATATGTTGGATTAGATCGCAACTTCCAATAATGAAGTCTATAGCATTTCGATTAAAGAGTGATCAGACAAAAAATTAACTTACTTACATTAGTTTGCGCATCCCGAGAAGGGCTTCCCTAAAACCGATAAGCCCAAAAATTGGTCACAATCATTAAAACATCAAGCGAAACAATGCAGACGGTCTCGATCGTTATTATGATGTTGCGATTGTATGACTACAGTGCATTAGACAAATGCGCAACACCTTAGTTCATATACAGTGAGATTGAACGTTTAGAGTTTAAAGGAAGTTATCGAGTAAATTTTTCCAATGATCGATCCAACCGTTCAGATTGCACATCCTATCGATTATATAATTGTCGCAAATATAGATGACAATCGGATGTCGAAAACCATTCATCGAAACACATTCGGTGCTTCCACAGGCTTTAAAAGGTGACAATGCATTGTTCAAGAAATTTTCAGAAAATCAAAACCGTCCATCTCGTACAAAAGAGAGATTTATTCATTCCATTAAAAATTCAAGTAAATTGGTTATGCTTACGTACTTGATCTCACTGCAACAATGCAGATTTTCATTTAAATAAAGAGTTTTTTTTATCAATAACTGTACTTCTAAAACCTGATGGGAGTCCAAGTTTTACGAAATTAACTAAATCAATAATACCAACCAAATCAACGTCCTCGATTATTAAAATTATCCATTTAACGAGGTCCGTTACATTCTACTATTTGAAACAATATATAACATGTAATTGTTGCCCAAATGTTAACCATGGTTAAGAATTACAAAAAAAAAAAAAACAAAAAAAAGGGATTTTCAGTTTGGTATAGCATGTTATACCCTTTAATGAACATGTTTCCAATTTGGTATAAATGATTATACCTCTTACGGTGTCCCCTTTTATGGTATAACATGTTATACCATAACGCGTCGTATTTATACCACTGTTGTACCATTTTTTACGGTGTCCCTCCATAATGGTATAACATGTTATACCATTTTGGGGCATGTTATACCATAAAATGGTATAACACTTATACCCATAATTTTTTACCAGCAAAATGATCTGTAGTTAAGCCTCCGTGGCAAAATCTGGATCATCTGATAGAGGGATACCATGTGTCTGGGACATACAAGTCATTCCCCCAACCATAACGTTGGAGAACCTCATACTGCATGTAAGCAAGGTGCTCCACCGCTACTCCTACAGAGATTCCAATCTTTGTCCCCATCTTCTGCAAGCTTCTTTAGGGCATAACCTCTTTCCTTTTCCTTCGATACATAAAGGTGGTAGGGCTAATTTATGCATATGTCAATTAATGACAACAATAACTAGTGGGACCTGGAGAGGGTAGAATCCATTTATAGAGGAAAGTACCCAAGCACGTACGAACCACGTGCTTAGCCTGGACACCACGTGAGGGTGGCTCAGTTCGGGGAGACCACAAGAAGGTGCCTAAGGTTATGGCCGAGCAGGGTAGGCCAAGTGTGCAGCCAGGATAGCACCACGAGATGGTGGCAGCACCATGAGAAGGTGCACGAGGCCAGTGCCGAGTTATGTATCTGGTCCGCAACAGTATATAAGAATAGGCAAGTATATTGCCGAGCTAACCGCCTATGTGATAAGGTGGCGGGTCATTCTAGAGGGATCTAGAATAGCCTCTTACGTGATAAGGGTTAAATCCTGAGAGTTAAGGGATTATCATTAAGCTTCCATATTGGACAAGAAGTCCAATATAGATACAGAATCCTTACGAGAAGGGAATTCTGATTGTATTGCCATATGGGCCGAATCCCATATGAGAAAGGAATCCTAACTTAAAGAGGATTCCGATAATGGTAAGGATTCCTAACGTGGGAGGAATCCTTGTAGAATAAAGATTGTGTTTCTATATGGAACGAGTCCCGTATAAGAAAGGACTCCTAATTTGAATAGGATCTTTGGACAAGCACCCCACATCTATAAAATAAGGAGCAATACCCATGAAGAAAGGTACGTGGTAATTTGTGTTTACATGCTTTATGTGTTTTATGGTTTCCTCCTAGTACGTGATACTGACTTAAGCATCGGAGGGCCTTTGCCGATGAGAGGCAAAGGTGCTCTGACCGTTTATTGTCTTGCAGTGCTAGGGTTCCGGCGAAGAGTGCATATTGTTGATCTCATAGAGGCGTGAAAATAGCATACCCAGATTTTTCCCCTCTACAATTGGCGCCGTCTGTGGAAAACGAGAAATTCAAAGGAGATCAACAATGTTGAGTCATAGCGCACAAACGCCACGTGATGGTGATGAAGAGAAGAGCGCTGATAAGAAGAGATCAAATATGGAGTCCATCATTGGAGGACAAGGCCCCAAAGACCATAAAAAAGGATTGAGAACTCCTCGCCATGATCGAAGAGGGAGATCATGAACTCCTCGTTGTGATTGAGGAAGAAGGTCAAGAATTCCTCGTTGTGATGGAATAGTGTGATCAAGAACTTCCCCATGAAAAGGGAGGGAGAAGTCTCCAAGAAACAGTAGGAGAAGGTTAAAATCTCCGAGAGAAAATAGGAATAAGTCCCCGAATTCCTCTACGATAAAGGAGGAGAAAATCGAGATTACGAAGAAAATCTCGAGTGAATGAAGAGCAAAGTTGAAGAACTTGCTCGACAAGTTAACAAACGTGAAAATAAGATCAACGAAGAAGATCAAAAACATCATGATAGGGAAAGACCAGCCACTCCCTGCCGTGATGACGAGAAGAGGTACTGTGAAACCTTCAAGGAAATTGTAGAAACGAGTGTGCAATTGCAACATGTCTACAAATGATGGGAAGCAGAATCTCCTACTCAGTTATTCAAGAGGATGCAACAACATGCCATAAAAGAGGCCGAAGTTAGAAAAGAAAGAAAATTGCACGTTGCTCGACCAAGAAGCAACAAAACATGTGCTTCGAGTAGCCACCACGAGAAGGTGCTTAGCTCGGCATTATGAGGAAGGGGTTTCTTAAACCCATGCCGAACAGATTTGACCCCAAGTAGGGTCAAGGTGTTAGAAGGGACACTAAGTGGAGGTGAACTAGCTCGGCATCAACTACGATGAGGTGTCTCAGGACACGACCGAGCAAGTCAGGCTACGAATATAGTCAGAGTTACATTATGGATTACATGTCCAGCTTAGTATAGCTCGATATATGTGGAGCTAGCCTTGGAATGACCTTGCCGAGCTATGTGGAAGTACGGCCAGGACCGCCTTGAGAATATAGGGCGGTGGAGGTTCATACTGAGCACAAATCCTATGAAGAAAAGGATTTGAGCCAAATAAAAAAGAACATGAGGATTAATTTTCTTGACGTAAAACAAGGATATCATTGAATGGCCACGAGAAGGCAGCAGATTTGGACCATGTGCAAAGATCCAAGGAAGGCGATACTAGCTGAAACTCAACGCTTCAAAGAGTGTGTTTGTTGTTAATCCAAGAAAATTCTTTGATCAATTGAAGGATGAGATTGTGAGAGCAAAACAACAGCTTCACATTGATCGGCCAAGGAGACCCATGAAGAGGGAAACAATGGGGAGCATAATTTCTCTTCGGTAGTGACACTACCACAACCTCAGGGGCATGCAGGAGCCGATTGTCCTGGACTCCGAAAAGGGGAATCTGTTGTGCAGGATTTTGAAGAATAAAGGTTATGCGTGGAAGGGTCTGCACAGAGCAATGGGTCAGGAGTAGAAATCCAATTACCCGTAGAAGGAACAAATCACGTGACTCGAAATTGCTACCACGAGAGGGTATGGAGCTCGGCCTTGCTGGGAAAGGGTTCCTTAACCCTATGCCGAGTTGTGTTGACCACGAGTAAGGTCAAGGCAATAATCTGGGCACCAAAGTGAAGGTGTAACATGGCTGAGCTGGTTGAGCTACCAATACAGCTGGGATAGCATTGTGGGACTACATGGATTCAGCTAGGAACAGCTCGGCATCTGTGGACTGGACCTCGTACGATTCATGCCGAGCTATGTGGAAGCACGACCAGGACTGCCTTAAGAGTATAGGGCGGTGGAGCATTCCTGAAGGTACTGAGTCGGTCTCTTATGTGATAAGAGGAGATCCCTTGATTATAGGGATCAACGTAGAAATTTCTAATGTAATTAGGAACACACTTCATAAGCATGTAGGAAAGAAACCTATATGGAAAAGAGTTCTATCGCAAGAAAGGATCTTGCACGTTATGGGAGCAAGTGGCTTGGTTCGTATTTAGTGCTTAAAATGAACCTAGCCGAGTATAAGACTCTGCTCGCTAAGAGATTGAGGGTCTATTGTGGCTCATAGTTGGTCAAAAACCAGCTATCCGACGAATGGGCTGCTCGGTGTAGGCAACCAGATATTAATTAGATAAACAAGAGGAAGTTTATGTGAAATAAAGTAGCTCGGGTAAAGTGTCTACATAAATTCAATGGACTTGGATTTAGGGCCAAGCTAGATGGAACAAATCATGGAATCCCCGTGAGAGGGTACACATCCTAGTGGTAAAAAGGAAACGCATCGGATCATGACCAGCTTGTTTGTGCGCACCACGTGATGGAGCAAAAGTTTCTATATGAGATTCACGGAAGGACATATGGAAGTAACATTAGTGGAAGAACCATAAGCTCACCAAGCAACATTCTGGGGATAATGATGACCCTGGTCGGATGCACCACGTGAAGGTGCAAAGTGCTTGGCCACACAGAAAATTCCACGAAAAGGAAGTTCGGCCCAAACGAGGAAGAGCCATACAAGCTAGAACCAGAGTTCATCCCCAAGCAAACTTGGATGGGAATCCAGTGCCATTGCCATGGAATACACAGATAAGTAGTCAAATTACTTATTGTAGTTTATTTATTATTTAGCTACAAATTGCTATGATGGAATTATGAACAGAATTCTGGAGTGGTTAAAATCAAATTATCCTCAGAAAAGACATAACACATACTCTAAAGTAACCACCACGTGAGGGTAGCTAGCTCGGCGCTGTTGTATAAGGGCTCCCTAACCCTATGCCGAGCAATGATGACCATAAGTAGGGTCAATATAGTAAATCAAGTACCAAGTGAAGATATAACAGCTAGGCAGTACCACGAAGCGATGTCTTAAGACATGGCCGAGCTAAGATAAACTACAAATATAGCTACGATAGCATTCTGGGATACATGGTTTAGCCCAGTGCAAGCTCGGCACGGATGGGCTGAGCCTTGTACGAGTCATGCCGAGCTAAGTGAAAGCACGACATAGCCTTAAGAGTATAGGGCGGTGAGACATTCCAGATGGTCCTAAATCGGCTCCTTATGTGATAAGGAACAACCCCGTGTATAAAGGGATTAACATAAGCATTCCTAATGCAATTAGGAATACGTTGCATATAAAAAAAGAAACCTACATGAAGAAAGATGCAGGGTTCCAGTGAGGAAGCACGTGATCTCCTTACGTGGATTTTATCCCCGTACAAATTCCATAGAAATTATTATTTGCTATGAGTTGCTATAGTGGAATCATTAGCAATATCCATCTTTTCTAGTTTTGTCAGCTACAAATTGCTTTAATACGGTGAGAGTTATGAATAAAACTCTGTTTGACTTGAAACAAGTTGTTTCCGTACGGTCTAAACATGAATAAGCTAAGTTTGGACCCAAAGACGCTTTGCCTCAAAACTGGGGAGCGGAGAGTGTAAATAAGCAGTTAAAATTGTTTGAAATGAAAAAAAAAAGCTAAGTGCGAAAAAACTTAGGCAATAAGCAACGAGTATTGCTTGCAAGTGGCTAAGTACGAATAAGCTTAGGCCATGGGCCACGAATATTGCTCAAATTTTTCCAAGTACGAAGAAACTTGGAGGCTAGCAATGAATATTGCTTGAACATTTCCAAGTACGAAGAAACTTGGAAGCAAGCAACGAATATTGTTTGAACTTTCCCAAGTACGAAGAAACTTGGAGGCAAGCAATGAATATTACTAAGTAACGAATATTGCTTGAACATTCCCAAGTACGAAGAAACTTGGAGGCAAGCAATGAATATTGCTAAGCAATGAATATTACTTGAACATTCCCAAGTACGAAGAAACTTGGAGGCAAGCAACGAATATTGCTTGAACTTTCCCAAGTATGAAGAAACTTGGAGGCAAACAACGAATATTGTTTGAACTTTCCCAAGTACGGAGAAACTTGGAGGCTAGCAATGAATATTGCTTGAACATTCCCAAGTACGAAGAAACTTGGAGGCAAGCAACGAATATTGTTTGAACTTTCCCAAGTACGAAGAAACTTGGAGGCAAGCAACGAATATTGCTAAGCAACGAATATTGCTTGAACATTCCCAAGTACGAAGAAACTTGGAGGCAAGTAACGAATATTGTTTGAACTTTCCCAAGTACGAAGAAACTTGGAGGCAAGCAACAAATATTTGCTTGAACTTTCCCAAGTACGAAGAAACTTGGAGACAAATAACGAATTTTGCTAAAGTTAAGTTTTTCTAAGTATGAAAATACTTGGGATGTCTACTAAGTGCGAAAAAACATAAGTGTACTGGAGAGTATGAAGAAACACATGGCTTAGGTGGAAAGCAATGAGTAATGGTTGGTCTCTTAGCTAAGTATGATGATACTTAGAGGCCAGAAGACAATGGATAGCGCCGAGTATGAAAACACTAGATTTTGCAGCCCGACCAAAATCATGAAGGACGTGCTGAACAAGTAAAGTGTCACGAAGGGCCAATTATCGAATAAAATTGGCAATTATCATAACAGCTCTTGGAGGTTGCACCGGCAAGGACTTCGCCAAACATGTGCACCACACGTGAGGATGCTCGGCACAATGCCATGTGCACAACGGTTAGTGCACTTTATAATATAAATGACACAAGTAGTAACGCCAAATACGTACTCTGGTCGGCAACACTACGTGAGAGTGCACTGAGATGCCGAACAGGGTCGGACTGAGAAAAGGTCTGGCAATTAGTTTCTGCCGCAGATTTTGAGTTCTTGGTGCAGAGCTTTTTACCAACCATGGAGCCCTTATGTGTCAAGGGATGTAGCCGAATAGATGAGGCCCAGATTGATTTTGTCTTGGACCATGGACCGGGAAAGCCAAGGATGTCATTGTACGACGTAGCTCACTTGATGTCTTCCAAGTTGGTTGATTTCTTCCAAGATTTTTACAGAGACAACCAATCATACTTGAGACGAAAATCTCAGTAAAAACAAAAAGAGAGGCTCAAAATGGAGTACGGGCACTCGTAATGAGAAGATTGAAGCCTTTTTTTGAATCCATGAGCTCCCAAGGTATATGAACCAAATGAGGACCGGATAGACAGTATGACGGAGTACAATGTTGAATATTGCAGATGTTGAACAGACTTGGATTGACCCAAGCACGTACGAGACACATGCTTGGTCGGCTATACCAAGTGAAGGTGTACAGGAACACTACCAAGCACGAGTGCATGGTGTACGATAATTAGTATATTGGGGGAGAACAGAAGAATTTGAAATAGGGGTGAGAATGTCTTTAAAGCCCCAAAAAGTAGGAGTGACATACGTGAAACGTCACCCTAAAAGCTATTCCAGCTCGATCAAAAAAAGCAGACATCAATCAACATTTAATGCAGGAATCGTATCTCCCACATAAGAAGAGAATACTCGAGAATTTGTGTCAAACCCTACGTGCGGATATTAGCACAAAAGTGCTATGCGAGCTTGGTAACGTGGATACCAAGGGAAAATTCGTAGGGGCGGGCCTAGTCGAGTGAGCGGTTGTGATGAATATCACAAATACCAAAATGCAAGAATAACGGCAAGGAAAAACACAATTGTTGGAAAGGTAGCAGTAAGCTTTGACCATCATTCACGAACAACAATGATGATCAAAGCTGGGGAGCAATTGGAGAGGGTAGAATCCAATTATAGGGGAAAGTACCCAAGCACGTACGAACCACGTGCTTAGCCTGGACACCACGTGAGGGTGGCTCAGTTCGGGGGGCCACAAGAAGGTGCCTAAGGTTATGGCCGAGCAGGGTAGGCCAAGTGTGCAGCCAGGATAGCACCACGAGAAGGAAGCAGCACCATGAGAAGGTGCACGAGGCCAGTGCCGAGCTATGTATCTGGTCGGCAACAGTATATAAGAATAGGCAAGTATATTGCCGAGCTAACCGCCTACGTGATAAGGTGGCGAGTCATTCTAGAGGGATCTAGAATAGCTTCTTACGTGATAAGGGTTAAATCCTGAGAGTTAAGGGATTATCATTAAGCTTCCATATTGGACAAGAAGTCCAATATAGATACAGAATCCTTACGAGAAGGGAATTCTGATTGTATTGCCATATGGGCCGAATCCCATATGAGAAAGGAATCCTAACTTAAAGAGGATTCCGATAATGGTAAGGATTCCTAACGTGGGAGGAATCCTTGTAGAATAAAGATTGTGTTTCTATATGGAACGAGTCCCGTATAGGAAAGGACTCCTAATGTGAATAGGATCTTTGGACAAGCACCCCACATCTATAAAATAAGGAGCAATACCCATGAAGAAAGGTACGTGGTAATTTGTGTTTACATGCTTTATGTGTTTTATGGTTTCCTCCTAGTACGTGATACTGACTTAAGCATCGGAGGGCCTTCGCCGACGAGAGGCAAAGGTGCTCTGACCGTTTATTGTCTTGCAGTGCTAGGGTTCCGGTGAAGAGTGCATATTGTTGATCTCATAGAGGCGTGAAAATAGCATACCCAGATTTTTCCCCTCTACAGGACCTAATTAACAGAGATATAAAGTTCTATATGTAAGTTATACAAGAATTGATCGCACTTGGAAAGTTTTGATTGAAATTCCGTGAGGAATTAACAAATCTCCAAATTACATGTCTTGACCACTAAGCGAAAACCCTAGAGTTATGGAGCAACTCGTAATATCTTTCTTTTATAATTTGAAGCTTGACTAAAATATGAGATTCCTATGCTCTTTTGATCAACTAGGGAATGTGATTCCTGACTCTACCCATCAAACTCTGCATCTAGCTAGAAGAAGGAATTTTTTTTATCTGAATTTTCCCACACAACAAAAGGAATATCGAACTTGATAGATGTTCTGAGGCACCATTTCGCAACAAATCCCCCTTTTAATCATCTTGTTCTTCAGTATATCGGATCATGCAAGCGGAAGATGTGCGGAAAATATTGGTCCCTGAAAATGAATCGGAACAAATCAAATGATGAAACCCATTAGGGGTAAGCAAAATAACTGTCAGACCGCGAATCTAATTCAAACCAAATGATTTGGTTTGGTTTTTTAGTAATGTGGTTTGGTTTTGGTTTTAAAAAATTAAGATACCATGTCAAATGGTTTGGTCTGCGGATTTATGTTGATCGTGTCGTTCCTAACCAATCCGAACATTATAATATAAATTTAGGAATTTGTTTAGATACACTGATAATTTTTTTTTCATGGTATTTTTTTTTTTTTTTTGCTAATCTAATACTCTATTCCTATTTCCACCAATTTCAAGATTAGTTCCTAAACTTCTATATATGATAACGTATTCGGCTAGCTATTCCTATAATTTCAATATACTTAACGTACATTGTGTTGGGAAACGAATCCCAGAAACCAATAATTATGCGTACAGATTAAACAACAAAAATAAACACAAACCCTACGAGGCGGAATTAGGGTTTACCTCTCATCCGTAGACACGAACGCTGGTTGACTTGTTTATTTTTGAACTTGACAGACCCGATTACTGTATGCAACAAACTTTGCTCGACAGTACCTCATGATCTTCTGCCATATTCCCTTATATCTCGATCATGTAGCCAAGTGTTGACTTCTACGTGATCTCTTTGTTCTCTCCCTCACAACCTCTATTCTAATATTATGAATGACTGTTATCAGACCTAGAAAACATAACGATATACTTATGGGGCTAGAGCAGGGACCTGAGGAGAAATAAATCTGGGCTCCTTGTGTAAATAAGAAAACCTAATCCCACCCGAATTCTATTCTTATTTCACAAATTATAATTCACACCACTAAAGAATTATAATTGCACTCCCATCTTTATCTCGATTATATTTCGAGCTCCACGTTATTAAATAGTTATTAATCTCCCCACGTTAAGATTACAGATATCCGTTGATTAAATGTCGATTACTAACAATCTCCCACTAATCAACATCTTATAAAACACCTTGAGACTAACCACTTAACTTATTCGATATGTCGGATACAAATATCCACCTGCAAGGTTTGACATAACCGAAACTTATAAGTTTACTCAAGGGGATATCATCAATCTCTAATGAGACGTGGATTCTATCAATAATTAATATCCATATATTTCATGCATATAATGTCGTGACCCAACTCACCAAGATTATTGACCGTAAAAAAAAATCTCACTTTATAATGAATCAAAGTCAACAACATTAAATGTATACATGTATTAATTATATCCAGATTAGGAGCATAAGTATTCTTAATAACTATAAGGTTCTAAATGTCTTAAAATGTCAGTACTAAGACAATTACCTTAAAGCGGTCCTGTCCAATACACACAAAATGTACTAGCACAATGAGTCGGAACTAGAACCGTTCCCTATAGTTAAGACAAACCTACTAAAACATTGTACTACAATCCTACTGATGGTGTGTCAAATTCCATCTAAGATTGTGAACCAAAACTTATATTCCACAAGAACCGATGATCCAATCTTCTGTGTAAGTCGTACTCTACACACTGGATCATCTACTATGTAGAATAAAAGACACATGCACAACATACAATTATATCATGCAAACATTGCCCATAATAGATTCTCATCAAAAAAGGGATAAAACTGATTAATAATTAACTAATTAAATATTAATCCATTACATAAAAGCATGGCTTTTAGTAAAAGTTTCTAACAATCTCTCACTTAGACTCAAAACCATGCTACCACGCATCTCACTTCCATTCCCTCTACGTGACTATCAAAAGTCTTGGCATGTAAGCCATTCGTAAAAGGATCTGCTAGGTTGTTTGCTGATGCAATCTTGGTCACAGCTATATCACCTTTCTGTACGATCTCTCGAATTAGGTGATACTTACGCTCGATGTGTTTTCCCTTCTTATGAATCTTTGGTTCCTTCGAGTTAGCAACTGCACCACTATTGTCACAATAGATTGAAATTGCTAACTGCACCAAAGGTACTACTTCTAGATCCATCAAGAAGTTCTTGACTCAAACGGCTTCTTGGCTACTTCAAAAACTGCCACATACTCGGCCTCCACGGTGGAATCAACAATACACGATTGCTTGATACTCCACCAACTCATGGCTCCACCTCCTAGGGTAAACACATATCTCGATGTTGACTTTCTGGAACTCTTATCTAAAATAAAGTCTGACTCTGTGTACCCACAAGGCACTAGACTGTCTGACTGGTACACCAACATATAATCCTTAGTTCTTTTCAGATACTTGAGTATACATTTTATACCAGCCCAATCTTCTTGTCCAGGGTTAGACTGAAATCTGCTAACCATGCCGACATCAAAGCAAATATCAAGTCTAGTTCACAGCATAGCATACATGAGGCTTCCTATTGCTGAAGCATTAGGAACTCCCTTAATTTTCTCCATCTCCTCAGATGTCTTAAGACACTAATCCTGGGATAGATTGACTCCGTGTCTGAAAGGAAGCAATCCTTTCTTGGAATTCTGCATGCTAAAACGGGCAAGGATCGCATCGATATAGGAAGCTTGAGAAGCCCAACATCCTTTGCTTGATCTCGCAAAAATTTAATCCCAAGGATGTGACCGGCTACTCCTAAATCCTTCATATCGAGCTTGTTGGATAACCACAACTATACTAAAGATAACACTCCGACATCGTTTCCGATGAACAAGATATCATCCACATATAGCAATACAAACACCACCACATTTCCATTGCGCTTCTGTACACACACGACTTATCCAAACATTGATCAAAACCAAAAGATTTGATTACTAGATCAAAATGAATGTTCCAAGACCTAGATGTGTGCTTAAGTCCACAAATGGACTTCTTAAGCTAGCACAACATGTGCTCCTGATCTTTTGCCAAAATTCTGCATCTTTATCTTATAGTGCCTCTTTGTAGTTTTAGGGTTTGGCTTGTTGTTCTTCAGGGATCATATCACAAGATTCTCCCAACAATGTATACCGATTGGGTGAAACAATAACCCTCCCACCATGACAAGGTATTGGTGTGTTAACAACAATTTCATGTGATGTAGTGTCTTGTACTATTGGTATTGAAGAAGTCTGTGCCGATTTATTTTCTCTCAATTCTTCTAGAACAATCTTACTACTAGGCTTGTGATCTATGACATAGCCTTCCTCTAAGCATCAAGCATTGGTGTTAACAATGACCTTATGATCCTTAGGACTATAAAATAGAGCAACTTTCGTTCCTCTGGGCTACCCCATCAAAACAAACAAACATTTGTCCTTGATTCCAATTTATCTGCTTTCCCTTTCAGCACATGTGCTGAACTACCCCAATTCTGAACATGCCATAGACTAGTTTTGCTCCCAGTCCATAGTTTTGTGGGTGCAGTTGGTACTAGCTTAAATGGTACCAAGTTAAGAATGTACACTATTGTTTATAGTGCATGTCCCCAAAACGAATTTAGTAAATTTGAATAAGTCCTCACTAATCTCACCATATCCATAAGAGTCCTTTCCTTCTTTCTGCTACACCATTATGTAGTGGCATACCTAGCGCAGACAACTGGGATGTAATCCCTTCTACTGCCGCTAGTTCCTAAATACTTCCAAGAGGTATTCGCCACCACGATGAGATCGCAGTGTCTTGATACATTTATCTAGACGCTTTCCCGTTTCCGGTCTATGCTCCTTGAATTTCTCAAAGCATTCGGACTTACGGTGTATCAAATAAATGTAACCATGTATTGAGTAATCATCAATAAAAGTACTAAAATACTCAAAACCACCTCTACCCCAGATGTTCATAGGTACACACAGATCAAAGTGAACCAATTTCAACGTTTTATTGGCTCTCCCTTTTCCTGGAAAAGGGCATCTTGGTCATTTTACCTTCCAAACAGGATTCACAGACCGGAAGTGCCTCCACTTCAAATGAACCCAAAGATCCATTTCTAACCAGTCTAGAAATTCTATTTAGATTAATATGACCTAGGCATAAGTTCTAAAGATACGTTTGCTTCAACTTATAAGGCTCATTTCTCTTATATAGCAATCTATTAGTGTTATTCAATTCATTTAGTTGTATTGTAGGAACGATATCATTGATAACGTAGAGATTGTCATCTAATGAACCAGAACAGATAAAATGTTTATTCAACTTAATAACCACAGAGTTATTAAAAATAAACCAAATATCCATTTACAACCAAATTAGGAACCGAAACTAAGTTTCTCCTAATTCAATGATCATAAAGACAATCTCTTGAAATTAAACGCCTACTACAACTACTGCTACTTTTGTAGCACTTCCCATATGTAGATAAATCTCTTCATCACTAAGTCTCCTGGTTTCCTGGAACCTTTGCAATGAATTGCAAACATGATTAGTGGCACCCGTATCTACACACCAGGTACTGGTAGATAACACCGCTAAACATGATTCAACTACTAGTGAAAAAAAAATTCCTTGATTATTCAATTTATTGAGATAATTCGGATAACCTTCTTCTAGTGTCCTTTCTACTTATAGTGAAAACACTTGTCGTTAGGCTTTTTCACTCTACCTCCAAGCTCATAAACTGTCTGAGGAACCGTGGCTTGTTGTTAAACATTTTCCTGCTTCTTATTGCCTTCCGACTAAGAAGTAGAAACCTCTTCAACTACACTCACAGTTGTCTATTATTAACCAAAAGACTATTGGCTAATTTAACTCTCTTTCAGCAGTTTCGTCAAAAAATAATGTATTTTGTTCACATTGTAATTCAGGCGGAACTGCTGAAAAGGCTTAGTAAGTAACTGGAGCACAATATCAACTTGGGTTTCCCCATTGATTTCAGCTCCTGAGATTTCTAGTTCATTCAGAAGACCTATTATCTTCAGAACATAATCCCCTTACTAGGGTTCCTTCACCAATGGTTAATTCCCCAAATCCCACATTACAACATGCCTAGCTGCACCTCAAACCTTTATTTTAGGTTATGCATCATGTCATAGGCAGTTTCCAAAAAACTGATGCTGATGTTGCAATACATTCGACATAGAAGCTAAAATGTTACACCGCTCCATCTCATCAGTTGTAACCCAATCCTTATATACCGGATTTCAGGTTCTGTTGCAATTTCAGTGGGTTTGATAGAGTACACCTCAGAGAACACAAATTTGGTCCCCTAAGCAGTCGACACAATATCTAGATCTTTTTCTAGTCAATATAATTAAGTCCAGTAAATTTGTTTGACAATGTCATCAAGTGGATTGAAAGAGTCCATTTTTTAATCTGAGAATCACATAACAACAATTATGAAGGGCAAAACTTTTTGTATTTCTATTAAATTGGTTCCCTCAACCAGTCTATTAAAAGAAAAATATTAGCAACCCTACACACCGTGAAGAGTATGCCTCGATAGGTAGGTCCACTACTCTTCATCATTCGTGTAGATAGGCACAACCTTTTAATTTTACTATCAAGACACTAAACCGTGCCCAATAAAATTAAATAGCTAATTTGCTTCGGTCCTATAAATAAAAACAGTGACTCAGATGGAGAGGATACTTGTTATTTATAGCTAAGTGTATACCATTACCTAACCTCAAAATCCATTGTTCCGTAATGAACTACCCCAGATGGAGGAGCAATCCATACAACAATTATCTTGGAGTTATCCTCTAAGGAAGTAAGTACTGATAATGCCATAATTAATTTCGTCCGATGGGGAGGAAGGTACTAAAACCAACACACAAAACTTAATTATATCATCTATGTAACGCCTCGAAATTTTGGACACGTTAATAAAATATTTTTCAAAATGATTTCATTAAATAAAAGTCAATTTCTTTAGATAACAACGGAAGCATAGTTTGATTTCATTAACTTAAATGAAATACATTAAATTTCAAAATAAGATAACAACTTGAAATCGAATTTCAAAAAGGAACAGAGCAATCACTAATATAAAATCTAGGGTTCGACATCTTTTGTCCTCTAGTAGGCTCCACCTTTAGCATCCGTCAGCATTCGACAATTCCTTCTTATTCCTGGAATGACCCTTCCGTTTCGTCTTCGATATCTGGCATGAAAAGCCAGGGTACGAATACCATAAGCGGATGACGCTCAGCAGCTAAAACCTACCCAAGCCCTTACTTAACAAGTAATACACAGTTTGATATAACGAAGACATAACATTACTGAACAAATAAATTGATTCAATATCAAGCACCAACATAGTGAAAGCTACCTCGAAAAAATCAAATACTCCATCAATCAAAATACTTTTACCCATCCCATTGTTCACCATTCTTTCCAAATTATTAACATGTTATGATCGACACGTTTTCGTTTCCCAGATTATCACAGAGTTTCACTTTCGCTCATCACGAGTTTCGAATTCCAACCATCATAAGGATCGATTTTCCAATCAACAAGCATTCAGCTTTCCATCATTTCAAGATTCACTTCCCCCCCTTGAGAATGTATATACAGCGCATTCTTCAAGATGCACATACAGCGCATAAGGATGTACATTCAGCACATATCCTTGAGACGTACATTCAGCACGTGAGGTTGTACATACAGCACATTGCCTCGGGATGCACATACAGCACATAGGTATATCCAATACCGCATAATTCCTCAATTCCATTATCTCTGGCTGACTGCTAATCATAAAACTTAAACTCTGCGGGATGGCCTCCCCAGCTGTTATCAACCATGTCCACCGTTTACTCTCCAACTCAAATACCACTCATGAACCTAATGTCCGTCTAAGTTAATGGGTAACTCCCAGGGAACAACAACTATATTAATAACAACATTTTAACCACTACCAGAAGGATTCATGTGATAATGATACTAAGGAGTCATGGAATTAATATTAGAAACGTGTAATCAACACAACAAACATGTTGTAAGCGAATTTACACAATGCATAAAGAGCTCAAGTGAACAATATTAACGCAATTCAAAGAAATATCTTTAGTATTCCACACCATGCATTCCGATAGCACATACACACAACATTTAAACACAATAATATTATCCAATTATAGGTACATTCAAATATATTTAGGGAGATTGGCTTTAACTACCTTGGATCCGTAGCTGTAGTGCGTCACGACACCTTAGCCTAATACGCAAGCTAAGGGTCCTTGAACTCCGGACCTAATATTAACAAATCCAATTCTCAGTACTTGGCACAAGAACCATAACTAAAAGTAATACACTCTCGACTCATGTGACCAAAATGCTCGTGGATACGAGGCTCGGTTAGTCTAGGTTACCCCATCGGTTCATACTGTCGAGAATACAACATCATCTTCTTTGTTTGAAAATCCAAATAAAATAGAAAATAAAATTTATAAACTTATCCTTCACACCAGTTATACAAAATTCCTCTAGGAAGACAACGGTACTCTCGGGTTTCCAAATGGACGTCTATATTATGAGTTTTAATAGAAAACGTGACTGCCGGTCTAGAACGGACCAACCCTCTTAAAACAACCATAACTCACTCAAAACTTCATCAAATCAGACAGGACCGGTTGGGTTTGAAAGATAAAACATTTTTCTAACTTCTCAAACAAGAATCACTTGAAAATATGATTTGTGGAGGAAATGGGCTTGTTTCAAAATTGACAGTTTACGGGGAGGAAAAACAGGCATCCAAAACATGTAAGATTTGTTCCATCTCTTCCAAAGAACCCATGTCCAAGAAAAATCATACTCATACTAATTACCAAAGAGAGTAATAAGTCTAAAAATCAGAACATTTGAAGGTCATTTGACCCAGTTTCCTGAACGAAATCTGTTGTATGTACCAGTATAAATACACGAATATTTTCGATCAAAATTGATAAAAACGAGGGAGATGAGAACTATACTTGCAAAGGTGAAGTTAGGAGGTGGAGATGGTGGTCGGACGTGGCGGTGGAGGTCGCCGGAGGTGGTGGCAGCCGGCCACTTCCTTTCTTTCTTCCCCTTTCTCCTTCTTTTCTCTTCTTCTCTTCTCTTCTCTCTCTCTCTCTCTCTCTGATTCTGCTGAAAAATAATGGGGAGGAGAATATAGGGTGTTTAGTGGAGAAAATGGAATGGGTGGGGAGGAGTTGGAGTGTGAGTTTTGTATGAGGTGATGGGTGGAGTGTGGAAGGAGGTGGAGTGTGGGAGTGGGAATAAGGTGATGGAAGAGGTGGTGGGTAGCAAGTGTCATGGGGAATGGGTGAGGCGCGAAGCACGACATGATATAATGCAGTACAATTTACTCCGAGCAGTGTTCAAACTGTCCGGGATTCGATCTCAGAAAAATACCAAAATATTCGCACTGACTTAGAAAATCGAGGGCGACGTCACCGTGTGCTCGGAATCATTTGGAAAAATCTCAAAAGTTGGGAACGCATTACGATACTCTCTCCAAGTGATTGTATCGGATTGATTCGGGTCCCACAACCGTAGTAGTCATGGTAGTATCATCCGTGTAGCTCAAGCACTAATTCATCTTAAAAAGAAACCCGCAAATGGTCAACGAAAGTCAAAATTGGGTAAAAATCAAATTACGAAAATTAGTATTACCATGTTAGTAATTTAAAAAAATTGTGAGGGTTATCAAAATTAACACGTTTGCAAAAACCGTGATCTAGGTCAAAAGCCAAATATTACCATGTTATCCAAATATGGTAAACTATCACACATGCAAACAAGATGAATATACAAATATTCATAAAAAGGAAACATAAATAATATGTATCCCAACTATTATGGTCAAAGATGCAATCCTTGAGCAATAAGGAATCTTTCCAGTCTTGAAATCCTTAAGCAGTCAACAATCCTTCAAGTCTTGAAATCCTTAAGCAGTAAGGAATCCTTTCCAAACTTGAAATCCTTGAACAATACATATGTTGAAGACTTAGATACCTTGAATCAATCAAGGAAACCAAAATCCAACCATACTTAGGCAAGAAAAATCAGATCTGAAATTTTTCCCGAGTAAACTGCACAGCCTTCAGTATTTTGGACTTTTCTCCCTCATCCGAACTCCGATTGAACTAATTCCAATTGGGTTGGATTTGAAATTCAATTATCTAAAACTTCTATGAAGAACAGAATTTCCAATTCCGATATTTACTGGGTCAAAACAGCCTTGCAATCGGACCCTAAAAATCTGGAAAAATTCTGCTGCGAGCCAAACATTCTTTTTTCTTGACAAAACTGATCTTCTTGTCAAAAAAAAAGATTATTTTCTCCGTATCGTATGCCCCATTACAGAATCTGTAATCTTACAACAAATCTATATATCTAAAACGATACAACGGAAGAAACAAAGATTACATCAAAAACTTATGCCTCCCACATACTACTATTACAGATTACAAAACTAAACTTGTAATAAAAAAACAATAATAGTAACCACGCATAAAACAATTACAAAGCGTGGGATCCAATCACACAATCAAAAACATGTGTGACCATAATAGTGGGATAATCAATTCTGCAAAACAGACGTTAGAACAAACTAGAACTCTGCAAAACAACGATTAGCACAGTTCTATATCTATGTTCTACAGACAACATGGCTTGTTTAATCCATACGCATGATTACAGCCTGCTCTGATACCACTGTTGGGAAACGAATCCCAGAAACCAGTAATTATGCGTACAGATTAAACAACAAAAATAAACACAAACCCTACAAGGCGGAATTAGGGTTTACCTCCCATCCGTAGACATGAACGCTGGTTGACTTGTTTATTTTTGAACTTGACAGACCCGATTACTGTATGCAACAAACTTTGCTCGACAGTACCTCATGATCTTCTGTCATATTCTCTTATATCTCGATCATGTTACCAAGTGTGGACTTCTACGTGATCTCTTTGTTCTCTCCCTCACAGCCTCTATTCTAATTTTCTGAATGACTGTTATCAGACTGTGGACGCTCGTTTTCATTTGCGAAAAAGAAATTATCCACGGAGCTTTGGTTGTGAAAAAGGGCGATCCGGGAAATGAAGAAAAATTTAGAGTCGCCACCCGGGGTTTAATTCTTGAAGAATGTTAGGTACCCGAGAAACCGTTTTAGAAAAATAATGACTCCGGTGCCGCTGAAAAAAGGGTTTGATCTGCGAAAAGTAGAGATTTGGGTTCGGGAGCCAGGTTACCCGCGGGGAAGGTTTTGTTAGAAAAATGCACCCCGCGTGCCCGGAATTTTCCGGTCTTTACTAAATTTTTGTGGGATTATTCTTTTGAAAAGATTTTATTGAAAACTTTAAAACACATAAGCAATATATCATGAAATAACGAGCTTAAAGGGAATAAATAATGACAATAAGTTAAATAACACACAATCAAGTAGATAAATGCGAGAAAATTAACTAAGAGTGGGTGTAAATGCAAAAACGTGAAGTAAAGGGGGGTAAACTGCAAATTTGACTCACTGGTTTTTCAAGAAAACAGAGTATCGGATTTCAGAAAATAGAGCATGAAAAATGGTTTTCCAGTGACACCGTACGGCGTCAAAGTTACACCGCGCGGTACCATAAGGATGCCGTACGGCGCCTCCGTGCAGTGTAATTTTTCAAAAAAATTCATTTTTTTCCGATTGAAACCAACCTCTGTCTTTATGTAAAAGCCAAGTTATTTATTGATAAAAATAGGTTTGGAAAATGATTTTAGTGAAGGAATGTACCTCATTTCAAGGACGGTATCCCGTGACAATAGACGGTGTCACGCGAAACTCACCCGAGAGGTTCGAAATTTTGTTGAAATCTCTCCATTTGGACTCAAGGAAGAACTATAGAGCTCTCCTTGAGCCCGGCGGAGACTCCCCTCAGAAGGTTGCTACGATTTTGAACACGGATATCGTACCTTGGACTTGCTCGGTTATGATCAAAGTATTTGAATAGGACCGGTTTTGAGGCTCGGAATGATGGTTATAAGGTTATGTGATTCGAACTTTGAGGATGGTTTTGACAGTGTAACAAAGGACGAGAAGTTTTTGCTTTGAGAGAAATCTTTCTGAGGATTCGTCCAAAGTCTCCTTCGGCCTTCCAATTCGCGTCTTTATATAGGCGAAAACTTGAACGGTTTCATCATTTCGACGATGCCCGTACGCCAATGAACGGCATGATTTGTGAATATCATCATCACTTCTGAGCTGCTGGGCGAACCCGGGAATCCTGTTGATGGGACAAGGGCGCCGTACGGCGTTAAGGGTATGTCGTACGGTGCACATGGTGACACCGCACGGTGCAAGTGGATTTTTAAGCCGTACGGTTCTGGGTTTTGGGTCGTACGGTTCAGGTGGGTTTGGGGTTTTTGTTTCTTTTCATCCATCCGACTCAAGTAACCGTTCCAAGGTACATTTCGTGCGTTTTTCTTTTCATCATCGGGGATGCACAAGTCATCAAAATTGGGGTGTCTACACAGACCTAGAGAACATAACGATATATTTATAGGGCTAGAGCAGGGACCTGAGGAGAAATAAATTTGGGCTCCTTGTGTAAATAAGAAAACCTAATCCCACCCGGATTCTATTCTTATTTCACAAATTATAATTCACACCACTAAAGAATTATAATTGCACTCCCATCTTTATCTCGATTATATTTCGAGTTCCACGTTATTAAATACTTATTAATCTCCCCACGTTAAGATTACAGATACCTGTTGATTAAATGTCGATTACTAACACATTGCTTGGGCTTTGTCAATTGATTTTCTAATCTTTTTGCTCGGTAACTAATTTCCTAATCTAATACTCTATTCAATGGCCTTATTCCTTTACTAATTACCGGTATTCTACGAAGTATTCTTTTTGTTGGTTGATGTTAATGACTTTTTGTGATTTTAACAGAATAAGCTTTTAAAATAAATTTTGGTTTAACATTTCTATACATATTTAAGTACTTTAATTAGTTTATGGAGATGATATCTCAATTTAAAGCGAACAGTGGTTCAAAACCGAAACTAAACTGTATTTTGATGGTTTCGATTGGTTTGGTTTTATGCATTTTATGGTTTGGTTTGGTTCTCTAAATTCTAATCCGATGATAATTGTTTGGCTCTTGGTTTATTAGAAAACCAAACTAATCTATTCCATGCTCACTTCTAAAACCTACGCATATTAGATTTCTACGAACCTACTTCTATGGTTACGGGAAAGTGAATGGTATTGCTACGTACCCTAACTATTCCATATGGAATTGAAGTATATGGTTGGGGTATACATCTCTCTAAAATGAGAGCTCATCTCTCTAAAAATGAGAGAAATACCCTAAGTGGTTGGTTCTACCCTAGTCGCCATTCTTTCTGCTTCGTATACATCTCGATCTTTTCTTTGTGAAATCACCCTCCCCTGTGAAATCACTTTCCTTCCTTTTCTTCAACACAACGTCAGCTCACCATACCTATCTTCTCTACTCTCCATTACCCAGTTCTTCTCATATTTGTTCATCAGATACTCTTTTGTCTATTTTCCACGTTTCCATGGCAAGTTTTGAAACCCTAGATCTAGAAGAGGGCTTTGATGACTCTGGGATTAATAGTTCCAAGTGCCTGGTGGGGCGAGTGACGCATGGTAAATCCATTAAGGCTCCGGTGTTAGCCAATATTCTTACAGCGGCGTGGAGGACCAGGGCTCCGTTCCACGTTGATGACTGGAACAATAACACGTTTTTGTTCCGGTTTGAGGATATGGAGGATAAGCTCACCATTATCAGAGAAGGACCCTGGTCAGTGATGGGGAATTTGCTGGTTCTTATCCCTTTGGCAGACAAAATGGTGGTTTCTGAGTTAAACTTCGATGTAACTCCTTTTTGGGTTCAAATACATGGTCTCCCAGTGGAGAAGCTTAGTAGAGTCAATGCTGAAATCATCGGAAAACGGTTTGGCAAACTTCTGGCGTTGGAAGCAGAATCAGATGGATTTTGCCTTTCAAGGGGTTTCCTTAGAGTGAGGGTTGAGATTAATATCTCACAGCCCCTTGTGAAAGGATTCTGGTTGAAAGGAAAAGGAGATTCAAGCCATGATCGGTGGATTTCGTTTAAGTATGAAAAACTACCTGACTTTTGTTATGCGTGTGGAAGATTGGGACATGATAACAAGGGTTGTAGATTTGTTTCGAGGCAAGAAGGAGAACAATCTGGATACAGGCCGGATTTAAGAACAGGAAGGGCTCGAAGAAATGAGATTCCAGTGGAATTCTTTCAGAAGACGAGGGATAGGGTGGAAGAGCGGTCAGAAAGCTTGGATTATCACCAGGCCGGAGTGCAGATTCAGGGTAACAGAGAGCGTGGGGTACACGAAGCTGGTGGGGGAGTGACGTCCCATAGCAGTACGGTGAATCAGCAGGAGGGTGTGTTAGTGGGAGGGCAACATGCTTTCTCTGCCCACAGCAACATTAACAATCAGAGAACAGGTGTCGACCTACGGCAGGTGACAGGTGTCTCCTTCTCTGGTGTGCTACGTGGCGGCCAAGGTATCCAAGGTGATGGCTCTTTTGTCATTTTACAACAGTTTAAGGGGACTGGACCGGAAAATTTTATTGCAGGTGGGCCGAAGAGCTCTAGTGAGGTCCATTACTTTGTCACAGAACCCCCTGATAGTCCAAGGAGTACCTCTTTAGCCCAAACTCAACCTTTTGTATTGACCCACAATGTGAGCCGAAGCCCAACTGTTATTAATCCTCCTGTACACAATCCACCTACAAGCCCAATAACTAATAATTCACCCCCACATATTCAGACCCCTACAGGCCACAAATCGAGCCCAACTACACCTACCCAATCTCCACTGCTACCCCACATCTCTAACCCTAACCCAGATGACGCGAACCAACTTATCCATAACTCTTCCCTAATTTCCCAAACTGTGGACCAACTTTCCCAAAGTCAGAACCCAATCACACAATTTCAGAATCATAATTCTAGCCCTACTTCTAACTCCACGATTCCCCCTCAAATCCCAGCTAAACCCATCAGTCCTAATCCTCCTGACATCCCAATATCTACGGCCTTCAAATCTCTTTCATTGAAAAGGAAATTGGAGGTGGAACCCGAGTCTCCTAATCGCTCAAAAATTCTGCGTATATGCTCTGTCGATCAGAATTTTTCCCCCATTCGTGTTAGCCCAAATTGTCAGGCTAGCAAGTCTAAGAGAGGTGCTATCAAAAGCAGGTCCCCATTTAAAAAGAAGAGTGCCCCATCTGAGACTCGAGCTTTACTAAAGAAGGTCTCTGTAACATTGAGATTCAACAGTGGTCTGGGGTGATAAATGGAGTGCAGGGTGAGGGAAAGTACAATGGTAACGTTGATCTGGCGGTGGTGCTTGGTGATAACGGGCATGTGGCTGGCCCTGAACAGCCACAGTCTCAATGTTGATCCTAACCTGGAACTGCCAAGGAGCTGGGCGTACCTTGACGGGCCAGGCATTAGGTGATTTAGTTCGCAAAAATCGTCCCTCCATCGTCTTTTTGATGGAGTCAAAAAATAATAAGGTCAAGATGGAGACCATACGCCGTAGATTGGGTTTCCAGAAGAGTAGTTATGTGGATCCGGAAGGTCTATCAGGGGGCTTAGCATTATGGTGGACTACGGAGGTGGATTTAGACGTGGAATTGTCTTGCAAGAACTTCTTGCATGTGATTATGACAAAGAGTTCTAATAAGAAGGTATGGGCTGCTACATTCGTGTATGGGTGTCCATTGAGGGAGGGAAGGGGTGATGTGTGGGATAACATTAGGAGGGTTACTCAATCAGAACTATTACCGTGGCTGTGTATGGGGGATTTCAATCAGATTTTGGGAGTGAGTGAGAAAATTGGAGGTCAGGTCCCAAATTAGAGTGCAATTACTAGTTTTCACGATTTGATTAGTGATTGTGGGCTTGTGGATTTGGAATTCAAAGGACCTAAATTCACTTGGCGTAACAACCGTAGTGGGGAGAGTTTCATTATGGAAAGAATTGATATGGCATTTGCAAACGCAAAGTGGAGGGAGATGCATGAAAGAGCCATGGTGTTTGTGGAACCAGCTATAGGTTTTGATCATAATCCACTTTTACTGAATACAGAAGTCCCATTGAATAAAGTGGGAAAGCCCTTCAAGTTCAAGTCTTTTTGGGTTACTGAAGATGGGTGCCATGAGGTGGTTACCAACTCGTGGAGTCAGCATCAAAATGGGTCGTTGATGTTCTCGGTCTGCAGAAAACTTAAGGTGTGTAAAGAGAACTTAAAGACTTGGAGTAAGCAAACCTTTGGGAATTTGAGGCACAAGATTGATGAAACTAAGGAGAAAATAATAGAAGTCCAAAGGTAGATGAAAGGAGGTTTTAATGAGGAATTGCGTGTGGAGGAAAGAAGGCTACATCGCACCATAGAAGACCTGTGGCAAAAAGATGCAATGTACTGGCACCAAAGGTCAAGGATTAAGTGGCTGCAAATGGGGGATAAAAACTCCAGGTTCTTTCACCTTTCAACAATTCAAAGAAGACAAAGAAATCAAATTGTTCGGCTAAAAGACAACAGTGGAGTATGGAAGGACAAGCCCAAGGAGGTTGCAGCTATTATTAAAGAGTATTTCCAGAATCTGTATAGGAAGCCGTGTGTGAGGGATTTTGAGGATATCATCAGCCTTATAGATCCTTCTATCTCAGCAGATTGCAATGCTAGTCTTGTGAGGGCCATTTCTATGGAAGAGGTACAAACGGCGGTGTTTCAGTTGGGTGCTTTAAAGGCTTCGGGGTCCGATGGCTTTCCAGGGTTGTTTTATCAAAAGTATTGGGCAGTGGTGGGTACTGATGTATTTGAAGCAGTACAGAATTTTTTTCGTGATGGAGTCCTGCTCACTGAGGTAAATCAAACTAACATTGTGTTGATACCAAAGGTCCCCAATCCAGATTCAATGAGTCAATTGAGGCCCATAAGTCTTTGTCGTTTTCTTTACAAGATCATCTCAAAGATCTTGGCAAATAGGCTCCAACCGTTTATGTCTAGCATTATTTCTAAGCAACAATCTGCCTTCATCCTTGGAAGGCAGATCCAAGACAATATTTTGATAGCTCACGAAGTTTTTCATTTTCTAAAACACAAACGGGTGGGGCCTAAAGCTTCGTTGGCCATCAAACTTGACCTCAACAAAGCATATGACCGAGTATGCTTGGACTTCTTGTTCAAGGTATTGGAAAAGATGGGGTTTGACTTGCAGTGGATTGGGTGGGTGATAAGCCCCCGATAGTGTAAATAAAGGGGCTTATCTACCTCGTTTTTGTCACACACACGCGCATAACATGTTTTATTTGATTGATATTGCGCGTAGGTTGTGTTTTTGTCGTTCACAGGTTTTTCGGAAGAATAGAGCATCTTTTTGGTGTCATGGCTCGAAAACGAGTCAATCCGTGACCCAAGGTCCAAGGACACGTGGCACGCCGCTACGGTGCCGAGAAATTCACGAGAAAAGTCATGGAAGAAGGCCAAGTATGCCCGAGCAAAGGCCCAAGTCAAGTTGAGAACGAACGGGCAAAGATCATATTTTGAGCATCTCCTATCAATAGGAGAATTGGTCCTATCGATAGGAGAGGGATCAGATTGGCCATTAATTTCTACCAAGCAACTCCTATCGATAGGAGAATTGGCCCTATCGATAGGACAGTGATCAGTCTGGCCATTTTTGTGAAGCAGTGAAGTCCTATCGATAGGAGAATTAGTCCTATCGATAGGAGGGGGATCAGATTGGCCATCCGCGCGCAAAAGAGTTCTCCTATCGATAGGAGAATAAGTCCTATCGATAGGACCTGGGTTTTTCAGCCAATTTTTGTACCCGACCAAGTTAAGACTTGGGGGCTTTTTGGACATTTCAATTGTAACTTTGGGACTATAAAAGGCCCCAAACTTCAAAAAATTAGGGATCTTACATTTTTCACCTTCTCTCTCTACCTCCCTTCTTCTTCCCCACTCATTTTCTCTACCTTCTCTCTAGAAATTAGGTGTTAATCTTCAAGAACCAAGGCTACGGCCTTCATTAAAGTTGTAAGCACTCTTCTTATCCATTCAAATCTCTGATTTATTTCCATTTTCGTTATGTTTCACGTTTTTATGCCATTTTCACTTAGTATTTCCATTTGCCCTTTGAGTATGTGTGAGTAGTGTAGCAAGGCTAGGTCATGGGGTGATTAGCACCCCATGGCTTGGGTTATTTTGTTCTTCTCTCAAAATGAGCATTAAAAGTTGTTTGTTTAAGAGTTGGGGTTCAAGTTTATGTATCAAAACTTAGTCTTGTTACCCTTTTTGATCTTGTGTAGGCAAGGGCTTGACTTCTTGCCACACATGATGCTTAGAGCTATGGCATTCAAAGTGTTTGTAAAAATGCCTCAATGAACCCTACTCTTGAACAAACCCATTTTCTAGAATCCAAATGTGCAAAAGTGTTGAATCTTCCGGTTAAGCATGTTTGACAACGTGACTTAACCGAGTAATCTTGAGAGGAACAATTTAATTCAAGTCATGGGTGTTTTGAACCCCTTGACTTTGCCTTTAGTTTAAATTAGCAAAACCTTCATCTTTTAGTCATTTAGAGGTAGAGAGAGAACCACCAAGCAAACCACCTTATAAGTTGGCCGTCTTAACGCTAAAAATCTCATCGCCAGTCAATCTCATGCCGGTTGCATTTGGTCCCTGTGGAAATCGATCCCGGTCTTGCCGGGTTACTATGCTTTCGACGACCTAGCCCTACGCTTGGGGCGACGCTAACTACAACAACGCTAGGTCGCAAGCATTTTTGGCGCCGTTGCCGGGGACCCAATGGTCCACCGAGCGTGAGTTTCACTTGCCCGCTGTAAGTATTTCCTTCTTTTAGTATAATTTAGTTTAGTTTAGTTTACTTGTTTTTAATTTACTTGTTGGATTTAACGAGGCGGCGGCATAGCCCCTCGGAACTGTTTGTGGTGAGGTGGTTGAATAACCCCTCCTGTCTGCTAGTTGGTAGTGTATGCACGGGCAGCGCGGTTACTTTCGAGTCCCTCATAATCGCCGCTTAGTTAGCATTGACACTCCGCCAGTCGAAGCAATGGCTGACGACGATGGAGTTCCACAAAACAATCCACCACCACCACCACGTCAGAGGACTATGCGGGATTACTTGAATCCCGATTGCACACCGCATACTTCGTGCATAGTCCTCCCCAACACTACGCCCGCAAACACTTTCACCGTAAAAACTCACCACATAAACTTGGTCCCTCATTTTTATGGGAATGAGCATGAGAGTCCCTACTCTCACATGAGGGACTTTGATGAAATTGTGAATACTATTGTAAGTCAACCCGGTCAAAAAGAGGACGCACGGCTCAAACTTTTTCCATTTTCTCTAAAAGGCAAGTCCAAGGATTGGTTCAATGCTTTAAAACCTGGGTCTGTGCGGGCTTGGCTTGACTTACAAAGGGAGTTTTTCAAGAAATTCTTCCCAGAGCATAGAACTCGTCATATGATGCAACAAATCCAAGGTTTTCAACAACAAAATGACGAGACCTTTTATGCATGCTGGGAGCGTTATAAAGATCTGTTGATATCAGTGCCACATCATGGTTTGGAAGAACAAGATCAAGTGATCTCTTTTTATCGCGGACTTTCCCAAGAGAGCCGAAAATTGATTGACACGATGTGCAATGGAGAATTTCTTGATAAATATCCCGATGGGGCTTGGGAGTATTTGGACCAACTAGCCGAGAACAATCGGGCGTGGGACTACTCGAAACCTTCTGAGAGGTCCCATCCGGCCCAAAGTTCGAATACTCCCGGGCCGAGTGCTTCTGGCAAGTACACTTTGGACGAGCAAACCGACCTACACCGTAGGGTCGATTTGCTTGCTAAAAAAATGGATAGTTTGGAATTGAACAAGATAGCGGAGTTGGCCGCGGTGGCCCAAGTGGAGGATGTTTGTCACTATTGTGAGTTGGGTGGGCATATTTCGAAGCAGTGCCCCGCCTTCGCCGCTTTCAAAGAGGCCCTACACGGGGCCGATCAGGCGGAGGTGAACGCAGTCAATCAGAGGTACGATCCTTTCTCAAACGTGTACAATCCGGGCACGAGAGATAACCCTTTGCTTAAATGGAGGGAACCCAATCAAGGGCAGCCCCAAAGGCCACCCCCGGCTCAAAATCAAGGTTATCGACCTCTCCAAGGTCAAACTCAAAACCAAGGGCAAGCCCGGTACCCTCCCAATCAATACCCTCAAAATTACCAACAACAAGGCCAAAGCTCTAATGTGTACCAACCCCTCAAAAGCGCTCATTGGAGGATACCCTCCAAATGTTCATGCAAACTCAATCTGTTGTCAACGAGCAAAATTCACATTCTTTGAGGGAGATTCAAAGCCAAGTCTCCAAGTTAACCACGTCCGTGGGGGTGCTTCAACAAGAAAAGGGAAGGTTTCCCTCTCAACCACAAGCAAACCCCCAAGGTCTACACTTTGCGAGCACCTCGTCGGGCCAAGACCCGAACACTCATGAGCAAGCCAAATCCATCACCACGTTGAGGAGTGGCAAGGAGATTGATAAAACTATTCATCCCAAGCATGTCACTCCTCCAATTTCCTCTCCCGTTCTCAAGGCTCCCGAGTCCACCCCTTCGGACTCCGAGCCTACTCAAGTGGTGGAGCCAAGTGCTCCTATCTCTCCCGTTCCGGCCCCTTATCCCCATCGGTTGAGGGTGCCGAACAAGCCGTCTTCAGAAACCGAGGTGTATGAGCTTTTCAAACAAGTAAAAATTAACATCCCTCTTCTGGATGCAATTAAACAAATACCCTCGTATGCTAAATTCCTCAAGGACCTATGCACGGTCAAGCGTAAGCTCAACGTGCAAAAGAAGGTCTTTCTCACCGAGCAAGTGAGCTCGATTATCCAAACCGCCATCGCTCCAAAATACAAAGACCCCAGTTGTCCGACTATTTCCATTGTCATAGGGGGTAAAAGGGTTGAGAGAGCGTTACTTGATTTGGGAGCGAGTGTCAATTTGCTTCCTTTTTCGGTCTACGAGCAATTAGGTTTGGGAGAGATGAAACCTACGAGAGTCACGCTTCAATTGGCGGACCGGAGTGTCCGTGTTCCTAAGGGCTTGGTGGAAGATGTCTTAGTCCAAGTAGACAACTTTGTCTACCCTGTGGACTTCGTGGTTTTAGACACTTGCCCCGTCACGAATCCTTCACAAGCACAAACACCCATTATTCTCGGACGCCCCTTCTTGGCGACATCCGATGCGGTTATTCACTGTAGAAACGGGTTGTTAAACATGACGTTTGGGAACATGAAGATGGAGATGAATGTTTTTAACATTGGCACTCAAATGGGGGACGACGATGACGTCCACGAGGTGAGCCTAATTGACACTCTTGTGCAAGAACATGTGGACACTATCCTTTACACGGACCCTCTTGAGGTTTGTCTTACCGCCGAGGAGGCGACGTTTCTAGATTCTCCGGAAGTAGAGTATTTATACTCTCTTTTAGATGTTGAGAACGTGTGTGGGACGGAAGTTTGGTCCCCAAAGTTTGAGGAGTTGCCTCCCATTGAGAGCAAAGCCCTCCCATCTAGTGTCCAACCACCTAAGCTTGAATTGAAAATCCTCCCGGACACTTTGAAGTATGCCTTCCTTGGCACCGGTGAGACATTCCCTGTGGTGATCTCCTCTTCCCTTGAGAAGCACCAAGAGTCCAACCTTTTAGAGGTTTTGCGGCGGCCCACTAAGGCCATCGGTTGGTCCATTGCCGACATTCACGGGATTGATCCCTCGGTTTGCACACACCACATATATCTCGAGGAGGATGTGAAGCCGTCCCGCCAACCACAACGTCGTTTGAATCCTATCATGAAGGATGTGGTGTGGGCGGAAGTTTTAAAGTTATTGGATGTCGGGATCATCTACCCCATTGCCGATAGTAAGTGGGTGAGCCCCATCCAAGTGGTTCCTAAGAAGTCCGGCATTACGGTGGTCAAAAACGCCAATGATGAGTTGATACCTCAAAGGGTGACCACCGGATGGAGGGTGTGCATAGATTATCGGAAATTGAATGCTAGCACGCGCAAGGACCACTTCCCTCTCCCCTTCATTGATCAAATCTTGGAGAGGGTAGCCGGTCATGCTTTCTATTGTTTTCTCGATGGGTACTCCGGATATAACCAAATTGAGGTCGCTCTTGAGGATCAAGAGAAGACCACCTTCACATGTCCTTTCGGTACTTTCGCGTATAAGCGCATGCCCTTTGGCTTGTGCAACGCGCCCGGAACCTTTTCAAGGTGCATGATGGGCATTTTTAGTGACATGGTGGAGAAAATCGTTGAAGTCTTCATGGATGACTTCTCGGTATTCGGGGACTCGTTTGAGTCATGTTTAGCGAATCTAGAGCGTGTGTTGGAGAGATGTGAGGAGAAGCACCTTGTGTTAAATTGGGAGAAGTGTCACTTCATGGTGACTCATGGGATTGTCTTAGGCCACATCGTGTCATCGAAGGGGATAGAGGTAGATAAAGCCAAAATTGACTTAATTGCGAACCTCCCAACCCCTAAATGTGTGAAAGACATTCGGTCGTTTCTTGGGCACGCGGGCTTTTACCGTCGGTTCATCAAGGATTTTAGTGCTATTTCGCGACCCTTGTGTCACCTCCTCTCGAAAGACGCACCATTTATTTGGACACCCGCGTGCGAGGAGGCCTTCTCCAAGTTAAAAGCTAGTCTCACTTCTCCACCGATTGTGCGTGCTCCCGATTGGGACCTCCCGTTTGAATTAATGTGTGATGCAAGCGATTATGCGATAGGGGCCGTTCTTGGCCAAAGGAGAGGGAAAGAGCCATGCGTTATTTCTTACGCGAGCAAGACTCTCAACGATGCTCAAATGAATTACTCCACCACGGAGAAAGAGCTGCTCGCGATTGTGTTTGCTCTTGACAAATTCCGGTCTTATTTGATAGGGTCCCCGATTGTGGTCTTCACGGACCACGCCGCCTTGAAATATCTCATGACTAAACAAGATGCGAAAGCGCGGTTGATTAGGTGGGTCCTTCTCCTTCAAGAATTCAATCTAATAATCAAAGATAAAAAGGGGGTTGAGAATGTTGTCGCGGACCATTTGTCTCGTCTTGAGTTCGAGGATCGCTCCTCGAATCTCCCTATCACTGACACATTTCCTGACGAGCAATTATTTGGTGTCTCTTCTTGCCCGTGGTTTGTGGATATTGTGAACTATTTAGCCACGGGGCAACTCCCTACCAATTGGACTCCCCAAGAGAGGAGGCGGTTTTTAAGTGAGGTGAAAAGATTCTTCTTTGATGATCCTTATCTTTTCAAGTATTGTCCGGATCAAATTATCCGGCGGTGTGTGCCCAATGTCGATCAACAAGGCATCCTTGCCTTTTGCCACACCGAAGCTTGTGGTGGACACTTTTCCGCCAAGAAAACCGCCGCCAAAATCCTTCAATGTGGCTTTTATTGGCCGACACTTTTTAAGGATGCGTTCGAATTTTGCAAAACATGTGAACGGTGTCAACAACTAGGTAGTGTCACCCGGAGGAATATGATGCCCCTCACCAACATTCTTGTGGTTGAGGTTTTCGATTGTTGGGGCATTGACTTCATGGGTCCGTTTCCGATGTCGTTTGGCTATCTTTACATACTTTTAGCGGTGGACTACGTGTCCAAGTGGGTGGAGGCGATCCCCACTCGAACGAACGACCACAAGGTGGTCATTGAATTCTTGAGAGAGCACATCTTGTCTAGGTTTGGAGCACCACGTGCGATAATCAGTGACCAAGGGACCCATTTTTGCAATAGGCCCTTTGAAGCTTTAATGCGTAAATATGGTGTCACTCACAAGGTCTCCACGGCCTATCACCCGCAAACCAATGGTCAAGCCGAACTTGCGAACCGGGAAATAAAGCATATCCTTGAAAAGACGGTGAATCCAAATCGAAAGGATTGGTCAACTCGTTTGACCGATGCCTTGTGGGCCTATCGAACCGCGTACAAAACTGTTTTGGGGATGTCCCCTTATCGTTTGGTTTATGGGAAGGCGTGTCATTTACCGGTGGAGCTAGAGCACAAGGCCTATTGGGCCATTAAACAATTGAATTATCGCATGTCGGAGGCCGGCAAGCATAGAAAGCTCCAACTCAATGAGCTTGAGGAAATCCGGAGAGATGCTTATGAGAGCACATCAATTTATAAATCGAAAGTCAAAGAGTTTCATGACAAGAACATTCAAAGAAAAAATTTTCATGTGGGTCAAAAGGTGTTACTTTATAACTCTAGACTTCATCTCTTTCCGGGAAAATTGCGGTCACGATGGGAGGGTCCGTATGTTGTGAATAAGGTGTATCCTCACGGTGCTATCGATGTTTTTAATCCAAGTACGGGTGACATTTCTAAAGTGAATGGTCAAAGGCTTAAGCCATTTTTGGAAAATTTTGATGTGGAGGAAGTGGACGAGGAGTTGGTCGATCCCGTGTATACGGATGACCCCTCCGCTTGATTCTATTGTGCTTGAAATGAGTCTAGGAGACTATAAATCCTTGGAGGTTGAGATACCTCTAGCGTTAGCCGTGCTCGAACGGCTATTGGTGGTCTGGTATAGCCACCCGGAATTTGAGCTATGTATGGAGTACCTAGGATGTCGGAAGTCGAGGCAAGCAGTGAGATCGGGGACAATACCGTCCAGCAATGTTTGATTTTAGTGTCGAGCCCCATCGAGATTGTTTCAAAATGGAGTGATGTTGCTTGGAGTCTAGAGTTCTGGGGAGCACTCTTCATAAAAATTAGAGAAGTGTTTCACTTGACTCGAAAGGGAGTGATAGCCTATTAGATGATGGCGCCTCTCCTCGGGTTACACCCGTACCTCGTCTATATTGCCGGTCCGACTAATAGGGAAACACAGTCTTGAGTTTCGGGGAGAAAAGTAGTACCCGTTAATCGCGTGAAGATTTGTTTGTTGGGGACTCGGCTATCACGGAGCGAGTCGGTACTAATCATTTTCTCTTAGTAGGTAGTTGGCAATTCAGTCTTTTGCAGGGTGACCATGCTACCGTACCAGCCTTGGTAGTTTGGGTCTAACTTGGCGGCGATTGCGGCATTCAGGAGCCCTAAGCAAGGGTGCGACGCAATGTCACGGTTGTAAGGCCTACAAAGTCGTTGGGGATGGCCCTGTGCGACTAGCTGTGGTCCCACATGGGGGCCGAAGGAGGAAGCCTTGGAAGCATTGCCAATGACGAAAGGAGCAAAGTGATGAAAAATCCTCAAACTTGGTCGAGGTATCGGGTGGTTGACATTCCACCCCGTCGGTACATTTTTGTTCCTCCCTCTCTTTACTTTTTGTCTCATGCATTGCGGACACTGCACATTTCAAGTTGGGGGGGTGGATTAGTCTAATCATTTATGTTTTCAATTTTTGCATACAATTTTTTGTGTAATCTTCCCACTTAGTCATTTTATAGGTGGATACTTTAAATATGCTCAATTTTGTTCATAAAGGCAAGAGTTGATACCCCGGTGGATTCGGTTGTGTGTTTACATCCATGCTCATGCATATACATGAACTCTAGTGAACAAGTTGAGCCGTTGTTGGTCAAGTGTCGTGCATTATTTAGAGTGGAAATTCATTTTGAAGCATCCCATGCTTTTTGTTTCTCATTTCTCGCATTCGCGTAAATAATACTCTTTTGTTTGTGCTTGAGTGGTGTAAATATCTCTTATGCATCATTATGGAGTTGGTGGCGTGCGTAGGACGTGATACAAGGCATTTTTGCATGATTATACCACATATGTGTCCCCTCGGCCTTAATTTTTGTACACCATAGTCCGAGTCTCTATTTTTGCTTAACCTAGGAAACCGGATGTTCGGAGGTTTGGGGGAGGTAATTTTTAATGCTTGGAGGGTTGTTGAGTTATTATGGAAGTTGAGGTGCTTTGTGGGAATGATTGGGGGCTGTACAAAGTGTGGATATGTGATGGGGTGAAGTTGAGCTTCATTGAGAAATTTTTCCAGGTCCTATTGATAGGGGAAAAAGAGTCCTATTGATAGGAGACACAACAGTTTGGCCATTTTTGTAGCAACCTCAGCTCCTATCGATAGGAGATTAGGCCTATCGATAGGACAAGCCACTCATAAAATAAATAAAATAAATAAATAAAAAAATCCGAATAAAACCCACTTCAGCAAAAAGCCAACCCATCTCATCTTCTTCTCCCCCAAGCCGATGGTGAACCCTAAATCTCTCATCCTCTCTCCCTCTCTTCGGTCACCACCAAAAGCCACCATAACCGAACCCCTCTTCTCTCTCTCTCCACTGTAAATCACCACTCTCTTCTCTCATCTCTCCACCGTAAATCACCACCAAAAACCCCCATGTGCGACTCTCCTCTCTCTCCACCATAACCCGAAATCGCCCATTACCCTTCTCTCTCCTCTGCCGATTCAACCCAAACCCCTCACCCTCTCCTCACGGTTCAGACCCACCACCACCATGACTTACATAACCGAGCCCTAAAACCACGGTTCCTGTACAAATCCCAGCGAAATTCCACATCCTGACCCGTGGGCTTCATAAATCGACCAAAGGGAGTTCAAAATCAATGGGTTTTCAACAGATTTTCAGCCCCCTGTCCAATTTCGAGGTAAAATCTAAAACCCATTACTCTCACTCTTGTGCGATTTACCCCTGTGCACCACCACCGTGAGAGATCAGTCTGACTTTGGGGTTTATTTTGGGTTTAACTCTCACGCATCCAATGTTTCGGTTTTAGTCACTTTCTAGCGCTGTACATGTTGAAATCTGATTGCTGTTGATAAAGTTTGGCTGTGGGCTGTTGAAGTTGGGATAAAATTTTGTGCTCTCTGAGAATTTTGTCGAATTGAGGCTCAATTGTTGGTCACTTCTGGGTTAGAATTGGTTGTTTGCTCACTATAGTCTGCTGTTGTTGATACAAACTGGGTTTTTTTTAAGTTGATTATGTGGTGTAGTTGGGTTAATGTTGCTCTAGCTGAATTTGGGGTCTGAAAATCTGGGTTATGCTTCACTGTTTCGGGTCTGAACCATGTCGACCTGCTGGGGTATTGATTGTGTTGTCTCTGATGTCCCTTGTCTGAATTGTTGAATCCATTTTACCTATATTTTGGGGCTGCCATTGTTGATATCTGTTTGAACTGTCTGAATCAAATTGAAGTAGGGGGTCGGTTGGTTGCGATTCGGTGGTCTGTTACGCTGTTAAATCTGTTGTTGCTGGCTGAATTTGTGAAATCTGGGCTGAGTTGGGAGTGTTTATTGTTGACTGTGTACTGTTTTTGAATTCAACCAAACCATTAGCCATGTCGGCGGCAATGAGGGATATGAGTACACGGAGGAGAAAGGATAGGCGGAGTGCGGAGGAGGTTGATGAACGAAACAAGAAATTGAGGGAGGATAAGGAGAGTAAAAAGCAAAGTGAGTGGGTGGAATCATTGAAGAACCGGGGGTGCACATGCGAAAGGCAACTCGATGACAAGAGCTTAACGGGTGCATTTTACATCAACAAAGTGTTAACCAAAGGTATGAAGTTCTGGTTTGAAGAGGTCAAAGTTTATGTTCATCCTTGGGTTAAAGCTTTTTATTCGAATATGGCTATTAATGAGGAGAATGAGAGAATTACCTCGACTGTTAGCCATAGGGACATTACGGTATCCCCTGATATTATTGCCCAATACTTGAAGTATACAAGGCCTGAACGTGCTAAAGTCACTTACCCACGTGACGATATTGAGGAGGGTGACATAGACCAAGCAGTCTTTACTGATGTTGAGGTCCAGGAGGGGGTGAGTAGTCTGAAACCTGGATACCGGACCATGAATAGAGTTTTACATGCTAATCTCTACCCCCGCGGAAGCGAGAAAGCACCTGACCTTAAGGAGTTGGAACTTTTGTACGTGTTCATGAAAGATGATGAGGTGATAGATTGTGCGCAATGGATTTTCAACCAAATGGCTGAATTTAAGACTAATCCTAAATCCAATCTCAGCTTTCCCTTCCCCGTGATGATTACCAAACTCTGTGAAGCACAAGGAGGATTGAAGATTACCCCAGCCAACTGGACAAAAGCCAAGCCCGGGCCAATCAACGCTACCTCCGAGGTGAGGAGTGAGAGTCACTCCAAGCAAGCCCCCAAGAAAAAAAATCCCCCACAAAACCCTCCGCATTCCGTGTCAGACTTAGCGGGGCCCTCATCAGCGGCGCCACCCACTCACGTTCCAACGAAAAAGGGTGTCACTGTCATGAAATTGCTAAAATCCATCCTGTGCCGACAAGTTGAAATTCAGGACGACATGAGGAGGATTAACCACAAGCTAGACTATCGTGAGGCCCAATTGGGTGAGGCAAGTGGGAGTAGATATGAGCCCCTAGTCGGACCGTGGGGTGATCGTGCGATTGGTGAGCATAGTAGCCCTCCTCCACCGATTGTCGAGAATGAGGAAGCGGTTCCAAGGCCGGACGAGGACGATGACGAGTACTTTGCTCGCGTGTTTGGGGAGGATTGAGAGTGGGTGGTGATATATGGCATGAGTCGGTGGCAGTTAGTATGGTTAGTTTAGTAATCATCTTTTTATGTTATTCATTTCCTTTTTAGTAGGCTTTTTGGTATTTTGGTTGTGGCCGGCATGTGGCCTTGAACTTCTTTTTGTGGGGTCGGTGGTGGCCAAGGGTAGTTGACCAAGCTAGTATATGGCCACCACGCTTTTGTGTCCCGTTCTTTTGTCACCATGGTCATTATAAGCTTAATAAGCCCTTAGTTGATCCGTCGTACGCCACTTTAACTCCACTTAATGCATTTTAGATATTTATGTTTGTTTGAGCACGCTTTCCGTTCTAGCTAGCATAGTTGTGAATAATTGATTGTTTTCTTGTTGTAGCGCTCTTTTGATAGCTTGCATAGCTTTTTGTCTCTGGCTATTGCATTTACTCGCTAGCGCTTGTCATGGGATGTTGATTTACTTCATGGTGTGAAAAATTCGAATTTGAGCGTATCCTTGTACATGTTTGGGATTGAAGCTCGAGATGGTGCATGTACTTGACTATTTTAGCGTAGTTTGTTCACTTTAGTTCATGGCATGCATTCGCATGGGTTGCACGTGATTGGATCTACCAGGGTGCGTTTGATTCTTGCCTGCTTTTTGTAAATTGAGCATAGGTCTTGTATCTTTTAATTCGGGAAGTTTGCATAGCATAGCATCTTATAGTTGATTAATCATATCTAGTTTACTCGGGACGAGCAAAGTCCAAGTTGGGGGGTGTGATAAGCCCCCGATAGTGTAAATAAAGGGGCTTATCTACCTCGTTTTTGTCACACACACGCGCATAACATGTTTTATTTGATTGATATTGCGCGTAGGTTGTGTTTTTGTCGTTCACAGGTTTTTCGGAAGAATAGAGCATCTTTTTGGTGTCATGGCTCGAACACGAGTCAATCCGTGACCCAAGGTCCAAGGACACGTGGCACGCCGCTACGGTGCCGAGAAATTCACGAGAAAAGTCATGGAAGAAGGCCAAGTATGCCCGAGCAAAGGCCCAAGTCAAGTTGAGAACGAACGGGCAAAGATCATATTTTGAGCATCTCCTATCAATAGGAGAATTGGTCCTATCGATAGGAGAGGGATCAGATTGGCCATTAATTTCTACCAAGCAACTCCTATCGATAGGAGAATTGGCCCTATCGATAGGACAGTGATCAGTCTGGCCATTTTTGTGAAGCAGTGAAGTCCTATCGATAGGAGAATTAGTCATATCGATAGGAGAGGGATCAGATTGGCCATCCGCGCGCAAAAGAGTTCTCCTATCGATAGGAGAATAAGTCCTATCGATAGGACCTGGGTTTTTCAGCCAATTTTTGTACCCGACCAAGTTAAGACTTGGGGGCTTTTTGGACATTTCAATTGTAACTTTGGGACTATAAAAGGCCCCAAACTTCAGAAAATTAGGGATCTTACAGTTTTCACCTTCTCTCTCTACCTCCCTTCTTCTTCCCCACTCATTTTCTCTACCTTCTCTCTAGAAATTAGGTGTTAATCTTCAAGAACCAAGGCTACGGCCTTCATTAAAGTTGTAAGCACTCTTCTTATCCATTCAAATCTCTGATTTATTTCCATTTTCGTTATGTTTCACGTTTTTATGCCATTTTCACTTAGTATTTCCATTTGCCCTTTGAGTATGTGTGAGTAGTGTAGCAAGGCTAGGTCATGGGGTGATCAGCACCCCATGGCTTGGGTTATTTTGTTCTTCTCTCAAAATGAGCATTAAAAGTTGTTTGTTTAAGAGTTGGGGTTCAAGTTTATGTATCAAAACTTAGTCTTGTTACCCTTTTTGATCTTGTGTAGGCAAGGGCTTGACTTCTTGCCACACATGATGCTTAGAGCTATGGCATTCAAAGTGTTTGTAAAAATGCCTCAATGAACCCTACTCTTGAACAAACCCATTTTCTAGAATCCAAATGTGCAAAAGTGTTGAATCTTCCGGTTAAGCATGTTTGACAATGTGACTTAACCGAGTAATCTTGAGAGGAACAATTTAATTCAAGTCATGGGTGTTTTGAACCAGGCAGTGTAGTACCTTGCACTCTGCTACAGCAGGTTCCGTTCCTGGACAGCGCTGGTTCTGCCATATCTCGGCAGAATGCTGTCCTTGCTTTTATAGTGTCCATATGTTACGTATTTTAGTGTTTTATGTCCAGATTACATGCTTGTACCCTGTTTTTTGAGCTGCCAATTTTGGGCAGACATCTGATTTTTGGGATTGTCAAAAATACAGCCGAAATGCTGTCCAATTTTCAGATTTTGACCTATCCTTGGGGGGTTGTCCCTTGGAGTTTATGGTCATATAACCTCTAGCAGTCTGCTGTTCTATGGTTCTTAATTCAAGCAAGCTGTGCTCAAGCACATGCTCAAGTTAGAAGGATACGGTTCTATGGTTCTAAGTTCAAGTGGGCAGCGATCATTACATGCCCAAGTTCATGGAAAAGGCCCATCAAGTACATGCTCAAGTTAGTTGGGAATGTCTCACTCAATCAAAAGCTTCATCATTTTATAATGTTCAAACATGTTATAATGTTCAAGTTCAAGTTACATCATTTCCCATCATTTCCCTACCTAATGTAGCCTCTCGGCCATCCCCTCAATTTTAGTATTTCTTTCTTTTCTTTTTGTTTTGTCCTCCCTGGGGTATGCCCCTTGTAGGCTGTATATTCGTTTAGCCCCTTTTATTTTCAAGCTTGGTTTACCGGAAAAAAAAAGGGTGTTTTGAACCCCTTGACTTTGCCTTTAGTTTAAATTAGCAAAACCTTCATCTTTTAGTCATTTAGAGGTAGAGAGAGAACCACCAAGCAAACCACCTTATAAGTTGGCCGTCTTAACGCTAAAAATCTCATCGCCAGTCAATCTCATGCCGGTTGCATTTGGTCCCTGTGGAAATCGATCCCGGTCTTGCCGGGTTACTATGCTTTCGACGACCTAGCCCTACGCTTGGGGCGACGCTAACTACAACAACGCTAGGTCGCAAGCAGTGGGTGCAACAGTGCGTTTGTTCGGTTAAATATTCAATGGTGGTGAATGGGGCTCAGATTGGGAATGTTAATCCAGGAAAAGGGTTACGTCAAGGGGATCCACTGTCTCCATACCTCTTCCTTAAGGTTGCGGATGTTTTATCGACACTCATGTCTAAAGCTGTCTTGAGCAAATCTATTAAAGGGTTAAAGATGAGGAAGCGTTGTCCAGAAGTATCACACTTGTTATTTGCAGACGACTCTCTAGTGTTTATGGAAGCGTTACCTCAGTCGTGCACCAACTTCATGGATCTTATGGGGATTTTCAGTGAAGCTTCTGGCCTTTCGTTGAATGTTAACAAATCCAGCATATGCTTCTCAGCCAACGCAGGACAGGAGGTGAAAGATGATATCAAAAAAATTCTGGGAATGGAGGAGATGGGTGAATCTGCACAGTATTTGGGCCTACCAACATTCTGGGGACAGTCCAAAAGGGAGGCACTGGGTTTTTTGAGGGACCGGATCATTCGGAAAACACAAGGATGGGCAAATTTGCAATTGAACCAGGCAAGCAAGGAAGTGCTTATTAAATCGGTACTCCAATCCATTCCCTTATACTCTCTTATGTGCTTTAAAGTCCCCTTATCACTATGCTCATGTTTGAATTTGATTATTAGTAAATTTTGGTGGGGTAGCTCCAATTCTGACAGGAGAATTCATTGGGGAGCCTGGTACAAGTTAACTGACCCTAAATCTATGGGGGGGGTTTGGGTTTTAAGGATTTTGAGGCGTTTAACGTTGCTTTATTAGCAAAACAATTTTGGCGTTTGATCCAAAGTCCCAATTCTTTGTGGGCTAGGGGCTCAGATTGGTCTAGTTTATTGGAGGGGAGAAAGTTGATCCAACAAGGATCACAGTGGTGTGTGGGTAATGGCGATCATATTAATTTCTAGAACGATGAGTGGCTGTCGGGTTCCCCGAATGGAAGGGCCATCCCTTTACCTAATGTACAGGTTGAGAATGTGTTGGTCTCCCATTTTATTGAACATAATTCGAATGGTTGGGATAGGGAAAAACTGCGACTATGTATTTCGGAGGATCAGGTGAGGGAGGTATGCAAAATCCCTATCTCCATGACGGGAATGAAGGACAAGTTGGTATGGAAAGCTTCCAAGACAGGTGGATATACGGTTAAAGCTGGATATGCACATCAGATGCAAACAAGGAGAAGGAAGAGTTTATCAATTGCATCGTCCTCCTATAGCCCATCTAGTGATATGTGGAAGCAACTCTGGAATGTCCCAACAATGCCTAAAGTCAGGATGTTCATATGGAAGGTATTACGCAATTGGGTGGCATGCAAGGCTAACCTAGTTAGAAGAAGATGTGGATCAAATCCTTTGTGCCCCATTTGTGAATCTGCTGATGAAACCATAGAACATTTGCTATTCCACTGCCCCTGGAGTAGGGCAGTGTGGTTTGGAAGCAATAAGGAATTTTGGGTGTTCCAAAAGGAAATTGTTGCGTTGACAAGTGGATGGAGGAAATACTTTGTGGGGAGTTGGCAAAAGAAACGTCGAAGGAAGGATTGGGAGAAATCTTTCAAATTTGCTGGGCTATTTGGAAAGGGAGAAACAATTTCATATTCAACCATAAGCTCCCTGATCCTCGTGAGGTCATTGAACAAGCATTGGTTATGAGCCGAGATTATTTGGCTGCTTTATTTTCTGAGCAACCTAGTTCTTGCAGGGGTTCGGTGGAGCCCGAGAAGTGGGAACCTCCTCCGGCTTCTTGGACCAAAGTTAATTCTGATGGAGCATTTATATCCTCCCGCAGCTTGGCTGCCTTTGGCATCATTGCAAGAGACAGTGGTGGATCAGCTCAATGGTGGCGTTGTGGCAAAGTCTCGACAGATTCGGCTCTCTCGGTTGAAGCATAGGCGTTACGTATTGCGTGTTCAGTGGCAGTGGAGGAGAATCTCGATCGAGTAATTTTCGAAACCGATTGCAAGAATCTGGTGAATTATGTGACAAATGCTCAATCTGAATGCCCTTGGACTATCTCGGTGATTGTGGATGACATCAAGTCTTGGGCAAAAAACAAAAATTGGATTTTTAGGTGGTGCAGGAGAAAATCTAATTTGGCGGCTCATTGGATTGCGAAGAATAGATGCAATAGAAATTTACTTTGCTTTACGGGTTGTATTCCGCCCGACTTAGAAACAATACTGTCCAAGGATTTTCCTAATTGATGGAGTAGTAATATATCTTGTCATTTTCAAAAAAAAAAACTATTCCATATGGATCAGTTCGAATGCGCAACCTCCGCATGGAAAGATTGGGACAATGCTATTTCCGTAACAAAGACCTTGCCAACGAAAGAAAGTTTTCATTCACAAAATAATTTCTGCGATCTAGCATTTTAGTGTTGTTCAAATTTTCCTGTCCACGTGCAATGTGCAGGAAGCGAAACAGTTTCCAATGTGGAAATATGCCTTGTGTCACGGCACCGAGGTACATGGTACAAATTCCAAATATTCCATTTCTCTCTCTCTCTCTCTAATATATAAGGCATGGTCTACTTTTGAAAACCAAGAAGGAGACCCGTGATATGCACGGGACGATTCCAAGTATACATGGTCAATAAAATAATATCAAATAAATTTTTACTTGGGTCAAATTTTCGATTCATATAGCGTTCAATGCATCTACGGCAAATCAAAAAATGTTTAAATCAAAAAAATATCCCTTAAATTTAAACTTACACGCAAGACGATGACCATGAAGACCCAAATATTTCTCTGGCATCTTCAACGCAATGCAGATTATGAAAATACATAACGTCTAATTATGATGTCTTGAAATTCCATCTTCTTTACTCTGGAAGTATCAACTTGTCGATTTACTTTGATAAAAAGTGTGGGGCAAAATCCTGTGTCAACAGAAACAAAAGTATAGTATAGAATGATCAATGCTAGTGCTGTCAACAGATGATAATAAATGAAATTAAACAATTACAAATGTCATATTCTAAACAAAAGAGGCTAAGTTCAAACAATTATAGATCTTTCCTTCAAAGAATGAAAAAAGCTAGAAAGATACTTTATCTGAATCGCTTTATTTTTTGTTCAAGTATCAATTACAGATACTTAAGATAATAGTTTAAGTTAATTTGTCTCATGTCAATGTCTTTTCTTAGTTTAACACCAGGGCCATGCATTATGTGAATGTGTCCCAACTGACTTTTGTCTATTGGAAAACACATCATCCATTGGTGTGGCTAATGGACTGAACACTTCTCTGTATTATTGGGGATAGATGTAATGGATATACTCCTAGTGACCAGCAGGCCAGTTAATTTGATCTTTTATTTTATCAATTAATTTGCATGTGATGCTGGTCCAATAGATTAAGGAAATAATCAAATAAATTTAGATTAATCCTCTCATATTATCATAATCAATCGGAATGAATCTTTTATCAATTGTGAATCAAATGGATTGGAACAGACTTTTGCAAAGCAAGATTAAGTGCTATAATAAGACCTACATGATCGAGTCGGAACATAACAACAAAAGGGGGTTAACTCTCAGCTCGCAAGTGCGACTCTCACTATCAACAAAATAAGTACTTAAAACTTCAGACCCTTGGGGCTAGTTGAGTTGTGCCCGAGCTTGTCTGGAAAACTAATTATAAAAAGAACATAAATAAGTAGAGTACTGTTATGACACACATTTATTGATTGTGTGCCTTATGCACTGCAGTGAATTGCTTTAAATTCACAAAATTTTGTATAAAAATCTCATAATATTGTCTATAGAAATTCATAAAATGAGTATAAAGATTCATAACATTTGGTTAAAAATACATAGCATTAAGACAAAAGCACATACAACGTTAGGAATTTAACACTCATTCTATGAATTTGTCTCCAAATGTTTTAAATCGGTAGTCAATAGTGTTGAATTCAAAACAGGTGAATTTTTACCGCAAAAGGCTAGGAACTCAAGGCAAGGGGTGCACGTGTACACACCTAAATCATCAGGTGCAGCATTTCTTAAAAGAATTATGAGAATGGGGCGATAGTGAGCATTTTTTACTGCAGGTGTGTAATGATTAGTAGACACCGTTAATCTTCGCAATCGATGGTTCAAATTCGTTAAGAATTCTTACCGGTCAAAATATAAAACATATATGAATCGTTGATTGTCGCAATGGACAGCTCGGATGCACACTACATCCTATAGTGAGTCTTCTCACTACAAGGCCTCCGGTTCCAAGAATTATGTGTAATTTAAATACTCTTCCTTGGGGCTAGTCCATACGGAGTTTTGTTCCGACTTTAATTAGGCTCTCCCCGTAAGTGGGCCAAGGAATTGAGCTGCCAAGATTCATCGATGTGTGCAAAAATTGGCCCAAACACCTGAGTTATTTTTTTTAAAATTAAATACTCTTGTCTCCTTCCAGAAAGATTGCTTGGATTGGTTTCATCTTGATATCTGACTTCTAAATGCAATTCAAGCATTGATGCTAATTTAAGATTTTTGTCCACTACATGGAAGTGTTTACAAAGTTGCAAATACATGAGGATTAAACTTCATCGATACATATAAGGGTAAATTTCATTGATATCCCTGGATTTTACTTGAATCACATTGTCACCCCTTTACTCTTTGAAATCGCGCTGCGCTCCCCTACTTTAGTATTTTGTGTAACACCTTAGTCCAGTTGCTCTATTAATACCAATTTTGCCCTTGCCAAATAAAACATCTCATATAACTAGTTAATTAAAACTAAATAAACCTGAAACTAACAAAGTGATACCAAATGTTAAACATCCTAAGCATAAAAACCACGGCCTAATCTACCAATTACTATAAATCAAAAGGTTAAATCAAGTGCATACAAGATTAGGAATTACCAACTTGACCCAAGCTACACCTAACTCCACACCTTGATTTAGCTCCCCAAGCCCCTTATTGATTCCATAGCCTTTTCCAGCCCAACACCCCTTGATCTCCGTATCAAAGACGGCTCCGGATCATCTACCCATGTAGATTTGAAGGCAACAAAACATGATGTATAAAAGATGTGATTTTTATGAAGATTTTTAGTAAAACAAATCAATCTAGAGTCAATCCATGGAGTATGAAAAGATCGCACTAGATTGAACAAGCAAAATGATCAAAACAAGGTTTAGATCATTCAAGATGCACCAAGCCCACAAGAATATAAGAGGGAATGATTTTCTCTCTCTAAAGTGGGCTAGTACAAAAATTTGTACCCTCAATGAGTGAAAAAGATGTATTTTACAGTGTCATGTACAAAACCCTAGGATAGACCAATAAGAGAGGGGCACGTAGGCGCTAAAGCACGCGAAGCGCCTCGAAGCGCTTCGGAGCTTCAAAATTATGGGGAAGGGTTAGAGGTGCCAAGGAGGTGCTCTAGGCGCCAGATGTGCTAAGCAGGCGCTTCAAAGGCGCTTCTCCTTTTAAGGAGAGGCGCACGTGCGCTCAACGAGTGCTAGTCTTTGATCCTTACAAAATGGAAACGCGCGCATGCGCCTTCGAGGCGCTCGACAAACACCACTCTCTGGAATTTTACAACCCTTTCATGCCTTAGAAAATATTGATCATCTCAACACCTCTAATTTTAGATTTGAGCAATGGTTTGCAAGGCATTGGTTTGTCCGTGTATCTTGATCATTCGAGCAGAGTAACTAAACTCTAAATTACAGGTCTACCTCCCCAAACCCAAATACTAAAAGATCAAAAAACATACTTTGAAAGTTTTTTCATAATCTAAAAAAATGCCAATAATACTCACAATAAGATTCTGATTGGTGCGGTCGATTATTATGAGAAAAAAGAGATAAGTGTATCTGTGTAATAAATTGTCGACTAATGCCAAGAAAAAATAAATAAATTGTAGACCTTATATAGTTGTTTGGTATTTTGGGCATGTATTTTGGAGTTTTATTGTAATTTTCCATATTTTTTGGGGGAAAAAAAGTGTAACTGCTCTGCTGTAGTTGTTACGATTCTTCCATTTTCGAACCTTTCGAAAAGGATTGGGAAATGATTCTTGGTCAGTCTGCAGTCAAGGCCTGCTCGGAAGTCGTCATCCATGATATTGTATCTTTAGCTCATAAGTTTCATTCGTGTTCTTTTCTTTTTGTTCCTCGTGATTGTAATAGGGTGGCTAATGCTATAGCCAAATATGCCCTATCATTGGATAACCCTCTAATCTGGCAGGAGGCTGTTCCGCACTGGATTAGTAGGGAAGTATCCCTCGATGTTTCTTCGTTGACGAGTTCATGAATAAATTGATTTACCTCTTGGCAAAAAAAAAAAAAGGATTGGGAAATAGAGATATGAATTATGATTGTTGCCATTTTTTGAGCTTTGGGATAAAGATCGGATGATTCGAATATGATTGGCTGTCTTACTCCTTGATTGCATGTTCATTTTAAAACTAAGAAATTCGGATAAGCAAGTGCAACTGCAAGTTGAACAAGAGGTAATTGGAACAATTCTGATCGCCTAATTCCACATCTTAATTCTTAGGGAGAGTATTTTTCAAAGGCAAACAAAAGGATGCGATTCTCATATTCTGTAGACAGTACAATCAAATTGAAGGATTGTCAAGTATCATTTTATATATTTTTATAACTAAAAGCGAATATGGAATAATTTATGTATATCTTATTATTCAAGTCTACATTAAAAAATGACCATCCTTTGTTTTCAGTGACATAGATGTCTTCTCGACTTGTTTTTTTACATAGGTAATTTAATACATGGTAGCTCGAGTACTTATAATGGAATTATTTTTTGACAAACACTTAAAATACTTGAAAAGAAAAGGTTGGGACAAGATTCAAACTCACATACAAAGGGAGACTACATCCAGCTTGCTGTTTATAATATGAAAAAAGTAAAATTCGAGACCCTGAGGCTCGAGCGTGTAAAAAGGTAAGTTTATGGTGTTTAGCCAATTTTTTGGTGGCAAAGATTGCACATTTCATCTAAAAATAACGTCTCTAATGTCAGTTTTTCGCAGTGAGGATTAACCCGATGAATTCAACACCATAAACAGTTTTGATCTTGTTATCAATCCTTTTATGGGGAGAATTAACCCGATGAATTCAACAACATAAATAGTTTTGATCTCATTACTCAATTTCCTTCCATACCTAGGTAACATAATTTTCTAGAAAGGATAATTAAATTGCTCTCGCTCTACGCTCTTATTCTCAATCCTTCTTATCAAGGATATCTTGTCGAAAAGAATCTAAAAGTACTCCGAGAAATATAGACTGAAGTTAAAAGAAGTTCTTAAAGACGAGAAATATGGAAAAGGTGAAAAAGGGTATCTTTTAGTGTCTTTAGTTTCGCCTTATATGGATTTTTTTCGATTTTGGTCAATATTTTTATACTTTTTTATTTCGAAAAAACAAACAATGTGAAGTAAAATTTATGACAAAACACTACAAAAAGTAACTAAAAGTTAAATAATACTGATTGTGTATATTAAAAATTTATTTACTTCAAACGCACCCTTAATTCCTATAGGCCAAGGCACAACACCCATCCATTGTTTGGTCAAATTAATAATCTCTTTCATTTACCTGACGTTTATAGTTTTAGAAGATTCCTTCGATTGACATGGAACTAATGTTTAGGTTCCACGCAAATAATCTACTAATAAAATCCTCCTTTTGATCAGTACCTTACCATACAACGTGTGTCCTATCCACATATCTACTCAGCATATTCACATTCCTAAAGGATAATGAAAAGGATAGCCCACTCCACTCCCCTTCTAAGATAACACGTGGACCTAAAAGAAAAAAATAAAATAAAATTCTCCTTCGTGAATTAGTATTTATCAGAACTTTTGTTTATCACAAGAAAGTGAATCTCAACTTGAATTTTTTTTTTTTTTTTTTCCCTTTTCCAGTGATTTACTAAACGAGATCAACGTGATTAATAAATTCGATCAGATCTATTATGGAGCCTCCACTCTCGAGTGGCTCCATTTCCATTCACAACATCCCCTATTTTTTGTGGTACCTTTCCTCCAAGATATTGTGGTGTTTTTTATAAGACTTTTGTGGTGAAAACTCTCTTAAATTTGATACATATTTACATGTATTTTTGTTTTGTTGCTTGTGGAGTTACAAAAATTGTCTTTGACTTTGTACAGTTTTTTTTTTTTGGCCCCCATATAAAAGAGATGAGTTTACATCCAAGAAGGCAAATAAAAGAAGGAAGTTAAAAGATTGAACAATGATAGGTACACACCACACCCTCACTCACATGGGGTGTGGGACTCGTATGAGGCCCACATGTGGGGACCACACCCCATGTGAGTGAAATTGTGGTGGGGAGTGACACAAAGGGTGTGTACCTATCATTTTTGTAAAAGTTTATTATCTTGAAATTAATAAAGATGTGCTCTTTGTTTCGACAAGCTACCATAAATTTTCCTTACCGTTCAAATAGTATTGTAGAAACTTAGAAGTAGAAATATCTTAAGGGAAATTTATTATAGTTTCATCATTTTCGACCCCAAAATGACATAAATATGTGGACCAAGTTGGACATAATACTATCTTGATCATCTAAAACAATTATTTACTTGAATCATTCGATGCAATTAATATGGTTTTTTTTTTGTAATAGCGAACAAATAATTTCTTTTGTGATATAAAATAGGATTCACCGTGATCTTATTCAATAATTCAAGTCAATCATGTTGTAAGTGTTAATATGCGCTTCTTCAATTCATAATCGATCAGATATTAGTATTCAATAAAACAAATCTCCCTCCATTCCAAATTGTTGGTCACTTATACTATTTTGAGAAGTTCCAAATTGTTAGTTCTCTTTGAAAAGTCAAAAAAAAAAAAAAAACTTATTCAATCTTTCAAAATAACCCTTTTAACAACAATCATCATTTTCATTCAAAAGTTGAAATATAAGGGCATTGATGAAATTTAATGAAACTGTTTAATGTGAATGCATTTATTGCATGTCTGCTTTAAAAATTGAAATTTTCAAAAGTGGCCAGCAATTTGGAACAGAGAGAGCAATTTCCATTGTTAAGAACTATGGACGACTAATCGTTCATTGTAACCTTCATTGATATTCAATCTGATTTTTACATAATCGTTGTTAAGACTACTGTGAGTTTAATTTTGTTAAATAAAAAGGAAATTAGTTTTTATGCTCCAAAATTTATCATTTGCACTTTAAAAGTGGAGTGTGAAAATCAATCCAAGATCCTCTCATGTGATGCAAAACAGGACTGACTAAAATTCCATTTGACGAACTGAACAACTCATGTGGTTATCTCTCATGTGATGCAAAACAGGACCGACTAAAATTCCATTTGACGAACAGAGCAACTCATTTTGTAAGTCTTGATGTGCAAAAATCAAGCTCATCGGACATTGGTATCCATTTGAACGAATCCTATTTTTAGTACGAGGAATGACCGGTTTCTCATTGGAAAAAAATAATTAGATCTAACTTTTAACAATTCCTAATACACTTGATTTTTGGCATGGACCTACTACATGAACGGCTTGGATTGTGAAATAGGATAGTGATTATTCTCATTTTTTTTATCACATAGGCTATGTTCATATGATCAAAATCTTGAGTAAGAATAAAAATATGATTACTGGGAATTTACTTGAGTAGGAATAGGAAGATGATTACTATTGATGCCTGTAATTTTATTCCAGTGTTTGGATTAGTAGTTTAGTAATCTTATGCAATAAACAATTAATTTGGAAATTTATCAAAATCAAATTTCCTTTTTTTAATGATTGAGAGCCATAATCTCAGATTAGGCTGTGTTTGGATGACATTAATCTCAGGGGGGATGAGAATGTGATGCCCTCTACCCATAATTCCAACGTTTGGAACAGACAGAAACAAGAATGTGATTCCAGACTTTTCTAATTCCAACGTTTGACAGAGACAGGAATATGAATGTGATTCCTGCTGACATATTCAATCAGGAATCACATTGCTAGACTGAGTGGGAATCTGATCCCTCCCTTACCCCATGAGAATCTCAGATTCCTAGCTCATTCATTGAGAAAAGGAAATGTTAATTTTAATAAATTTCCAAAATAATTGTTTCACATGTAAGATTATTGAATTAATCCAAACACCGAAATGTCATTCCTCCAGGTATCTAATTCCTAGGAATTCGATTCCCCGTAATCATATTTCTATTCTTACCCAAGAAAATTCCTAGGAATTTGATTCCTGGTAATCATATTCCTATTCCTACTCAAGATTCTGGTCATCCAAACACAGCCTGAGGTAAATGGGATTAGATTCCTGGTTTAATATGTCGTCACGACTTGCATTTCTGTTCCTTGTGTCTTTCAAACATAAAAAATGATACATGTACAACAACCAACTCCAACAAGTCTCCAATACACTCACATGGTGTGTTGGAGACTTTTGTTGTACATGTATCATTGTTGTTCAAACATTGAAATCATGGAAGTATGATATCACATTCTCAATCATGTCTTTTCCAAACATATCATGGAATAAGGCATCAAATGAGGGAAGTGATCACATGAGGGGATATTGACGGTAAATTTGGAGAAATGCCAAACATCAAAAAATACAATTTAGAAATTACCTAGAAAGTTAGGAATGAGTGGCTCAAATTCTCTAGTATATGTAACAGTGTTGGTAAATTTTAGTGTGCGAAGATCCTCCGAATAAGAATCACATACGAAAATGGCATCTTTTCTCAGAATTTGGAAAGATAAACGGGGCTAATTTGAAAAAACTGGTTTTTGGTCTTTTTCGTTTTGTTCTTATTCAATTTTTTTTTTGCATTTATTAGTTTTCGGTCGATTTTTTGTGGTTTCTTTGCTTGTCTCGACGAGAGAAATCTAAAAAGTATAAAACTATTAACGAAACTTAAAGTTTTGTGAATAAAGACGAAAAATAATAAAAAAACTAATTTATTTTGGTTTATTTTTGACTTTATTAAAAAAACTATTACTTTTGACCATAATTTTATACTCTTTGGATTCGTCTCGACGAGATAAATCCAGAAACCACAAAATCTTGACGTAAAACTAAAAAATACAATTTTTTTTTCAACAAAGACAACGAAAAAAAACCAAAAAATCAATTTTTCTAATTAGCCAAATCACCCACGTTTCTCATTTCTTTCTCCCCAGAGAGGCCCACAGAGAGAGAGAGAGAGAGAGAGAGGGAGAGTCCAACACGCATAAGGGAAGCGAATATGTGGTGTTCAAAAAAAAAAAAAGCGAATATGTCCCTGCTTCTCTCTCCTCCCCCCTATAAATGAACCATCAACCCTCACCTCTTCCGAATAAAACAGACACAGCTCTTCCACTCTCGTCTACTACTACTACTCCTACAATACTCCTCTCTCTCTCTCTCTCTCTACGCTATTATTTGGTAGGGTTTCCCCACTCCACTACAGAGGCATATATAGATATATACCGTATCAGTGTAGAGAGAGATAGAGAGAGTAATAAGCTATGGACGCATACGCCGTTCATCTAGCGATGGCGGCTCTAGTCGGAGCCTCCTTCGTGGCTGTCTCAGCCTACTTTATGCACCGTAAAACCCTAAATCAGCTTTTGGAGTTCGCCAAGGCGGTGGAGAGGGACAGAGAGAGAGGAGACGACGGCGCCGCCGTCGATGACGGCGACTCGCCGCAGCATTTCAAGAAATTCGCGGAGAAGCGCAGCGGCCGAGGCCACGGCCGGAGAAAGGCCAACGGCAATTACCGGCGAGCATCGGCGTCGTTGCCGGACGTCGTCGGTATTTCCGGCGGACACGGCGACGGTGGCGGCGACGAGAGGCGGTTAAACGGTCCGTTTCACGTCGATGTCATTCCGGCTGGGTTGCCGAGGCTCCACACGCTTCCTGAAGGTATGTATATGTCAGACATCTCACCAGGAGAGTGATGAATGAAAATGTTCTGAGACTGTTGTGAAAAATGAGGGTGTTGGTGTAACCATAGCTATTATGATGCCGAATATTAAGTTCTTACCATTGTTATGCACGGAATTGACATTCTTAGAACGGAACCTTATGTACCCTTGTTTTTTTTTCCCTTTTTTTTTGGTACTGGTTTTATACCCTTGTTGGAGCATGACTTTTGTATTATTAATTGGAGTGACCGAAGGGATTTATGTGTTTATTACACTTAAAGTGGAATAAAATTAATTGAAAATGTTTAGTACTGCGTACAAGTGCAGCAAAAACGTTTGTCAACCGGACCATCCATTATCGGTAGTACAACTGGTATATAGAGCTGACTAAGCATCAGTTGTTGCCATTGGGCTGCAGCCAATTCTCATACTTATTTGAGCATTACTTCACGCATCAACATTGATGTGAGGAAAGGGATTTATGTGATTTGTCATGTTGTATATGTAGTGGAAATAAATGTTATACCTGAGCAAAACATGTTTAATTGAGACAATTGCGAACACAACTGCTATATAGCCCTGATTAAGCACTTCCATACTTCAACATGGCCATGTTCTAGACTTTTGTCCATTTGGCTGTATACTAATGGGATTTTTGGAATGGAAACCACCATAATTAAGCTAGACTTACGGATCGAAAATTGGAGCGAGCAGGGGATTCATGTATATCGGAATGAAATTGAAATATTCTGCCTGAGTACAGGTGCCCAGGAAACAGTCCTTTCTTGATCAACAACAAAAGTAGCTTTTTGTAGGAAAAGAGGGAAAAGGTGTTAGAGAGAGCAAGGTAATGCAAATGACCCATTGTTGGCATAACAACTCTGTGTCCTCATAGGTACCTTGGAAAAGTCTAGCATTCTGCTCCAACCAAGTAGGGGTTGGTTGGTGATTGCTGAGAGCATATAATTGAGTGCATCCCAGGTTTGATTTGCCATTGTGCTCTGTGTAGTTAAAGGTAGAATGAGGTCTGAGTATAATTGGGTGCACACCTATTTGTGCAGTGGTTCTTTCAACTATTTCTTGCCACTATAGCTTCAATTTGATCTCTAATGGTGCAATAGTGCAGGCTTTGATTTTTTCCTTTTTGTCAAGAGGAGCAGTGACACTGAAAACCAGCAGATGTGTATACTTTTGTAATTAAGTTGTCCCTTCTATAGCTTTATGACAAATGATGTTTGATAGGATTGCTTATGTAGAAGTTAAGATGCAGAAGCAAACACCAAACTAGTTTAATTTTCATGCACAATGAAGGAAAAGCTTGAACTTGTGCTTTAGTTGTATGGACAAAAAAGGGCATAAAAGGGATTTTTTTTGGCTTTTAATTCCCTGTTCCAGAAAATATGGGATTAGTAAAAATGACTTCTTTTAGTGCTGATAGAAGGGAGACTACTTAATCAAATGCTTTCCAATTGTGCACTGGAAATCCTTTGTTCAATTTTCCACATTATGCAGGAACTCATGACTATTTTATTAAGAAGAATCAGGTTTCTTGCATGATGCCTCTTCTTTCTGTGACTGGAGTTTGGCTTATAGAACTTGGAATAATGTAGGTAGGATCATGTGGGCTGCCATCGTATGGTGGAATTTTGTTCAATTTTCTAGTCCTTGGACCTTTGTACTACTTAATTTCACCCCCTTTCCTTCTGGGACCTGGATGTGTTTTTTACCATTTCTTTCGTTGTGGGTTATTGAATAGCCTGCGGCTAGTTGTTTGATTTATGCAAATGCGAGACCAATTCCATATTTTTTGTGGATTGATTCGCAATCTACACACACACAAACATACCATATTCAGTACTTTCCAGTAAATCAGCAATTTCACGTAGAATAACATGGTTAGCATTTAGTTGGCTGACAACACTTTGACAGTCAAACAAAATGTTCTTCAATTGCAACTAGCAGTTTAGCCTCACGGTTTAGCTGATATTTGTGCCCTAGATTGAGCAGGATGTCAGAAACCACTCGTCACCTATTTACCTGCTCGAAATAGATTGGAGTCTGGACACCAGTTTGTTTAGATGAGCTTGTATTTCCTAGTACATAGGATGTATGTTTTTTAGTTTCTGGTATTTCTGGCAGTACGTAATTGTTTTCAGAAAAGATAATATATTTTTGGTGGTAAGATTATTTCGGCTCTACAATAACATCATTGTGTTTTAGGGAAATCTCCTGGCCATGTGAATTCAACCAAAAGAGCTGGGCATAGACCAACTTCTCCCAAGTCTCCTGTTGCTAGTGCTAGTGCTTTTGAGAGCATAGAAGGATCAGATGACGAAGATAATATCGTTGATGATTCTAAACTGAATACATATATTCATACGAATGGAAATGCTGTAAGTTTAATTAATTTCTCTCTTTCGCTTCGATTGCTAAGGATTCTATTGGATGATGTATTTGTACAACTTTTAATTTCACTCTGTCATGAATCTTGCTTACTCCTTCTATATGTCATTGTTACAGCTGACGTTGTTTTTACTGCTTTTCAATAAGATGCCAATTTGTTCCTGAATTTATGAGCAACATTGCGATGCACAGGGTCCAGAGAGTAATAGCCTGTTCCAGGATTTACCAAACCACAATAACGCCAATGGTGAGCAGATACCTATAGTTGCATCAAGTATGATCCGTACTCATAGTGTATCTGGTGACCTGCATGGTGTTCAGCCTGATCCGGTAGCGGCAGATATTCTCAGAAAGGAGCCAGAGCATGAAACTTTTGTACGGCTTAACATTGCCCCGAATGGTATCTTCTTCGACCTTTTGTCATCTTTGCATGTCTTTCTTTTCATCACTCGCACTTCTCTTTTTTACTTTTATGCCTATGAAACTTGGGGGTTCCAGATGCTTGTAAATTTCCCACCTGCATGTGTTGTGGTGACAGTGACAACTAAAGTTCCAGAGGATGAAATCCTCAAACTGTGTTTTTGGAGTTGAATGAGGTTCTAATATATTTTGAGGGTTTGCAGATCATTTCCTTGCTAGTTTAGTGTGGAACCAATTAAATATATGTTTGACTGAAAATTGTTGATGTTCAATTCATTTGTGGAATGAACAGAACTCATCTTTCTCATAGTTTCCTGTGCTTCTCGAGGCCTAAATTTTAGTTGTTTTTCTTTGTTTCCCTCTATTTTTTATTAGATGAACCATCACTCGAGGAAGTGGATGTCTATAGGACTCTGCAAGCTTGCCTTGAACTGCGACAAAGTTATGTGTTTAGGGAAGCTATTACTCCATGGGAGAAAGAAGTAATATCTGATCCAAGTACCCCGAAGCCTAACCCAAATCCATTTGATTACACTCCCGAGGGGAAATCTGACGTAAGTCTTTCGTAAATTATGAGGTACAAAGTACATGGGTTGTTGACCTCCTTAGTTTTCTGGTGAATGACATGCTAAAGTTCTCTTGCAGCACTATTTTCAGATGGAAGATGGAGTAGTTCATGTTTATGCAAATAAAGATTGTAAGTTGCTATGGCTTTGTCCATCCTGTTAAGCATGAATTTTTCATTCCTGTTTGATTGAGGGTCCTTCTCTAATAGTTGGTTTTTCTCCCAGCAAAAGAGAAGCTTTTTCCTGTTGCTGATGCCACAAGATTTTTCACTGACTTGCATCATATTCTTAAAGTAATAGCAGCTGGGAATATCCGAACATTATGCCATCATCGGCTGGGTCTTTTGGAACAAGTAAATCCATTACCTTCCGCCACTTCAAAATAAAAGCTATTTTATTTTATCTAACATTGTAAATAGTGGTATGATGTTTAATGTAATGCTCATCTGGACATCCATGCAGAAATTCAATCTTCATTTGATGCTTAATGCGGATAGGGAGTTCCTAGCTCAAAAAAGTGCACCACACCGTGACTTTTACAATGTCAGGAAAGTTGATACCCATGTTCATCACTCCGCATGCATGAACCAGAAACATCTTCTGAGGTTCATAAAGTCAAAGTTAAGGAAGGAGCCTGATGAGGTGATATTGTCGATCTATCTGTTCATGCTTCTTAGTGCAGGTTTTTGGTTTTCCTGCTTGTTTTTATAAAAGTTTTGAGTGGTGTATTTTGGACTCCATATGTTTTTTAAAGTTCAGAGCCACATAGAAACTATTGAACTAGACACATACTAAATATATACAAGTCCTTGCTTACTTAGCCAAATGATATTTTTAAAGTTCAGAGCCACAGAGAAACTATTGAACTAGACACATACTAAATATAAGCGTGTCCTTGCTTACCTAGCCATGTGAGAATTTGTTTGCTTAAATCAATGATAGGAATCGCTATTTTGAAGATGATAGGATTTTCAAGTTGACTTTTATCTGAAGCTTTCATTTTTCTTTTCTTTTCCCCTTTTCAGGTTGTAATATTTCGAGATGGAACGTATCTGACCTTGAAAGAGGTCTTCGAGAGCCTGGATCTGACTGGGTAATGAACTAGTCCTCTAGAACTTTTCATGCACATATATGAGTATCATCCTCCTTATACTTGTCCTCGCCCTCGTCATCGTCGTCATCATTATCATCATCATCAAACTCTTTTTTGATTTTGAGTTTGACTTGTTTTGAGATGCTTGGGAAACAGAATAGTTATTTTTTGCTTTTCTCCACACAGGTATGACCTGAATGTTGACCTCTTAGACGTTCATGCGGACAAGAGCACCTTTCATCGTTTTGACAAATTCAACTTGAAGTATAATCCATGTGGTCAAAGTAGGCTAAGGGAGATTTTTTTGAAGCAAGATAATCTTATCCAGGGTATGTCTAGCTTGTTTCCTTATTCGGCGATATGCAGAAGATAAATCTTTAGGAAAGTTATGCCGTGTCGCTCTCTGTTTACTTGATATTATTATAACTGTTTCGCAACGGAGCTTATTGTACCAGTAGATAGGCTCCTGCACTTTGAAACAGTTTTATGGTTAACAACTTTCCCTATAAATAAATAAAGATAAACCCTAGGCATGCCTTTGCCTAAGGACTCCTAGACATCCCTCTGCCTAAGGAAGTAATGATATCCCTATATCAAAACCATAATCAAACTCATATAGTATTCCATAGAACTGCCAGAACAGAAAGAGGAGAGTCCTTTAAATAGGCTCTTGAAAAGAGAACAAAAGGATAAACTTGATCCAGATTCCTAAACATGATAACTCCTAAAATAACAGTTAAAACCATTACATAAAATACTAACATCTAAATAGATAATGATAACATAATCCATATTCCTCCCAGATCATTTACGATAGCTTGTGAGGCTCATGGAGTACTCCTTCCGGTTCCCTATCATTTCTCCTTTGCTGAGAAGAACCTGACTCCAGCAAGTTAGAATTGTGGTCCATTGCTAAAACCTTGAGAATATCCAAGAACAAGACCATGCTTTGAGAAGAACGTCGCGAAGAAATTACTATTGATGTCACGGGACAAGCACTCTCTTGTGTCTGAACAACTGCAAGTAACAAAAGGGGTGCCAAAACGTCCCAGCTAGGAAATACGTTCTCCACAAAAAAAATTAGATTAATACTTGTATTCAATGAAAAATCAAGTAAATATGCGTGAAGTTCCAAATTATGATAAACACAAGGAAGATCAGGGAATTGAATTGATGGTAGAACATGATTGCTTTTATGTATATTTAGGCCTAGGATATCAGAAGCGATGCATAGACTAGAACTCTCACATGGTCAATCGTGCGTTAAGGGTTCATTGTCGTGACAATTGAACTCATCACGATTCTCAGAAAACGACTCACCTTTGGACACAATGCTGAGGGCTTGCTTAATAGGCATCTGAGGAAGAATCAGGTTGGGGCCTTTTTATCACTTTTTCTCACCAATGTTTTATACGAAAAACACCAATGTGGAACTTGACATTGTTGACTTTAACAACCTTTAAATCGATAACCAAAAGCTCATGTGACAACTTTTGGCTATCTAATTTTGATTAGGCCATTGAGGATGCTCTTAGACACCACATTCATGGGGAAACTTCCATCAATAACAAGTTGGGTAAATTACATAATACATCCCAAAGTTTGCTACAACTCCCAAATTCAACCATGGGTTTTTAATTTTAGCAACTTAAAACGCTATAGTTTCATGCGGATCAGAATCTCACTCCTCCATCCATCCCCGTTAGATAGCCTAGGCTCCCATAAAAGCCCTAAATCGTCATATGAATGGAATACTGCTTATTCTAGGGGGGGAAGAAGTGTGAGTAAACATAGTCATGAAGTGCTTGATTCACAGCCTCATCCCTAATAAGCTCCTTGTGACCAATTGGGGCCCATGCATCAAGCGAACCCAGCAATTTCTTAACAGAACACTTCTAGTGTTCAAAGCAATCCCCAATTTGTGATTGAAAAACATATTAGGGTACCTATGTAGTACCAAATTGTGCTCGGTATTTCAAAATGCCATATCAGTAAACAAGGCGTCATTTTCTATCCACCAAATCTAGTCCACTTTTGGGTAGGACAGCATCAACGGTTGAATCAAAGTCAGTTTCACCCAGTACCCAACTAGCTCTTTATCCAAATTAGCCATGAAACACAATCTTAGGAGTACAATTTCAGCTTTATATCGAGTGCGGGGAATTTAGGTTTCGATCAAAGCCAAATCTCTCTCTCATCATCCTAATTCGTGATTTGAGGGGCCCAGAATGTAAGTGTAAATGATGTTAAGGTTGGGTAATTGGGGCTCTAGTGGGGATTAAACTCATATTAGATCTGGGCGAGGATTTGGTTGGTTCATTTGATGAGGTTTAATGTGGTTTACAATATCGAATTCGGAGGTGCTGAGGTTGAGGTCGACATAGCCGCAGAGGATGAGGATGGTGACGAAACTGCAAAGGATGGTGATCTTGATGTTTTGGAAGTGCTGTGGATCTGACAGCTGCGAGGCATCAGGGAGCCTCTTCTTGATCCACCTCCTTATCTTCTTTTTTCAAGCTTCTTCTCCCCCCCTGATGTGAAGTTCGTTCCATTTTTATGCAAAGCCCTAGGTTTCTCTGGGATGTGTCTTGTTGTAACCATGTAAGGAATGGCTCCCCCGTTAGTTTTGCCAATGGAGATAGTTGGAGGAGTGAGATTGTGATACGCCTGGAACTATAGGGTTTAAGTTGTTAAAATTAAAAATCCTGGGTTGAATTTGGGATTCAAAGCAAACTCAAGGGTTTATTATGTAATTTACCCTAACAAGTTTGCACATTCTTTCCCCACAGTAAGCAAATGTGTGAAAATTACTGACAATGTGGAGGAGACTGTCTAAGGTGTCCCTTGATTCTACGAAATTGAGATTCGAACTGAGTATTGTATTGGTCGACTTTACATGACACTTCACGAATGAGTTGCGCAAGATCATCCATAGAAACTAAATTTTCAGGTTATTGGGAGAAATGGATTGAGAACAAGAAGCGCACTAATTTCGCACTAATTTGGACTTTCTAGTAGAATTAACAAAGGTCTCTCTTTGAATGAGAAGAGAAATCTGAACTTCTATGGGAAATACTACCTTCAAGAGATCAAATTTAAGCCCTAGTACCTTCGTAAGATCAAATTTGATCCCCCAATGATCTGCTGCTATTGGCTGATGGTTGTCGCACAGTGATGCATGACATGGCAAGAGTGTGCTTCAGTGGAGTGACTGTGGGGACACGTGACGGTGGGGTGCAGCGGTGGGAGGGAAGATGGGTCCGAATTTGGGTTGTGTGAATGGGCTAATTTGTTGGACTGGGTTGGTGTAAAGTTAGGTTGGTGGATAGCACTGTATACTAATAAAGTTGGTGGACTGGTGGCGGCTTGGAGATATGTACTTATTATGGCTGTTGATGGTTAGTAAAATAGGGGAATGATTTGGGCTTGTATGGAGGGGCTTGGTCTAGTGGGCGCTGAAGGTTATGGACTTGTCTATTTCAAATGTTGGGAGATAATGTGAGTAGTGATAAATCGCAGGTTGAAATATTGGGATCAATGTTGGGAGACGACGAGAGCAGTGCTTGACGCTGGCTGATGATGAAGTCTGATTTGATCTCAATACAGATTTGAGCATGATAGAGTTGAACAAATACACTTTTCTTGCAGCTCATATATCCCCCCTTCTCTCCTCTTTTCTTCTTCTTGTTCATTTATTTATTTATTTTTGATGGCTGAAGGGGGAAATTATCGAAAACAAAACGATGATGGGGATCGATGCTTGCTCTGATACCATAGTTGATGCAAGACGACTAACAAAAATAAATAAATGAAGATAAAACCCTAGGCATGCCTATGCCTAAGGACCCCTAGATATTCATGTGCCTATGGAAGTAATGATATCCCCGTGCCAAACCATAATCAAACTGGTATATTTCATAAAAATGCCAGAATAGAAAAAGCAGAGTCCTTTAAATAGGCTCTTGAAAAGACAACAAAAGGATCTAGATTCCTAAACAGGATAACTCCTAACCAAAACTATTTAAAAAAATCCTGACATCTAAATAGATAATGATAACATAAATCAATATCCTCCCGGATCATATACGATTAGCTTGTGGGGCCCATGGAGTACTCCTTCCAGTTCCATATCACAGTTAGATGGGTTGAAAGAGGTGGTTGCAACTGTGTTAACAATTCCATTTGGTGGCAGTAACTGTGATTGTAGAATCTTGGGGTCAACCTATTTGCCTATGCCACAGAGGTACTGCTATGGATGGATCATGTTGGTTTTGAACATTGTGTTCGACTTAACACTTTAAATGCTCTGACAAACTACTCGCATAGTTTATCCATGTCTAATTTTTTTTTTTGAAGGAATATAATTCTTATGCTTTGGCTAGTACAGTTAGAAACACACTGCAGGCATTTATGCAATTGGGGATTGGCCGTTAATAGTAATAACTAACATCGATAAACCATGTTACATGCGTCTCATATGGTCTTCTATTTACGATATCATCTATATATGACCACAGCCTCATTATTTCCACATTCTCAAGTTTATTGTTGGCTTGTTCGTTTGTGGAGTCCATGGCTTTTGCTAAACACTTAATTCTTCTCTTTATGTTCTACTCTCTAGTATATACTTCTATACTTGAAATTGTCTTATTTGCCAATTGATATCAAACTGTAAAATCCGAAGAAGAAACAGGCTGGGAGTCTGGGAAACGAGATAAAAGATGATTTAATTTGAACACAACTCCCAATTTAGGACATTCCTTATGTGCATTTTTACTGAGTTACAATAATAGTTCAATTCGCCTTAATTTCATTCCTCTTTTCCTGTCATTCTTTTCCTTGTATGTTTTTCCTTCAAAATATGGTTAAATCATTTCTACTGTAAAACAGGTCGTTTCCTTGCTGAGCTAACAAAGCAAGTTTTTTCAGATCTTGGTGCAAGTAAATATCAGGTGCATTCTAGATACAATTGTACTTCATATGTATTGTTCTTACAAGATCCTTTTAGATATATGAAAGATTAGCTTTTCTGCATTTGTTCCTTTATTGTTTGCTTGTAGTTTTAGTTGTCGTGAACACTCAATGTGCATCCATTGGTGCCACAATTGCCTTCTCCCGTTTTCATTGATTTCTTTCCCATTTTCTATCTGTTTTACTTGTTTAAATTTTGCACTCGCTGAAGAGGGGTTGAACTGGTGATTGATTGTCTGGTTTAAACAACGAAATTTATCACTGCGTCCTGCAGCTTCCTGTGTCCCCCTTCTACGGAGTGTAGTTGAAGAGGAGGGGAAAAGGGGGTTTGTTGCCGGTAAGGCTCATGGTTACCGCTTTCATTAAGCGCATAATTAGCGCAGATAGAACTTTACTGCAAACTACAATCCTTTGTGGCGGACACAATTTTTTTTCAGAAATATGGTTGCCTCTAGGCATTCATTTTTCAATATTTCATACACAATTTTCATACCTTTTTGATAATTATTTTGCATGCCCTAAGTTTCCTGAATTAGTACCAAATTGAGAGTTAGTGGTACCTTGTGTTTTTATGCGGAAGTATCGAATGGTCTCTTGAAAAAGTTCACAAGCTCCATTGTCTGTTCTGCCTTCTTCTTTAATTATCTGTAGTATCTGCTGCAACCAAGAGTTATGTTCTGTCGAAATTGCCTTTTGAAATTTGCACTAAAGATTAGGTCTGCATGCTGTCTACCTCCCTTAACAATTTCATAAAGGGCACGGGCACGGGCACTCAAGAATGGAGTTTTCAGTACTTCCATGTAATTATGTTTTCTTTGAAACCCACTTGTCAGATTCACATTTTACTAGACCTTCAGTTTCTAGCCACAAACGAACAATGGGGAAAAATATACAATCTTGAAGAATTTTCTTCAACTCTCTACCGTGTCTTGTGGGAGTTTGCTTTCTGTCCAATTTTGGCTTAAAAGCTATTATTAGAGATAAGAGAAAGTGTATAGCATGTTAATCAACCCTAACATATGAAACCTTTATTTATATTATGAGACTACTAGATAGATTACTTAGCTAGCCAATGTGGGACAAACATTAATAAGCACTAATAAGCTACTCTAACACTCCCCCTCAAGTTGGAGAATAAATATCACAAAATCCCAGCTTGTTACATAAAAGCTCTAAATGCGGTTTAAACAATGGTTTGGTGAAGAATATCAGCCAACTGAGCTCGTGTAGAAACAAATGGAGTAGATAATACGCCACCATCTATCTTCTCACGAACAATGCGACAATCAACTTCATTATGTTTCGTTCTCTCATGGAATACCGGATTTGATGCAACATGTATTGCCGCTTGATTATCACAATACATAGGAATAGGTAACTCCACATCAAAACCCAACTCCGTGAGTAAAGCTCTTAACCGCACAATCTCACAAGATGTGTGCCATGGCTCGATACTCTACTTATGCGCTGGACCTTGCGACCTTTGTTTGTTTCTTGCTTTTCCATGTGACCAAATTGCCTCCAACAAAAGTACAGAACCCAGATGGTGATCCTTTCCAATCAACGTCGATAAAGGCTTTAACTTGCAAATGATCATTAGACCGATAAAACAGACCACGTCCAGGATGAGCCTTACGATATTTTACAATACGAAACAAGCTTCCCAGTGTTGAAGCTAAGGAGCTAGTATAAATTGACTCACCATACTGACAGCGAAAGAGATAGATATCAGGACGTGTATTGGTAAGATAATTCAACTTACCAACTAAGTGACGATAGTGGTCTGGATGAGGAAATATCTCCCCCCAATCAACACGAAGTTTCACATTAGGATCCATTGGGGTCTCCACATGTTTTGCTCTCAATAAACCTGTTTCCTCAAGAATATCTAATGCATACTTTTGTTGAGACTTGAGACAAACTAATTCCATCCTTGAATCCTGCAACCCCAATACTCAAAAGATACCGCAGCTTACCCAAATCTTTAGTATGAACTGACGCTGTAAAAACTGGCTTAACTCATTAATACCTTTCTGATCACCTCTAGTAATAATGATATCATCTACATACACAATCAACACTATTTTCCCACGCTTTGATTGAAGAGAGAAGGCAGAGTGATCCGAATGGGATCGACGCATACCCAACTGCAGTTGAGCATCACTAAATCGACAAAACCAAGCTCTAGGGGACTGCTTCAGACATATAAAGCTTTGCGAAGACGACAAACCCAAGAACGCCCCCCCTGAGCAACAAAACCAGGAGGTTGCTCCATATTGACCTCCTTAAGTAGATCACCATGTAAGAAGGCATTTTTGGCATCCACAATTGAAATAAGGGCCAACCTAGATTAGCAACAAGAGAAATAAGAATCCGGATAGAGTTTATCTTGGCAACTGGGGAAAGGTCTCTGCATAATCAACCCCATATGTCTGTGTATGTATAGCCTTTGGCCATAAGGTGGGCCTTATACCGCTCAACAATGCCATCCGGATGATACTTGACGGTAAATACCCAACGACACCCAAAAGTAGTTTTACCAGCAAGAAGAGAAACCAATTGCCAAGTGCCATTATGATGAAGAGCAGACATCTCATCCTCCATTCTTTCCGCCACTCAGACACAGATAAGGCTTCCTGAACAGTGTTTAGAACAAAAAGGGGAGAAACCGAAGTAGTAAAAGTACGAATGGATGGTGACAGATGGTTATAGGAAACAAACTGAGCAATAGGATGTATAGTGCATGACCGAATATCTTTACGGTGGGAAATAGAACGATCAAGATTGTTTGGATCCCGCAATGGAGGGGAAAACAGAGCGGTGGGCGAAGGTCGGGCTGTTTGCTGAGATGGTGCTAGCTGATATGGCATTTGTGGCTTAGCCTGAGATGGCATTGGTTGAATTTTGGGACGACGAGCATACACTTGCAAAGGTTTTGGTGGAGAACCAGTACCTGACGGGATCACGGGACAACTATTTGGAAACATAGACTTAGATGCAAGCCGATCATTGGTAGTGACAGACTCGGAATAAAAAGGGAGTGACTCATTAAATGTGATATCAGCACACAAAATGACGCTGTAAAGATGGAGAATAACACTTATACCGTTTCTGAGTCCGAGAGTAACCAAGAAAAATGCACCTAATGGAGTGAGGGACGATTTTGCTCCGGTCAGGATCTAAAGAATGGACAACACGTGCACCCAAAAATCCGAGGTGGTAATGAGTGGAGGGGACAACCTTGAAACAAGACCTTATGGGGTATTTGACCTCCAAGAACAGTAGAGGTCATATGATTAATCAAATAGCAGGCAGTAAGAACCGCGTCACTCCAATAAGACTTAGGAACTTGTATTTATTTTAATCAAATAGCAGCCGGTAACATAGTTGTCAAAGGCCAAAGGCACACCGAGGCGCAAAGTCCTGTAGGGCCTTAGGCGAGAGGCGCAAGGCGAGGTGCTCGCCTTTTTGAACCGAGGCGCACATATGTGGAAAAATTGGAAAAATAGCATACACCAATACTTTAAATAATAACACTAAGCCAATGAGTTTAAGACAGCATACCATCATTTGCAATTGCTTTTTCAATGATTTCTTATTTCCCATAAACTCTTGAATCTCTTGTTTTACGTCTGGTGGGACTCTTTTACAAGCTGTCACATCTCTATAACCTCCTACAAGGTATTTCTTTGCCCGATTAACCCCTCCATTGGTTATTTTGCCACAAAAAATACATTTAAATTGGTTAGTGTTCGCGGGATCCGGCAAATGATGATACTTCCATGCAGGATCCGTTAGCTCCGCTTGACATCTAAAAACAAACAAGCGTATAATTTACTTTAGCTAATAGCCTAATATACTCTTTGGAAACCCCAACATGTATGAAGGAAAAAAAAAAGAACCTTAATTTCATTAAAAAAATAAAAGAGTGGTCGATTTGAAAGAGGCGCGCCTTTTTGCGCCTCGTCGCCTCTCGCCTAGGCGGGTCTTTTTGCGCCTAGGCTACGCCTTTTTCAAGTCGCCTCGCCTGGGATCACCCCAGGCGCAATAGGTGTGCCTTGCTGCGCCTCTCGCCTAGTCGCGCCTTTGACAACTATGGGCGGTAAGAACCATGTCACTCCAATAAGACTTAGAAACTTGTATTTGAAATAACATTGCATGCATAACTTCTGATAAATGTTGAATCTTGAGTTCAACAACTCCATTTTGTTGTGGAGTCCGAGCATAAGAGAACTAATGGATAATATCTTGATCATCAAAGAATTAAGAAAGAGTATTTTTAAAATATTAATGGGCATTATCAAAACGAAATATGCGAATGCAAGTATCAAACTGGGTTTTGATTTCCATATAAAACGACTTAAAAGTAGAAGATAACTCAAACCTCTCTTTCATATGATAAATGTATGTAACACGAGAGAAATCATCGACAAAAATATCATAATACTGAAAGCAAAAAATGTTAGGAACATGCATTGGACCCCAAATATCAAAATGAACTAATTCAAAAAGACGCGACGCACGACTCTCAACCCTAGGATAAAAAAACACTCTATGATGTTTGCTAAAGTCACAGACTTCACATGGCAAAGCATCAACACGGCTACATGAAGGCACTAGCCTTTTAAGGTTCTGAAGTGATGGATGACCAGGACACCAATGATGTTGATATGGTGACACTGATGACTGAAGAGCAACCGAGCTTGGGTGAACATCATCGGTAAAGTAATACAGGCCACCGCGTTCAACATCGCCACCAATCTTCCTCCCCGTCTTGAGATCATGAAACAGACAACTATTAGGGAAGAATGTGACAGAGCAATTCAAAGACCTGGCAAGTTTACTAACAGACATAAGGCTTAAGCCTTAATGGAAAACTAGGAACTTGCAGTACAGAGTCCAAAGTAAGAGAAAAAGTAAAAAGTAACACGAATAGAACCCAAACCAGTAACATTGGTGATAGAACCATCAACTAAGGTAACACGTGATGGTTTTACAGAGAGACTGGCGATCGGAAAGAATAGGAGTACTAGTCATATGATCTGTTGCACCAGAATCAATAACCCAAGGAGGTGAAGAAGAAGACGCAACAAAAGCAACGGAGGGCCCTGTCTGAGCAAACATAGCAGTGGAGGAAGAAGCCTCAGTAGAAGGCAGAATCGACATAAGGTGCTGGTACTCCTTTGCTGAGAGTCACCCTATTGTCGACAGAAGAATGAGTACACTGTCCAGCATCCTCAGAGCAACTTGATGAGCCTGAGGAAAATCATAAAGATCATAACAATACTCCACTATATGATTTGGATCCCCACAATGGATACAATGTCGAGTACCATAATTAGAACCACTACGACTAGAGCTACCACGACCAGAACTACCTCCCCCTGACATGTGACCATAACCAGAACCACGACCACTAAAACTAGAGCCAAAACCACCAGGAACAACTGAAGCAGATGCAGAACTAGAAACAGAACTGGATTCAGAGGCCATTGCAAAATCACCATAACATTAAGCAACCAAGAAATCAACTAATTACCAAGATAGCACCAAGAGCCAATACCCATCAAAGAACTATCCCAATCAACCAACTAATCAACAACCAGCAACAAGAACAATTGAAACCAACAACCAACCATCAGCAAAACTTGTCACCGAGCGATACAAGCAAAGGTCACCATTGTAGGGGTCCGATAAACCGAGCACCTGGCTCAAATGAAGGGACACCTCTTTGTTAATCACCGAGAGACTATCTTCGAGGTACTCTTCGGGTGTGGCCGAGACCTATCCTTTACTTGACTCATTAGTGAGTTTTCAGAATTAACACCAAAAGACCCCGGGGCGTTCCCGAGGGGTGGCATAAAACGGACTTTGCGATGCAGAAATATGCCGAAAGACTGGATGCTGAGTCAGCAGAGCAATTAATGCTGCATGTGCCCGTAACAGACCGTGATTATGGCAAGTGACGTCGTCCGAACGGTTATAACACGCGTAACAATTTCATTGGCAGCATGTGCTCGAAGTATATTCCTTAGGCACGTCATCGTGACGTCAGCCGAGCGGTTAAGTCACGTGACGAGCACAGCTGTGCTTGGAAATCAAGCCAAGGCTCACCTATAAAAGGTAAACTTCACCACCTAGCAAAGGTACGCACAACTCTCCTCTCAGAACCCTAGATCTACACTTCATCTCTCTCATCTACTAACTTGACCGTCGGAGTACCGTTCCATTCAGCAAGTTCTTTCTTCAACCTCTCGTTCTCAGTCCGGAGTTCTTCGGCGCGAGATTCAGCAGTTTGCACTTTGGCCAGAGCAGCGTCAGCTCGGCTCTTGTATTTCTTGGCCGCGCCGTTTAGCTCTAGCACTTGATCGTGCAGCCTCAACATGGATTGGCCGGTCTGCAAAGTACGAAAATAAAATAAGTGAGCAAATACACCAAGTATAGAATACAGGAGTTCGGATCTGAATGCATACCCGCACTATCAAAGATGAACAATGGAAGAGGTTGTCCTCCAATTTACCCGGGACCATAGCCATGTCGTTCTTCAGGGCAAGAGCAGGGAGAAGGCCAAGTCCAAGACGAGAGTCGGCATGGACACTGTCGGTATTCATAATACTCCTCCCTTCGGCATTAATCAGAGCCGGGGACCAAGGCCTTGTCAGCACTTCAATCTCCGGGAACTTATTATTAGGCTGCTCAACCCCTTCAGTGTTTCCCGGAAGCATCGTGTCATCCCTCGGCTTTTTAGCCGGTCTCTCATTCTCGGAAATGGAAACCCGGCTTCGTGGGGCACGAGAATCCTTTCCAAGAGTAGAGCCTGTGCTCGGCTTCTCCTTTCTCTTCGGAGGGGCCTTCTTACTCTTGGCTGCCATTTCGGCTAGCCTCGCCGCGAGGTCAATCTTCGGTGGTGCCATCTCTTCTTCTGCCGAAGGATCGGGGGAAACTCGATCTACGGGAACTCTTTCTTTTCCTCGTAACGACCCGACAGGCTGAGACTCCAATTGGACTCGCTCTTGTTCGGATATTGAGGATGCCTCGGCCACCCCTTTCCCCTTTCTCGGCTTCCTGGCCTTCTTTGGTTTTTTCTTCAACCAACACCTGTAGGCTCTGTTTGGTTGTTAGGGAAAGGAAGAGAAAGGGAGAGAATTTAAAAATTCTCTTCCTTTGTTTGGTTCTACAAAAGAGGAAGGAAAATTATTAAAATTCCTATTCAACTTTCCTCCCATTTTCTCTCTAATTTCCTTCTTAATTATTTTCCCTTCTTTTCTCTTTCTTTCCCTAACTTCCAAACATAGCCGTAAGTAGGCAGGTAGGTCAGAAGATCGTGTGCAAATATGCTCGACACTTGTAAAGTTGATTCGCCCTCTCGGGATCAGCTGTCTTTTTCAGACGAGTAATAGGAGAAGGACCTGAAAAACATAAAAGACATGCAGTGAGTAACAAGATAATATTATGAGAAGAATGAAAGCATGAAAAGTCAGGAATATTAACTTCGGTCCCCCCGAAGGGTTGGTACTGGAAATGGATCCTCAGAGAGTGGAAGGCAATAGTTGCCCGATACTATGACAAGGTGTTTGGAAAATCGATCAGAATCCGGAAGATGTTCGACTTTTTGCTTCTTTCCAGGTCTGGTCATCAGGAAGTAACGCCCAAACGTTGCATTTTGGGACATAGCATAGATTTTGAAGAGATCCCATACCCGAAGCTCCAGACTATCCCTGAGTTTCAACTTGTAGGCAGAGTTTATTACCCGATAGCTATTAATGGTCAGCTGGTCGGGGGACAGGAAATAGGTATTCAAGATGGCTCGGGTAAATGTGTTCATCGGAAATCTGACCCCACCTTCTGTGATTGCCATCAGTGGAACGATCAGGTGGTTGGGGCCATAGCTCGGTTGCATCCCTTTCGGAATGAGTGTTACAGACACTCCTTCCGGAATATCATACTTCTCAACGAACTTAGGGTACCCAGCCTCTCCATTCGTAAAGTAATGAAGGTAGGGACACGAGGGATCTTTCTTCTTCCCACTACATGAGGCTGCACCGGACGACCTATTCTCTCCAGACCCCACGACACCGATCTCGGCTAAGATAGCCTGTTCTACTTCCTCGGCGACATCGGCATCTTGTTCGGTGCCAACGCTCGTTGCGTGCTCAATGCTCGTGGTTGTTCCAGTGGTGGAAGGTCCCCACTCTGAACGATCATCTGATTCAGTGGCATCACTGTCGTCCAAGAATCCATCCGAAACATCCTCTTCTTCCTCTAATTCGATGGGCTCTTCAACCACAGGGTTGGTGTTCGGCGGAATGGATTGAAGGGGCCTCTCATCTACGGGTTTAACGAAATCGTAATCCATAGGTACGATTTCTCGGCAAGGGTTCTTCCGAACACTATACTTACGAAGAAGGTGGGCAATATAGGAAGCGGCTGTGCTGGAGGTCTCGGATCCTGAGCTCTCGGAATCTGAAGAGACCTCAAAGACTGGTGGTGCCAGACCTAACAAAAGAATGTATGGCGAAAGACCATTAGCTATATGCAGTGGGTCCTAAAACCGATGCTGACTAATCTACTCCTCGGCGGCCCACTAGACATTTGAGATCTCAGACGAACATCTAGTGCACGAGTGAAGTGACATCCCTCGGCGCCCATGGCCGAGGGAGGGGGGGGGGGAAGTTCTATGCCCTGGGCCTTTCGGCATCGTCTTCAACCTTATGAACAGATTGAAGGTGACTGTTCATCTCCTACCCCAAACCCAGGGAACTACACCGCGAGATGCGAGAAAATATGGAAAAGCATGAAGAGATTCAACGAAAAACAAGAAAAACTATGAAATATCATCAAAACGAAGTTGTTATGAGGGTTATTACCTGAAGATCTCGTAGAAATTGGTTGCAATGGCTTCGATCCACAGAAACTCTGAAGTTTTCTAGAGAGAGCGGCTCTGCAAATCGAAGTTGAAGAAGAGAAAAAGTGTTTCTCTCTCACCGGTCACCCTATTTATAGAGGGGTTGCACCGGTTTGAAAATTAATGAGTTTGGGCGGGAAACCCACACGATCACAGCACAAAACTCGTATCGGCGTGTGCTCGGCCGTTGGATATGACACGTGTCGAAGAGGACGGTGCACCGTACTATCTCCCACCCGATACGTCAGCAATACGACGCGATATATGACTCGTAGGGGACACGTGGCGGGCTTCGGATGGACAAGGAGATGGCGGAGACAGAGAATCTAATAATGAGACTTATCTGGGAAATGGGGCTCGGTATGGACCCTGCTCGGCAACCGGGTACTCAACCCCTCCTGTGGAAAGAAGATCACACGGAGGGATCGAGGGGCTATTGTAGGGGTCCGATAAACCGAGCACCTGGCTCAAATGAAGGGACACCTCTTTGTTAATCACCGAGAGACCATCTTCGAGGTACTCGTCGGGTGTGGCCGAGACCTATCCTTTACTTGACTCATTAGTGAGTTTTCAAAATTAATACCAAAAGACCCCGGGGCGTTCCCGAGGGGTGGCATAAAACCGACTTTGCGATGCAGAAATATGCCGAAAGACTGGATGCTGAGTCAGCAGAGCAATTAATGCTGCATGTGCCCGTAACAGACCGTGATTATGGCAAGTGACGTCATCCGAACGGTTATAACACGCGTAACAATTTCATTGGCAGCATGTGCTCGAAGTATATTCCTTAGGCACGTCATCGTGACGTCAGCCGAGCGGTTAAGTCACGTGACGAGCACAGCTGTGCTTGGAAATCAAGCCAAGGCTCACCTATAAAAGGTAAACTTCACCACCTAGCAAAGGTACGCACAACTCTCCTCTCAGAACCCTAGATCTACACTTCATCTCTCTCATCTTTTAACTTGACCGTCGGAGTACCGTTCTGGACTCTACGGTCCAGTCCGGTGCTAATGGTGTGTTGAGTGTGCAGGCCTAGGTGTAATTCGGGAGTGAGGGCTTCATCTCCGCCGCTGATCACCATCTGGAAGAACTAACGGAGAAAGAGGGCTTCACAACCATCAACAACGAAGCGAAGTATAACAGATTACTATCATAAACTTCAGTAGTTGACATAAACCAATAGTCAATATGTCAACAAAACCAAAATCAACTATGAAAATATTTACCAATCAACATGATTGAAGTCTATATTCAAAGCAGTACCAGAACACATCTTAGGAACAAACCAAAACAACAACCGAAGAGCAAAATATGGGATACTGCGATAACAACCAGATTGTGATGGCCAAGCAAGCACCGGAGGAGCGACGAATCACACTTTTGAGCATCAATAGAGGGTTTGGATGGGCTGGATCAGGGATTCACGCACTGGGTATAGGTTTTGAGTGGTTGGGGATGATTTTTGAGTGTGAGGATATGGATTTCGAGTGTGAGGGTCTACGACTAAGATAGGGTTCGAAACTAACTGAGATGGTGTCGAAATTGAGTTTTAGGGTTCGAAACTCACTGGGTAGATGTCGAAATTAGGATTTTGAAGGTTTTTGAAACTCACTGGATGGTTTAAGGTCGATTTGAGAGTTGAATTGTACTAGGATTTGATCGAATCGTACTGGGTTAGGGTTTTCGAGACTGGTTTAGGGTTTTCGATGGTTGATGATGATGATGAAAGGGTTTTCGAGTACTGGTTTAGCGTTTTCGATGGTTGATGATGATGATGAAAGGTTGACGATGGTTGACGAAGGTTGTCGATGATGATGAGAGGCTGACGACGGCAGTAACATGGTAGGATTTGATTATTCTAAGGTCGATCAGTATCACGCTCTGATACCATGTTATTAGAGATAAAAGATAGTGTATAGGGTGTTAACCACCCTAACACATGAAACCTTTATTTATATTTTGAGACGACTAGATACATTACTTAGCTCGCCAATGTGGGACAAACACTAATAAGCTACTCTAACAAAAGCTTTTGAAATTTGAGCTCATGACCAATTTGAGTTTTGATGTCCACCTTCCCTTAAGTTCTGTCTCTGGTGGCTGTTTGTTTGTTCGTCATGTTATTATTGCTCTATCCATATTGAACGTTTGAATTTGTTGCTGCTACAGATGGCTGAATACAGGATATCCATATATGGTAGGAAGATGAGTGAGTGGGATCAAATGGCAAGTTGGATAGTGAATAATGAATTGTATAGTGGGAATGTTGTTTGGTTGATTCAGGTACTTACTGTCATTAAGAGAATCCATGTTTTTATGTGTTGTGCTTATTTTGTTATATCTTGTTTTCTATTTCTTCTCTCTCTCTTTTATTTTCCGTTTGCAATGGATGGGTTGTGGGGTTGCCCTTTACCTAGCTTTGGCTTGGAAAAGTTACTTTCCACTAACAACTTGCTTTATGAAAAGTTGGTTTTGGAATATCCTTGACCGTGACTTTTTGTGTAATGACCTGCGTTAGCTGACCAACTGACTCTTAGCCTAACCATGTGGCTCAAAAGGTTAACTTCAAGTTATACATTAGCTGTCTGGGTTTCCTTACATATCGAATTTTCTTTCAATAATTTCCCAATGTGGGGCTTAGAATGGAGTCTCACATTTTGATTGTTTGGAGATGATAATGATAGTTGGTGGGGAAAGTAGTTAGGGTCATGAAATCAGGGATTTTGTATTTCATACCTAAAGGAACTTGGGCTGGCTGTGGTTGGAGTAGGAAAATGAAAAAAACAAAAAGAAAACGCAGAATCTTCTCAAATCTTGTGTATTATTCTTTAGGTTCTTCTTGGTGCTTAGAAAAGGGAAGTTTACAGGGAAGGAAGAAGAAAGGGAAAACTGTTCTCCATATTTTTGTCGTACTTATGAGCACGCAATTTAGATGTTTCCAGCAAGTGTCCAAGCTAACAGAGGAGAAATAATGTCTAAATGAAAAAGTTACTCCCACATTTTAATCATTTTTATTGTCCTCGTTTTTATTGCAAGTGAGAATGAGAAAACATGTGCCGAAACTTAACGCTCCATTTGGTACAAGGAATTATTGAAAGAAAGCAGGACAACAAAAACTCTAGTAGATTTTCGAAGTTTCACTTCCTGGAGTAAGATGTCTGCATCACACAATCTTCTGTTTGTTTTAATTCCATTGAATTCTTTAGACTATGAAAACTAGAACCCAACTAAATTCCTCGAGGTTGCAATACCTAAGGGCCTTTGTGCAGGTTTTAAGATGCTGTGAATGGCCCAATGAACATTTTAGGCACACGACTACTTCACAGTGTGATCTATCTCTGAGTTTTGTCAAAGCATGTGCTCCAGAACCTGTTTTTGTATTTCCATCAAATCCATGATCTCGAACTTGGTTACCATGTGCACAAAGCAGCCTCCTCTCAGTTGGCTGGTGGGCCCAGGGCCCCCCTGCGACTATGTGCATGCTAGGACGTCGGGGACTTGTACTTGGCGTCTATGAACAAGGACTTGTGGAGTTGAGGATCATCTCCTCATGTCAAGCTGGCAGCATGGAGAGGGACACTATCTTGACAACATTGGGGAACTTATCAGATTACTGTAGGTTGTTCCTGTCGTAAATATGGCAGGTCTATCTAGAAAAAGACTTCTTCTCGTATAATACTTTGACCTAATTCTTATCTTTAACTCCTTGCCTATGGAAGGAGGGTTGGTCTCCCCATTTATTTTGTAAAACCATCAGCTATTGAATTGTGCCCTCTTTATATGTCCTGGTCACCAATGATGTTCTCTGTTCTTCTGGGGTCACTGATTAACACATCTATCTCTCCTGCTTAATTTCAGAGATCAGATACTCTACAAACTGAACGACTGCAGAAACATTTTATAGGTTAACTTGGCTAATTGTACATCTGCTAGGATTAGGCTTGATTTATGTCTGCTATCTCTATGAATATGAATCAGTTATTCTGTTAACACCAGTAATATTATATTCAATGGTGCATACTCAGAAAGTTTTCTGCCGTAGCACTATTGATAAACCAGAAAGAAGTGAATACCCTTGCAATTGAGAATGTATTTTGAGTTACAGGTAAAGTTGCTTATGTGGTATCCTTCTTAATAGAAAAACACCTGTCCAACCCTCCTATTTCTCTATCTCACTCATCTTCTTCATCGACCCTCTGACCGGAAACGGAAGCCCTGTAGTGCGGCAACCATCCATCGCACAATCAATGGTCTTGATTTCATCTCAGCCCTTGCAGATCTGAGCCGTCCATTGCCGAGATGAAATCCAAACAATTAATTGCCGAGATCAACAGCTCGGATGCTGCACTACAACCCTGTAGTGCGGTGCAGCACTACAAGATACTTACCGTCTGACCCGCTGACCAACCCTCTGTTTATTATATATATAAATATTCTGCTCACATCCCGTCTTTGTTTATCATTGCTGTCAAAGAAGGAGATCCAGGAATAACGAGAACCAGGAAGTTGCTCTTGATATTTTGTTTGGTAGGGCTTTAGTGTTTGTTTCATTTTTTGGGGCTCCAATTGGTCTTGTAATGTTCATGGGCTAATTTATTATTTCTTAGTTATTAATGGGCTTGTATATTTGCTAATATTATTGGATATTTCCATGGAGTTTTTATTGTGCTTTGGTGACAAAATTATATATATAAATATTCAAATATATATTTAATGCAGATATTCTATATTTTTTCATATATAATATTCTAAAATATAAAAAAAAATATTAAAAAAATACCAATTGACGTATCCACACACCCGTGTCCTAACTTTAGGTATCTGACACCAAGATTCACACCCGCACCTGAGTCTGAGCAACATAGCTTCTTCCTAATTCTCAGCTCAGGATAAAAAACTAACCAACCCTGCTTTTGTTTTTTTTTTAATAAAAATAAGTGGAAAGATCTCTGAAGTGCTCACATTTTTCCTCTGATTAACATAGAAATCTGAACTCTGTTGCAGCCAAACAAAAATTGAGCTCTGCTTTCATTAAGTTCTCAATAGACCTAATACATATTATTGTTATTTATGCAATTTTTAAATCACTTGACTGGGTAAAACAATCAAATCAACGGTTTAGGATAAGAACACTTGAAACAGAGAAAACCAGAAATGTCAAGAAGGTCTTAGTCTACTTGAAGTTAATATTTTTCACATGAGGTCCACGACAGACGCGGTGGTACAGATTTAGGAGTTGTCGTTGATGGTGAGGAGGAAGAGGGACTTGTGGTCTCAGATTTGACAAGCTCAGTGATCTTACTTGGTTGTGCTGGCGAATGTGGGGGAATTGCAGTCGCGGTGAGTGTGGAGGTTCATATTAATTGGTATGAAGAAGATGAGTTAGAGAGAGAAATAGGAGGGTTGGAAAAGTGTTGTTACATTAACTGAAGTGTGGAAGGGATAGCACGAATATACCTGTTACACGAAATATTTTCTCCTTAAAATCATCGTGCAAATTACATGACTATATATATACTGCCAGTGGAGTCTAGGATATCCAGTTAAAAAATTCGCCCTATATTTTTCCTCATGGAACATAAATGACATGGTAGCACAACACACATGCTTTGATCTATCAAATGGTCAGTCTTTTGTGCTTTATATTATATTATGTTAGAAAGGGAGCCTTCATATCAAGGGAAAACGAGGCAAAGATTGCGGACATAGGATTATGATGTGGTAGCAACATGAAGCATATGTCGCAACTACTGGAAAGGAGATACTAATCCCAGAATTATCCAGCTAGATTTTAATCGATGATTCTTGTTCTTTTAACTTGAAGAGTGGAGTCCTTTGTTCTGGAGCTTTCTAGGTTTTTCTGTTTGCGAGCACTTTAATAATTTCACTTCAATCATTTCAGAGGAATTGCTAACTGTGAGTCTATGAATCTGATATACCTTTGTATTTTCTACCAAAGTGTAATATAATTTCAACACATTATTAGCCATAGATGAAGCTTATTTTGGTGTTATCTAAAGAGTGAGGTTTTCATCTTTCTGCTCTATGTTTAATGCTGGAAATACTTGTTCTTTGATTTTTAACTGTAGTATTTTGGATTTCTGTTACAATTAAAAGTATTTGAAATTTCTTTTCTTTCAGCTTCCGCGATTGTACAATGTGTACAAGGAAATGGGAATTGTGACATCGTTTCAGAATATTCTTGACAATATCTTTCTTCCTCTTTTTGAGGTTACTGTTGACCCGGATTCACACCCCCAGTTGCATATTTTCTTGAAACAGGTATTCACTCTCTTATCACGATTCTTTTCATTAGGGTAAGGAGAATTTTGTTAGCTGATAGATCACTCTAAGTATAATATGAACTGGACAATAGTTGTCGCACTGTCTACCTTAACTCGTTACCCCTTCATTCTGTTGGATTCAGTTTAAGTTGCATTATGGCTTATTCTTTTTTTTCTCCACTCTGAAGGACTAAACTTACGCTCTATAATAAATTCAGGTTGTTGGGTTAGATTTGGTGGATGATGAGAGCAAGCCGGAAAGGCGCCCTACAAAACACATGCCCACACCTGCTCAATGGACTAATATATTCAATCCTGCGTTTTCATATTATGTCTACTACTGCTACGCTAACCTTTACACTTTAAACAAGGTAGGTATCAATCGCTCCTTTGTTCAATAAGAAGTTCCGACAGTATTGTCAGATTGATTGAAATTCCGAAGTTTCATTTGCAATTTAAGACATTCAAAGAAACTCTTGACACATTTTTAGGATTGTTGAGAAATTCATGTCGGACACTGGTCTAACACTGATCGGACACTGGTTCGACATGGACAGGACTACTCTCGACAGCTCCTCTATATATGTATCATGCTACTGGGTTTTTTCCACATGACTTGAAGTGCACTTATTCTACTAGTTGCAGCAGGATTAGTTCTAGTCCACTTAGCTCGCCTTTCTTAGTAGCTTGATGCAGGTGTTTTCTCACTTTTAATGTTGTTGCTTCTAGTTGATCCTCTGTGCTTTATTTTTTCCTTCAAAGTAGTAATGAATAATTGTTCATTCACTACCGCTTTTAGTCAGTGTATTACAACAGTTAGCATCATCAGGGAATTCAATTGATGTATTCAGGGTGATGTTTACAGGGTTTGCTATTCTATTGTGTCCTTGGCGAATTTGTTCTTTTCTAGTTGCTTGTTGCCTGTTTTTGTTGCAATAATTGTGAAATGTTCAACCATATGTCTCAGCTTCGGGAGTCAAAGGGCATGACAACTATTAAATTCCGTCCGCATTCTGGAGAGGTACTTATGGAAGTTCCTTCAACTTGGCTATGGTTTTCAGTGTAGATTGAATGACATGATCATTATATTATCATTTTCAGGCTGGGGACATTGACCACCTTGCTGCCACTTTTCTTACGGCTCATAATATTGCACATGGAATCAATTTGAGAAAATCTCCTGTACTCCAGTATTTGTACTACCTGGCTCAGGTAAAAAAGGAAGCGTATACTTAATATAGATTGAGGCATGTGAAGTATCTAACTGTTTAGAATTTGTCGTAATCTTTTGTTCATCAGATTGGTCTGGCTATGTCTCCGCTAAGCAACAACTCATTGTTTTTAGACTACCATCGGAATCCTTTCCCAATATTTTTCTTACGGGGCCTCAATGTTTCTCTTTCTACTGATGATCCATTACAAATTCACTTAACGAAAGAACCTTTGGTGGAAGAGTACAGTATAGCTGCTTCTGTGAGTACCCTCCCACCATCTTTCTCTGCAATATAATATATGAAACAATGAAGGTTTGGAAGTCGAGTACAAACGGCCGTACGTAGTTGATTAACTCCTCTCTTACAGGTTTGGAAGTTGAGTTCGTGTGATCTGTGTGAGATAGCCCGTAATTCGGTCTACCAATCGGGATTCTCACATGCTTTGAAGGTACATTATCTTTTCCAATTTGAAAAAAAAATTGCCAGATTCTTTTCGACTCTACTTTCCAATCTCTGCTTTCATCTGGTGCGTGGTCTGCTAGAATTCCTCTTGTTTGGGTATTCCAAACTCCAAAATTTAGTTGTTTGGCGTCAGTAGTAGAACTATTGGACTATGAGAAAAAATAAGAAAAATGAAAATGATAAGTTAGAGTAGAGTGGTGCATATATCATTGCATGATATTTGTTGAGCAGAATATGCTTTGGTTTACCTTTCAAGGAAAGCTGGTATTGTCATTGATGGACAATAGAAATGCAGTTGGTTGGTTCTAGTTTAGCCGAGTTCTGAAAAGAAACCTAGCCTGTTTAAATGGTCCGGTATTTTTTTCAAATTAATGAAGGGATTTTATAAAGCTCAAACACCAAAAAAAAAAACAAGTTCAGGGGCCTGGCACAACCTATACATCAATTTGAAAAAAATCCTCAACATTATTACAAGAAATTTATGGTACCGTAGTTGTGATGGCAAAATAGCAAAAGGTATGTGTGTGTTTGTATATAATACAAACACAACCTATACATCAACCCATACAACTTTATGAATTTTGTCAGAAACACCCCACCTAGCACAAAGAGCTATATTCTTCGTATAGGCCTTCAAATTCCGTTGAGAACTAAGGAAATCCCTAACATCATTGCTTTGCTTTGAGAACTAAGGAAATCCCTAACATCATTGCATATTCGTCGGAAAACCTGCTCTAAATCTGAAACCCTTGAAAAATTCTGGCATTCCTCTCCTTCCACACACGATAAACTGGTGCTGCTAGGGAAACCTTAAGGCCAAGGCACCAGAGTCCCCTGCCTTGCGCATTTGAACAGAACCAAGCAAAGATATCCTCCAAAGTATTAGGCATCCTTTGAGCTAAATTCCTACTCACCAGGTCATGCCAGATATGTAATGAATATGAACATTCAAAAAAGAGATGGGTATGTGACTCCTAAGCATTTCCACGCTATGAAGCACGGATAATCTATTTTGGCCTTCGTATCATGTATCATACGCGTATCGGATATGGATACACTCCAGATACGTATTTGATATGTTTTTCTTTAAAGTATCCAGAATTTAAATTTATTTTTTGGTATTCGGATACGTTTTGGATACACGCGGTGGTAAATATGTTATTACTTGAAATTGAAATGTGGGTTAAAAGTGTAATTAGGGCTTTATATTTGTTTTCTCCCAAACAATCAACATTGAAGCTGCTCTTTTACCCAGACGATTGATATAGAAGCTGCTCTCTTCTCCCGTAACTCTCTCTCTCTCTCTCTCTCTCTCTCTCTCTCTGTGTATATACTGTACCTATATATGCATATACTGTGTGTGTGTGTGTGTAATGGAATCTGCTGTACGTATATATAGTTATATGCTGTACTACGTATATGGAATATATACTTATATATAATGGAATAATTACCTGTTAGAACTTCATATACGAATTGCCAGTTAGGAGTTTAAAATTATATGTATATATAAGATATTTATTTTTATATTTTTATACTCAACGTATCCCCCAACGTATCGTATCCGACTTTTTGGAAAAACCGCGTATCCGTATCCGTGCTTCATAGTTTCCACGTAAAACATGCAGCATCCACTAGCATTCCCCAAGACCGCAAATGATCTTTGGTACTCAATCGAGATTGAGCTGCAATCGACAGAATAAAAGACCACCTAGGAACTCTGTTACCACCCAGACAATACTACACCAAGGCTTAGGTGTGAATCTCTGGCTAATGTTGTTCCAAGCTGACTGAGCAGTGTAGTTGCCACTGGGATGGGAGCCATGGGGCAACCACTCCACTGAGTCCCTCCATGTTTGACTCAGGTAGCAGAGTGGTAGGAGACTGGGCAAGAATAGTTTGAATTTGCAGATTCCTCATTCTAGGCCAACTCCAACAACCATTAACAATGGTTCAGTCAACCTTGGCCTTCAAAGCCCTGCCCCTATTGATCACAATGCTATCCCCAAAGGCCAAATTGATCATACCACACACCCAGGGGTTGCCCCAGTGGTTAGGGCGAGTGCCTGACTTTAGGGGTAGTCCCTTTGGTCAGGTGTTCGATTCCCCACAGGGTGAGTACCTGTGCTAAGCGGGGGGCCGTGACTGGTGTGGGTTGCGCCAGCTCCCTCCGAGGTTTGGGTCGTGCGGTGGGTCCAATTAGTGGCCTATTGTAGGGCTGTTCCTCGGTTATCAAAAAAAAAAAAAAATTGATCATACCATGGTCCAAAGGGTGCCAGTAATCAAGCCACTATAAGGTATTATGACCATTTCCAATGAGGTACTTCATTAGAGGCTTACCAAGAGCTCTAAGACCCCAAACCTTCCTCAGAATCCAAGATGCATCATGGGGAACATCCCTATTCCAGATACAATTATCCTTTATGATATAAGTATGCACCAATTTAACCCCAGAGTATCAGCTTTTTTACACAAAGCCCAAAGATGCCTAAGCATGGATATGTCTTATTCAAATCCTTGATCCTTCTAAACCCCAAACCTCCTCCTTTGGCACCACTGTGTTTAAGATCTGGACCGGACCACAGAAAGGCCATCAGGGAACTCTCAATCTCTTTAACCAGTTTACTGGGAAGGATAAACATTGTACTCCAATACACCTGGATACTAAACAGCACCGACCGTATGAGTAGAGCTCTGCCACCATAAGTTAAAGTCTTATTCGACCAGCCTTTGATTCTATGCAGAATCTTTTCTTTCAAGACTTCACATTCACCGGCTTTCAACTTTGTAGAAATCAAAGGGACCCAAGATATTTACTAGGGAAATGCCCTTCAGGGAATGGCAAAATGTTCTGCATTTGCCACTTAAACTGATCATCCACGCCTCCATAGAAGGTTGCACTTTTATGAATATTTGGTTTAAGCCCAGAATAAGAGTGAAAGTCATGCAACATTTCTCTTATCAGACCAAAAGACCCCTGATCCACCCCACTGAGGATAAAAAGATCTGCAAATGCTAGGTGGCACAAGTTCAATGCTTTGCACTTAGGATGAAAACTAAAACTTCCATGCTGATTTCTGTCTTTAAGTAGAGCTGCAAAGGCTTCCATCACTATGAGAAATAAGGGGAGAGAGGATCACCCTACCTGAGACCCCTTTTCCCAGGAAAATATCCCTCCATACTACCATTCACAAATCACACTGTCGAACCCAATGTACAAACAAGCCAGGAAATTCCATACATCTCATAGCGTCAAAAGGAAGTCCCAATGAACAGAGTCATAAGCCTTCATAAGGTCAATCTTAATTGCACGCCTAGGAGTGCCAACATCCCTATGGTATCCTCTAAGTCTTGCATCAACAACACATTATCTATGATAGACCTCCCCCTTAACAAAGGCAGAGTGGGCTTGGTCAATGATGGATGGAAGCACCAGTTGCATTCTATTAGCCAAAATCTTGGTAATCCATTTATAAGTAACATTACAACAAGATTTAGGCCTGAAATCTTTTACAGAAGAGAGAGCACTAACCTTAGGATGACTCCAGTCTGGAAAAAGGTAGAGACAGCTCTTGAAAAGTCATATCCAACCACATCCCAAGTTTTCTGAAAAAACAAGGAACTATACCAATGGGGGCCTGGAGCCTTATCCCCATTGATAGACAGAAGGGCTGCCTTGATTTCCTCATTAGACATAGGCAATTAACTGCTGTCAAAAGTGGATTGGAACTTTAGCATGGATAGCTTGCTGACACTGCATAGATACAGCAATTCTACCTTAAAAAGCAGTACCCAACAGACCAATATAGTAACCCAAAATCTCATTCTTCACTGCCGCAGGATCATCAATCAAGTTACCACTCACATCAGTAAGACTTAAAATAGTATTTCTGGCCCTATGAGTACATTACTTTCGATGGAAGAACTTTGAATTATGGTCACCTAGGGCTAGCCATTTAACCCTTGATTTCTGTTTCAAAAAGGATTAATGACCCAGGTTGTAACTGGTGAATCCTGTAATTCATAATGGATTGGGTGGGCATAAATGCTCAAAGGGAATGTGATGGGCACCTTGGGTTCATCCTATCACTTTTTTTTATTTTTTATGACAGAAGAACAGCCCTACGGCCGGCCCCTTCAGACTCGACTGCGCAACCCAAACCTCTGGGGGAACTAGCGCAGCAACACACCGCCACGGCCCCCCACTTAAATCAGGGTACTCACCTAGAGGGGAATTGAACCCGAGACCTTGAGGAGTACTCTCAAAGCCTGTTATCCGCCGAACCACTAGGATAACCCCTGGGTGTGTAGCCTACTATCACAGTATCACTTACATTAACCTTCAGGTGACTATTATGAATTTCAATACGGCATTTTAGTCTTTCCAGTTTAGGCATAATAGTTCTCATTCTTATTTGGTCTGTTGGATGTTCTGTTGATTACACCCTGCATTTTGTTTCGATGATTGGTAGATTGTGTCCTGCTTAATGGAAGAAAGATTAGTAGGCATGGCTTTTGTTTTGCAATGCTTGTGAGGTTAGCAACTACAATGTTAATAGGCTATTATTTTTTAGGAATGTGGACTAGCCCTTCCTCTCATTTTCGGTAAGCAAAGAAAAGTAAAGTCATATACGGATGGCTATTTTGTAGTAACTGATTAGATGCTTTCGATTTGTATATTAGCAATATCGAGATTGATGGGACAGAAAGTGAAGACGACTGGAGAAAAGAGCGTTTAGAAAGGATAGCAAAGGGGGAGATTTATAGACCTATTCCCTATCCTCTTGTGTTACATTAACATGATTCAAACTTCAAAGTACAGAATATCATGTTTTACTAACATAATGTGACTATAATCTTTGCTGATGTTATTGGTTTTTCTTTTTGGTTGAAATTGGTTTTTCTGCTTTGAGGAATTTAGGAGTCAAGTGGTTATGAGTCCTGTCAATACTTTCCACCTTCCAACTGTTGCTTCTGAACCATTAAGTTTTCTGTTCTTAGTCCCACTGGGTCGGAAAGGAGTATTACAGGAGGGGACCAGATGGAAATGATATTCACAAGACAAATGTTCCTCGTATCCGCCTGGAATTCCGTGATATGGTATGTGCAAGCTTATTTTACGCAAATCTTTGATCCAAACGTAGCCTAGGAGAATAACAAGTAATTGATGGAAATTTTCTATGCAGATCTGGAGAGAGGAGATGCAGCAAGTTTATCTGGGGAATGCCAATTTCCCTGAAAATATTAACCCATAATGCTGTAGTATAATCTTGCGGTCATTTTTTGTTTGTGTATGCAGAGGTAACTATCAATGTCTCATATCTCTTTGCTCATAGTTGGGGGTAGTTTGGAGATCTCTCATAATAAAATCTCAGCTAATAGGAAGTATGATTTGTTTCGATGTCCAGCTGTTTCGGGGAAGAATACTCGCCTCTGCTTATGAACAGTTGTAACACCTGAAATTGCAGAAGACGAGAAACAGCCAATGTGGGTGCAAAGGCAGCGCTAAAAAAGCAGGCAATGCTGAGGACTTTGTGAAAGGAACTGTGGAATGGTATTTTGAGCATATCAGAAAGAGGTTGGTCTGCAGAAAGCCCAGAGCTTGCGAGAGGCATCCTAATATATAAGCCAATAACTGAGCCTCATTGTTTCAGTGGATTCTAGTTTGTGATTAGCAATAATGTGTACATTACAATTTTGTACTAATGCTGCTGGTTCTAAAATTTACTTGCTCAAAGGAAGCAAGTAATAAAAGGTAAATCCAGCCTAAAAGCTAATCGTTAGATTCCAAAAAAAAAAATGGTGAATGGTTCCAACTTCACGGGCAGCTGTAATAAATTTTCCTATGCTTCAATTTCGTAAGAAGAAACACGTAAACTGTTGAATAAACACGTAAACTGAGGAATAAATTATATATAATAAGTGAAGATATTTGATTAAGTTTACTATCCATTAGCCCCCTTGCAATTCTACCATTTTTGAACTGTTTTATTATCATGCTAAGAGCTCGTGAAACCTCCCTGTACGCCAAGTAGTGCAAGCCCTCAATTCCTCCTCACACCAGGCTCGCTTTAAAGAGAAATATCCGTGATACAGTACACCAGACGAGGCACTGCTCACTCTCGTCCCCGTATTTTACCATTTCCATACCTATTGGTTCTCTCCCTTCAGCTCTCTTCCATTACCAGGTTATCGGTTCACTCCCTTCAGCTCTCTTCCATCACCAAAACAGTACTCTTCCTAATAGGTTGAGTATGGAAAAAGTTAAAACCTAAAACCGAGTTCGTATTATGAGATCATGACGTGAGATCCTGGAACTAATGAAATCCTAAAGTGAGATATCGAACTTGGCATGAGATCTTAACATCAGAACCACGTCCTGAAGTAAGATCGTGAATTGATGAAATCCAAAAGTGAGATACTGAACTTGGCATGAGATCCTAACATCAACCACATCCTGAAATGAGATCCTGAAATTGATGAAATCCTAAAGTGAGATCCTACGAGGGCGTCCACTATGAGATCCTAACATCAGATCTTGAAAACCTGTAGACCACCCATTGAACGCTACAAGCTCAGCTATCCTACGAGGCCGTTCTCCCCCCTTCTTCTTCCCCCTCTCACTTCCCTTGTTTCCTCCTTGCCCCGATCTTTTCTATACCCATTTTCCCCACCATCTCCTGCTGATTCCTTCGCCATTCGCCGTGTCTGCTGATGCCTGCCTGATTTGTTGATTCAACTCCAGTCGCAGTGTGCTCTGATTCTAGTGGTAGTCCATCTCGTCATGGCTGCCACTTTCAACCTAGTTCAAGCAACCCTTTGTCGTGACCTCGATTCACAATTCTTCAACCGCTTCGAGTAATCCTGCAAGCTCAAGTTCGGCATAATCTAGCAATCTCATGATTCCCAAGGGCCACACCTCCGCTGCGGTCTCCAGGTATCTTCTTTGAAACTCTCATAGGCGACCAGGACCGTTTTCTATATTGTTGTTCAGCATTTTGTTGAGGCTTGGACTACCTTGTACTCTGTTATTGATGGTTCTCTATTCTCGGTCTGGTAGTGTTTGCTGAATGGAGCTGGATAGGGCTACTGATCTACTCTGCCATGCTACTTTCTTTGTGGATAATTTACCTTTTGATGTGGGTGCGATTTGGTTCAAGAAAATTTTCAGCAAATTTGAGGTTGTCATAAACTCTTTCATCCCCTTCAAAGTGAGTAAACGAACAGGTCACTTTTGTTTGGTTTTGTTCGGTATGCTAATGTTACAGCTAGGGAAGAAGAACAAGAATTGTAACAGAAATGAAAGAGAGATATTATTTCCAGAAAAATGTACAATGAATGCCAGTGTGCCCTGGCCGCTCTTCTTATACCTCAGTATACGCTCCCACTATCTCTCCTAACTCCCTCCCCTAACGGCCTGGTAGTTACAACCGTTTGTATTAGCCATTTCATTTCATTTGTATCCTGTTAAGGCTGTTCTCAATCCTTTTGGTAATTCGCAGAAGGGACAAGGATATTTTGGGGGAGGAGTTTCCCAGAGCAGAAGCTATTTCAAGTTTTATCCACAATCACGGGAACATATTCAGGGATTGAGATCTTTTGGCAAACAAGACACGAGGAAAGGAAAACATATGCACAAGTAACTAAAGGGGTGAGGTGCTTTGGAGAGCAAAATGCAATAAAAAGTACAATGCCACTATAGGAAATGGATGGCTATACAGGAGCGCCATTGCGAAGATTCAAAAGCTTCTATCTACGAAAGAATTGGAAAGAGTGTTCAATTAGAGAAAGTTCATGACGTCCAGATTAAAGCGATTGGCGGAAGGTTTGTGATTATAACATTTGCCAATGAAGGAATCAGAGATAAGATTATAAAAGAAAGATGGGTGATGAACTGGTTCGAAGAAATTATACCTTGGAATGGCGAACTTGCCAAAGAAGAGAGATTTGTTTGGATCTCGTGCTTTGGGATGCCCCTAAGTGCATGGTCCTCGCAAACCTTCAAAGATATTGACAGTATCTGGGGAGACTTTCTTTTGGTGGACGAGAACACTTTGAGGAAAGGTTCATATGAAAGAGAGAGAATTTTGATTGCTACTGACCAATCTAAAAAAATAGAAGGTAATGTTGAACTAATTGTAGATGGGATGAGATACCTCACCAGAGTTGAGGAGGAAGGATTCTTCAGGAAAGTGGAATCAAGCAATTTTCTTACAGAGAATATAAAGTGCTTGGGATAGATTCAGAGAGTATAAATGAAGACCAATTTTCACAGGTTCCAAGTGAGGGTCATATGTAAAAACCCGTTTTTTTTTATGAATTATATTAATAAACTTTTAATTGTTTTTATTTTGAAACAATAGATTTAATTTGAATTCATTTATCTACTAGATAAATATATAATATAGATATAGAGATAATGAATTTAATTTTTTAATTATTTGTGTTTAGGGGATAAATTGAAGTAGTTAGTTATTTCTCCTCAACTACTAGATGATTATCTATTAGTGATATATATGTACACAAATTTGTAGTTTGTATTTCCCTAACAACTAGATAATTATGTAGTAAAAAAATATATAGATAAACATGTTTTGTTTGGATTTGATTTTATTGTTTTAATAATAAAACAATAAAATCCTTATTTATGTTGTCTTTATGTTTATCTCTCTCTTATCTCTCCTATCTATTCTACCCGACAATTATCTTCTTGTCTCCTATTTAATCTTTTTATTTGTTGCACCTCATTATCCTTTTAGTTTTAATTTTTAACTCCTAGTTTATCTCTCCACTTATCCCACACACTTTAAAACTCTCCTATTTAGTTTCTCACTTTCTACAAAACTCTCTTACGATATATTTCTTACACCCACATCTCTTTCTCTCACTTTCAAAGTTAAATCAATCAATCAATCTCTGTCTCTCTCTCTCTCTCTCTCTCTAACAATTTTAGCTGTTAATTCCTGTTATGTTTGGTCATTAATCAACCGGCAATCCTCGAGTTCATCACCGGTTTTATTGTGCTAAAACATTGGAGGAGAGGTAGGGTTTCGAGAGCTTAACTTTTACTTAGGTTTTGTTATTTACGTGTTAAATCATGCATTCATAAATGTGTAAGGATATACGTGAGATGAGTAATATGTAAATATGATAGTAAGTCGGATCGTTATGATAACGAAGGCGTAAAACGAGATTGAAACAATGAAAAACGAGTTCTCTCGTGCACTGTATTCTGTTTGGCAGCTTCGGCCCTCTTTCAAGTCGATTCAGGAACAACTCAAACTGGAAAGTTGTAGATCTTGAAAAGTTAAGCAACTTTCATATAGAACTCGTCTCAATCTGAGTTACGTAGAATTTAATATGATTTTTCAAAGTTTCTGTTGTAGTGAAACTCGAGACAGATTTACGAATTGTTTTAATATATGTTTTCAACCTCTTTAATGGAGTTAGAATTCGAGTAAAACACGGAATTTGTTCGTAATGTGAAATTATTTACTTCTGTTAAAACTCGTGATTTATAGAATTGGTTTGCTATTTTTAGTAAATTGTGTAAGTTATTCGTTTTACCTGCCATGTTAAAGTTTTTCTTAAACTTTGTGATTGCAATATTTTCTTGTTATGTTGGACTTATGTGAATAATGACTCCCGTGATGAATTAATCCAATTATTAAGTACGTTTTGATTGAAATGATTAATGTATAAGGATGAACGAATTTAATCGCGAAATTTGGGATTGGGACGTGTCCGGTATGAGTCTTGAGCCGTGCGCAGTTTATACTTTTTGGTAGCCTTGTTGTGTGATCGGGCGCCAAAAGTATACTGTGGGTGGCAATCGATGCCGGATAAAAATTGGTGGTGATGTTGTGATCGGGAGTGAGCCATGCACAGTATACCCCGAGGTAGCCTTGCTGTGTGATCGGGCACCTGAGGTATATTGTGGGTGGAAGCCGGTGATGGATGGTTTGTGGTTGAGAAAAAGAAAAGTATGAATCGAAATATGGAAAATGATATCATATTCTTGATTAGCGGAATTGATAAGGGATATGAGTCCGATGGAAATTGAGTACATGACTATTCAATTATTTAAGTATTTCATGTTGAACACCTACTGTTTATGTTATTAAACCTCTTTGTTATGTGTTATAAATGCTGCTAAATGTTGAATGAGCATACTTTAGTAACGGGGTAGCTCTAGGTGCCCTACTGAGTGTAATTTTATCACTCACGATGCTACTTTTTTGTGGCCTTGGCGTCCCCAACGCCAGGTACAGAAGGAGAGGAAGAGCCGCTTGCTGATTTCGAGGCGATGGAGTAGGAAGAATGATACGAGGTGACGTAGTCGTGGCTTTATCAATAGAATCTTAGCTAGATGGCTCTGTTTTTTTTTCAATTGAATATTAAATAAATGTTTAAAGTTTTTCAGACAATGTTAGAGTTAAATTTATTTCAGATGTAATAAGTTATCTTACTTTTAGCTTTCCATTAAAAAAAATTTATTAAGTTTTCTCGAAATTTTAATAAAGTTGGCTTTTCTGTTTAGATAAATCATAATATTAATTTATTAACATACCCAATTTTTTCGGGGCGTTACATCATGTATTGGAAAAGAATATAGAAGAGGAATCTAATGACAAATTTGTGATTTCTAACAAGGGAAACCAAGCTCAATTTTCGAAATTTTATGTGGTGGAAAATTCAAACTCTTTCTTTGATTCCTTTGTCGAGGAGTCTTGCTTTCCTTTGGGTAATAATCAGAATACAAAGAGATTAATTCATGTGGAGGCTTGTAAGGAGGATGAGGCAGGTTCTGATTTTCATAATCTAGTTGTAAGGGATGAGGTACCGGCAGTCGGTGAGACACCAAACTTTATCGGTTATGAGAACTTTGCAGTGGCTCCTTTGCTCTCTCAGCCTCTCTGCAACACTTCTGATGATTCGATCTGCCCATATGTAGATCTTGTTTCTGCCGACCTCCTACTAATGTGGATTGCATGCGCCGTAAGAAGAAAGACCGGACCAAAAAAGGAACACGAAGGAAACTCATATGGTCTAAAAATCCTTTGAAAGCTGCAATCTTTTCTAGGAGGAATAGATGTGATAAAAAAAGAGGTGAATTCAAAGACTTTAAAGTTGGCCTCGAAGAAAGGAAGAAATGATAAGAATCTTAATACCTCGTCCAAGAATGAATTTTTTCTTTGGGGGACAGTCGACTCTCTGACTTTGGGCCCAAGCTAACTCAAGATGGAGGAAGTAGCATGGAGAAAAAGGTGGAGGATGAATCTTTAGCTTCTTTAACCAAAGCAAAAAATCTTGATATAAACCTTCTTCTAGGGAATGAAGCTATCTTAAAGGAAATGATTGAATCTAAATTCAAAAGAACATTATCAAAGAGTTGACAAATGGTGGTATTCTGGTGATTCTTTGATGAAGAATAAGAGCCTTTTAGTTCTCAATGTAGACGGCGTGGTCCAAAAGGTTTGGCAAGGGTTTGTTTTCAGACTCATTTGGGTGTTGCTGTATCTTTTGATGTGGTCTGTTTGGACTGTTTAGGGCTATGTAGTAGGCTTCATCGGGTAGTGTAGAGTCGGCTCTCCGTGTGTCACTCACTTTGCAGGTTTATGTGGTTGCAGAGTTTGCGATCTTTTGGTGATTCGGTGCTTTCACTTTGGCAATTTTTTTGGCTATTTTCTGTTTTCGTTGTTTTCTTCTTTTCCTTTTTTTTTTTTTTTTTTTCTTTCATTGAACTTTGGTTGGATGTCTCCCCCTTTTCTCAATGTACCATTTATCAAGATTTTTTAATAAAATTTCTTTTATCAATCAAAAAATAAAATAAAATTTGCTGAGACTAATGAGGATGCTAGGATGCTCTAATGCCTTTTGGGCAGCTACAAGATTTGAGTTTGCTAAAATTGAGGCTTTAATGCCTTTTGGGCAGCTACAAGATTTGAGTTTGCTAAAATTGAGGCTCATTGCTGTGGAAATATCGAGAAGTAGATAATATAAGGTAAATATGTTTTAAATGCAAGATAATATAAATTAAGTACAACTAAGAGACATTAAATATATTGGTAGTTATTTTCCCAACTACCCTTATTATGGTGCATCAACTATGTTACATAAATGTATAATTACTCGTCATGAATATCATACTTACCATAGCATAAGGCTATGAATATCATGCTGTAGACACCCCAATCTGAATCTACGGAATTTCGTGACTTCCCCAAGGATGAAAATGCCTAAAGAGAGCATGCAAGGCTTGATTAAGGACTTGAGACCCTTCATGTACCCTTCATAAACCCACCAAAACACTTCTAAAACCCTACAAAATGACCCGGAACCAGCAAATACATACACCCGGATTGGCTCATTTGCACTTGGATGGCCCTTTTCCAGGGGCCTTGATGGAGTCCAGGCGCCTGGATTGATAGACTCCGGGTGCCCACATTTGATCCAAGCGCCTGGATTGGACCAGTATGGGCGCTTGGACCATGACCCAGGTTGAGTGTAACTTGAGCTCATTGTGGCGGGAATGTGATTTTCTAGAGATTGTGTGCAGATTCAGTTAGGGGGAGCGTGAGAAGAATGATGGTGCTAGTGAACCTCTTAAGGTAGATCCCTAAGGGTTCAAGTGGCCCCTTTTGGACCTTACTCTTTCTATATAAACCACTTCATTTCACCATTAGAGGGGATGCTTAACTTCAGTCTCTCCCTTATTGCTATACTGCCAAAACCACTCCAGAAATTCACCCTTAGTTAACTCATCTTCAAGTTCTTCAATCCTCAACCACTTAAGCCCATTCCCACATTATATGTCCTCTCACATTATACTTACCCTCAAACCAAACCCTTTCAAAATACCTATATGCTACCCATATAAGCTCTGATCATCCAAATTCAGTACCCACTTATTCATAAAATCCATCCAAAAAACCCATTTCAAGTACCTTGATCAAGCCAAAGAGGTAGCTTTTCTACCCAAATGTTCAAACAGGCCCTGAGGGGAATACCACCCAGCCTTTACTGACCATTAATGTCAGTTTGAGGTTTGGGAAGGTCGAAAAATTACACAAAGGGAATTCATTTTGTACATTCAAAGCAGGTTCAGGCGCCTTGTTTTGCCCATTCTAGGCGCCCATATACCCTCCAGGCACCTGGATCATCCTAATATGGGCGCCTGGATCATCTCCTCCTTTCACCTCACACATTGTTTATTTCACAGTTTTCCTTGCACATCAATCAAATTTGTTAAAGTCATCTGTGTACATTTGTAGTCATTCGAGTTTATAGCATGATTATAAAGTCTTCATTTAGCATGGGATAATGTCTTTGGAAACAAAAATCAAGAGAAAATGAAAGAAAATAACACAAAGAAAATGCTTGCATATGTTTATTAATCACTCAATATTCTGATTATGGAACTCCTAATAAGTTTGAGGTGTTTCCATTATTGAATCACATTGTTAACACCTAGATCATCTTCAAAACATGGTGTATAATGCATAAGTCATTTTTTTAAAATAAAGTTCTGTTATTCATTCAGTGTAGGCATCATCAACCATTACCATGAATATTATAGGACAAGCTGCAAAGTTTATATCTGACATTTGCATCTTCTGGGCGCCCATAGTCTATCCAGGCGCCTGGAATCCCTCCATCCAGGCGCCCATATCTACTCCAGGCGCCTGGATTCGCATGATCAAGGTGCCCAAGTTGCAGTTCGGGTGTGATTTGTGTGATATTCGTGGTTGATTTCTAAGGCTTTTCGAAACAATCTAAGCATGATTCAGTGAAAATTAGATGTTTTATACACATTGTCTATTCACTCATGACACTTGCACAAGAATCCACATTCATTTCATTAATCTTGTTGACATATCTTCATGTTTTCATATAGATATGTGTTTAAAGTCCATTTAAATGACATTTTCGAAATCCCTCAACCATTTAGTAACCTAGCTCGGGCATGAGGGGTGCTTTAAATTCCTTCCCCTTATGTAACCTAGCTCCCGGACCCGAGAAATATCATTTTGAGAGGCCAGTGAAACATTTTCCATTCCAAGGGAAAAAGAGTCATTTTTCAATTGGTTTCTCGGGTACGGTCCTCAAACCCGGGTGGCGACTCCATCCAATCAATTAAATCATTTTCCAAGTCTTCAACCTTTTTCGTGGACACACTCCGCGGGGTGTTCACACATGCCATCTGATCTTTTTTACCACCATAACAAGTCGTATGGTGATGTGAACATACTACGGTTTCTACTAATACGTATTCAGATATTTTGTAAAGTTGCAATAAGTCTGAATTCTTACTTACCTACCCCACATTGTGCCATTTTTTATTTGTTAAGGTCATACTTACCATAATGTATAGAAATTTCTACCATTATATACTCTGCCAACTTATTTCATGTTTTGTTGGAACAAAATCCATTTTATGATATATGTTTCTGACCAATAAAAAATTATCATGTGTTGAATAAGACTCGTTTAATAACAACGCGACAAGCTTAATCCATGTCTAGCTTCTTGTTTTTTGTGGCAAGAAAAAAGATGCTCTCGCTAGTTTAGATCATATAGAATGTTATGTATTGTGAATTTAAAAAGGTGACAAACAAAATGTGAGTGATTTTAATATATTGTTTGACCAAAATTCTCTTATAATGTTGATGTTAGGAGATTTACCCGTCCCATTCTATCGACTATATAAAAATACATATATGTACCTGTATGAGAATAGGTCAGTATGTATATATGTAAAAAAAATTTAACGATGGTAGAAGAGAAAAATTGAGGCAATTTTACGAAATTTGAGTTGTGGGAACCTCACCGCAAAAATGAATTCCGTTATGTAAGTGTTGTTGGCCGTTTATTAATGATCTCACTTTTTGTCAAAAAAAAAAATGAAAAATAAAGAGTAGAACTAGTTTGAGTAGAAATTTCCATTTACACCACTTGTGCACCCAAATGCACACCACCCCGATATGGCAAATGAGGAGAAGTGGTATGCATTTGGGGTGCACATGGTGCACCTATATCATTTTCCTTCCTTCTATGTGTCTACTGTCTAGTTTCCCTAAAATACCTCTGCCCATCTAGCTGGACAATTTTCCATGGTCGCGAGTAGGGGTGAAAGCGGTCCGGTTCGGCCGGTTTTTCCTCGGTTTTGAAAACCGAATATTCGGTTCGGTTTACCATTTCTATGGGCTGAAACCGGCCGAATGGTATTCGGTGAAATCGGTTTCGGTTATTTCGGTTTTGATCGGTTATGTTGGTTTTGATCGGTTATTTCGGTTCTGACATTTGTGCCTCATTTGGGCTTCAAGAAATTTAAAAAAAAAAAAAAAGGAACGAGTAATGAGCCCAATTTTTACAACTTTCTCCAAGAATGAAACCCAGATCTAAACGTTCCAAGGAAAAAAAAAACCCATAGCTACTCAGAAAACAAAAACCCATTATCTCTAGATTTCCATCATCACCAACTTCAAAAGAAGGAATTGACCGATTATGAAACAAATTGAAAGCATATAGCAGTTTTGTCACTTTGTGGATGATTGAACCAAAGAGAGGGAGAGACTGAGATGGTTACGAGGCGATTATAGAGACAAACTCACCGCAGTCGCAACTCACAAGTGAGAGTCTGAGACACGCACCGCCAAACGCAACTAGCCACCGTCCCATGTCCCACGGCTGTGTGAAGAAAATCGATCTAGAAAGTGAGAAAGAGAGGGGTGGGAGAGAGAGAGAGAGGGGCGGCTTTGGGTGATGATAGTAAGAGAACAGAGAGAGAATTAAGGCTTCTGGATCTGTCTTGTTTGAGACTTGAGAGTGAGGGCGAGAGATTGAGGTGCGGCGGGTTAGAGGATAAGGACAATGGATGGCTGATATTTCACCCTAACATAGGCATGGATGGCTAAGATGGAAATAAAAGTACTGGGGTATAAAAAACCGGTTCGGTTCGGTTTTTCGGTTCAAAATTCATAAAAACCGAAAACCGAACCGGATTAACATTTCTCTAAAATTACAAACCGAGCCGAACCGATTTCTACAACCAAACCGAACCAGTTATTTCGGCCGGTTCGGTTTTCTCGGGTAAAATTTCACCTCTAGTTGCAAGTTTGCATACTCTCTCCATCTCTCTTGCCCTTGAAAGATTCCTACTGTGTCGACAATGATAGTCTCTGTAACAGTTTGGTCCATCCGGTAATAGGAGAGAGGGAGGTGAATGATGACTGACTAGGATTAAATTAGGAGATCCAATGGTCCAAAAATATTGGGGGAACCGGTGCCCCAATACCACTTTGGGGCACCACAGCCGGATCCCAAACAACTTCCCATTACCAATCGGCAGCTTTTTCTCTCTCTACCATTTGTGATAGCACCACAGTAACTTAACCTTTAAAAAGTGTAGGAATCACAACTTCATGCCACAGCTGATATATTTCCCATCATACTACAAATCAACAAGACCAATCACTCGCTTACCCAAAAAAACTGGCAGTAATAATTGTAGAACTTGCAATTTCTGCAAATCATCTTTGAAAAGACACCAAAAGATATGTGAACTAATCTACCCAAAAAAATATGTTCCGGAGTTAAGGTTACAATGCTCAATCCAAAATCACGCTTTTACTTTTTTGTACTGCTTTATTTCTTTAATTATGCCATCAGAAAGTGCATCAACATCATTGTTCTTCCCGTAGAACTTTACAAATTCCATGTTAGGGTCCATCAAGTACCTGCAAAAATATTACCATTAAAATCATCACTTGTCAAAACGGAGGCCAAATTCAATGGACTCCAAATTTCAATAAAATCATTTGGGTAGAGCAAGCCAAGTCACGCATGAAAAATTCTGGCATACGGGATACTAGGAAACAGAACACATTTTTCTTAGATTTCTAAAATCTCAGTTTGATTTGGTGATTTGAGAATATCCCAACAAAAGTAGAGTCCAATATTAGTCATAACTGGTATGGCGAGAAGGTACTCATTGTCTGCAACAAGTAAAATGACTTACCACAATAAAATCAACATTATTAAGTCATCCCAATCTCATCATCAGCTAATAATCAACCAATTTCAGTAACATATCATAGTGAAGGCATACATACATGACAATTGAGTGATCGACAAGGTAGTCTGAGCCTTCCTCTTCTGTCTTCATATAGTAGACTCGATATGCACGAGCAACTTTCTTTATCTCCTCTGGGTTACCCGTGAGTCCAATTAAATTTGGGTGGAATTCTACGACATTCAAATTCAAATGGATAATTTGCATGACATTTAGAAGCCTCATATGCATCTATCTATGACTATTAGCAGTGCATCACCAGTATGCAAGTCCAATCTTATGAATCACCTTTAACATATTCATGAACTTGCTCAACAGTATCTCTTTCAGGATCAACTGAGACGAATACTGGTACTACCTCAATCCCAGCATTTTTCTCTGCAATATAAAATGTAAAAAAGCAAGAAATTTACCACCTCAAAGGTCATAACCATCAAGATAACTGCATATTCCCAAGTGAAGGCTGATGCATAACAGGTAGCAGTAGGGAGAGTCATGCATAAGGAATACATCAAAATAAAAATTGCATGACTGCTCAAGACACTTAAAAAGAATTCTGCCAATCTTAAAAATAAATTTATACCTTTTTCTTAAGTCCCAGAAGCGTCAACTTCATTCCTTTTTGGATAAAATGGTGGTCCCTCAATTTGTAGAATTATTTCACCACCAAAATCCTCAATAAACACATGTTATGATTTTCCAAAATTCCAAGTAGTTCGTGGCCAATAAGAATACCACTTTTTTGCTTTTGCACAACAAAGGATTGTTTAAACTTTCAAAGTCGTATGAAACAAAATTACAGTTTGGAAAATACATGATTTAAGTAATTCAAACTTAAATTTTGCCCACAATCCTATTATCTAATGTTCAGGTTGGGACATTGACGTTAAAAAGAGTGTGAAGCATGATAAAAATTCACTCTAACTAGAATAGACACATCATGCTAAAACATATGGCATCAACATTTCCATTTCTGATAGAAGTCCATACGCCCCCAATAACATGAAACAATAGCAACTTACTTATTTTATCAACTGCAGCAGCAAGTTTTTGTAGCTCATCAGGGCAAATATCAGGGCAATGAGTAAAGCCAAAATACATCACCGTCCATTTTCCCATAAAATCTCTCTCAGTTACACCTTTTCCATCATGGTTGATAAGATTGAATGGACCACCAATGGCAGCTTTGCCCACAGATGGTCCCTGTTTTACCGCAATTGAAGCATTGTTTATATCTGTAACGAAAAAAAAAAAAAAAAAAAAACTTCAATCAGTACAAGTACAAGATGTGAAAACGATGAACTATTATGATTAATCACACTAAGTGCAAAGTGAACATGTACATTAATCACTTGCTGTAAGGTACCATCTCAAAAAAGTTAAGACATAAATAAGTTTGGACATGTCAAGATTGGATACTAATAATGAGGCGAACGTACCTACCTAAATAGATTATTAATACAAACAAAAGAAGTAAAAATAAAGACAAGAAGGGAAGCAATGATGAATACTGTATTCTTGATCCCTATCAACCAACATCCACATCCCTTGGATTCCTACTTATATCATAGAAATCAAAGGAGAACATATGCATGAGTTCCAATTGGGTATTGATCACTAAGGAGCTGTAAAATATTCTTTGAAGACTCCATAACATCATGCTTCTATTCTGCAGCATAATTTTCTACTGTCCTACTCACCATAGGGATCTACCTTCAATATGCCGCCTCTTTTCATTGTCATAGTAGAAGATCAGACCTGCTCCAGTAGCAACCAGCAAAAGAAAGCTCAACCATGACACAGGCTGCAAAGGGATAAATAATCAAGTTATCTCCAGCTACGACTGATAATTAGTGTATAGTTCAGGCTTAGCGAATCACAATATACGATGCGTGAGGCAGATACACTAATGATTCAGGAAGTAGTACATGAAGTTCCAAGCAGTATCAGATAAAGCCGCAAGAGCTCTTGCTTAATGTCTGGACATGGTAGGGCCCATTACATCTGTTCAATTCAACTTTAGGGAGACCAGGCACAACACTACCAAGACAACATGTTGTACTATAGACAAATTATTTTCCTACTCGAATTTTCTATTAGCCCTTGGGAAGGAAAGAGTGAGGTGTTTGTTTTGATGTTCCCTTGAGATGAACAACTAATATCATCAACTCCATTTGGCCCAGGGTATGTCATGCATATGATGAACCAGCGGCTACAAAGAAATTCAGATTACTCTGAACGTACACCAGTTCAGCAAAAATTAAGTCAACATTTGGATTTTTGATTCGCACTGAAGAAACAAAAGTAAAAAGTAAATTCGTCTGACAGTGGCATAAATAAAACAGGTGCATCGCGTTTCAGAATCACTGTACAGCTCAGAAGAAATGCAAAACGAAGGATAATTATGCGCTAAAGAAGTGAACAAATACCACTTCCTTTTTTGTACACAATCGAAAAATCATATGAGGCCTTGTTGCAGTCTGTGACAGAGTTGAAAGCATTATCACCTGATACGAAGATATACTAGTAATATGCGTTGTGTTCGGTTTGGTTCTTTAAAACAGTTGTTGAAGTCTTCTTTGAAACCTTGTTTGAAACCCTTTTCTTTCAAGGTATAATTGTCATGTCAGATATCAAATTTGTGGGGCCCCCGAAATTATTACTATCGTACGTCCCCTTTCTCTCTCTCTATTCTCTACAATAAAAGTCATGGCACCCAACACAACTGTGGGTCCCTCCATAGTTGATATTCCTCTCCCCTTCTCTCTCTCTACAATTTTAGTCCTTACTTTTCTGACTTTTCTTTTTTGTTTTTTTTGATAAAAACTGTTGGGCAACTTTTCTGACATCGGTCAGATTCAACTCAGAGGACTTTTGGGGTAAACCGAACAACATTTAGGTCTCAAAACCGGTTTCAAGGACCTAACCGAACAAGGCCATGATCAGTTCAAATAGCACTCAGCTACTTACAGACACGAAAAACAAAAACAAAAAAAATTGTTCTAGAGCCCACCCTCTCAAAAGCTCTCACTGTTGAAAATCTATACTCTGAGGCCATACTTAAGAGATCTGCATTTCATTCTCATTGTTCTTTCTTTCTTTTCATTTTTTCCCGAGGAGGGTTTCAGTAGAGATTAAATTACAAGAAGTGTAAATGACTTTAGAATTAGTATGCATGCATGACTCTAACGTTGAGGAGTCGAATGCATTCAAGGCGACTGATTATCATTTCAGATTAATTCTGGGGTGATCGGACAATAATTTTCCCCAAAAAAATTGGGTTGGGAAAGGTACATAACAAAGGATCCTAAAGCCAAAGAAATTACCATACAAGGATGACTAAAAGCATTCCCTTGGTAATTTTGCGTATATATAAGCATAAAAGCATAAATAGTTAGACAGATATGTATGTATAATAAGTGATTATGCCGAACCAAAAAAAAAGTATCATAATAAGTGATAAGTAGAAAAATACCCCGCCACGAACAGATTTCCCCTGTTTAGCAGTATCTTGGGATTGATCGGACTTGTCCCCTTCCCCTGAATGACCTTGAGAAGATCCATTTGCAGTTGAATTGGCTTGACTAACAGTAGTAGCAGTACTATTGCTACAGAGATATCTGTGGTACATAGCCAAGGATTGCAATCCACCATCCAACTTAATCTCCTAGAAATCACAGAAACCCACAATTTATTCAACCATAAAAGAAAAGTTTTTAGAGAGAGAGAGAGAGAGGTACCCATTGAGGGAGAGGTCGGTTGAGTAGTGACTGAGGAGAAGGAGATCCATGAAAAGGAGGAAGATTGGATGATCCCAACTGCTGGTGAAGGGTGTTTTTGGAAGTGAGGGAATGATAGATACAGCGAAGGGTTGCGTTTCTCGCTAACGCAGTCGCCATGGAAATGTATTTCTTTGTTTTGGGGTATCTCTACTGTAACACAAAGGGTTGGGGGATTCTATTAGCAACCACTGCGTGCAGAAATTGCAGAAGATAAGTGCACTGTTTAAACTGAAGGTTGAGTTTATAACTTCATTTAATGAAGTGGTTTAGAAACATCGCTTCAATACTCCGCCAACCTGTGAAATTAAATGCATACTGTTTTGCTATCCAATCCCTCTTGACATGATAGCATATCAAAAGAGAATAAAGGCGGGGGGGGACGAGAGGCATTCTGGAGGATATTGCACTGGTGTTATCTCCTTAACTAGATGGGAAATAATCTGAAGATAAACCTAGTAAAAAAATAATGTTTGTCTGCCCACATGCCTTAATATGCCAAGGGCTTGAAAGGCTAAAAAGCAAGCAAGTATAAGTAGAATTAAATGTAGACAGATTAAAACTAATTGTACCATATGCAATGACAAGAAGTGCAACCATAAAAAGATCAAAGAGAGCGAAGACAAAAAAGACAGTCAATGGTGAAGAATAATAGCCTGCCTTAAACAGTGTTCTAAAAGAAGGTCTGGAAGGCCGAGTACTCGCCGCCTAGGAGGTAGACGGCCCCTCACCGACTAGCCCCGACTAACCCGACTAGACCGACTATCCCAACTAATTGCCCAACTAGGCGCCGAGTACTCGGCCCTGGAAGCTAGAAGGTACCCGGCCGCTCTGGGAGCGCCTGGCGAGTTTTAGAACCTTGGCCAAGTGTTGGAGAGAACTTGAAATAAGAAAAATCAAACAAACTCTTCACTGGTTCTTGTTGCAATAGATGTTAGCGGGAGTAGTTGCTTACACCTTACAGTACCAGCACCAAGGTCAACCCACATCAGCTAAGAAATCAAACCCAAGAACACATACCAATTAACATCGAAGATGAATTTCCATATGTTTGAATCAATTTTTAAAACCGAACTTAACAACAACATTCATTCATAAAACTATGAATTCCCTAACACAATTCAGATTCAAAATTTAAAATGAATTACATCAGAAATTGAAACAACAACGAATCGCACATAGTGCATTGAACCATATCTGCAAAAAGTGCATTGAAACCCTAATTATTATTATTTTTACATACTGTGCATTTCAAATTAGACTAGAAGCCAATTACAATTTTTTTTTTTAACATAGTGTGCACTTCAAATTAGACTACAAGCCAATTGCAATGTGAAATTCTGTTGCCTTTTACAAAGTCCCAAAATGCACACCTTTCAGATTCGGAAAGCAAAATGTAGTTTGAAAAAACCACGCATTATGCTTTCAGCAGTCAAACCTTGTGCAAGCCAGAAGGTCAGCAATCTATAACCCTCAATTCAAACACAAATCTATAACCCATAGCTTTTGTACACACTTTTTCCTTACACCTTCCCTGCCGAATAAAGGAGAAGAAAAAAGGGAAAAAAAAAATTGCACTAAACAAATCGATGGAATCCAAAAGCTCCAAGGAACAGTTTTGTGCTCTTCCTCTCTATGTAAGACTACTCGAAAATCTGCTTATAAGTGCCTGCATTTTTATCATCTAACAACAATTTATATGGGTTACTAAATTTTTGACGTTTTTAGGTTAATGTAGCGCGTGAGGGTTTGAATACATACCTTAGAGTAACAGATCTGAGTCGGACGGAGTGATGAATGGCCGATTTCGTGGTGGTGATGGAAGTGACGATGAACAGTGGAGAAACGAAGAGACGGAGAGGAAGAAGACGAAGGGAAGGAGACGATGAGGGCTCAGATCTGACGAAGGGAAGGAGACGATGGGAGACAATTTTGTGCGTGAGGGTTCTGTTCCATTTTCGTGAAGGGAAGAGAAGACGATGGGGGAAGGATAATAAAAGATGGAAGAGATGAGTTTTGATTTTTAGGGTTTATAGATTGATAGGACGGGAAATTACAGGCCGCCCCTGTTTGTTTTTTTGGTGGGGTCCCATCCAAACCCTTTTTAAAGATACTTTTACTATTTTGCCCTCAAATATAACTTTTTGCATATTTCAAACCCCAATAATTCACACCCCACCCGAACAATTCACACCCCTTCGCCAACAATTCACACCCCCAAATTCTTAGGATGTGAATTCTGAATTTTCGTAGGGTATGAATTCTGAAATTTTTAGGGTGTTAATAATTTGCACAATTCACACTCCCAAGTTTGAGGGTGTGAATCATGTATTTGATGCTGTGAATTATATTTTTTGGGAAGATTCTTGCATCCAAGAACATGTGAAAATGGAACATGTGAAAATTTTACATCTGGAAAACTAGTAAAATAGAATGAATTCAAAAAAAAAAAAGTAAACTCTAAAAAAATTAAACCTAAAACTTACAGATCTACCAAAGTAAATGCATGTAAATTCACTCACAACAGCCCACAATTCACTCACTTGAAAAAACAATCTTCGATGTCTTGTTCTACTCTATTACATGCAATCAATCGAACAATTCACATACATGAAAAAAGAATAAAAAAAGAAAATAAAAAAAACTGAACATGTATAAATATTTTTTTTTTCACCTTTCGTTTTGGTTTCCATCACTGTGAGTTTCTGTCGTTTAGTAAATCAGAAAATTTTCACTGTTGAAATCATCTTGCATACAAAGAATATGATGAATCGGTTATTCAGGAAACTGAGTCCCTGTGATTTACACTACTAAAACCAAATCAATTCATTTTCAGAGGAACACACGATTGTGAAATTTTGTATCTGATTTTGCCGAAATTTGCAAAGAGTTTCCCAATTTATTGCTCAACGGCTGTGTCGATGATAAAATAGAGGAATCACCGCCATATGATGAAGAATCTGACGACTACAACGAAGAAGATCACTTCTCCGACGTACCTGATGTTCGTCGACCAGAGCCTTCGGTCCTGCGTGAATTCAAAGTTGGATCTAATGCGTCGACCGCCGGTGAAGAAGGACTTCGTCGATGAGAAGGATTTTTCTCCTCTGGTGGCGAAAGGAGGGGAGGAGACGGGGGAGTTGTTCAGCCGTCGTCTGGAAAAACTATAGTCTGTAGGGCCCGATTGGATGGTGCTAAAATTTCAGGGGATAGGTTATAGAGGGGGATAAGATAAGAGGGGGTATTATTTTTAGAGGGTTGGCCCACATCGATGTGATATTTATGGAGGGGGATAAAAAAAAGTAGATAGTTTGGATGAGGGATTAAACAAGGGGATAACTTTTGACTTGATTTGGATGTTTTATAAATAAGAGGGGGTAAATGATGAAAAAACTGTCAAATGACTCTTTTGCCCTTGTGGTGTACCAAACTTTATTATGCATTAAATTAATTATATAACTGGTTAACGTACTCTATTTACTAATAAATTTTGGACAATTTCAATCTATATTAATTTATTTCATTGAAAACTTAATTTTTTTTATTTAATATATGTCTGAAATGCTAACCAAAAAAAAAAACAAGTTTGCAATTTCATACACTTACCCAAAAAAAATTTAAAATTTCCCTTACCAATTATGTTATCGTTATTTTATATTAAATTACCAAATTAACTCCCATGTCTATCATAAGTTAGAGAGTTTTTATTTATTTTTTATTATTATCAAAAGCTGAACCTATTTCCAAACTTGAGAGTTCAAAGGGGGTAAATTCTTTATTATTATTATTATTATTATTATTATTATTATTATTATTATTATTAAAGTTGAGAGTTCAAAGGGGTAATTTTGTCATTGTGTGATTTTAGGGTACTCATCTCATTGTAAAACGTGTATAAACTAAAACATCTCTCTTCTCTATGGAAGCTGCGCCCCACTTTCTTCCTTCCAGTTCAACAAAAGAAGGAATTTTTCCTTCTTCTTCCTTCGGCTGCTCTCTCTCTCTCAAGCAATCATGCATCAGGTATCACACATTCATACTCCCTCTCTCTATTTTTTGTTCTAATTTGTCCTCTCTCTTCTCCTCTCCTGGCTTCCGATCAACCGATATGCATTTTTTGAGATCACCGGAGATGTAGATCGGAAATTAATTTGTGATTTTTATTTGGTGTACGTTGGCTGATGGCGGAGGGGGGATAAGGAGGGGTTTAATGGTAAAAAAACACACCCTCCCTCCCGAATAATTTTTGCGCAGGCCAAAGGTCACCCAAAAATTATCAAGGAGAAAGCTGTCGATCGGTGAAACCTAAGAAGGGGTAAAGAGTTATCAGGGGAGGTGTTTTGGTTGCCAAACCCAGGCATACGGGTGGGACCTACCCCTTATCAGGGGTGATAATTTTTGGAGGGGAGCTTTAGCTCCATCCAAACGGGCCGTAGAGGAGGAGGAGAAGGGATATAGGGGAAGGGAGGGGTATTGTGGGTAGATAACTTAAAACGGGGCCTGGAAGGGAAAGGTTAGACCCGCGCTGGGCTTGGACGGGTAGAGAACTACAAAAGAGGGTCGGCTTATAAGAAGCCCCAAACCCTAGACCATCTAACCCTCTCACATACCAACTCATATCTGAGGATACATTTGGGTAAGAATCTTGATTTTAGGTACTTCATCTCTCCTAAATTTCTTGTCCATTTGTCACTATTCACAAAACTTGAAAAAATTATTCATATTTTCCATTGTAATGTTGTAAATATTCAATATCGATCTCATTTGATAGTTCTCGATGAGTTCTATTAAACAAAGTTTCCAAAATTGTAAAAAATATATAAATTAAACGACATAAACAATGGAAAAATCGCACGTATGCACATAAATGGACAAAAAATTCAGGACGGATGAAGTAGTAAATTAAAAGAAAATTGAAATGCAAGAGCATCCCAAGCTATCTATCTATTTATCTATCAATACTCTATAGCAATGTAGTTTGAACCCCAAAAGTTTTCAAACCCGAAATCCTAATTTTGGTAGATTTTTTTTTTATTTTGTGAAAAATGATAGGGAGAAAAAAGTGGGGCAGAGAGTGGGAGTGGATTATAGTAAAAACATGCAACCTCCAAGTTCGAAAATTGCTGCCCCACTTGGAGGTTGAACCCCACTTGAGAACCCCACGTTCTGTTCACATCCCCCTGTTTGGTTCTTTTATTTCTTTGATATGAAAAATGATTGTGTGCGAGTGTGCCAGAGAGAGTCTTTAAATCTTCTCCCTCATATTAACTTTGGAAAACCAAATCTAATCAGGCGATTGTGTTTTAATGGTTCAATTACCTCAATTAAGAGGATTTTTCCTTCAAAGTGAAGAAATACAAACCAATTTACTTAGGAAATCAAAGAACAATAAAGAAACAAGATACTTTGATTGATAAATCAAAAGTAGACATACTTCGAAATCGTCTTCAACTTCAAATAGAAAGATAACAAGAACTTCGAACACTTGATTGTTACAAGAACAACTAACATCTACTTCCTAATTTACTTCGAACTGAGTTGAACTCCTAAAACTACAATTCTACTTGCCAATGAACAAACCAAGCATCATTTTTGTGTGCTGTTTGTTGAAGATTTGTCTGTGAGGTTTTTTATTCTTCAACTTCTTCTATTTATAGCCCTTGCTTGCAATTTGAACTTTCCGCTTGATTTCTTTGACTTCGAACTCCATCATTTCATTTCAAATAGGTAGTTTCTTCCCTCCAATAGCATCTGAACTTGAATTTCTTTGATCTTCCTCCAGAAGTTTTAAATTTGAATCTGCACGGTTATCCAATCAAATCATATGATTAATTTTAAGGAATAACTGCCTTGCACGACTTGTTCCACGTGTCTCAACTGCCAACTACCTTATTTTATATGTTTACACGTGTAATTGATGCATTTAGCAGTTAAAAGTGTGGCTTTGAAGCCAATTTCTTTACTTATCCTCTGACTTATAACTGCCAATAACTGCCTTGCAAATTGGATACTAATACAACATCGTATTGAACCATTTATAACCCATTAATCCAGTGCTTTTCATTAACGTTAAGACGCCAACGTTTGGCATTCTTAATTACGTGTCAATTAATTACTGGATTTGTTATTTTATATGTAAACATACCCCCCATACTAACATCGTTATTCAAAGAATTTGAATATGTGTTAATATGCTTTTACCGCTTAGAAATCCTATATACTCCCAATGTGGAAGTTATTGGCAGTGTTTTCCACTTCCAATGAGAAATTACGAACAACTTCTCCTATTTCCAATGATGAATTTATGGGTAATGGGCAGTTAATTTTGCACGTTCTCCACTCGCAAAGAATTTGAATCGTTTCAATATCAAATTTCATCTATAAATGAATCCAACTTGATTAACATTCAACACCAATTTTCTCAAGCTTCAATCTTCTTATTCTCAAGCTAATGCCAATGGCTGATGTTACCAATACTGAAAACGCCTTCGAAAACATGGACCTCAATGGCCAATGGCTGATGCTCTCCCTTTGCTCATTGATCCTATCCAATCTGGATTTGTGAAGGGCAGGAGAATTGCTGATAATATCTTTTTACCCAAGAACTAATGAGAGGATACCATAAATCCTCCCCCTCCCCCAGGTGTACCTTGAAAGTTGATATCATGAAGGCCTATGACAATGTAAGATGGGATTTTTTGTGGGATGGCCTTAAGTCCATGAATTTTCATCCCAAAATGATAAAGTGGTTGCAAACCTGTGTCACCTCTGCAAGTTACACCCTTAGTATTAATGGTAAATCAACTGGAAACATTAAGGGCAAAAGGGGTTTAAGGCAAGGGGATCCACTTTCCTCTTACCTTTTTGTCATTGTTATGGAAGTACTGACATGTATTCTGAAGGAGAAAGCAAATTACTCTGACTTCCAATTCCATTGGAGGTGCAGTAAAAACAAGATTATCAATCTTTGCTTTGCTGATGATCTTATGATCTTCTGCAAAGGTGAAATACGTTCTATTTAGCATATTCATGATTCCCTTCTCGAATTTGAAGCTTTATCAGGTCTATCACCTAGTCCTGGCAAGAGTAGTGCTTTCTTATCTGGAGTTGATCACTCCACAAGGGAAAACATCCTCCTTTTGCTAGGGTTTAAGGAGGGTGTATTACCTGTCAAATATCTTGGTGTTCGTCTTCTTACCACCAAGTTTAAACATGAAGATTGCAAGAATATGATAGCTAAAATCACAGCTAGGACCAAGACTTGGACCAATAGGGACTTAACTTATGCTGGAAGAGTGCAATTGATAAGAAAAATGTGTTATTTTTCATGCAAACTTATTGGTCCTCACTGTTCATCCTATCTAAAAAGGTCATTAAAGAGGTTGAAGCTATTCTCAGATCATTTTTTTGGTCTGGTCTAGATCTTAAAAAATCTGGTGCTAAAGTCTCCTATGAACATTTATGTTCTCCCAAACAGGAAGGGGGTTTGCGTTTCAAGTCCATCCAAGTGTGGAACAAAGCTGCTGTGGCAAAGCATATTTGGTTCCTTATTTCAGGTGGTGAGCAGTCTATGTGGTGTCAATGGGTGAAGTCGTACTTACTCAAAGGAAAGAGCTTCTGGGAGGCCAAAGTTCCTTGCAGCCCCTCCTGGGTGTGGAGGAAAATCCTTAATCTTAGGACTATAGTGCTCCCACATATTAAAGTTTCCATAGGGAATGAAAAATCTACTTCTTTGTGGTTTGATAATTGGACCACCCTTGGCCCTCTTGTACCCAGGTATGGTCCTAGAATAATATATGACTCTAGGTTACCAAGAGATGCTAATGTCTCTTGCATTGTTAGAGGTACAACTTGGGGCTTCCCCATTACTCAGACATTTGATCTCAATGAAATTAGGGGCAACATTCTTTCCCTCCCTAGTCCTATTGGGGATTCGGAAGATAAGCATGTCTGGACTCTAAATTCAAATGGGAAGTTTTCCTTATCCTCACTATGGAATCACCTCAGGTCATCCTTCCCTAAGGTTCCTTAGAGCAAGTGCATATGGTATCCTAGACACATTCCCAAATGTAGTTTTATTTTTTGGATTGCCATCCAAAATAGACTCTACACTGTGGACAGATTAGTGCTGTTTGGCACTAAATCTATGTCCTGGTGCTGAAAGCCATCACCACTTGTTTTTTAACTGCCCCTATACTGCTCAGGTTTGGGACCAAGTCCTCTCCTTCCTCCACATAAAATGGGCTCCTAGGACTTGGGATAATTGGGTTGCTCATTTATCTACAATCAAAGGCAAGACTTTAAAATCACTTTTAATCAAATTGGCTTTCACTTCAACAATTTATCAAATTTGGAAAGAGAGAAATGTGCATAAATTTCAAAATAAAGCATGTCCAATTTCAGTGGTGGTTGGCAAAATTCACTCAATGGTGAGACACAGATTGCTCTCTTGAAAAACCACCAAAAGGGTCCCAGTCTTCCAGACTTCTTGCCAATTGGGGCATTGATTGATTATTTGATTGCTTGATCCAATTGACTTATTTGAGATATGGTGCTATTAATATCTATTTATTGATTTCAGGTCCCATACCAAGTGGTTCTCACCTGCTGTTACCCACTTTCATTTGGATAGAGTCCTTATGTTTCCAAATTCTTGCACCTGACCTGAGCTCCTGGCTACTTATATTTACTCCTATTATCAGGTAACATAAATTAAATCCTTCTATGCCTTACTGTTTGGAGTTTGAGCCTGGTAAAGGCTAACAGGCATCATGGTGATATGTCTGGCTGGATTGATTTTGAGTTGTGTGCACCACTATATTGAGAGCCAGTGTGAGTTGAGCGTTGAGCCCCTGAGTTCCCTTGTGAGAGGAGATAATAATTAGTGGGGGCATCTGGTGAGACAAGGTTGAGGGTGTTTGGTCCCTAGAGAGAGTAAGAAGTGTGAAGTTTTGAGGGCGATGTAGGGTGAGCCACTATACAAGTTAGGTTGCTATGTACCATTCACATTGCTGTATGTGTTGCGAACTGCCTCTGCTGCGATTAATCTCTGTTATCGTGATGTTATGATCTGCTGTGATGTAATGGTTAGTTTCTGCTACTGCTGTAGTGAATTGCTACTGCTGTGCTAATTTTCTATTATTGTGGTGCTGTTATGACCTACTGTGCTGTTGTAGTTAGTTTCTGCTACTGTTGTAGTGAACTGCTACTGCTGTTGTACAGCTGCTGTGTACCGTACCCTTGTTATTGCTACATATGTTGTAAACTGATTTTGCTGTGGTCAGTTTCTATACCTTATCATCCAACCCATTTCAACTGGGGTTGATTGCTACTGGGTACGAGGTGTGGTTAGTTCTTACTGCTGGATGTCTCTCTCTGCCCAAACTGTTGCCTAATCTGTTTCAAACAAAATGTTGTCCAAATGCATCCTGATGCATCATAATCTGGACCCAGATTCACATTTATGTGCATTCCTCCATTCTCTGTTAATGTGTTAGTTGCCATTGTCATTGTACTGTTTGCTAGAGTTGTTTCATTACGGTGCATGACATGTTACTGTTGTCACTGTATTCTACGTTAGCTTGAAGGGTGTGTCCCTCTGAATGTCCACTATCCTATCCTTGGGGGGATGTCCCTTGGAAGCTTTGAAACCCTTTGGGAGGGGGTGTCTTCCTATTGGCCGCCCCATCTGGGCTATGATTTTCACTTTATACTTGTGTTTATCCTCATGACAGTCTCAGCTGCTAGAATTAGCATCCTATTGGGCCCTTCTTTATTATCCAGTTAGTTGTGCGCTTTTAAGGTTTAGCAGCCTTTGAGCCCTTCTCTCTTATAGTATGTTGTGTGCTTGGTTGGTTTTTAGGCAAAGGTGTTAGCTGTATGTTTTACTTTACCTACTGTATTATTTTGCTGTCACTCAACAACCTCATGAAAGTATCTCAACTCTGATTACCTATCCTTGGGGGGTTGTCCCTTGGATCATGATCACAGCATAGTAGACTCATACCATAGCACGACACAACAACATCTGTCAAGATCCTTCATCTCTATCTCTTCAGTCAAGTTCCTGGGCCAGCTGCTGTTACTTAGATGGTCCATATAATGCGGTACTCTTTTGCTATAGGAGTTTCTCCCCCTCTCTTTGATGGGCCTGAAACTCTTAGTTGTCACACTACTTGCATCTTGAATAGGTTTTAATATCCCTATCCTCTCCATGTAGCCACTTGGCCTCCCCACTTTTTTTGTTTTATTTTATTTTTTCTTTTGTCCTCCTGGGGTATGCCCCTTGTAGGTTGTATATTCGTTTAGCCCTTGTTATTTTCAAGCTTGGTTTACCCCCCCCCCCCCCCCCCCAAAAAAAAAAAAAAAAAAAAATGGTTTCATCCATTGTTGGTGAAATTCGAAGTAATCATTCTTATGTGGTAATTCAAATGGAGGAGCACACTCCCATCAATCCATGGGAAAGTCCTACTCCAGCTCCAGAACCATCATTATGGGGTTTATCTTCTGAAATAGTAGTGGTTAAAATGGATGGTTAAAATGGATGATCCTGCTGCTGCCAAAGGTTGGAGTAAATACCGCTCATTGGCCATGAATAGGTATTTCTCTCCCTATATTAGAGATGATCCAAATATGGCAATGCTCGACAACCTTATTGCCTCTTGTCTCACTCCTCAATTCTTTGGTTTAAAAGACGTAATAAATTTAGAACTTAAACCCATTACATTTTCAAGGATTTAATTTCTTTCTCAAATACGAAATCACATCTAGGACCAAGCATTTTTAGGCCCAATTAACTCTTAACCCACCGTTTCACCCGAACCGATATACCATTTCAGGCACAACGTATATATATCTAGGGCTTAAAACATTTCCATTTTTACTTTCTCAAATTTCAAACACTTTTCTCTCCCTCCTTTATGTTCAAACTCCTGCAACCATGGCCTCTGAGACTTCAACCCCAACGGGTACTCCCTCCTTTGCTCTCAAAAAGTTAATTGAAGAAGAAATGACAAAATCCAAAGGTAGTTTTGTACAAAAGCAAACCTTTATTACAAATCCTAACAATCCCAACACCCGAATTCTAGGGCCTGCATTCTTTGACCTTCCTCTCAAATTTACACCATGTTATCCTATCTTGGAAGAGAGTGAACTTATAAGGGACCTGGCTTTAAATTTAGTAGATTGGGCGAAGAAGAATTTTGTTTGCTAGCCAATTCGGGATAAGGATTGGGATGAATGGACCACACGCATTTTGGAGCATAAAAAGAAAGAACTAGAGCAAGCTGATCTTTTGCATATTATTTCTCTGCTTCGAAATGGTTTTCTGTCGTAGTGGTAAGAAAATTATGCTTGAATTTGCATCTTTAGCATATTCCCTTTCCAAAGGTGAGACCTTCGACTTAGCCTCATACTTTTTGGGCTATGTATATAAGGTAGGATCTGACAGCCAAACAAAACCACTCATGTTCAACTTAGGGGGCCCTCTCTGGTTCCTGCAACTTTGGCTCTTAGCATATTTCCCTAATTTTAAGGTTGCTGTTAAAGAACCAATAAACGTTTATGGGGATAAATTCACAGTTTTAGCTTCGAACCCCCTTTCATTAGTTGGGTATCTGCAATATTTTCACAATATGAGAAAAGATAAGGAGGAGGCAGAATTTCGACCTTTCAGCAACTGGGATATTGGGCCATCTTGGAAAAAGAGGATGGTGGAACACAGGGGTAGAAATTCTTTCGCTGATGCTTGGGGAAGCATTCTCCTCCCAAGGGAAATCTTTATAGGAGGTTTCATTGGTGGTTGCAGACAGGCTCATGCTAAAACCTATTGTCCTGCTCAATTTGCTAGGCAATTTGGCATGGTGCAAGCCATTCCATGTCCCTATCCTAGAGAAGTTAATGTTCCCCTCTATGAGAGGAAAAAAGTTGATACACGCATCAATGTGGAATTCGGGAGATCTAAAGCAGCTTTCAAGCCTTTTGACTTTCCAATTGAGAGCCCTATTCTTACCAAATTCACAGGATGGTGGCACAATCTCATAGGATTATACAATCAGACAAAAGCTGCCCAATGATTTGCAAAACCTATTGGATTCTCTGCCCCAGTTGAAGGTGAAATCCATTCTAGTTCACTTTTTATATCAGATGATGGATTTGAGATTGGTTAGAAAGGCAGGTCTCCAGGAGATCATGACGAAGAAACACCAGAAGTTCAAAGTAAGAAGAAAGGAAAGAAGAAATATGCATCTTAATCCTCTGCCTTGGTGTCTGTTGCTTTTGATGTGAAACCCCTTCAAGCCGTGCCACAGATGGTTACTAGAGCTCAGAAGCAAAAAGCTACTCCTCCTTCTCCAACAGGCAACTTTATTCTTATGCAAGTAAATTTTGCTTTCAATATACCTCCTTTTCTTATTTATGACTTTGAAATGCAGGATCCCCTCCACCCAAGAAGACCAGGACAAGGAAAGAGCCTACTGAAGTTCCTGCTTCACCTCCTTCAAAGCTAGGTACTTTTATTTTCCAATAAGTATCTACTGACTTCTGTATGTTTTGCATGGTATCATTACTCCTTACCTCTTCAAAATGGCAGCCAAAAGAAGGAAAGGCTCTAAGGAGCAAGAGGAAGAAATTGATCCTGAAGAGGCTACAAAGGCTAAAGACTGTAAGGCCATAAAGAAGAGGAGAAAACTGGCCATTGTTGACTCAGAAGATGAAGAATCGAGGGGTGAGGAGCCAAATGATACTCCACTAAGTCAAATGTTAAGAGGTAAGCCTTCTCTTTCAATCATTATTTGATTTAACTCCTTTAACTTGCGGTAATCACTCCTTATCATTCACCGTTTCAGGTAAGAAACCCAAATCAAAGCCTGCTGAAGTTTCTTCCTCAAAAGAAAAGCCTTTAAAGCCTGTTGAGCCTGCATTTGTTGAACTTCAGAAAGAAGTTGGACCTTCCACTACTGAAGCATTTGAGGTCTTTAGACCTGACTTGGTCCCTGCACCTACCTCAGAAACTGTGGCACAACAATCTGCATCCCCTACCATTGTTGGGGTTGCCAAAGAAGTTGAAATTCCTTCATCCCAACAAGAACCTATACTCAAAGAGTTCTCTTCTTCTACAACAACTACAGGTGCTGCAGAGATTCCAATTTCAGAGGGTGTTCAAGGGGATGAGATAAAAAAAACTTCTAACATTGAAATCCCAACACAGTCTGTTGCAGAAACTTCCAACTCTAAGGATGAGGTTAATTTGACCAAGAAAACTCTGCAAAGTGTTCCTTTTGCCAAAATCATTGAGCAATCTGAGGTGATAACTGAGAAGCTTACTCTTGACCAACCTCATAGTGGTGATGCTCCAATAGAGAAAGTCCAGCTAGAACAAACCCATCCAATTGAGGTACTACACTTTATTCTTATCAAGCTTGTAACTGCAATATTATTAGAGTTAAAGCCTAATGTTTTGTATATCTCTTTTTAGCAGAAAACTTCTTTAGTTTCAACAAGTGCTCCTTCTGGTACTATCATTGATGCTCCTACCCTCTTAAAGCAGTTCCAACTTAAAGTAGGTGATTTCTGTCAAAGAATCACAGTGACAAAGGCTCCAACAGTCTTTCCTGAATCTCCAATTGCCAAAATCAAGGCTCAAGTCAATCTATCCTCGTCTAATATAATCAAGCATATTTTCTCCCAAGGAGAGATTCAAGAACTGAAGGAAATCCTTAAACAATTCTCAGATTTGGAGTTCGAAGTGCTTGCTGAAGGAGAACTCAAGGTGAATTTACAGACTTGTTGCCAAGCTGCTTGCTACCTTAAGCCTACTGCTCCAGAATTGTACAAACAACTCTTGGATAGAGCTTCTGACTTTCAAGTTAAAGCCAATCAACTTTCTGATTTACAAGAAAAACATCTTCAAAGGCAAGGCTTGAGGGTAGAGTTTTCTAGCTTAGAGGATGAAGCTTATAGTGTGGCTTCTTCTTATAATGCTGAACCTATCAAGTTACAACAGTTAAAAGAAGAAGAAGCACGTTTGGAGGAGGCTCTGATTGCAATTAGGGGAGAAATTACTCAAACAACCATGAACATGCAGATTTTTGCAAGCAAATTAAGCTTCTTCAGCTGTAGAGGACATAGGAAACCTTGAAATTCGATTGCGTCAAACTACTGAGCACTTTGAAATACACTATTGAACAATTTTTGGACTAAGGAATAAAATGTTTTCTTATTTAATCTTCTTCTTAGTAATTTAAACTGCTTTAAATGTTGATCTCAAAAATTGAATCCTGAGCTTCAACTATTAGCATTGCTTGCTTATCATCATGATTTAACTTGAACAACACAAGTAAACAAAAAGACAAACTACATTTAGTTTTATCTTCTACTAAAGGATTCCCAAATAGTTGGGACATATGCCTTTAGATATCTTCCATTAATTTTCCTCCTATGGACAAAACCATTTAAGCTTCTGAAATGATATGCCCCTCTCTTAAGCACTCTATGTATTTGGAAAGGACCTTCCCAATTTGGAGCCCATTTTCCAAGTCCTTGCTTTCTTTCTTTTTTATAGGCAGTACTACTTTCCCTACCAAATCACCTATATCAAAACTTCGAACAACAACTTTTTTGTTATAACTTCTAGTTACTCTTGTTTTCTGTAGCAGAATTTGATTTAGGGCTTTAATTCTTTCTTCATCTATTCCTTCGAGCTCCATATGCATTGCTTGGTGGTATGCCCCAATGTTCAATTCATTTTGAGAAACAACTCTTTGTGATCTCACCACAATCTCCATTGGCAATACAACATCATGTCCATAGGTTAGAGCAAAAGGAGTAGTTCCTGTACTAGTCCTTTTAGTGGTTCGATAAGCCCATACCACATTCAAAAGCATACTTGGCCATTATTCTGGATTTCTATCAACCATTCTATGGATTCCTGTCTTGATGATTTTATTGGTTGATTCTGCTTGGCCAATTAACTGAGCATAATAAGGAGTTGAATTGATTAAAGAAACTCCATGAGTTGCTGCAAAAGCTTTTACTGTTCTTGCTTCAAAAATAGATCCATTACCCACTGTTATGGTTTCTGGGGATCCAAACCTACAGATTATATTTTTGATGAACTCAATAACTTGTTCTTGAGTTACACTTTCAAAAGCTTGAGCCTAAACCCATTTGGTAAAATAGTCAGTAGCAACTAGGATAAACTTATCTCCAGTTCGAGAAGTAGGATAAATCATGCCAATCATGTCCATTGCCCACCCTCGAAATAGCCAAGGCTTGACTACATACTGTAATTCAGTAACAGGCAAACGTTTAAGGGGTCCTATCTTTTGGCAGGCTTGGCACCCTTTTGCATAATCAATGCAGTCCTTAAAGATAGTAGGCCAATAATACTCATACCTTCGAATCAACCATCTCATCTTGATTCCTGCCTGATGAGCACCACAAATGCCTTCATGAACTTCTGTCATTAACCTAAAGGCATCAACCTTGTTTAGACATTTTAATAAAAGCCATCTGCTCCTCTCTTGAACAACTCTCCATTATACATAATGTAATTAACAGATCTAAGCCTTGTTGCTCTATCTGTTTTGGCATGATGGCTTTGTTAAATAGTCAATTAATGGTTGTCTCCAATCACCTTGACTAGAAGAAATAGTGATTTTACACACATCGAAGTCAGTATTTCTATCATTAAGCATAGGTAAGGACTTCCTTAAAGTTAATTGGCAGAACTCTCTGCTCTCATCGGTTATAAACTTAAATCCAGATGCTCTTTGTGCCACTGCATATACTTCTCCATTAAAGAGTCTTGGAACATAAGTTAATGTAATCATGTGGAATTGCTAAGTGCTTGACCGAAATCCTATACCTAATTTAATGGGTTGCCCCAAGCGTAGGGCGGAGACCGGTGTAGCACAATACCCGGTAAGACCGGAATCGAATCCACAGAGAAGGTGGAAAGTGCTTAACTAAAAACTCGGGATGCTAGTTTAAGGCTCTTAGGTAGCCACCCTTGTGATTTTGATTGGTGATTTAACTAAAATAAGAGAAAAGTTGATTTTGATTTAATTAACTAAAAGGAAGTACAGTCGTAGATAACACGGTGACCAGGTCCGGATAATTCCGCTCCGTTTGGTGTTCTAAAAAACGTTTGATTTTAGAGGGAAAAAGGTACCCCGAAAGATGCGAATCCTCGTGGTCGCCGTTTACCCATGTACAGCGAAGAACGAGTTTTGGTCCCCCGTTCCTCGCGTTACATGGGCTCCGACAATGCCTGGATACGTCTAACGGAAGCTCTTTAATAACCTAAAATTGCTTTTTCCTTTATTAATTCTGGAAATAGGAGCGAGAACATAACCAGCCCTGGCCACGGCGTGTTAATCACCCCGCGACCATACCTAATGTACTACTCACTCATATTTAACTGAACAAATAACAAAATTCTGAAATAAAGCATGCTTGAATAACTAAATATGGATTAAAACCGAGATCCGAAAACAAAGCGCGGACAAACTCCCGCGAACGAAGATTCTAATGAAAATAAAACAGAAGTTACCGAAGCAAGTACTTGAAACAGCGAACAAAACTCCAAGAACTTCAATGGAAAAGCCTCCGGAAAGTGGAATCTCCAGAGCAAAATCGGCTACTAGTTGAAAGCAAAAATTAAACAAAGTTTCGAACCCTAATTTGACCTAAAATCGGAGTATTTATGCTCCCCCGAAGTCAACACACGTGGCAAGTCAAACGACACAAGTTAAGGCACTCGGTATCGATACAGGAGAAGTCCTGTATCGATACCCGTAGCTTCTGTTCGCTGCTGGTGACCTGGGTATCGATACAGGACTTCTCCTGTATCGATACCGCCTCCTCTAAAATGACTTTTCAGCTTGTGTGGTCGTCCTTGCTTGGGTCCCACCATGCCCCACATGCCTGACCGCCATGTGTCCACTTTATGCGCTCTTTTCCGACCTGTTTCCTACAAAATAGACACAAACACCAAAAACAAAAGACAACACCGCATCAAGTGGAAAATGAAATAAAACGCGCCTCTAATGCGCTAATTTGCCCTACTTAGGCGCTTATATCCGTGATATTACGCGCCTATCACACCCCCCAACTTGAGCGTTGCTAGTCCCTAAGAACGAACGAAAAACAATTAATGAAAAGACACTACTAAACACCAACGGGGGTACGGGGGTTATGACACCTGTAGAAGTAATCAATCATAGCAACAGATATTCACCTCTTAATATGCCTATAACTCAAATGCTTGAATGCTTTGACAGAAAACTGAACATGGTTAGCATAGCGCCGCATGCGCGAATATATATCCCTACAAGAATAATCGCGTCACACAACTCACTAGATCACTCAACATCCCATATAAGCGCTTGGCGAGATGCGTGGAACCGAACAACTGGTTTCCACGTGCCAATCAAAGTGAACGCTTAGCAAGAAATAACCGCACAATTTGCACAATATGTCCAAATATGATTTCACAAAATAAGCAACATCATTATTAATCATGCATAAGTGAGAGATAAAATATGTGCACACGATCGACTAAGGACTTTTCGGCTTATATTGACCTTGGTTAGAACAAAGTAGGAAATTGCAAAATCAGGTGACGGCCTATCGAAGCTCATGGTCAACTACCCTACTGGCCGCACCTGTCATGTCTAAAACCTGTCAATGCGCCCATCGGCGCCACCCAACCCAAGTCCACAACATAAAAATAAAAAGAAAAACATCATCCATGCAAATTATATTACAGACCCAAATAACAGACATAAGTCTCACATAAAATAACAAAATACCTAACATGAAATAACACCTCCTCATCATACTACCTACCCTCCAGTCAGCCCCATGCAACACAAGTGCCCCAATCAATCCGACCCATCCGCACTCTCCTCAGCAGCATCATCATCAGCAAAATCATCACTGACCTCCAACTCAGGCAACTCCAGCGGAACATATGGAGTCGAAATCGACCCCTCAAGTCGCCCTACCGTCCATTCTTCCCGGTGATTCATCATCTGCTGCATCCTCGCATTTTGCCGCACCTCCCTCTTGAGCTTCTGATGGCTCCGGATGGTAGCGACCCCTTGGCAAAAGATCTTCTGCAGCCAAGTAGTATTGGATGCGCTAGGGGGTGGTTCGGTAGTCAAAAAGGCTCCTCCTCTAGCACCTCGAGACTGGGCTATGCTCTTAGTAAGAATGGTGCTGTCAATTGGCCCAGGGACTAGTGGATCGTTGTTGAACCATTTGGCCCCTACCAACCCGGAGTCTCTAGCAATGGCCGTAATCAAGCAAGGAAACGGCATTCGAGTCTGTGTTGGGGCATCTCGGAAATCGATGATCTTAGAGTAAATGAATAATGCCCAGTCACACAAAGTATCCGGCTCCATGAAGACTGTCAATAAATTCCCAGTACTCTCGGAGGGCTTATTTTCAGTTGCCCTCGGGTCCAGGTTGTAGCAAACCACCTGGTTCACAAATCGATATGCCGGCTTAAACTTGCCCGGTCGGTGAGGAATACTAGCATCTTTACGTTTCTCATACAAAACACCCGCCACTCTACGTTGCACAAAATCCTCAGCGGGGCAAGGGTAGTTGACAACAGTCGGCCTCACATATCGCAAACTTGCAGCAATAATATCAGGTGTGATCGTGATGGGAATCCTAGCCACTTTTGAAGTTATCTGAGTCGCGGAACTAAATGCAGTCCCGGATGCCGGGACATGAAATTTTTTGTAGAATTCCCTCACAAGTTCTAAGTTATATCCAGGGTTTGGGTCAAACCAGAATGACATACCTTGCCGCACAATGGCTCGTATGGTGACGTCATCTTCGAGAAACCCATCCCGGATAATGTGGCGCTCGTTCTTGACACCCCTTTGTTCAATAGAAGCCTCCCATTTTTCCCGTTCATCCCGGGCAATTTGGTCTTTGGTCCTCCTCCCTCCGGTTGCTTGCTCTGGAGGAGCACTCGAGGAAGCCGCCCCTTTACCCTTAGCACTGGTACTAGCCTTCCTAGGTGCCATATTTTGAAGTTTGGTTTTGGAAAAGTTAGGGTTTCAGATCTGGAGAGATAAGGGTTTTGGAAAGGATTTGAGAGGTATATGTGGTAGAGATGGAGAAAAGGAAGGTTTTGGTGAAGTTTGGTGGAATTTGACGAAGATTTGGTGGAGTTTTTGGAGGTTTGGAGGGGTTAACAATGGAGGTTTTCGTGGGTTAGGGTTAGAGAGAGAGAGAGAAATTGGGGAAGAAGATGAAGAGTGGGGGAGGTTTGACCGGCCAAACCTGTTAAAAACGCGTTAAAAAGCACTCGGTATCGATACTTAGGAATACTAGTATCGATACCCAAAGGTTCTGTTCCGGTCGAGGGGAACCGGTATCGATACAGTACTTTTGCTGTATCGATACCGACAGCCTTTATTTTATTTTATTTTATTTTTATTTTTTTATTTTTTTATTTTTTTGAAATAAAGGCTGGGGTTTATGGGTTTTGGTTTCCAAAACATGACACCTAATCAGACTTCTTCAATTATTAATCCCTCACAAGCACATTGCTTCACAAATTTTCCCACAGCAATACGACACTTATGATGCACGGAGCTTGACTTCCCCCAAACTTCAATCCAACCAAAACACCGGTTTCCTAAGTTAGACACGGGAACTGACTCGGACTGGTTTAAGATGGGTCAAAGGGACTCGTATGTGGTTTAATCATGCAAAAATGCCTTGTTTCTTCCCCTATGCACGTTATTCACTCTCACAAATGCATTCAAAATAATTAGTCTCTTACTTGCAAAACAAAAGCCTACTATTTTATGCGATTGCAGAAAAGAACTCAAAGAACATGGGAATGCTATTCAGGATACGCTATTAACAATGTGGGGACACTTATTCACATACTTGACAGTGCATCATGCTCAATGTATATAGCCAAATATATGCATGCATTCAAGTTAAACAGGCATACATTCAAGTTAAACATTCGCTCGATGATACTCACAGGATGCATAACAACCGTATCCCCAAAAACTACCTAGCAACGCAATAAAAGTACACAGTACACCCTCCCCCCAACTAGAAACATGCTATGTCCCCAGAGCATGGAGACATAAAAATTGAAAGAACAAGGGGAAGAACTGGACCTCCGGGTGGCAGCCAACCACCATGACCTCGGCCGATATACGAGGAATTTCAGGTACGCTCACCGTGCAACCTGCAAAACACGTCAGTCCAGCCCGGCACGTGGTATCCGGGCGTACACAGAAAAACCAAAAAAAAAAAAAAACAATAACAGAAAAAGAAAATACACCACCACTTCCGTCACGTGAAAGACACGGGTACTACTTTTCTCCCTAATTCCTCACTTAAATTTATGTAGAGAAGGTCATCATAACAATCCCGGGTAAGTCATGACTCAACAGGTTAAAGCACTCCAGGTTTTTCCTTAAAGAAATCAGAGCCAATCGTCTTTTATGACTATCCGAGACACAGCAATAAGATTGTTCGAAACCCAGATACACAAATTGAAGGCTAGAAATTAGGTGGCTATACCGGACCGAAAATTAGTTTTTTTTTATATTTTTGAAAATTAAAAACAGACACGACAATATACAAAACGCCCTTACTAACCGGAGCTGGGCACACGATCCTTATTTCAATAGCGGCGTGCGAAGCTATAAATACCCAAGTCGATGATGGGTACCCCTATTGCTAGGAGTCGGGTCCACACTCAATGAAGAGCATGGTACGCGTGAGCTACCCGTAAAAACATAGCCCAACGGCTAAACAACAGGAGTATCCGAGTAAATGGGATCAACTAAATCCTCCTCAGGTTCGCCCACGTCGATGATTTCTAAAAATGGTTTAAGACGCTGCCCATTAACTTTAAAAATATGATTATCCTTAGGGTCACAGACATCTATCGAACCGTTCGGGTAAACCTGATGGACTATATATGGCCCATCCCAGCGAGACCTCAACTTCCCTGGAAATAGGTGAATGCGCGAGTTATATAATAAAACTTTTTGCCCAATACTAAAGGTTTTGCGCTGGATGTTCCTATCATGGTACGCCTTAACCTTAGCTTTGTAAATGCTAGTACTCTCATACGCGTCATTCCTAATTTCCTCAAGCTCACACAGTTGGAGCTTCCATAAGTTGGAGCTTCCTATGGGCACCTGCCTCTAGCAAACTTGCGTTCACCGTCTTAATGGCCCAATGGGCCTTATGCTCCATCTCCACGGGTAGGTGGCAGGCCTTACCGTAAACAAGCCGATAGGGTGAAGCACCCAACACGGTCTTGTAAGCAGTACGGTAGGCCCACAACGCATCAATCAGTCGCAGGGACCAATCCTTCCTACTCGGGTTCACTGTTTTCTCTAAAATTCCCTTAATCTCCCGATTGGCCAACTCAGCTTGGCCATTTGTCTGAGGGTGATAGGCCGTAGACACCTTGTGAGAGATGCCATACTTCCTCATCAATGCCTCAAAGGACCTATTACAAAAGTGGGTGCCCTGATCAGAGATAATGGCACGTGGCATGCCAAATCTCGACAAAACATGACTCTTTAAAAACTCAAGCACCACTTTAGAATCACTGGTCCTCGTGGGAATCGCCTCGACCCACTTTGACACATAATCCACCGCCAGGAGGATATACTCATAACCATGTGACACTGGGAATGGGCCCATGAAATCAATGCCCCAACAGTCAAAAACCTCCAACACATAACTATTGTGGAGGGGCATCATATTTCTCGGGCCGACCTTACCTAATTTCTGACATCGGTCACAAGACTTGCAAAACACATAGGCATCCTTAAATAAATTTGGCCAAAAGAAGCCACACTGAAGAACCTTGGCGGTGGTTTTCTTGGCGGAAAAATGTCCGCCACACGCCTCTGAATGACAAAACTCTAGAATTCCCCTCTGATCAACCTCGGGGACACAACAGCGCACTATCTGGTCCGCGCAGTACTTAAACACATAGGGATCATCGAAAATATACTGCCTGACCTCTCTAAAAAATCGCTGCTTCTCAGATGTAGACCAATGGGGTGGAATCTGCCCAGTCACCAAATAATTGGCGATATCTGCAAACCACGGGCACGTATTAGCAGCGAACAACTGCTCGTCGGGAAAGGTATCCACAATAGGGAGATGAGAGGTGGGGTCCTCAAACTCCAAACGAGACAGGTGGTCAGCCACTACATTCTCGACCCCTTTCTTATCCTTAATGATGAGGTGGAATTCTTGCAGCAAAAGAATCCACCGGATAAGGCGAGCCTTCGCATCCTGCTTGGTCATCAAATACCTCAAGGCCGCATGATCGGTATATACCACAATCTGCGACCCTACCAAGTAGGACCGGAACTTATCTAAGGCAAACACAACTGCTAACAATTCCTTCTCAGTGGTGGTATAGTTGAGTTGTGCCTCATTTAATGTCTTGCTCGCATAATAAATCACACAAGGATCTTTCCCTCGCCTCTGACCTAAAACTGCTCCGACCGCATAGTCGGACGCGTCACACATAAGCTCAAACGGTAAACTCCAATCTGGGGACTGAACGATTGGCGGAGTTGTGAGACTCCGCTTCAATTTCTGAAATGCCCCCTCACAAGCGTCGGACCACACAAAGGGTGTGTCTTTCGCTAACAACTGACACAAAGGCCTGGAGATGGCGCTGAAGTCCTTAATGAATCGCCGGTAAAAACCGGCGTGACCTAGGAAAGAACGGACATCCTTAACAGTTTTCGGAGTGGGAAGATTCGCAATTAAGTCTATCTTCGCCTTGTCCACCTCAATACCCTTAGATGAGACAATGTGTCCCAACACAATACCTTGGGTCACCATGAAGTGGCACTTCTCCCAATTGAGCACAAGACGCTTCTCCTCGCACCTAGTCAAGACTTTTCCTAAGTTCTTGAGGCATCCGTCAAACGAATCCCCAAAAACTGAAAAGTCATCCATGAATACCTCCACTATCTTCTCTACCATGTCGCTAAAAATTCCCATCATACACCGTGAAAAGGTGCCGGGAGCATTGCACAAACCAAAAGGCATGCGACGGTAGGCAAAAGTACCATATGGGCACGTAAAGGTGGTCTTTTCCTGGTCCTCCATGGCTACCTCAATCTGATTGTAGCCAGAGTATCCATCCAGGAAGCAATAGAATGCTCTGCCCGCAACTCTCTCTAAAATCTGGTCAATGAATGGGAGGGGAAAATGGTCCTTCCGGGTGCTCGCGTTGAGCTTCCGGTAGTCAATGCAAACGCGCCACCCGGTCTGAACACGGGTTGGCACTAACTCACCCTCCTCATTCCTCACTACAGTCACTCCTGCCTTCTTAGGCACAACCTGCACAGGACTTACCCACTCACTATGGGCAATCGGGTAAATGATACCCGCATCTAACAGCTTAAGCACTTCCGTCCTAACCACCTCCTTCATATTGGGGTTCAGACGTCGCTGCGGTTGCCTAGAAGGCTTCACATCCTCATCTAGAAAAATGCGGTGTGTACACACCGTAGGACTAATACCCTGTAAGTCTGCTATCGTCCAGCCAATTGCCCCTATATGCTCTCTCAGCAGGGCAAGTAACTTAGCCTCTTGATCCACCTCCAAGGAGGAGGAGATCACTACCGGAAACGTATCATTACCTTTAAGGAAGGCATATTTCAACGTATCCGGTAAAGGCTTCAAATCAGGTTTCGGTGGCTGGACCGATGATGGGAGAGCTTTAGCTAATGGGGCGCCCAGCGGTTCGAGAACTGGGTCCCAAACGGCGCCACATACATCCTCAACTGCTAGCATCTCCATCAAACTCCCTACCTCTGGAGAATCTAAAAATAACGCCTCCTCGGCGGTCAGTGCTATCTCCAGAGGATCCTTATACAGAATACTCTCGACATGCTCTTGCACCAGCGTGTCGATCAGACTCACCTCATAGACCTCCTCATCATCCTCTACTCGGCTATACATTAAAAACATTTACTTCCATCTTCAAGTCCCCAAATGATAATTGGACTTGTCCAGTTTTGCAGTTCATTACCGCACTGGAGGTGGCTAAAAACGGACGGCCAAGGATAATGGGAGTCTTCTCAAAGACTTCCGGGATTGGACACGTGTCCAAGACAATGAAATCCACGGGGAACAGAAACTCCCCAACTTGTATCAACACATCCTCCACTACCCCCTTAGGAATTCTCACACTCCGGTCAGCCAACTGTAGCGTGACCGGTGTGGCTTTAAGATCACCTAGGCCTAATCTCAGATATACTGAATAAGGGAGCAAATTGACACTCGCTCCCAAATCTAATAAGGCCTTCTCAAAACTCTGGCCCGCAATAGCTATAGGGATAGTGGGCAACCTGGGTCCTTCCGCTTAATCGGAATATCAGCTTGGAGAATGGAGCTCACTTGCTCCGTCAGTAGCACGTTGCACTGACTCTTAGTTCTCCGTTTCGACGTGCACAGCTCTTTAAGAACCTTTGCAAACTGAGGAATAGCGTCAATGGCTTCCATCAAAGATATAGGAAACTGAACCTTCTTGAATAGCTCAAGAATCTGGAAGTGCGCATTGACGCTTGGCTTTGCCACCAAGCGATGTGGATATGGTGCAACAGGTGGCAAAGGAGTCGTGGGAGCCGCAGGAGCAGGCACCACCACCTCAGGTGACTCTATGTCTCTCTCTTCCGCAGTACACTTCCTCACAGCAGGGACAACTACTGGTGCAGCGACCAGCTCCGGAGGTGGAACTGGTTTTTGTACCAAGGGTACGTCTTATCGATCACCTTCCCACTTCTGAGAGTGGTGATCGCCTTTGCTTCCTCCTGACTGGAGTTCAAACTATTTGTGCCTGAACCATCCCCCAGATAATTAGAACTGACAGCATTGGCTTGAGGTTGAGAGGGAAATTTTCCCCTCTCCTGTTGGTTTTGCCCAACTAGTGCCGTCAACTGGGTTAACTGAGACCTAATGTCTCCAATTGCTTGCTTAGTCTGCTCAGTAAAGCTCAATTGAGACTGCATGAGAGCCTTTAACATGTCATCAGTCTGCTTATCCCTCGGTGGATGATTTATGCCTGGGGGTGGTCCAGAATATGAAGGACCGTACCCCTGCTGATTCTGTGAGGGATAACGATATTGGGACATTTGGCCTTGGGGAGGCCGGTATGGTTGCATCTGTTGCTGAGGTGGTGCCTGAGGTGGCACTGGTGCTTTAGGATCTCTCCAACTCAGGAGTGGGTTGTGAGCCCAGCTCGGATTATAGGTGTTGGAATACGGATCCCAACGTTGGTTCACCGCATTAACCTCAGCTTGGTTACTCTGGTATGCCTCTTTAACCATCGGAAAAGCGGGGCAAGCAGTCACTGAATGCCCCGGACACTCACATAATGCACACACTTCCTCAACTCTCACATCATTTACCTGGTGGACTTGCTTCAGTCGCAAGTCCTCCATCTGTTTGGTCAATTTGTCCAACTGGGACTGGACAGTGTGTTCTCTCACGCTCATGGGGAAAATACCAGACCCACTGGGTCCCTGTGCAGCTATGGCCCTGTCAGCGAGGTCGGAAGGTTCCCAACTTCGGTACTTATCGGCCAACTCCTCTAGGAAATCCCATGCCTCATCTGGGCCCTTATCTAAGAAATCTCCCTCCTTACAGAGGTACTCAATCTGCTGGGCCGTCGCAATGTTTAGGCCCAACTGGAAGAATGTCACCAACTGGTGTTTCTCATACCCATGGTGGGGTAGAGACAACAACAAGTCTTTAAACCTCTCCCAGCACCTCAGAAATGACTCGCCCTCTTTTTGCCTAAATGACTGGATTTGGCGAGTCAGGTGCTGTGACTTGCTCTCCGAGAAATATTTCCTATAGAACAGCTCCCTAACAGCGGTCCATGTCGTGAGAGATTGCTCCTTCTGCATTCTGAGCCACTTGTCGGCCCCATCGTTTCAGAGAAGCAGGGAAAAGCTTAAGGCAAGCGTTTTCCCATTGGGTAGTGGTGGCTAGGGTGCGCACCAACCCCTCGAAGTGGCGGACATGCTCATATGGGTCCTCATTCTCCCTCCCGTAAAAGAGAGGAAGGGCATTGTGGGTTCCCGGTTTCACAGTGAAAGCGTTGCGTGCCTCCACAGTCTCAGTTGGCAGAACTATTGGGCCACGAGGAGTAGTCCTCTCGGGATGCATGTAATCCCGCATAGTTCTCTATTCCGCCATCGGTGGTTCACTCTCTAAGACGAACAATGGATTGGGAAATTCTATGAAAATGTCGTCTATGGGAACGGATTCAGGTGGACCTACGGAAGACTCGGACTCAGACTGACTAGACTCAAACTGGAATCCTACTGACTCAAACTGAGACTCAAGTGGAACTTCTACCAACGACTCTCTATCTATCCTAACTAGACGCTTAGACGGGTCTCGGAAGAAGAGCGGGTCCTCCTTTGGTGAACCCTTCCTTCCTTTACCTATCTTGACTCAATTTTAAAAATAACAACTTAAAGATTTACCTAAAATTTTTTTTTTTTTTTAAGGATAAAATTAAAGCTAAAATTCAAATAACACTAACTACCCGAATTCTTAACACCTTTTGCCTTCCCCGGCAACGGCGCCAAAAATGCTTGACCGAAATCCTATACCTAATTTAATGGGTTGCCCCAAGCGTAGGGCGGAGACCGGTGTAGCACAATACCCGGTAAGACCGGAATCGAATCCACAGAGAAGGTGGAAAGTGCTTAACTAAAAACTCGGGATGCTAGTTTAACGCGGCTCTTAGGTAGCCACCCTTGTGATTTTGATTGGTGATTTAACTAAAATAAGAGAAAAGTTGATTTTGATTTAATTAACTAAAAGGAAGTACAGTCGTAGATAACACGGTGACCAGGTCCGGATAATTCCGCTCCGTTTGGTGTTCTAAAAAACGTTTGATTTTAGAGGGAAAAAGGTACCCCGAAAGATGCGAATCCTCGTGGTCGCCGTTTACCCATGTACAGCGAAGAACGAGTTTTGGTCCCCCGTTCCTCGCGTTACATGGGCTCCGACAATGCCTGGATACGTCTAACGGAAGCTCTTTAATAACCTAAAATTGCTTTTTCCTTTATTAATTCTGGAAATAGGAGCGAGAACATAACCAGCCCTGGCCACGGCGTGTTAATCACCCCGCGACCATACCTAATGTACTACTCACTCATATTTAACTGAACAAATAACAAAATTCTGAAATAAAGCATGCTTGAATAACTAAATATGGATTAAAACCGAGATCCGAAAACAAAGCGCGGACAAACTCCCGCGAACGAAGATTCTAATGAAAATAAAACAGAAGTTACCGAAGCAAGTACTTGAAACAGCGAACAAAACTCCAAGAACTTCAATGGAAAAGCCTCCGGAAAGTGGAATCTCCAGAGCAAAATCGGCTACTAGTTGAAAGCAAAAATTAAACAAAGTTTCGAACCCTAATTTGACCTAAAATCGGAGTATTTATGCTCCCCCGAAGTCAACACACGTGGCAAGTCAAACGGCACAAGTTAAGGCACTCGGTATCGATACAGGAGAAGTCCTGTATCGATACCCGTAGCTTCTGTTCGCTGCTGGTGACCTGGGTATCGATACAGGACTTCTCCTGTATCGATACCGCCTCCTCTAAAATGACTTTTCAGCTTGTGTGGTCGTCCTTGCTTGGGTCCCACCATGCCCCACATGCCTGACCGCCATGTGTCCACTTTATGCGCTCTTTTCCGACCTGTTTCCTACAAAATAGACACAAACACCAAAAACAAAAGACAACACCGCATCAAGTGGAAAATGAAATAAAACGCGCCTCTAATGCGCTAATTTGCCCTACTTAGGCGCTTATATCCGTGATATTACGCGCCTATCACTAAGCCAATAACTTTACATACTGGTGATAAGATTTTAAACCAGAACTATGGCAACTGAATTCTCCATTTACCTGATTTATAACCAGTTGAGAATCTCCAAAGACTTCAACTATATCTACTTGTAAAGTTAACAGAATCTCTAAACCCATAATTAAGGCTTCATACTCTGCTTGATTGTTAGTACATTCTTCTTCATTTATTTGGAAACCAAATTTGGTTTTCAAACCTTGAGGAGATTCTAACACAATTCCAACTCCAGCCATTTGACATGTTTTAGAACCATCAAACCACATTTTCCATGGCTTAATTGTAACTGTGTCAACATCTGCTATTTCTGGAGTTTCTATTCCATTTGGATGATCTGCTAAAAAGTTAGCTAAGGTTTGACCTTTCACTGACTTTTGAGGAACATATTCAAGACTAAATTCAATCCAAGATACAATCCACTTCCCAATCCTGCCACTAAGTACATGTTGAGATAACATATACTTCATAACATCATTCTGGGAAATTACATAACTTACTCTCGACATCATATAGTACTTGAGTTTCTTCGAAGCAAAGAACAAAGTCAAACACAACTTTTCTACTGCAGAATGCCTACTTTCACAGTCATTTAAAAACCAACTTAGATAATAGATAGCTTGCTCCTTGCCTTCATCATTGTCTTGAGCTAACAAAACTCCTATTGAGCCATAGTTTGCTGCTAAGTACAACTTCACAGGCTCTCCTTTCTTTGGTGGAACTAGAACTGGTGGATTGAGTACTCCTTGATGGCCTTGAAAGCGTCATCATGCTCCTTTGTCCATTCGAAGTCCTCTCCATCCTTTAATTTCAACAAAGAAGAAAAGACTTCAGTTTTCCCTGCAGTATTAGATATACTTCGAAGAAAATTCAATTGACCAAAGGAATTTTTGCAATTCTTTCTTATTCGAAGGAGGTTTTGCTTCAATTATAGCCTTAGTTTTATTCTTATCAACTTGAATACCTTTGCTATGGACTAAATATCCTAAAAAGTTTCCTACCAATACTCCAAAAGCACACTTAGCAGGATTCAACTTCAGTTGATAATGCTTCATCTTTGAAAAGGCTGTCTTCAAATGCTCTATATGATCATCCATAGATTCTGATTTCACAATGATATCATCAATATAACATTCTAGAAAACCCCCAATTATTTCTTGAAAAATAGTGTTCATAGCTCTTTGATAAGTAGCACCAGTATTTTTTAGCCCAAATGGCATTTTAACCCATTCAAAGGTCTCAAGATTACCAGGGGCTCTAAATGCAGTCTTATGAACATCTTCTTCAGCTATACAAATCTGATTATACCCTGAATGTCCATCCATAATAGACATGATCTTGTGACTTGCAGAACTATCCACAAACATGTCTACTATAGGCATTGGGTATTCATCTTTAGGAGTTGTAGTGTTCAGATTTCTAAAATCAATGCAAACTCTAATCTTCCCATTTTTCTTAATAACATGAACAATGTTTGATAGCCATTTTACATATCTTGTTGTTCTTATGAAACCAGCACTTAGAAGATTTTGAATCTCTTTCTTAACCAATATTATAGTTTCTGGAGACATATTTATTGGAAGTTGTTTAAAAGGTTTGCAATTAGGTTTGATAGGCAATCTATGCTCAACCAAATCTCTACTCAAACCTGTTAATTCTTTATAACTCCAAGCAAAAAAATCTTTGTTTTCCTTCAGCACTGCAACCAACTTGGCCTTTGAAGTAGCATCAAGTTCCTTGTTGATCTGCACAGTGTTTGTAACAACTCCATCTCACAATTCCACTTTTTCTAAAGGATCTTGGGAATCTACATAGCTTACAAAGGCTTCTTCGATTGCACTTGGCTTCAACCCCCAGTCAGATTTATCAGCCAATGATTCTTCCCAATCATTTGTTTCTTGTAACTTTTGCTCTATTTCTAAAGTCATAAATTTAACTAAAGCCAAAGAGTTGGATTTTTGAAGGGAAAATTTTAAAAAGACCCCTGAACTTTCTTACAATTAGCGATTTAACACCCGGACTTTAACTACTAACAAAACCACACCCAAACTTTTATTCCGTCAACAAAAAAGCCCCTGCCGTCCAATTCCGTCACGTTTTTAACTGAGGATGCCTAACGGATGGACTTAACAGCAGTTTTGTCCGTTAAGTGCCAAAAACGACGTCGTTTTGGGCATAACTCAAAAAAAAAGAAAGTTCAGGGTTTTTTTTGTTGATGGGCACTTACAAGATTAAGATCCTATAATCTTAATGAAACCTTAAACGATTGGATCGGACACTTACATATATCCTATTGAGTTGAATTTTTCAGGGCTAACTCAAAAAAGTATTTTCAAAATAATCAACGGTTTGGATCGTTCGTGTGGGATCCTGGAATGGGACCCACACATGCTACGACCATTTAGTGTTAGATGCGAAATTATATAAGTTTTTTTTTTAATGTGTCTATAGTCCAACTTTTCTAAAACTTTACCATGATCACACTTATTAAAAAGTAAAAAGAATTCAGTAAAAATAGAAGAATACCTCAATAAAATTAAATAGTCTAAGTATCAAGTCAAAGTTGGAAATATATATTTTAATATTTTAGAAAATTTTCTACAATTTGCCAAGTTTTACTTTTCAAGTGTTTCTACAATAGATGTATCCAAAAAAATTAGTAAAGTTTTTAGAAAAGTTGGACTATAGACACACAAAAAAAAAACTTAATTCAATTGGATATATATGTGTGGGTCCCATTCCGGGATTCCACACGAACGATCCAAACCGTTGATTATTTTGTAAATACTTTTTTGAGTTAGCCCTGGAAAATTCAACTCAATAGGATATATGTAAGTGCCCGATCCAATCGTTTAAGGTTTCATTAAGATTATAGGATCTTAATCTTGTAAGTGCCCATCAACAAAAAAACCCCTGAACTTTCTTTTTTTTTTTAGTTATGCCCAAAACGACGTCGTTTTGGGCATTTAACGGACAAAACTGATGTTAAGTCCATCCGTTAGGCTTCCTCAGTTAAAAACGTGACGAAATTGGACGGCAGGGGCTTTTTTGTTGACGGAATAAAAGTTCGGGTGTAGTTTTGTTAGTAGTTAAAGTCCGGGTGTTAAATCGCTAATTGTCAGAAAGTTCAGGGGTCTTTTTAAAATTTCCCCTTTTTTGAACTCTGCCTTGGACTTACATCCAAGCAGCTTCATCTGGTGGGTTGTCTAATTCATAATCAACTGCTTGTTTAAGCCTTGACTTTAACTCTGCCAATTCTCCAACTTCCAACATACTGGATGGAGGGGTGGCAGGTTGTGCTATTTCACTCAAATGGATGATTTCAAGTTTGTAAATCTCAGCCTCAACACAATTTGCTGAAGTACTAAATGGATGTGGATCTGCCTTTACTTCTTCAATCCCTACTTCTTTTCCATTTTCATACTTCACAATCATTAACACTTAATGCATCAAAGAAGGAATACAACCATTTACATGGATCCAATCCCTTCAAGTAAAGCATTATACTTACTTGTAAAAGTATCCACAACAAAAAATGCTGTGTCTATTTCCACTAGGCCTACTTTCAGGCGTATGGAGACAATCCCCTTAGGGCTTTTACTTTTACCAGTAAATCCAGCAATGGAAGTGCTTGTTGGAATCAATCGAACATTCTCTTTACCCAACTTTTTCAAAGTCCTACATGGCAAAATGTTCACTGCTGCACCATTGTCAACCAAAACTCTGTTTAACAAGATTCCATCAAATGAAGCAGAAATGTATAAAGGCTTCAAATGATGCCTCATGTCACTTGATGGTGGCCAGAAAGGATAAGAAATGTCAGCACAATTTAAATCAACAATTAAAGGATACTCTGAATCTGATTCAGTTTCTAGAACAAATGTTGCTTTTTCCTTGGAAGTTACTTCTGGTTCCTCCATTGCATTAGCCATGACAAGAAGTTCTTCTTCCTTTTGAATCTTTGAAATTATTGCACCCCATCCATCATTCCAACCATTATCATATGTTAGATCATATTCATCATTACTGGATACATCAATAATTTCCACATGACCAACTTCTAGCTGTGAAGCCCTTCGAACTAGTGAGCAATCTGGTCCAAACAGTCCAAAATCCAAAGAAGAAGGAAAAACCATATTAATTTGAACTTCAGGAAGAGTTCCAAATTGAATAATTCTTTCCCCATGAGTTTGCTCTGATTCTTTCTCTGTAATATCTATCTTATCAGTAGATTCCATTGCAGAAACCTCCATCGGGGAAAATGCTTCCACGGGAGAGGAATTTATTCCTCCTCCTTCTTCCTCTTCCACTATCATGGCTTCCAATAAGCCAGATTGATAACTTGCTAAGAAATTTGAAGAAACATGGCTATTTTCATGCACTTCATTATCCATTCTTGTAGCCAAACTCTCCAATGTTGCCTTTTTAGACTGTGTAAACCCCCTTCAAAGAGATTCCTTTGAATCATCTCTTTGAAACCTATTAAACCTTGGATTAAGCTTATTACCCCCATTAGAATTCTCCTTTAAAGCATATTCTTCCATTTGGAAACTAGTATACCTCCTTTGCAACTTCCTCTTCTGAGTTCTTGTCAACATGGGAACCATTTGAGGTGTCTTGGTATTTGGATCTCGAACCAATACCCATTGACCAGTAGGAGCATTGGAGGTTTGACCATCTTATTTCCAAACTTGGAAAACCCCTTGTATCCTTGGAATAGTTCTGGTTTCACTTTCTTCAAAAACCAATTAGGAACTCCTTTAACCAAGGTAAATTGCTCCTCTTGCATTTCACTTTCCTGATCCATTGGAACTTTCCAAGTGTTAACCTTCTGTGAAGGAGGATAATCCCTCTTCGAAGTTGGTGGAACTGGGCTAGAAGGAACACTCCTTTTAGAAACCAACCAAGGTTTCTCATTTCTTCCCTGACTTGGACTTACCCAAGGCTTCCTTTCATTGTTTTGATCCAAAGCCTTTCTTTCCATCCTTTTTGGAAAGAAATCAACCCCCTGCCTGTTCAGGTATTTGAAGATTAAATAACTGGCTCTGCATTTCATACACAAACATTCCAAAAAGGATGCTTCAAACATAGGAAGATGAGATTGCTTAAATCCTCTTTGAGAGGAACCTTCTGGTGCATATTTTTGCTTGTTACTTCTTCCAACATCGCTTCGAAGTTGACCAATTTTTGGTCTTCCTCCTCTGCCAAATTGCACAGAGTTCATCCCAACATGCACTTGCTTATTCTGCCACACTTCTTGAACTGTTTTGGCCAAAGATGCTGGCACATTAGTGTTAGCAGTCACTTCTTCAATCTTTGGAAATGGATCTATGTCTATGCCCATAGTTTTTTCTGGAAACATGATCCTTCCTTTCTTCATCTGCTCTTGAATCCTGTCACGAAAAACATTACAGTTCTTAGTCGAATGAGTCCAAGAAGCATGCCATTTGCAATTATTTTTTCCTTTTGTTTCTTCCAATGTTGGAAGTTTAACATTTTCATGAATCTTTATAAACTTCTTCTTTAACAGATAATCAAAGATTTCATCTGCCTTAGAAACATAAAATGAATATACTTTACTGGTTGCTCTCTTGTTAGTTTTTGGTGCTATAGAAAAATCCTTTCGAACTAAACTTTCACACGCACAAGGATTATGTTCAACAATCTCAGTAGCATCAATTTTATAAGTAGGATCCCTATAATATGTTGAATAAGAAGAATTGTTTCTATCAACATCTTCTTCTAGCGAGGATTCATATCTTGATGCTTTGTAAGTTAAATCAACCAAATTCCTAAATTCAGTAGAGTCGAACTTCTTTCTAAGTTCCCTACTTAAACCATCTTGTGCTATTCTTACAAATTCAACTTCTGGTAGTTGAAGTTTACATTTGTTTCTAGCCCTTTTGAACCTAGCAATAAATTGAGCAGCCTTTTCATCAGGCTTTTGTTTCAACCTTACTAGATCTGCCATGGTAACTTCAGGTTCAGTTTGATAAAACTGAGCATGGAATAATTCTTCCATCCTTGGAACTGATTCTGGAGGTAAATTAGAACACCCTTCGAAGGTTGTTCATGTCAAGGAATTAGAGAATAACTTCAACTTAATGAACCCATTATTACCCAATTCCTTAGATTGAGCAGTAAATCTAGCAATGTGCTCAGTTGTTGACTATTTTTCATCCCCATGAAACAAAGTAAAATCTGGAATTTTAAACCCCCTAGGGACTTCGAACTGCCTATCTATCCATTCTGGATAAGGTTTTCTATATATTTGAGTTTGTACCCCCCGAGTTAAAGGTCTATAAGCTTCTTGCATAAGGTCAAGTATTTCATCTCGAAGGGCAGGATTTCCTTCTAGATGGACCCTTGGGTTAACAGGTGGTTCCCAATTCATATTTTTATACATATAATCATCTGGAAACCTTTCAAAAGGACCATTAGCTAGTCTGGGTTGTCTAAAATCTTCTTCCTGCCTTTCAAAAGGCTCATCAAGATGGTTCGAATGTACCCTTCCCATTTCTGGTACCCCTGGATACCTAGGAATTCCAGTTTCTGGTGGTACAAGCCTTCTTAGATTAGCCCTATCCTGAAAATGATTTTCTGGAGTAAAATTATACTCATCAAACCCAGAATCATCACTTTTAAAACCTTTATCCCCATCTTATCCATCAAAATTGGGTTCGAAAATAATATTAGTGGTTTGCTTAAATTTCTTCTTAAGCTTAGGTGTTTGATGATCATGAGTCTTTGCTGGTTCATACCAAGACTCTGATATATCATCTACATTTATAGGCTCTTTTCTAGGCCTTGATTTAAACTTACTTGAACTAGCTTCTCCTTTGTCTTTCTCAGATGATGGCAAAGGCTCATTCCTAAGTGTTGATTGCTCATCTAACTTTTGAAACATAAGTTTTTGGGTCTGAGCCAATTCCTTAAATGTAGCAATCATTTCAGTGAACTAACTAGATGACACACTCCCTCCAACTTCTGGATTTTTAGGGTCATCTACATGCACTGTTTTGCTATGCCTAGTATTCATTTGAGAAGTCTAGCCAATCCCCACATTTGGATCTTGACCAGCATGAACTTCTGGCCTGTTTGAAGGCCTTCAACTTGTTCATTCTCTTTAGGATTAACATTATTCTCATCCTCTGGTGTTTGGCCAACTTGAGAACCATTTTCTTGCTTCCTAAGTTTTGGAGCCATTCAACACTTTCGAGTCCCACCGGACCTGTCAAAAAATGTGTTTGGTTCTTTTACTTCTTTGATATGAAAAATGATTGTGTGCGAGCGTGCCAGAGAGAGTCTTTAAATCTTCTCCCTCGGATTAACTTTGGAAAACCAAATCTAATCAGACAATTGTATTTTAATGGTTCAATTACCTCAATTAAGAGGATTTTTCCTTCAAAGTGAAGAAATACAAACCAATTTACTTAGGAAATCAAAGAACAATGAAGAAACAAGATACTTTGATTGATAAATCAAAAGTAGACTTACTTCGAAATCGTCTTCAACTTCAAATAGAAAGATAACAAGTACTTCGAACACTTGATTGTTACAAGAACAACTAACATCTACTTCCTAAAACTACTTCCTAATTTACTTCGAACTGAGTCGAACTCCTAAAACTACAATTCTACTTGCCAATGAACAAACCAAGCATCATTTTTGCGTGCTGCTTGTTGAAGATTTGTCTGGGGGGGGTTTTACTCTTCAACTTCTTCTATTTATAGCCCTTGCTTGCAATTTGAACTTCCTGCTTGATTTCTTTGATTTTGAACTCCATCATTTCTGTAACGACCCAATTTTTTTATCCTATTTTATTTATAGGCTAAACTATTTTCGATTAAGTATATTTATAAAGATCCAAATTTCCGAACGCGTGGTATCAAAAAATAAATATATGTATATATAAATTGTGATTTATAAAAATCTTAGTTCATTTTATGTAATTTGCATATTTACGAATATCGTATGTGTTCAACTATGCATGCGCCCGAGAGTGTTTATGTACAATACCGATATTGTGAATATGTACATGTAGTATCTATATAAAAGTGTATACATATTTATATATTATCTAAAAAAAAAAGATTAAAGAGGTTGCAGCAGGAACATGATAAGGAATGGTGGTGTGGATTAGGCATGCAGGTAATGGACGTCCCTATGCCATTAAAAGCCATGGCAGACTTCTGCCTCCTCTTGATATTGCTAATTATATAGTCATAATAGGTGAAAGGATAGGAAGAAAGAAAAAGAGAGGTGAACAGCGAGAGTTAGAGGAGAAGAAGAAGTTCCGGAGAAGAAGAAATCCAACTGACACTAACGTCAACGTGTTCCATCCAAACCACTCCGATTTAGCTACATCTGCAGGAGTTAAGGTAGGTTTATCCTACTGAACCCTTTTATGTGTTTAAATTGATGTTTAATTGAGAAATGAACGAAACATCGTAGCTTGAAATGTCAAAAATGACGGACAAACCCAAAACCAATCGGCCGAGTAGCCTAATTTCTTCTCCACCGATATTTAAATTGATTTTGGTTACTCTGTGAGGACACCTGGGTCTTCCTAGCTCCTATTGGGCACTAGCATTTTGTTTAATTATTATTTTTGTTGTTGCTTGACTATTATCAAACAAAAAGCTAACGAGACTTTGTTCATTATTTATGATTTCAGAAACTTTGGACAAATGTTACATTTTGCATTTAAAATACGAATTGTGTGTTGTCCTTCATTTTCTTATGTTCAAATTGATTATTGGCTTGGTTTTGATACAGTGCTTATATTGCTATTAAAGTTGGTACATGATTTTAGATTGGACAATAGGATCACTTGGTTAGTTATGGACCGCGAGAAATTCATTGTAGACGATGATTAGGTAATGATGGAAAAACAATTATGAGATATGATGATGAGAAAAATGGGTGAACGGGTTGGACCCTGTTGTGAGGGTGACCTTTGTGGGCCCTGAAGGAGATGTAATTGGTTTGGATTCTGGATATTGAGATTACGAAACCCTAGGTAAGGCACGGTGGTGATTGGCTCCTGAACGATTTGGTTATAAGGGTGGAATTGTACTTGCTGTGAACCCGGGGCAGCGTGCTTGTGTCACAACCCGGTGAAGTCTTGTTCATTCCTTGTGTGGTTGCGGGTGGGAGATCCAAGTAGCTAACTTTGCTCTCATCCGGGCCTTAATCTACAAGGGGGAGTCGAATCACACCAGTTGGCTTACGCTGGAGGTTACAGGGTAAGAAAGATTTCTGAGGATGGAATCTTAGTTATCACATAGGTCAATGGATAGTAATAAAGTGAAGATTTTGATTACTTTTAACTTGTTGATTATTCATGCTAGCTTATGTGCATAAAATGAATATTATTGTTCCATCTGTCTTGTTCATTATCCATACTTATGTGCTAGATACGTGTGGGTTAAGTAGGTGTAGGATATATCTACTGAGCGTTTTATGCTCACGGTACTACGTACCCTGGTATTCGTACGCCAGGTATAGAAGACGGAGCAGAAGAGCCGTATCAAGTTGAAGAGGACGTTGTTCTGTAAAGTTAACCAAACGAAGCTTGGATTTCCTTTTCGTAGATACTCTGTTTATTTTCAAAAGCTTTAATTCGAAGTTGTAACTCTATGTTAGACCTTTTTATTCAAAATTTCAATTAGTTGTAATAAGACAAAATTTATGTTGTTAATCAATTTATGAGTTTTTATCAGATAAATTATTTGAAAAAAATGTTTTAATAACGTTTCCGAAATCCGGGGCGTTACAATTTCATTTCAAACAGGTAGTTTCTTTCCTCCGACAACATCTGAACTTGAATTTCTTTGATCTTCCTCCAGAAGTTTTAAATTTGAATCTACATAGTTATCCAATCAAATCATATGATTAATTTTAAGGAATAACTGCCTTGCACGACTTGTTCCATGTGTCTCAATTGCCAACTGCCTTATTTTATATGTTTACACGTGTAATTGATGCATTTAGCAGTTAAAACTGTGGCTTCGAAGCCAATTTCTTTACTTATCCTCTGACTTATAACTGCCTTTCAAATTGGATACTACTACGACATCGTATTGAACCATTTATAACCCATTAATCCAGTGCTTTTCATTAACGTTAAGCCGCCAATGCTTGGCATTCTTAATTACGTGTCAATTAATTACTCGATTTGTTAATTTTATATGTAAACACCCCCACACCACCCACATCCTAAACCTTCATTCCTCACTACTAATCCCTCATACCCCATGCAAAAGAGGACAACAAAAATGCTTAGAAATGCTGACAAGATACTAAAATGTAAAGTCAGTCTGTCAATTTTTTTTTAACAGTGAAAGCTCTCTCACTCAAATTATTCATTTGAAGATTTTCCCCTTTCACATTTCCAATACACCAAATGAAACTGTCTATCAAGTTTTGTGTTCTATCCATAATCTAATGCAGAGAGAGCTCCGACAAAGAAGAAATTAAAACAGGGACATTTACATGAAGCCTAAACAAGTCGAAATGAACGAGTAAAATAATTTTGTATGTGGATTTTGTGTGATTCCCTTTCTCCCTCTCTCACTATTGCTCCTAATTGATCTTAATGTTGTTTCTCTCCTGAAGGTTTTGATTGTGAGTGTCAAAGTTCGGCTACTTTCGATACGATTGCTTGAAGATTGGTTTCAACATCTGCTCCTTTTGGTATGAAAATTTGTCTGACCAATAATAACTCTAAGGTTACTACTAATTTTCTTTTTCTTTTTTTAAGAGACATAATATAAAGACTGAGTCACTCGAGGAACATATGTGAAAGTATCATTTTTTCCCCTTTTAATTATACTGTTTTTCTTACCGAAAATTAGTCTGACCAATAATAACTCTAAGGTTACTACTAATTTTCGATAAGATTGCTTGAAGATTGGATTTTTTTTTTTTTTTTTGCAAGTGGAGTGGAGTGCAGTTGGTGCCTCCTTTATACTCCCATGCACATGGGCAGGGTTCGATTCCCGTAAGCACCCATCCCCCTCCCCAACTCCCCTAGGATAGAGTAGATTAGGATTAACGAATGGCAAAAAAAAAAAAAAAAAAAAATTATACTGTTTTTGAATTCCTAATTTATGAGTACTATTGTAAAATCCTTCTTTGTATATTAGCAAGTTTCATTTCAAAGTGATTAAGTAATGTAAGTGGGCATAAATATGCTACCAATTCGATACATGAAAATGGGAAAAACAAATCGTGGACTTTTTTTGTTGCCCCGTGCATCAAATGAGCACAATACTAGTTATTGATAAAGTTACAGTTAGTCTACTCTCACACCCTTTCACTCGCACCCTATTGTGTGGGACCTACCTTGGGATCTCACGCGAATGATCGGAGCCGCTCAATTGTTTTAGAATATTTTTTAAGGGTCTCATGACAATATAGCTTATTGTCAAATTTATACCAATATGTTAAGTAAAATGACGGATTACTGAACAGGGCTCGCCTTGTTTGATAACTCTAATTCAGCACTTAAAACTGAATGAAATAAGTAATAAGTAATTAAGTAGGTTTGATAACCACATTTTACATTACTTAAAAAATTAAGTGGCTCTTAAAATGCAAGGTAAAATGTTGACAAAAATTAAGTAGCTTTGAGTTACTTAATTTTTTACTGAATTTCTAAGTGGTTTCATTTAACAATTTTTTCCTCCACTAAACCATCACCACCACATACACCACCACTCTGCCACTCCTACCACCACTGCCGCCACTATACCACCACCACCACCCTGCCACTCTCCCCACCACCACCACTCACACCACCACAACCACCACTTCGCCACTACCACCACCACTGCCGCCGCCACCCCACCACCACCACTCCCCCATTACACCACCACCACCACTCCCACCATTGCCACCACCACCACCACCACTGACAACACCATAACCATCACTCCACCACTACACCACCACCACCACCACTCACACCACCCCAACTGCCGCCACCACCCCACCACCATTATTGCCGCCACCCCACCACCACTACTATTGCCACCACCCGACCACCACCACTATCACTCTGCCACTTCCACCACTAATACCACAACCACCACCACTCTGCCACTTCCACCACTAATACCACAACCACTGACACCACCATCACCACCACTGTTGCCACTACACCACCACGACACCATCACTACTCTCATCATCGCTGCTCTCTCACCACCACGAGGCCACCACTCCACAATTACAACCACACCCCTACAGTCACAATCACAACCACCGCCGCCGCTATACCACCATCTTGCCAATATTCTGTATATTTTTATTATTTTGATAAATGCATTTTTTTCATTAATTAATTTCATTTTTGTATTTTAGTATGAATATATGAAATGAAAGAAAAAGTAAGATAATTAGTGAATTTAACACCAACACCGCTATACCACCATCTTGCCAATATTCTACATATTTTTATTATTTTAATAAATGTACTTTTTTTTTTCCATTTATGCATTTCAGTATGAATATATGAAAGGCAAATTAAGAAAATTAGTGAATTTAATTTTTCAGCTCCTTATACAGATTAAACAACTTATTTATTTCAGTGCTTAAGATTCAGTACATATCAAACAGCTTATTAACTTAATAAATTCAGCATTCAGTTTTCAGTACTTAATTTTCAGTTTTCAGTTTTCAGCTTTCAGCTTTATCAAACAGCCATCGGATGAAATTTAATTTTTTTTGAAAATGATAAGAAGGAAACTAATCCTAACATTCCATATATCTTCTTTGAATTTCAACTTTATATATCCTTCAATCTCATGTCTAGCATTCTCATTTCAAATAACAAAATGAAAATCTTTAAAATCTTTTAGATGGAATCAAGGCTAAGAAAAAATTTATTTCTGATGTATCTTTGTTGTGTATAATATATTCGTGTCTCCAATAAAATTACAGAACGCTCTATTTAGCTGAAGAAGAATCACTCTATTCAGCCAATTAGATATTTTTCTTTGCCTTTCTTTATTATTATTATTATTTTTTTTTGCAGTAAATGTGATAAAAACAATAGATTATTTATGTCGTAGAACAAAATTAAATTTTGTGTGGTCATGTACTTCAAAAAAAACTTTTTTCATGGTAATGTGTTTGGAAGTAAAATCTAACCATACTTTCCGCTTTTTTTTTTTTTTTTGCGAAAAAATATTATTTGTAGTACTTTAATGCTGATTATGTGAACAAAATCAATGATCAAGCAGCAAGCAACTCATGAGTTTTGGATGGTGAAGAAGTTATTTAGGTCTTTGTGCCCAACAATTAGAGCAAAACTTTGAAAAAATAACTTCGCTAAGTAGTACGGAGTAGTAACTATAAGTTTGAATATGAGTTGGTCCATCTATAATGTTTAGACATTAGTATCGGGTCATATCTCTTCCATTCTATAATGAAATTAAGGAAAAGGTCCCTGAGCTGAGCTGATAATAAGGAAAATGAAGACAAAAATAATATCTGGTTCCATGCACTCATTTTCCTTAGCTACAAATATGCAAATAATATTTGGTTCCATGTATCAGGAATTCCGGGCAAACACCAATGTATGCAATCTGCATAGTGCAATGGATCCGTTTTTTGTTCCTCTGTCAGCAATTTGCCTCCCAATTCATTATAAATCGAGGCGTGGCCGTCTATCCTGTGTTCTGATAACTGCGTTATGTTGATGAACGTGACTGGAACTCTCATTTTCTCTACCACATCGGCCACCACTCTCATCATTGCTTTGTTCGAACCCGTTCCCCAGTGACCCTTCTTCATCACTGGTTTTGTTTCGTTGTAGCATTTGATTCCATCTTCATGGTTCCAATCTGCACTTCTGCACATAAAAGAGAGAGAGAGAGTGGTGCAGCGATCTAGTCGTTATAATCATATACTAAAACCTGCTAATCCGTTTTGGTACGGATTCGATTTATCCCTTTGATAGCTAGGTGAAACTGATTATACTTTCAATTCTACAATTTTACTATGTATCTGGTCTATCAAGAAAAGTAGCAAATTAAAAATGACCTTCTTGGTTTTGCTTAAAAATGACCTTCTATTGAAACTTATGGGGGATGTTCACTTTTGAGAATAATCCACATTGCATGTGTTGAACTGAATCTCTTCCATGTACTTTATTTTTTGAATAGCAATCATTGGTGTCTGGTTTTGCCGAATTTTTCATAATTACGATGAACAAACAAGTGAATTTTACAATTCCACAATTGAATTAGGAAACAAAATGCTATTTATTCCACAAATTATCAAGAACTTTCTGTGGGATCAATGCCATGATGGTGTTCTTGTAAAACCGTCTAGATGGTTTTTTCCCGCCTCTTTAGTACTTATTGGGGCACAACTTTCTTACTCCCTCCGTCCCCAACTAAAAGTAGAGCATTTCATTTTCGTCTCCCTTAATAAGTGTGTAATTTGAAAAGTTAGTGGAAACTTTATACAATTGGAGTATTATTTAATTTGCGCTTTTGAAAATTTAATGGATAAACACTCAATGGGTAAAAGTGGTTTGGAAAGTGGCGCTTAAAATTGGTGTGAGAGGTGTAAAGTGGAGGTAAAAGTTGATGCGAAAGATGTAATGATTATGTTTTTTAAATAAGTTGGAATTACGAAGCAGCATATTTAAAAATGGACGGAGAAAGTGCTTAAGAAATATAGGCATTGTAGTTTACCCATGTAGCCCTTGCGGCCATCCCTCACGCATTTTCCTTTTCTTTTCTTTTCTTTTCTTTGTCCTCCCTGGGGTATACCCCTTGTAGGCTGTATATTTCTTTGCCTCTTTTAATTTCAAGCTAATTTACCCAAAAAAAGAAAAAAAGAAAAAAAAAAAAAATATAGGCATATGATCCCTTTATAAGGTCAGTTAGCGGATTGGGTCAAATCAGGCAATGCTTGTAGGTGGAAGTAGTTCGGCAACGTGCATAATTTTGTAGTAGTCGCTACCATAGACGATGTTGGGAATGGACAAGTAAGAAACAAACATGACACTTTTATCTTGGAGGGGATAAACCAATGAGACCAACTTTGAAGGCCCGCACAATTATTTCACTTGAATATAAGGCCGCACACACATTTTACATCATTTAGAGTGATATAGTCACGGGTACGGGCACGATTAATTGACTATCTACATAACTTCTACTAGAGCATTATCTATTTAGAAATACTTGCATAATTTGATTTAAAAGCTTCAACCAATTGCTTGCACAAATTTCCACTCAAATTTTTTGAAGTCGCATGCGTATAGACCGAGGATAAAATAATCATCAATGGAAGGAAAAAAGAAAAAACCAATAGTACCATATTTTCGAAGTGCAGAGAGAGAGAGAGAGAGAGAGAGAGAGAGAGAGAGAGAGAGAGAGAGAGGAGTACCTTGTGTGGGTTGGGGACATAGTGGTGAAAAACACACGGGTTTTGATAGGATCAACATTCGAATCAACCCAGTTGGCCCATGTCTTCATTCCAAATCTGTATGCCACTAACATATCGAACTCTTCAGCTCCTTCTTCACCATTTGCAAAAGAACCCCATCTGCATGTGCTCAATCACACTCACATATCTATATATATATATGTTGCACCTCAAAAAACATATGCTAGAAATTTCCCCATAAACATTTCAGGATTATTAATTATTATCTCTCTATCGATTTTGGTTGAGTCTGGCTAGATCATTTGGATAGTCTTAATAATTAATTTGACACTTAACTTACTTTTCAATAAGTTTAGTTGGGTTAGTATAGACTTGATTATGTGAAATCAGAAAAGAGAAAAAATAATTCAATTTTTTAGTGAACTTTCTTATTTTTAGTCACAACTTTTTTTCTTTTTCAAAGAAAATAGAAAAGTAAAAAAAATCCCAAAAGCCAAAAAGAGCCAAAATAAGTCCAAATATGTTATTTAATCCGAATGCCACTTTTATAAAGAATAAAAAAGAAGAAGAAGAAGAAATGGCACCTTATAGTACGGTTTAGAGCAAAGAGTTACAAAGGCGTTGGGAGGGTGGGAGCCCGTACATGCACGAGACACTTATCCCCTCACTTGGTTAACCAATTCCTTGGTCACAAGGATGGCTTCTTTTCTAGTGTTTTTTTTTTTCATGTGATTCTTGTTTATCATCAATAAAGTACATATCATTTTGAAAAAGAAGAAGAAGAAGAAGAGAGAGAGAGAGAGAGAGAGAGAGAGAGAGAGAGAGAGAGAGAGAGAGAGAGAGAGAGAGAGAGAGAGAAAGAGAGAGAGAGAGAAATTGAAGACTTACAATAACTTGACTTTGGGAGCACTCAGCCACCAAACATAGGAATTGAAGGCCAAGATATCAACTCCTTGCCAGTAGTTGGAATGTTTGGAAACTGAATCAACTTTTAGTATCCTCTTCTTTAGATCTGTCATTATTTTATCATCCGAATTGGACTCCACTAGAAATGGAGCCCAATAGAACTCTATTGTAGCATTGAACTCCTACATCAGATCAGATATTTGAGGAAAATCAGCTCAGAAATATTGTAAAATTCTTTGATGCTTTTCGTATTTCTTTATCACAAAAAGACAATTTGAAGAGTTATAGTAGGAGTACGGTGCTAGGCATGAAAGATATATGATTACAAAGCTATGCTATGCTATGAAAAGTTCATATTAGAAAGAAGGGATTACGCATGCGGTTGTTTGGTTGCGATTTCGCGTGATCGGCTGCAAGTCCAAGCGACTATGAATGACCCAAAATGGGGGATTGAGGATCCCAGGGAAGGACTAGTAGTCCGATCCGTATTTCAATTTCACATATTATCATATTAGTCCCCTCAATTCTGAACCTAAATAAATAGTTGCAACAATCTCAACCTCTATGAAACCTCTTCGTTATTGATCTTAAGCCTTGACCCATCACCGATTCCCTTCCGTTCAACACGTAATACACATCAAATGATCGTTTTAGCTGTGCGGTTTGACATCAAATTAAGGTGTACTAATATTTTTGAGAATTAATTTATCACCCCCCACGTCATGCATGCAGTTGAGAGAGTGCATTGAGAAAATTAGACAGGCTTACTATCCGTGGCGCAGATTAGTAGTAGTACCTTGGCTTCGAAGACGGAGAGAGAGCGGCCTCGCCGCATGGACTTTTGGTCTTCAGGTATAATAGATTCAACCAAACAAACGAACGACACCCATTGATTTCTTTGTAAGGAATCCCCGACAAACATTAACCTTTTCCCCCGAAGTTTCTCTAGTGCAATTTTAGGACTAAACCTGAATATGAAATTTATCACAGAGATATATCACTATTTATCATATAGGCATGCATTTCAATTTTAGGACTAAACCTGAATATGAAATGTCAAAAACCAATTGCAATATCTCGATTGTCTGGATCAGAAAATGTATGGTTTCACAAAGTGATATTCCAAATGCTCATTCCTGGATACAATATTAATTAATTACTAGTTTTTTTTACCGACATGTATCATGTATTTGTATATATATTTGTGTACATGTTCCGACCTAGGCAAGAAACAGTCGTCCGGCTGCCATTCCCAGCGACGGTAATCAGAATCTGGCCGTCCATTCTTAACGCAAGAAAATTGTCTGTCAATATACGGGCAGGTCTTGTCTGAGTACAAAGGCCTAAGTGAACTGTTGAATACCCACCTCCCATGAGCAACGCTACACTCATTTGGGTCAAACTCGAACCTATCATCTACTGCCGAGTTAAATACTTCTTCTTCTTCCTTGCCTCTATCATCCCCTGAATATTTGATATATGTCATAATTAGTAGCATCCAAAAACATCTTCTAGAACCAAATTGGATATTGATTAGAACCACTATGTGGGACACAAATCGACAAAGGAACCTATTGAAAAATAAATTAACTATTCGATGTGTCACCTTACATTACACTAATCACATCATCCGATGTGACCTTAGATGATTGGTTCACATTGAGTGTAACGTCAAATGTTGCCCAAATGTGATTGATCACCATAATATTGTTTTTAGGTTAATTATAAATAGGATGTCGAATATGTGAAGCATTAGTGGCGAAAAAAAGGTAGGAAGAAGTTTTTGTTTTTGCTTGGATTTAGAAAATAATCAAAAGTACGTAATACGTATTTGTCACAAAAATGTTCGAGTTACCATGAAAAAGAAGAATGGAAAACGAATTATCCTTCACTAATGATCTGCATAGCAATGATATTTTTGAAAACTCATTTAGAATGATCTGAAAATGGAGCTACAATAGCCAGAGTTGTGATCAGAAATTGAATGAAGGCCACATCATAGATTCATATTGTAAACAGACTAAAGAAAAGCTTTGCTTCTACATTGCACTATGTGAAAAAGATTTTTGCGCAAGTAATTGCCAAATTTCTATTTTTTCGTTTTATGTACATATCAGGATCTAAATCACAGGATTTGGCTACTATACCTCTTGTAGACTCGATAGATTTGGCAACAGCATTTTGTCTAGGGCAGGATTTGAACTTGAAAATGCTGTGAGAAGAAAGAGAACTTATCTTTTCGGTGTAAAAGACCGTAATCAAGGCAAAAGTGCAGATTACAACGCTAACAATGGAGTATGTAGGTAGCCTCCCCATAGCAGTTGTTGTCGCTCCGTCCATGGGGGAAGGTAGTCTACCTAAGCTGTATTATTTGGAGGAGGGAGAAGAGAAACTTAACAAAGGGAGAAATGTTTAAAAGAGCTAGTAGTTGAGAAGTTTGGATGCTGATGCAACAGATTGATGGGTACACTAAAACAGCGGTGGGTCTCTCGTAGTGTTTTTGTTGGGGTTCCTTTTGAGTAGGAGTAAAGCTAAAGTCATGTGTATATATAAACACCTGGTTGGAGTGGAGGTTAGAGGCAAGTTGTTACTTGCAATGCCAATGCTTAATTAACTGGGGTTAATACTAAAACTTCAATTTTTTTTTTCTTTTCATTTTGCCATTTCATTTTACTGCAACATTCTCCTAATTACTTTTCAAAGAAATTTCAAATGTGCATGTATCATTGACAAAGATCCCCACTAAACAATAATATCATACAATGACAGAAATATTCCAATTACATTTTCCGTTTGTTGGGAAATGAATCCCAGAATTTAGTAATAACGCGTACAACGTAGATAATAAAAATTAATGCAAAACCTACGATGCGGAATTAGGGTTTGCCTCTTATCCGTAGACACTGAAATTATGCAAAACACTAACGAGTCCTAGAGGGGGGTGAATAGGACGACAATTTAAAAATTAAGTCTAATTATGAGAATCACAATCACCCAAGCTTCATGCTAATTGCCACAATTTAATTTGCAAGATATAAAAAAATTAAAGTAAAGAGACAAGACACAAGATATACGTGTAAACTACTTAGAGTCTAAACACCTTAATCATAAAACCACAATCTAGTCCTACTGATGCATTCTATAAATCAAAAGGTTTACAAGAATTAACAAGACTAGGAATTACCCAACAAGCCACTTGTGACACTTAGCTCCAATTCTTGATTTAGCACCCTGTACCCCTCTTTGATTCCATGGACTCCACAAGCACACCCGTCTTGATCTCCGAGTCAACTTGGCACCGGTCCAACCGGCTCACGTAGAAATAAGGCAACACAACATGATGTATGAAAAAGATTTGATTTTTATGAAAGTTTTTGAAAACTAAAATCAACCTATAGAGTGGATCCATAGAGAGGAAGACTCTAGATTGAAGAAAGATGAGAAGAGCAAGCTCAAATCATCAAGTTCACAAAAGAGAGAAGGGATGAGACTTTATCTCTCTACAAAGGGGCTGGTTTCTTAAAACATGACATTTGGCCACTTACGGCCCGTTTGGATGAGGTATTAGTTTGAGAGGGATTAAATAGTAAGGGGTGATTAAATAAGAAGGGTGGACCCACAGTTAAGAAGGGAGGATTAAATAGTCCATGGTTTGGATGAAGGATTAAAAATGAGGGATGAGGAGGGTAGATGATGTAATAATCTGTTAAAAGACTATTTTGCCCTTATTTAATAAAATGATTTTTTTTTATTTGTCAACAGTTAATTAAGTTATTTGTCAACAATTAAGTTATTTCCATGTACTGCCACACTGAATAAAATTTCTCCACTCAACTTCATTGTAAACAACGAAAGAAGAAAAAAAAAATAGTTCGTCTTTATCTCTTTTGGTCTCCTCCTTCTCTCTTCTCTCTTCTCTCTCTCTCTCTCTCTCTCTCTCTCTCTCTCTCTCTCTCTCTCTCTCTCTACGAACCAGTCACCACTCCCCTGAGCCCTCTCTTTCTCCGTCGCCGCACAAAGCCACCGCCGCTGCACAGAGCTGATCTAAGCCGACGATCTCCTCTCTCCCTTGCAGACGACAATGGTCCGACGATCTCCTCTCTTTCTTTTTTTTTGGTATTTTTTGGTTCACCGATCTGATTTTTTTTTATCATAAAGTCATCAATTTTTTATGGTTACCTGATTGTAAACCCATTTGGTGAGACAATTTTTGTGAGAAATCAGTTCAAAGAGGAGGGGATCTGGGATGGGGTGGAGTGGGGGTAGATCGGTAAAAACACCTGGATCATCCTCCCTGATTATTTATAAGCACCCCCCCTGCTTTTATTTAGTCAGGGGGAAGGGGATGTGGGTGATGCCGGATGATTTAGTCGGGGGTTGTTTTTGGCTGCCAAACGAGGGATATGGTGAAGAACCATGACTATTTAGCCCAACCATCCTCATCCCTCTTCTAAAACGCCATCCAAACAGGCTCTTACAGGGATGACAAACGCGTGCAAACGCAAGCAAACGCTTTGTTAGGATTAAGACACTTTGGCACAATAACGGTTGTCCACAAACACGCGTCTGCAGACGCTTGGAAACGCTATTAAAATGATCTCAATGGTCAAGATTAAAACACGTGTCAAAGGATGCCACTAGATGAACAAGCGTCTGTAGACTCATGCAAACGCAGCCAATTAAAAGCCATAAACTCACACTAAAATCATGGGATTTTAAAGGAAAATCAATGCCCAGGTTAATCAAAAACCATGCACGATAAAATGAGTCATTTGAATGATCTAAATGCGTGAATGATTATGCATGGTTATACCTCAACGGATTGAGCTTCAAAACACTTGACATGACTTTGGCTTGATCATAAAGCTTGTGATCTCTTGAATGGAGCATCTAGACTCTACCCTAAGTACTCTACCTCTCAAAACCCCAATAACCAAATTACATACTCCGAAAGGCTTGACATAACCTGGAAAATGCCAACAAAACTAACAATCTCCCCCTTTGGCTTTTCCAGGACAAAACCTTTCAAAACAAGATACAATAATAGGAAACAAAACCTAACTCACTCAAGAACCTTCAAAAACTTGAGTCAACTAGAAAAGCAAGCTTCCAAGATAGTATCAAGATCCTGCAAAGAAACTTCAACACAATACAAATGCGAAGTATCCAAATGATGGAAATAGAAACATTGTAAGCGCAGCGGAAAAACATTCTCAACAACCATGTTTGCCCCAAATATGGGCATAAAGAATCATGGATCAATCAGCTCCAACATGTTTGCCCCAAACATGGGCACCTGCAAAGTGAGATTATGCAAAAAATTCCACAAGCATAGACAAGATATGATAGCTACGAGAAGTAGTGCAACGGAAGCAATATAGCGCAACAAAATAGCAAGATGAGCAAGACTAAACAAAGCATCAAGATCAAGGCAAATAGATGAAACAATGCTATACATATTAACATAAAGCAACAACTCACAAGCAACCAACCTCTCCCCCTTTTTGTCCCGGGGAGGCCATCACAATAGCATGGGAAGTTTAAGAATATGGCACAAAATAGCATAAAGCTAGTGCAAGCTATGACCTATCCCCTAAGAGAATTGAGTAAGAATGCCAATGGACACATGCTCAATAAGAGAAGCAACTTTTAACAAAAAGAGATACCAAGGCTTAACAGGGGCAGAGGTCTGAATATCTAGGCATGATGCAATGCAAAGAGATATGGACAAGAAAAAGTATAAGATCCAACCAACAATCACAGTATCCAGACAGCAATTACAGTAGCAGTATCAGAGCCAACAAGCAAGCACTGTGTCCAGACAATAACAATAGAACAAGAATAGAACAGACCAGACACAACTCCTGAAAACCATGAAATTCGAAACCCTAAAACAGATAACACAGCAAGAACCCAAAAATAATAACCGAAATTCATAATATAGACGCAGCAAAGAGTTAGGAGGCAGAGGGAAAAAGGAAACACCGGATATCGGTTCAAAGATGGCAGAAATTACCTCACAAAGGATGAAGCCCCAAATGTGTTGAAACCTTAACTGGTTCGACCGAGACAGAAAGCCAGACTTGTCACTCGATACCCCCAAACACAAAAACTGAATGAAACCCTAGATTCCTGACCCGGGAGATCGATGAACCCAGAGATATCATGCAAAAACCCCCAAAGCAGAACTACGAACCGTGAACACCCAACACTTAGCAGAAACCCATACACTTTATGTAAAATCGAGCTCCAAAATCACGGATGATCTTCGAATCTAAAAAGGCAGCACGAAACCCTTGGTTGAAGATGCAAAAACCAGGTCACGAACTAAAATCGCCAGGCCAGTAGCAAATGATCGTGAATCGCAGGTAAAGTGATGGAGATCGCGTATCCCCAACTCAATTTATCAGATCGTGACACGACCTTCGAAACAAAAGGAATCTCCAAAATCGATGCTCGAAGAAGATGAACCAGGTGGGAAACCCTGTCGTCTAACCCATAGTAGATTTAGAGGACGAGAGATTAGAGTTGGAGAGATGGAGGAGAAACCCTAGACCCTGAGATCACCGCAACTCTGTTGGAACGAGTAGAGAGAGAAGAGATATTTCGGACTGAGTAAAAAAAATGGAGGAAACACAGTACAAGATCTAACCCTATGTTGGACGGTGTAGATTAGATGGGAACCCGAGTGATAGAGCCACGTGGAGGAGTGAGTCTAACTTAAAAATCACGTGACTAGCACATGTGCAGTGACCACAGACGCGTATAAACTCTTCACAGATGCTAGCTCTCTAAATCTTGGACAAAACAGATGTGAAAATGGGAACAACAGGTCTAGTATAAATTTCTTCACAAATTTACAAAGGACCTGCTAGACAAATGTTCACACTAAAACCTTCAAAATTTTGACTAAGGCAAGGAAAGCATTACACCCACAAGGCACGCAACACAAGGGGATTGACCCCCCCAAAATATTCTAAGGCACAAAAACTCAATACATTTCATGGACAAATCCTCAAAACATCGAAGGCACAAAAGCATGACTCCTCACAAGGAGTACAACAATGTGAATTTCCAAAATAAATGGAACTTTTTCTCGGCCACAAAAACACTCCCCAAAAATCACACAACTCGTCAAAAAATAAGAAAAATAAGAGACTCTCTTCCAAAAACAATGCCTCACACATTTTCAAAACTCTCCCTCACCTAATGCACTCTCACATTAAAAATATAATCTTAAGACGTCCAACAAACACAAGTACCCATTAAAATAACTCCCTCTCAATGAATGCCTATACAGAAAATGAGGATCATCCAACAATAAAGGATCAAGGATTTAAGCTCAATCACCTAAACTCATTTATCCCCCTCACAAAATTCAAACACTCCTCCTCACCAAATGCCATCACTAAAATGAGCACACAAGCATTCATAGCACAATGATAAGTCAAGCATTCAACAACAAGATGCGCTCCTCACATCATGCCCAAGAACAAGGCATGGAAATGCTTGCTTTGAGAAATGAATTTGAACACATCCACGATAGCAAGAGCAATGCATAGCAAGTCAATATCATGAGTTCGAATGATTATCAAGAGAATTTCATGCTCTCTACTACCAAGGTGTGTGGGTGACCTTTTATAAAATGGTGCAAGAGCCTTAAAAATGCCAAGGGACACCTACCCAAATCCCGAGAAAAATTCACACTAGATAGACAAATAAAGTCAAACCATAAGACACTTGGACTTAAAGATTTCACGCACAAATCCCATTTCGATTTCCATGACCCAAGTGGAACACACAAATCTAGGATGGTGCAATGATTAGGTAGCCATTCGCCTAAGGTGTGAGATCAACAAGGAGGGGGGTGCACTAGAGCAACAACCCCAATTCTAGAATTAAAAAGTTTCACAATGAACCCTTTTTTTTTTTTTTTGATAACCGAGGAACAACCCTAAAATAGGTCACTAATTGGACCCACTCAAAACCCAAACCTCGGAGGGAGCTGGCGCAACCCACACCAGTCACGACCCCCCGCTTAGCACATGTACTCACCCTGTGGGGAATCGAACACCTGACCAAATGGACTACCCCTAAAGTCAGGCACTCGCCCTAACCACTGGGGCAACCCCTGGGTATGTAGATCTCATTCTCCTTGGTGCATAGATCTCATTCTTTTATGCACCAAGGAAGCTTTCACACTAATCCCTATACGGTAGCTCTTGAGAAAAATCAATGGGGGAAAGCATCTAAAGGTGAACTTGAGCATTTGGTCAATCAAAAGTCCAATCAAGTAGAATCTAACCAAGATAGGAATGAGTACCCTTAAACACCAAAAGGATCAAGCCCCAAAAGAGTGTGTGCAAATAGAGAAGAGCATGAGATTCACGCGAAACAATGAATACCACGTGATATTAACATGAATGCACACTTCAATGATCCCAACGGATATTCTCAAATCTCAATGCTCAACCAACAAGAACTCCAAACTTGTTCTCATGCGTGATGAAGGAAGTATGCACACGGCACGCACACAAGCATTCGACAAACAAGCACACATCCAAAATGACTAAGACATGACCCTAAATACATGCAACTAATGAAAACAAAAGACAAAATGAAAAACAATGCAAAAACTAAATAAAAACACATGACCACTCTATACTCAAAGAGACATGAAGCACAAAAGAGTGACATGCAACCCAACCAAACTCAATGAAGAGAAGAAGAACCCCCAAACTCCCTAAGAGTATTTAGAGGTTGTGAGACATGTGAAGCAGGATCAACTTTCTTCCAAGCATGATTCGATTTGTTTTGAACACATGAAGCATTATTCAATTTCTTCGCATGCAAAGACAACTTGTTTATCTCTTCAACAATGTATGATTATTGAGTAGCAAGATGAGACAACTGGGTGAGAAATTCATCATTTTGAGGCTTAGGTGGCGAAGGGGTAGCACCACGAGGTCTTCCAACATTAGGTTGACCAAGAGCCACGCTACGTGGAACAAATCGACTCATGGGTCTTTGTGTTTGACCCCTCTTGTTATTTTCTCTCTTCAGCCGATAGCAAAATGGACGAATGTGTCCCTCAACCCCACAATGATGACAAGTCAAAACTTTCTTCTTAGGAGACTCACCCCCTATTGGCTTGGTCTTACTAGAGAGAGAATCACCAACCCTAGACTTAGCACTCACAAACATCCGATTGCAATGAGGTTGAATATGTCCCTCCACACCATAAAGATGACACATAGGAGCGTTCTTCTAAGAGGACTCCAACACTATAGGAATGGGCATTCTAGAGGAAGAATGATTAGAAGTAGTCCTGACACTCACAGAAGAGATCTTTTCACTAGGCTCATCACTAGACTTGGATTGAAGTGAAGGAGGATCTATAAATCCTAGACCACACTTGTCTCTAAAATACCTAGTCATTTCGGCTAGACGTTTAGCCCTACACTCATTCCTCTTAATGGCTTCATTAGCCTCACCAAGATCTCTCTCAAGCTCACTAATCCTAGACTTATCTTTCTCAATCTCTTTCAAACCCTCAATCGTCTCTTTCTCAATGACGGCAAACTTATCGGCAAGTTTAGCGTAGGTCTTCCTAAGCTCTTCTAACGCAAGAGAGGTAGTGGAAAGTTTTTCCCTAAGAGACATTTTCTCCTTCTCCACAATCTTAAGAGAATTTTCTAGGGTTAGCTTATTCTTAGCAAGTTTCTCAAGATCTTGGTACAAATGATCATAGGCCTCTTGAATGCTCTCAAACTCACAAATATCTTCTTCTTTCTCAACCTCAAGAGCTAACTTAACTTTGGCACTAGACATCTTGCTCACAACACTCAATACTAGAAGAGGAAGATTCAGACGAAGACTTAGGAGAGGTAGGAGGATCAACGGTAGAAACTAACATGTTCACATTAGGACTTCTCTCACTAAACTCACAACATCCACTATTGTCTCCCTCATTCTCACTATCATCATCCCAAGACACTTTAAAGCCCTTCTTCAATTTCTTTTTGAGTGTATTGGCACACTCGGATTGAACATGGCCAAAGCCATGGCATTCATGACATTGGACGCCTTGAGGTTTTCTAAACTTGTCAAATGAAGGCTTCTTGTCACTACTATCAAAAGAGAATTTCTTGAAACCTCTCAAAGTTTTGAAAAAATTACCTAGATCACTTGGCTTCTTAAGGGCAACAAACCTCTTATACTTGTCAACAAACGTTGCAAGCTCTTCAGTGTTCAGGTTCTCATTAGTTTCACTAGTGTCCGGGGTTTCTTCATGAGTTGACTTGAAAGCGAGACCCTTGTTAGTCTTGGAAGAAGACTTCGAGAGTTTGAAGTCCGACAAGTGGTTGATTTCAAAGATTTGGAGTTTACCAACCAACTCGGCAAAGGTTATGTCATCAACATCTGACCGTTCTTCTATGAAAGTCACTTTGGTCAAGAACCTAGCCGGTAGAGACCTAAGGATTTTACGACAAATCTTGAGATTGGAAAGAGGCTCTCCTAAGCTATGAAAAGTGTTCACAATTTCGGTGAGCCTAGTTATGAAACTATCAAATGTCTCTTCTTCATGCATTTTAAGTTCTTCAAATTTAGTGGTTCACATTTCGAGTTTAGAGACTCTCACAGTTTCAATTCCCTCATGGGAGGTACGAAGGATCTCCCAAGCCTTTTTCGCCGTGACACATGAAGAAATGCGATTGACCTCGGATCTAGACAAGGCATTGAAGATAGCACTCAACGCACGTGAGTTCATCGCACAACTCTCAATATCCGCCAGACTCCACTCCAATTTGTTTTTCTTCTTAACCTATTTAGTGTTAGGATCCTCAACCGTGGGTTCTTCATAACCATAAAGTACGGACCTCCAAACTCTAATGCCTAGAGCAATCAATGGTTCTTCATTTTTTATTTCCAAAGAGAGTAGTCACTACCATTAAAGTAAGGGGGTCGAGAATTTGACCCACCTTTCATAGGACCCGTCCTACCCATTGCACAAAACAGGATCAACTGAAGCAGTAAAGCAAAGAAAGAGCACACGGGCTCTGATACCAAATGAACTTATGCAAAACACTAACGAGTCCTAGGGGGGGGGGGGGGGGGGGGGGGGGGGTGAATAGAACGACAATTTAAAAATTAAGTCTAATTATGAGAATCACAATCACCCAAGCTTCATGCTAATTGCCACAATTTAATTTGCAAGATATAAAAAAATTAAAGTAAAGAGACAAGACACAAGATATACGTGGAAACTACTTAGGGTCTAAACACCCTAAGCATAAACCACGACCTAGTCCTACTTATGCATTCTATAAATCAAAAGGTTTACAAGAATTAACAAGACTAGGAATTACCCAACAAGCCCCTTGTGACACCTAGCTCCAATTCTTGATGTAGTATCCCGTACCCCTCTTTGATTCCATGGACTCCACAAGCACACCCGTCTTGATCTCCGAGTCAACTCGGCACCGGTCCAACCGGCTCACGTAGAAACAAGGCAACACAACATGATGTATGAAAAAGATTTGAGTTTTATGAAAGTTTTTGAAAACTAAAATCTACCTAGAGTGGATCCATGGAGAGAAAGACTCTAGATTGAAGAAAGATGAGAAGAGCAAGCTCAAATAATCAAGAACATCAAGTTCACAAAAGAGAGAAGTGATGAGACTTTCTCTCTCTAAAAAGGGGCTGATTTTCTCTCAAGTGGGTGTGTGAAAATGAAAGAAAAATGACTTTTATAATGCCCATTTTCGTGCTCCCCAAGACAGCCACTTAAAACATGACATTTGGCCACTTAAAGGGATGACAAACGTGTGCAAACGCTCTGTTAGGATTAAGACACTTGGCACAATAAGGGCTATCCACAAACACGCGTCTGCAGATGCTTGGAAACGCTATTAAAATGATCTCAATGGTCAAGATTAAAACACATGTCAAAGGATGCCACTAGATGAACAAGCGTCTGCAGACTCATGCAAACGCAGCCAATGAAAAGCCATAAACTCACACTAAAATCATGGGATTTTAAAGGAAAATCAATGCCCAAGTTAATCCAAAACCATGCACGATAAAATGAGACATTTGAATGATCTAAATGCGTGAGCTTCAAAACACTTGACATGGCTTTGGCTTGATCATGAAGCTTGTGATCTCTTGAATGGAGCATCTAGACTCTACCCTAAGTACTCTACCTCTCAAAACCCCCATAGCCAAATTACATACTCCGAAAGGCTTGACATAATCCGAAAAACGCCAACAAAACTAACAGACACGACCGCCGGTTGAATTGTTTCTTTTTAGAACTTGACGTACCTGATTGCTATATGTAATAAACTACTGACCGTGACCCAAAATTTGTTCCAAGGAACTTATGCTTCCAAATTCTGGAAGATATTCCACCATGAGATTGTTGTAGAAAATCTCCCCATCTTACGGATGGTGAACCCACTTTGCAAGATGAAAAAGGACAGAATGACAACTTCAATTGAAAATCTGCAATAGACCATATTGAGTATTGATAAGCCCCCAATATTGTAGATATCCGGGACCTATCTAACTCATTTAGTCCATACACACACGCGATTTCGCGCCTTATATGTTTGATATGCGCGTAGTGTTGTTTTTGATAGTTACAGGTTTAACACGCCAAATAAGCGCATTTTGGAGCGCATTGGGAACCGTCCCAAGCTACCGAGGGTCACTTGCCCCATGGCACGCCAACACCGGGCCTCAAGAGCCACGAAATGAAGACTCGACTAAGGCCCGGGAAATAAAAAAGACACAACTCAAGCCGGTGGGCCAAGCCATGTCTCGAGCTCACAAAGACTCCCGGTGAATCCGGGAGTAATCTAGCATCCACAAGACCAAGTACCGTCCCTCCCGAAGGCCGCAAATTGATTAGAAGTGCTTTGGAAGAAGTCCGGAAGCATTACATTTGACCAAGGAGGGACCAAGGCATGAAAACAAGAAAAATCAGATTGGTATGGATACCTCTGATGAAGGGTATCCATACAGATTGCACCCAGACGAACAGACAGATTGGTATGGATACCTCTGATGGGAGGTATCCATACCTCTAGCCGCAGACAAGCAAAATCACTGGTATCCATACCTCTGTTGAGAGGTATCCATACCAAGCAAAAATTCTGATTTTTTGAACTTGCTTTTTGGACTTTCCATTTATGGAAATTCTAGCTTTTTGGGATTTTTTTAGGATATTTTGAGAGAGAGAAATTGAAAGAATATAGACTCTCTCCTCTCCCTCTTCTATTTACCTTTCATTTTTAGTCTATTTTAGTTTAGGAGCTCTCCCCTCTCTCCTCCATGGGAGAGGGTTTTGAAGCTTTCTCTCTCTAGTTTTCTCCCGTAAGTTTTCTTCTCCCGTTAATTTCTCGTGCTTTAATAGTTCTTGTAATCCTTAGATCTTCATATATATCAAGTTTATTTCCGTAAAATCATGTTCTTCATTTCTTTTACGTTTCAAGTTATGTCTTTCATTCCTATGTTTGAGTAGTCTAACTAGGCTCGGTCATGGGGTGATTAGCACTCCATGACTTAGGTTTAATTTGTTCTTCTCGCCAAATTGCAAACACTTCTTGTTTAATAAAGTCACGGGTTCATCTTTTTGTATCAAAATTTGGGTTTGTTAATCTCATTGATCTCTCATGGCCGATGGTCAATTCACCTAGGTACGGGTGACGCTTTGGGCGATGTCAATCTAAAAGTTTGTCTAATTGACTCAAGAACCCTAAACTTTATCGAACATCATTTCTAGTTCAAAGAGTTAGGATCGATTTTATGTACCAAAGTCTAGGTTTGTTAATCTTTTTGATCTCTCGTAGTTAAGGGTTGATTCTCCTTTTCACGTGTGATGCTTGGAGCGATGTCAACCTAGATGTTTGCCTAATGGTTACAAGAATCCTAATCTCAACAAGAGAGGAACGAATTAGCCTAAGTTATGGTTGTTAAAATCCCCTACACTTTGCCTTAGTTTAATTAGTCTTTTTAATCTTCCGAGTCGTTCTCGAGGTCGAGAGAATTCCACCAATCAAACTCCAAAAGCCAAGTTTGCCGCTTCAAGGCCGAAAACCTACACTTGCAAGACAACTCTCACGCCGGGTGCGTTCGGTCCCTGTGGATTCGACCCGGTCTTACCGGTTATTATGCTACCGCCGACCTAGCCCTACGCTTGGGGCAACACCATCTACGATACAATCTAAGGTCGCAAACAAGTATAAATTACACCCTTCAAACAAAATGATTGATAGGCAAATCCAAAAATGGCGTAGGAAATTTCAAAGGGGAGTGCATTCTCTCTCTAGAACGTAGAGAGAAGCTCTCAACCCCTTGGACCCTATTGCTTCAGTGATCTCTCTTTCATTGTAATCAAAACTATATATCATTAGTTTAATGTAGAGGTGGCAATTGACAACCCAACCTATGAACCCAACCCAACCTGCCTATATTGTAATGTGGATTGATTTGGGTTGAACCTATATTAACCCATATTTACATGAGTTAGGTTGGGTTGAAAATGGGTTCAATATAGGTTGATTTCTTGGTTTGGTGAATCTCGTCAAAGACATACCAGAATTAAATTCAAGTTTGGGAACTGGATTAGGGGGAGAGAGAGATGAGGGGATGAGAGAGAGAGACTGAGATGAATATTTTTGAAATCAACCACTGTGTAATGCATTTTTGGTGTGTAATGTATTTTCTCTCTACGATGTAATATTCGGTCAGCATATAAGTGATCTAATTACTTCAACTAGTAATTATTTGGATTAAGGGTGGTCAAACAAATTGAAATTTTGAAAAATCTCCAATATTAGATCAAGATTTATCAAAATCTCTACTAATGTGAGAGAAAATGAGACAATTTGATTTTCCTAGCTTTTCAACAAGTGAAATTAAAATATTGTTCATACACCTTTGGAACACATTTTGAATCCAAAGTAAAAAAGCTACAGTACGGAGTACATTCACTCTCTCTAATCTCACTCTACTTTCCCACTCTTTCCTCCATTTCTTTCCTTCACTTTCTCTCTCTTCTAGCACTCCTCTCCTTCTCTCTCTCTCCATCTATTTCTCCTGTGTGTCCGCCTCTCTCTCTACAATGTGAACCCATAAACAGGGGAAAAAAACAAAAGAAAAAAAATGGGTTGGGTTGGGTCGGATTGGGTTTGGCTCACGTGCCCCCGCTGACCCCCACTCAAAACTCAAAAAAAAAAAAAAATTAATATTATATATTTAGCACAATTATGTAATATAACGCTATATTTAGCATACACAATAACATATATCTCAAAAAAAAAAATGTAGAATTAATTATGTGCTCATTTTTTATTCTTTTTTTTATAAAAAGTCTGCATTATAAACCTTATAATCCATAATAAATGTCTTAATTTAACAAGATCATTGACTAAAATAAAATTTGCATGATTATAATTAATAAGGTGCCCCCATTGGATTGGATTCCTGGGTCCGCTACTGGTTTGGCTTGGCCCATTTCAACCCAACCCATATTCAACCCGCATACAATTGGCCCATATTTAATCCACCCATATTTAACCCATAACCCACCCAAACCCAACCCAACCCAACCCACCCATTCGCCACCTCTAGTTTAATGTTATTAGGTTCCGCTGTTTAATAAGATAGTAATGTTCATAAATTAAATGCATCTTTTTCAATAAATGATGTAATCAATGCCTCCAAAAATCGGGGGTTATAGACACCATGCATGAGAGGAAGACAAAGTCGTGGTGTTTTAATTGTCCTTATTTTTATTCTCTTTGGAATTTCTAAGTATTTTAAAGGGTGGTATTAATGCCAAAACCATTTTTGTTTGTGCCAAAACCATTTTTGTTTGTGCCAAAACCGTTTTTGTTTGTGCTAAAAATGTAGTGCTTAGAAACCTTGTACAATAACTGAAAATCTTATCTTTAAATAAGCTTTCATTATGAATGTAATTACTTTTCCGCATAATGTACTTAGGGTTATCTTGCATTGAAAGCCATTCAAGAGATCTGTTAACATGTTGAACTTATCAATCATATGCATACATCTGCTTTACATGACAGTTTCCCTTAGCTTCCTAAGGGCATCCGCAGTCGTGGAGTTAAAAATGTGGTGTTATATGACACAAAAGTGTAAAAAGTGGGTCTCATTTTTGTGTTGTTATGACAAAATATGATAAAATGTGTTGTTAAGGTAATGAGTGTTGCAGTGGTGTTGTTAGTGTTGTTAGAGTGTACAAAAGTACACAAATATATTGTGTATATATAGATATAGGTGGGGTTCTTCTCCCACTTTTTCTCTTTTTTTTCTCTCTCTCTCTCTCCCCCCCCCCCTCTTGTCTGACAGATCACCACGCCTTTTTCTCTCTCCCTCCTCCCCCGTCTCTCCTCCCTTTCCTCTCTCTTTTCTTCCTCCGTTTCATTTGCCGTACCAACACAAATAGTTCTGACCTTATGCCTGCCACTATTTTCTATGACACAAGCTACACCAAAGCAAAAATAAGTTTTTTTTGGTGTTAACTGGTGAAATCTGACTGTTTCTTACCTTATTTCTTACACAAAGTCTATTACTGGAGATGCCCTAATAAGAGGTCTGGCTGCGAGTACGACATTAAAGCTCCTGCACTTGTTAACCCACTCTTTAGTCTTTACCTCCCCTATGATGTTTATGATATTGAAGGAAAAGAAAGGATAATACCTGATATACATAGCCTCATGTGTTTGGGTGTGACATACATAGGCCCATGTGTTTTGAGCGAAGTAGATTGCACACGGTGCACCCGGCCGTCCATTTCGATTTTGAACGGTCTGGATTATATAAAGAGAAATAAGAGAGAGAAAGGGGAGAGAGAGGGTTTCGATTTGGCCCGTGCAATACACTTTTGGATAGCTCGGATACAGCGTTCGGGCACCACGTAGGCTCGGCCACGTGGTACACCCGGTGTTGTGTGTTAATTTTATAATTGGATGTTTGAGTTAATTTATGCGCATCTTGATTAATTTCACAATCTTAAAATTGATGGCTAAGCTAATTTCCCGTGACCCTAGGAGTCAATTAAACACTTGTTTCTTAACTAGACTCAATTCGTTTTTGGGTGTGAAGTCACCGTCCAATATGAATTTCTCCTCCGGAAATGATTTGGGTACACCACCAAGTGTACCCCAATTGCACCCTACTTCATCGGGGCCGTCCAACGTTTTTTTGGGTGATCCAGATTTAAAGTGCTCTATGACCGGTCATAAAGCTTTATGACCGGTCATAAAACACTTTAAATCTGAACCGCCCAAAAAAGTGTTTGAACGACCCTGATGAGGTGGGGTGCAATTTGGGTACCCATAGCACGATTCATTTCTCCTCCTTCTTCTTCTTTATTTTATCGCAATGAACCATCCATTATCAATATCGGGCCATTTTAGCACATACAAGCCCAGGACCATGGCCCACAATAACAATACCCTCCACCAGCAAAGGAGTATCTGAAACCCGATCCAACCAGTTTGGGATCTCCTTCGTCAATAATCTCTCTCTCTCTCTCTCCAATGGCAACAATCAACCTATCGTCACCACCCATTCGCAGCACCTCCTCCTCCTCCTCCTCCTCGCTACGCTCACTCTCTTCTTCTTATTCCCCCATAAATACCACCACTCGTGCATTCTGTTCCCACCCCAAGCCCTCCCACCATTTCTTCCCCTCCATAATATCTCTCAGACCCAAAACCCTAACTAAACCTCGCCTTCGAACCACCGTCCTTTCTGCTCTCAAGAAGCTGGCCGAGACTGAATCTGTTGGAGTTTCGCCGGAATCTGACGAAATCGCCGGAAAATTTCCGTCGGAAGCCGGAGTGTATGCCGTTTACGATCAGAACGGCGACCTTCAGTTTGTGGGTTTGTCTCGGAACATTGCGGCCAGCGTTCTTGCTCACAGGAAATCGCTGCCTGAGCTCTGTTGCTCCATTAAGGTAATACTCTGTGTGTGTGTGTGTGTGTGTGTCATTGATTATCTATTTTTAGAAGTCGTGCCATTAATTGGATTATACTTTTTTTTTTCTGTGCACAATTTATTAAATTAAGTGGCAAAAAAGCTTTTTTTTTTTTGTACGCAATTGTATAAGGTTGCATTTCTTTTTTCCGTTTTCGTTTTAAATTTTTTAAATTGGTGGTGTTAGTTTTACTTAACTGAAATAATTATTGCCTTTTATGTAATTTAACCAACTAGCTTGCTCTACTATGCACACATGAGGTTTTTTTGTTCAATAACTTGAAAAATGGAAGAATCATGATACATACACTCCCCCACATACACTCCCAACCACACCCTCTCTCACATGGGGTGTGGGGCTCACATACTAGGTCCCACTTCAATACTCAAAACAATTTTTTAATGTCTTAACTTTTTAATCATTTATGTAAAAAAAATTCAATTGGATATCCATAAGTGTTTTAATTAAACTATCTAATTGTTTGCTTTCATAAGGACCAAAAAATTAAAGCAAGAAAGGAGTACTTGATCAGCTACTTATTCAAATATGAATGGCTTGCTTGACTTGTTAGGAAAACAAATGACCATCGAAGTAGAAATCCAGCTTGAAATTTACGAAAAATGAGTAATTTTGACCCAATATGGACAATGAGTAACGTTCACCACTGTTTTGGTGGTGAACACTGAACAATAGTATTCCGAAACCTAAAAGCTCCCCTTCATTTCTCATGATGTACTCCAACTAACATGCAAGCCAACATCGCATCAGCAACAACCATCAAGTTGTGGGTTGGTCGGATGTCGGACAGTGGCGTTGCCAGGAATATGCATCACTGTGGGCAGTATAAAAACAAAAATTTTGGTGACAGCCAACCCCTTACATCAGTGGCGGATCCACTTTAGGCCCATCGGTGACAGCCATATGGTACACTCAAGTCAATAAGAATACTGCGAAAGAGTTAGTATACCAATAACCGTCCATGAAAAAAGAAAAATAGTGTAGCCCCTATATGACAAGGTATAGCAAACACGTGTAGTTCAGCGCGCTAACCCGCAAGTACTTAGGCATCTCCAATGCACTCTCTAAAAATGGCTTCTAAATTGAATCCTAAAGTGTATACATGAACCCAAGTGGGGTCAAAGTTTCGCTCCTAAAAGTTTGTTAACATAGAGATTGTGTGCACTCTGCGGACTAACAAGAGCATTCTCCATTTTGTGCAAATAATTTTTAAAAAGTGGGACTCATTATTGAGCTGTTATATTTCAAAGTCCTAACATTTTTGCTTGCCCTTACGTCTTGTTTGCTTCAGTAAATCAAATGGCAATTGCTTACTCTTTGATAGAAAACTTGTCTTCTATAAAATGTGATAGAAAACTTGTCTTATAGAAAATGCATGCCCTTCTAATCAAACAATAAAAGAGGCCAAAAAAACCGAACAATGGGCACTTTAGGATCCAATTTAGGAGCCATTTTGAGGGAGGGCATTGGAGATGCCTAAGTACTTGGGGGTTAGCGCAGTGAACTGCATATGTTTGCTTTCCCTTCTTTCATGCAGGGGCTACACTATTTGACTTTTGTCAGGGACGGTTATTGGTATACTATTGACTCTTTCGCAGTATTCTTATTAAGCTCAAATGTACTAGATGGCCGCTCACGGGTGGGCCTAGAGTGGCTCTGCCACTGATCTCGGAGGTTGGCTGTCACCAAAATTTTTGTTTTTATGGTGCCTCCAGTGATGCGTAATCCTGGCTACTCCACTGCGCACGTGCATTGTGTGATTTAGGTGGAGCTTATGAAATGGCAAAAGGGAAATTCTGAATTATAGGTGTTTTGTCATGATATGTTTGGTGTAGGAGTTATCAAGGGAAGCAAAGAGAAAGGAAAATGGAATAGGTTAATAAAGGAGAGAGCCAATATTCTTTTCTTTCTTTTGTTTACTCAACATCTCAAATGGATCGAAAGGGATAAGTATTCCATAAGGTTTCCCACTTCTAAGTTTACATTTTTCCCCCTTTTTTTTTTATTGGCGATAATCGGGATAGATGAAAAAATAATTTGCATTGCTGCTTTGCAGAAAGCTTGTTACAGGATTAGAATCTTCAGTTAATCCCATGCCTTATTGTGACCTCTCTAAGGCTCTAACAAACATATTTAACTTTCATTTGAGTGATTCTAAACAAACCCAGAAAAGTTCTCGAGTCCCAATTCTCTCTCCACACCCGTTTAAAAAAATAACTTCATCCCAAAATACCCTCTCCTTCAATCTAACCTAAACCCAATTTTTTCTACTCGGTCTCCCCTCTCCACCACTGTTCCACTACCCCAAACTCATTATTCCCTGTTGTTTTCTCATAAATTCTCTCAATTTGCTCTCCCGGATACGATGAAATGCGACGTCTCTCCCAACTGTATATGAGAATGATAAGTTGGAGCAGACTTTGAATGAAGATTAATAGAATGAACAAGCCATGAGAGTTATCCAACTGATTGGGATATACCTGTATAACAGACCAAGTCACTTATGGTGTTAAAAATTCATGTATGGCTGCTTCTCGATTACATCTTAAGTTGCAGTTATTAAGTGAATCCCTACAGACTTCCACTTAAGCTTTGGATTAGGGTGTCAAGAGATTGTTTTTGTGATTTTTCATCTTCTTGATCGGTTCTAATTGGTGCTTTCGAAGATGTTCAGGAGGGTTTAGGCCGTGTACAAGATAAGGTCATTTTGGGATTAGAATAGGACGTACCTAGTGCACGAAGCTCTCACATATGCGGGGTCTGTACGCAGCCTTACCCCTGCAAGGAGAGAGGCTGAAGAAATTAGGGGTTAGAGAGAAATATGTATCACTCCTTTCATTTAAGTTTGCTGGTTATGCTATCACGAACAATGCAGGCAGTTGTATAGGTTTTTTTTAAGTTTGCTGGTACGGCGATTTTTTTTATGTATATTTTTTACAATTTTGGCATGCTTCATTAGATATAACAAGTATAACATATTTTATAGATAGAAACAAGATAACAAAAGCCAATAGCTCTTGAAGTTGACCCATACTCCTTGATGGACTCATCTTCCTATGAAATAAAGTGCAATAGCCTAATTTTTGTGCATGCAATGGAGAGCAAAAGATATTTCAAGGCCTTTCTAAAAAATAAAAAAAAAGAATAGATTTTGACGTAATAACGAGAGAGAAGGGGGAACATAAATAATGAGAGGAAGAGAGAGAGAGTCGCAGTTGCTAGAGAAAGATTGACAAAAAAGATTAGTCAACCCAACTCTTGTGTTTCCAAAATCAAGCTCTAGATCTGAGTCATGGTCTCGAGTTTATGACTTTATCGGATTGAGTTCTTGCATATTAAGGCCATCAGTTTGAGTTTTTTTTCCCCATAGAAAATCCCTAAAGTTTTGTATACTTTATGAATAGGCCCAAAAGTACCTAGAAAAGTACCCAATGAAGTACCCATAAACTCAAAAGTACCCGGTACGTTTTTGGAGTACCCGGTACGTATTTTGAAGTACCCATGAAGTACCGGTACCCGGTACGGTTACTTTGGGATTTTAGATGTACCCATGCTTCATAGGTTTTTATGTTGCATACTTCATTCAGATTCTGCCATTGGAGATTGTAGTATGCTTGCTTAGAGCATCTCTGGTCGTTCGTACCAAAATTGGAAATGTCAATCAATCCTGTCAAAATACCATCATTTATGGTGACCCTATCATGTGAGAGATGGAGAGGAGAATTGTGCTAAATTTTGGCGTTTTTCCAAACCCTACAAAATTTGGCTGAAAACTTGGCTTGAAAGATAACATTCCACTACCTTGGAATTGTTATTGTGAAGGTTTTTGCTTTGATATGGAGGATTCATGATAGCATATCATTGGAGATGTTCTTAATGGCGTACTACTGTTGGATGTCCGAAATGGAATTCGTGGACTACTAACAAAGTTGCTGCACAAAAGTATTGCCTTCTTCGGTTTTCTTGTATTCTGTACACCTTATCACATTCTTTCATGTGGTTTTGAGCTTGACTGGTTCAATGCAAAAACAAAAGTCTAGTCCACTTATGTTGAAAGTGCTAATCAAATAACAAACCAATTTACAGTGGCAAGAGCCACATTTCAGCTAGCTTTGTGAAAAAGCTGCTGAAATCTCAGAAATCTATGTTTGAATATTCCGATGCATAAATTGGTGCACTTTCAGTGTGATTTTTTTTTGTTTTCTGTACATAGATAATTTGCCAATACATTGGATTATCAACATCTGTTTCCCTTTATAAGTGTTTGAAGGGATGTATAATATTTTCTACTGTATTAATTAGTCCACTTTCAGTGTGTAAAATGTTTTACTTTTGTGAACATATTGACTGCCAGTATATTGAATTATCAGCATCCGTTTCCCCTTTATGCCTGTTTTGCTACTGGACTGATAGTGAAGAGATATGTAATCTCATTGGGTTTAATCCATTCTACTATTATTATTATTTTTTTTCTTTGATAAGGTTTAATCTAATATGCTAAGAGTGATACATTTATAATATCACATCTTCCAACCTATTCTATGAGTTTTTTGTTTAATATCTGACAGATTTAATCAGAACTCCAAATGTTTTAACCAAACATGGGATATGTTACACTTACACCTTTGGATCTGTAATATAGTCTGATGCCCTAATCCCTACAAACAAAGAGGCCCTCAAGGGATAGGAAAGATGCCACAAAACCTTCCAGTATTTCATTGCTAAGCTTTCTGTGCAGGTTGGAGTGATAGATGATCCAGATAGAACAGCTCTAACCCAGGCCTGGAAATCATGGATGGAGGAACACGTAGGATCCACCGGAAAGGTCCCTCCAGGCAATGAATCTGGAAACGCCACATGGATTCGGCAGCCACCAAAGAAGAAGCCTGATTTACGGTTAACACCTGGGCGGCACGTCCAACTGACGATCCCACTGGAGGAACTCATTGATCGGCTGGTGAAGGAAAACAAGGTAGTGGCCTTCATCAAAGGATCAAGAAGTGCCCCATTATGCGGATTTTCACAAAAGGTGGTGGGAATACTTGAAACTGAAGGTGTGGATTATGAGACCATAGATGTGCTTGATGAGGAGTATAATCTCGGTTTGAGGGAGACACTGAAGAAGTACAGCAATTGGCCTACGTTTCCGCAGATTTTTGTGAATGGTGCGTTGGTTGGGGGATGTGATATATTGTCGTCAATGTATGAGAAGGGCGAGCTTTCTGGTTTTTTAAAAAAGTAGATGTGAAAAGTAGAGGTTCAGTTATTGGTTGAGCTTGGGCATAATTATATGAAATATCTCGCCATTTGAGTTGGATGGTAGAGAAACTAGGCAGTTGAGCCTGATTCTTGGATTTTCTTTGTGACACCACTTGTATGTAGTAGTTCTTTTCTTGTCTACGCTTTTGTGCAACCTTGCAATATTACGGGCTTTATCTTTTTTCCACTGGTCATGTCTTTTATGAATTTGAGCAAATGTAGAATGGGATGAAAACGGGAGCCGTTAATAGCCTCGGAGAATCTTTAACTAAATTTTCAAATTTCAAAGCCAAAATTGTACTACTACTTTGCTATTCACATAGTAACAATTTGGAAGATGAACAATGTAGTAGTTACTCGAATGAGAGAATTTTGGATGCAAATAGGGTAGGACGCTAGCACCAATGCATCATGGTACCCCTCCACCAATCAAGTTGGGACAAAAATGAAAAATCTTTCATGTCACTTAGTGTCGGACATGTACTACTATAGCAATTGACCCATGAAATGAAACGGCGGAATTTTAATATCCGTCAAAATTTCTCTTTCCTCCTCACGTGCATGTATTCCTCCAACAAAAGAGATACTCCCTCCGTCTCTTTTTAAGTGTCTAGCTTCGTAAATCTAACTTATCAAAGAAATATCATCATTACACTTTTCACATAACTTTACCTTCACTTTACAATTTCCGCATCACCTTTTAAATCCACTTTCCAAACTTATCCTCCATTTATACCCATTAACTATTTACCCACTAACTTTTCAAAAGCGCAAAATGATAATTGTACAACTTTTACCCATTAATTTTTCTAAACACACACTTATTAAGGGACATCCCAAAATGAAAATGTCGACACTATAAAAAGGATGGAGGGAGTACTAAGTCCGTATATAATTCAGTAGTTACGGCATTTGAAGTGCGATTATTTACATTTCAAAATAAAAGATGCAACTTAAAATTTAGGGAAATTTTCAAAATAAAAAAAAAACTTACCTTTCACCAAAATGTCTCATAGACACCTGACACGTTGTCTTGTAAAGCCCAACTTCGGGGTCCCACTCAAACTATCTGAACCGCTCAATAATTTAAATAAATAATCAAGCGTTCTTGTAAAAAATGATGCCATCGGATATTTATAAGTGACTGATCTAAAACGATGTCGTTTGAGAGTCTCTGTTATCAATCGGACTGCGAATGAATTTTTTTTTTTTTTTTGATGGAGTGTATGGGACATTTGGTCCAAAGGTTAGGGTTTTGATTGAAAAATGTGTAATGAGAGAGCCTGCATGTGTACATGTAAGCTGCCAAGTAGGACTCTTTGTTATCATCAGTTGGACGACAAAATGTCCCATAGACACCTAAAGGTGAATGGTGTTTAAGGTATCTGATCAAGTGTAAAAGCAAAAAATACTGTAGTACTTTTTCATTTATTCAAAATTTTTGGTGTTTGAACTTTGAAGAGCTAATTTTCACCTTCTTTTTGAAAATACCTCTCTGGCTCAAACCCGGGGCTTTACTATCCCAGGGATGGCAGACTCTGCCTACCCATTCAAGTCGTCCATCTTGACAATCAACGGTTCAGATTCGCAGATGCATTATTATCGGTAATAATGCACTTTGACCGGTAATAATGCATCCGCGAATTTGAGTACCTGTGCTAAGCGGGGGTTGCCCCAGTGGTTAGGGCGAGTGCCTGACTTTAGGGGTAGTTCCTTTGGTCAGGTGTTCGATTCCCCACAGGGTGAGTACCTGTGCTAAGCGGGGGGCCGTGACTGGTGTGGGTTGCGCCAGCTCCCTCCGAGGTTTGGGTCGTGCAGTGGGTCCAATTAGTGGCCTATTGTAGGGCTGTTCCTCGGTTATCAAAAAAAAAAAAAAAAAAAATTTGAAGTGTTGATTGAGGAGAGGGATAGTTGATGCTGACAACAGAGCTCTCGGGTTCCTCTGGCTCTATTTGTTCTTGCTCCTTTCATCAGTTCGTGAGTAATTAAATAGTGTAGCCCAATAAAATTAAATAAATCATGCCTAATAAATTTCTAACTAGAACAAAAAACTTCAGTCTGCACAAGGTTTTGTATCAGAAATTTTTTTACTAATATAAATTTTTGTCACTATTTAATTAAAATGCTGCAGCTGACCGGGTTTCGTTGATCGAAAACAAAAAAGAAAGGAAAAAAGAAAACACCGAGGTAATGACATCAGCAGTTGAATTACAATTTTTTTTTTTGAACGATCTCAGAATTTTTGATTACTCAAAAACTGCCCAAAGGGCTACAAACCCCAAATCGGAGCCCATCGAAGGGTAAAAACCCCCGACAATCGGGTTATCCATGTGATTTGGATGGGAATACACCGAGTACATAGAACAACTACCCTTGAAAGGGAGTAAAGATTCCACACAGGGAATAGGGAAACAACAAAATAAAGAAAAGAAAGGCACCGGAGCACCCCCAAACTGAAAAACAGAAAAGAAAGCACCGGCTATGGAAAAAACACCGTTGTCGTCGCCGTCGAACCCCGATGTTATTCGCCGATGAGTAAAACCGGACTAACCCCTGCATCATCTCGCTCTCTCTTGTACCCCACGAAGAAGAAGCGGAGAGGTTCGGATCCGGGTGAGGCGGCTCCGCAGAGGAGGAGGCGGGTGGGAGCAGATCTGGATATGGAGATGATGAGGCGGCTGAAATAGGGATGAAACGGTTGCGGGAGGCGGAGCGGTGGCTGGAGGTGCGACGGCTGCGGGTGCAAACCGGATTTGAACCGAGTAGGTGGAGGAGGCGGTTGAAGGGAGATCGAAAAGGAGGCGGAGAGATGTAGAGGGAGCCTGGGAAGAGAAGGGGGGAGGTGGAGGAGGCGACCCCCCCCCCCCCCCAGCAAAACCCTAGAAGTGGCAGCTAGAATACTCTAGAGAGAAGGGAGACACTCTCTCTCTATGGTGAGGAGCAATTGAACTACAGTTGAATTACACAATTCACTAGGAAGGAATCGATTAAAGAGTGGCTTCCGCACCCTAGCGCTCCATGGGGGACCAAGCAACCTCTCAATAGTCGCAAAGGCCAAGTAGAAAGTTATGAAAAAAGTACAGACAATTGTCCAAAAAGACAAATTTGGAGCTTTAAATGGTATTTAATCTAACTTAACTTATTTTAAGGCTTTCAATACATTGATAGGAAATTTTTGAGGGAATAAATACGCTGGGATGGAAGGAAATAGGTGACGTGTCAGTCACAGTGCGGCCCCAACAGTTATCCCTCATTTTTAAACGAAAAGTGCTCAATTTGAGATCTCTTACGCGCGTGCCAACATGCACGGGCCAACAGTTGTCTCTCTCTCTCTCTCTCTCTCTCATGCGCGTGGGACAAAATTGATGGGTGAGACAAAATTAATTTCTCTCTCCTCAATTTTGGGGTTCAATTTTAGGGGTTTAGTAATTTTTAGTTTAGGCACTTAGGATGCATTTTCCAATTATAGGGTTTTAGTGGTTTAGGCACTTTCATAGGGTACCCTAAGGTTTTAAGCATTTTTATAGGGTACCCTAGGGTTTAGTTTTAGGCACTTTCATAGGGTGCCCTAGGGTTTATGTTTAGGGTGCACTTTCCAATTATAGAGTTTTATTAGGTTAGACACTTTCATAGGGTACCCTAGGGTTTTAGGCACTTTCATAAGGTACCCTAGGATTTTAGGCACTTTCATAGGATACCCTAGGCTTTAAGTTAAAGCACTTTCATTAGGTTTGGGGGTTTAGGCACTTTCATGGACTCGCGGGGGCATTTTTGGAATTTGTAAGTGATTTGTCCTCTTGGCATTAAAAAATTAGTTTATGTCCTATTTTTATAATTGACTCGTATACTATGTCCTTGTCGAAGGTCTTAGTATCCGTTGGATTGGGGCAATGCGATAGGGATTGACGGAAAATGTGCACAGATGGTACCCACGATCTCAAGGACTCATTTGTGGGTCCCACACGAACGATCCTAGTCGTTCATTCATTTTAGACTGATTTCTCAAGGTGCCACGCGAGGAATTAGCTTAATCCAATGTCCCTATATAAGTGCATGATCCAAAATCACCCCATTTATTTGTTTTGAATGAACGGCTATGATCATTTGTGTGGGACCCACAAGTGGGCCCCCAGAGCCCGTCGGTACCAATAGCGAGACTAGTTGGATTTACGTATTGTGCCGGCAGTATGTAGCTTTGCTCTTGGGATCACCAATCCTCCTTTTACTTTGTTTGTTTTGAGTTTCGAGACTGATTTTTTCAATTATTATTTAACCATTATTTACATTTCTCTTCGATCGTTATCTTGATTTTTAATTACTATTATTCTCATTTCTATCACTATCTCTCTCCAATCATTATTCATATATTTTCAATTATTACCTCATTTCTCTATCCAATCATTACCCCAAAGCTAAACCAAACAAGGTCCCTAATACCAACAAATCTCAACCTTTCGTATATTTCACACTCAGTCCCTCCTCTTTCTCTCCTTTGCGTTTAGTTCAACAAAACCAACATTTAATTTTATTTCTCTCTCTTTCCATCTCTGCGTTAAGTTCAATTCTCCCTCTTCCTCTCCCTCTCCATTCATCTTTGTGTTCCTAGTTCCCAGGATTCCAAATTTACTCCTAATTCTATAATCATTTCCTAATATGAAAAACACACCCACTGGGTATAGTAAATAAGTTACATATTTCACACTCTTTTCCTTATCTTTCTCTCCTTTGCGTTTAGTTCAACAAAATCAAAGCTCAATTTTATTTCTCTTTCTCTCTCCATCTCTGTGTTAAGTTCAATTCTCCCTCTTCCTCTCTCCCTCTCCATTCATCTTTGGTTCCCAATTCCCAAGATTCCCAAATTACTCTTAATTCTTTAACCATTTCCTAATATGAAAACACACCCATAAGTTACTAATTACAGAATTTCAACGCTCAAAACTAGCAAATTGAAGCTTTACTTCGAAAATATGAATCAATTGTAAAACTAAACTTTTATATTTGATTATTATGGCTCACATGTTTTCTGTATGGCAATATGAATTATGGGTTTGACAGGATCTTCCATATCTTTAAACCCAAACTTTTATGCTATTGGTCAAGAGAAGTTATTTCCTAAATCGACTTAACTTTGATGGGAAAACTATAATGATCAGTAAGGAAATTGGTCCTTCTTTGCCTATAAAAGAGCATCTAGGGTTCAATCGCTTTAAAAAACCAAAATTTCTAGAAAGAGAGGCAAGAGAGAGAAACCTTTTCCCCATGTAATTTTGCAGGTATTTTTGATTGGTTCCTAGATCTAAAAGGTTTATCGTGATGGATTCGAGTATGCCTTTTTTAATTAATTATGAGACTATGGTATTAATTATGAGAGCAACGCGCCACGAAATCGAGAGCTCCAAGTGGACCATTTTTGGTAAGTATAATCGAAGATACGGATGAACTAGAAAGGGTGTTGGTCGATTAAGACAGCAAGACGGTGGTCATGAAAATCAAAATCTGCTAAGGAGTGTGTAACAACTCACCTACCGAATCGACTAGCTGCGAAAACAGATGGTGCTCAAGCGCGACCTATACCAGACCGTCGGGCAAGTGCCAGGCCTCGATGAGTAGAAAGGTGTAGCGGTCGCTATAATAATTAGGCACGAGCCTGGGCAGAGCGATCGTTTGTGCGGATCTTAGTGGTAATAGCAAATATTCAAAATGAGAACTTTGAAAGCCGAAGAGGGGAAATGTTTCATGTGAATGACACTTGCACATGGGTTAGTTGATCCTAAGAGTTGGGGAAAGCTCGACAGAGAATGCTTTTAGCACGAACTTCGAAAGAGAATCAGGTTAAAATTCCTGAACCGAGATGTGGTGACTAATGACACTGTTTGAGAGTCTTGAGGCATCGGCGGGGGCCTCAAAAAAAGTTATATTTTCTGTTTATCAACTTGACTACCCTAGAAACGGCTCATCCGTTGGAAGAGCACCGCATGTTGCATGGTGTCTAGTGCGCCCCCAGTGGCCCTTGAAAATCCTTTGGACCGAGTGCCTTTCACGCTGACGTCTGAATTATAGTTTAATTTCCGCAATACGTTATAATTATTAGAGCATGACATTTCTTGGAATTAAGTGAGCTTGTTAATAATTTAATTGCATATTAAGATTTTACATTAACATATACAAAATTTGATTCTTAAGAATAAATTAGGTTGCATACAAAAAGGAAGACGATTTAGGAGAAATGAGTTCTTAGACTAACATTGAAAAGAGATAGGGAGACTGTGAGAGAATGGAGGGGGGAGTGATTGAATTTTTGGAGTTGAAGATTGAAAAGTTTAGGGAAGTAAAGAGTTGGTACTCCTGATCAGGAAAAAAGAGAGCTGGTACTCATCAAAAAAAGAAATGGATGAGGGAGAGAGAAAGGGGAGGGAAAAGCAACCTTAGTTTTCCGTTTGATTTTAGTAACTCAGTTGCTAAAATCAACCATGATTTTAGCAACTCAGTTGCTAAAATCAACCATGATTTTAGCAAATGAGTTCAGGTGCTAAAATCATAGGTATTTCAAATCACAAAATTAAGTGGTTCCGTTTATCGTTTTTCGATTTTTTTTTCACACCGAATTAAAGTACACGAGGAGTACTTTAATTTGGTGCGAAAAAAATCAAAAAACGATACACGGAACCACTTCATTTTTTGATTTCAAAATCACGATTTTAGCACCTATTAAACTCATTTGCTAAAATCATGGTTGATTTTAGCAACTGAGTTGCTAAAATCAAACGAAAAACTAAGCCTTAGGATAATTAAGGATTGAGATTTGTTGGTGACACGTGGCTACGTAATATTAAGGTTATTGAGATTTGAAGGTTGTTCTTGCTGCTAATTGGATGATAACAATGACCGATTTTGAAGGTGTAAAAGCTAGTAGTTGGGTTCTTCTCTCTATGTTTTGTTTGGTTGACTCCTTATTATCCAACTGTTATTTCCCCTTTGGATCCTTGGCCCTTTTAATCTTTGTAATGTGTTTTCAAAGATTAATAAAATTATTTTTTCGCTGTTGAAAAAGAAGGGGTATAAGAGATGGGGACTAGTAAAGAGGGACAGGTGATCTCAACTCTCTAATTCAGTGGGCCTTTCTTTAATGATGTTCATAGAAAAGTAAACCTTAACGACATGTTTGATGGAGCGATATGTTTTGAAAGGGAGAATATAGATATAGGGGTGATTTGGCTAAAAAGAAAAAACTGATTTTTTGGTTTTTTTCGTTTTGTCTTTATTCAATTTTTTTTTTGCATTTGTTAGTTTTCGGTCGATTTCTTGTGGTTTCTTGGCTTGTCTCGATGAGAGGAATCTAAAAAGTATAAAATTATTAGCCAAACTTAAAGTTTTGTGAATAAAAACGAAAAATAACCCAAAAAACTGGTTTATTTTTGGCTTTATTCAAAAAATTATTACTTTTGACCATAATTTTATACTCTTTGGATTCGTCTCAACGAGATAAATCCAGAAACCATAAAATCTTGACGCAAAACTAACAAACGTAATTTTTTTTGAATAAAGACTAAACTAAAAAAACAAAAAACCAGTTTTTACTTTTTAGCCAAATTATGGCCTGATTTGGCTAAATTGAAAAAACTGATTTTTTGGTTTTTTTGGTTTTGTTCTTATTCAAATTTTTTTTGTATTTGTTAGTTTTGCGTCAAGATTTTGTGCTTTCTGGATTTATCTCGTCGAGACGAATCCAAAGGGTATAAAATTATGGTCAAAAGTAATAGTTTTTTTTAATAAAGCCAAAAATAAACAAAAATAAACCAGTTTTTGGATTATTTTTCGTCTTTATTCACAAAACTTTAAGTTTGACTAACAATTTTATATTTTTTAGATTCCTCTCGTTGAGACAAGCCAAAAAACCACAAAAAATCGACCAAAAACTAACAAATGCAATGTTTTTTTGAATAAGGACGAAACGAAAAAAACCAAAAAACCAATAAGAGGTGGATATGGTTGGAGGGAGACTTATTTGTGAAGGGAGGAAGTTACTCAGTTTGTTTAATTTTTTTTAGAAAGAGGATACGAGAGGTTGGATAATGTCTAATTAATGGTGAAAATATCCTATTTTGCCCTTGGTTGTTATAAGCCAAATCCATTCGAAATTATAATTCCAGAAAAAACTAATCCTTCTTTTTTTGTTATTTTGCTTAGTCTTCAAAAAACTAATCATTTTTTTTTTATCCAAACCAGAAATTTATTAATTTCTTCGAAATATAATTTGTTTTCCAAGAAATTCCTTTTTTTTTTAATCCTAGGTTCCCTTTCTAATGTATTTTACTCTTCCCTTTTTTCCGTTAATGAAAAACTAGTTCCTATTTTCAACTTTATTTTATTTTATTTTATTTTATCTCAGCACCTCGCTCTCTCTCTCTCTCTCTCTCTCTCTCTCTCTCTCTCTCTCTCTCTCAGGGGAGGATGTACATTGGGGCTGGGGTGGGCCTTGGCCCCCCCGCACTTTTATAAAAAAAATATTAAAAAAAAAAAATTGCAACGAACAGTTATAATATAAATATAAATATAAAAATAGGAAGAATTGAATTAGTGATGGCCTTTGGCCCAATGGTTGGAGCGCCCAGCTTCATCCCTGCCAACCTGAGTTCGACTCTCCCAAGGTGCAGATTTTTGTCCTTTTAATTGCCAGCTAGTACACCTCTCTCTCTCTCTCTAAACGTTTGTAAAATTTTTTTATAAAATAAAAAGAAATGTGATACCATGAATATCAAATTTTTTTCTCTCAAGGTTTAACATTTTGTTTCTTTAAGGAGACTATGGTGAGAAATGAGAATTAATGTACAATGAAAATGAAATCACAAACATGTCGATTTACATATTTGGACGAATGATAAATGGATTACTCATCTTTTTTTATGGAGAGTGAAAGAGAGATTTCTCTTTGGCTTCGGCATCCATGAAACTTAATCGCCAATTTATTTATTTTTTGTGGTGTTTGCCAAGGAAAAAAGAAAAAAACGGCGATTGATGGGGCTACTAGTCAATTTTATTTTGTGACGGTGATAACATAGAAAGAGGCAAATAGGTGTCACTCGGACTTTTGAATGTACGGGTATACAAAAAAAATTACTTCCTATAAAAAAATTTCTTCATATTTTTCTGTACAACATATATCTAGTTTTTCCTTGAATGATGCCACCCCTATGGCCGAATCTGGACTCCTCCCTTGATTACTAATGTTTATATAGCCGTCAAGCTTGTAGTTGCTAAGCTAATTTGGTAATTGTTATAACTGATCTTTTTAAGGATCGAGGACAAAGGTTAGTCCTCTCTCCGTAATGCCACCCATGAGTGGGCAATTCTAGCCCTCCTCGTAGGCATCGACGGAGCTATCAAATGCCTATGGCTAATGGCTCCTCCGGATTGAAAATCCTGGCTCCGCCACTGCTCTCTCTCTCTCTCTCTCTGTATTAGTATATCACCATCTTTCAACCCCATCTCTGAAAATCGACAACAAAAACTACTCAGACGAGTCAGGCCAAACTCGTCGGAATAGGAATCGATTACGGGGTCAAAAATGCGTTTGATTCAATCAAGGGGTTGTCGATTTCTCTATTCAAAGAAAAAAACTGTGTTAACCCATCCTGGGTATAGTCCCACATCGGTGGGATGGAAAAAAAGAAGTAGGTACTATATAATAATGAAATCCGACCAGCTACTCTATAACTTGAAATTAACCTTTTGAGTCACGTGGTTAGATATCAAACGATATGCAATCGACAGAAATTTTTTCATGGCGGGGTAATCAATGAGATTTAAGTAATGTAAGTTTCGGATCATTGATATGGACCCGATATGAGCCCGGAAAAATGGAAGTAGACGGCAAGCTGCTCTCCCATTACTGGAGAGGAGCCAGACCCGAAACAAAAATAACTCTACGAACAAAAGACAAGAAACACCGATCGAAGGGTCTCTCTCTCTCTCTGTGTCTCTCACTACTATATAGTTATATTGTATTGTGTTTGTTCCGGCCAGCGAATGAATTGAGTCGGTGCCTGGGTTTTATTGAATGAATCAATTCAGAAAGCCCCCACCGTGTTCGTCCATCTTTTCCTTGTCCCAAAAGCTCCTCTGATCATGGCCACTCGTCCATCCAAAAGCTTTCCCGGCCCCCTCAAAATTGCCCCCAGCCTCCCATTAAACTGTGGAAAAAAATCCCCAATCCTTACTCCCTAAAGCAAACAAAAATCCCCAACCCAATCCTTTCCCGTTAAGCAATTACTCATTATAAACAGCCTAAGCCTACCATCATATCCCTTTTCCTCCTTCAATGCACACACACCATCTTCTCTCTCTCTCTCTCTCTCTCTACTTCGAATCACTATGTCTTTCCGAACACCACCAAACCCAAATGCAGTCGCCGCATTCGAATCATTCTTCCAAGGCTGGCTTGTCCGACAAGAACACTACCTCGACGAACTCCTCTCCTCCCAACAAAACTCCCACGAGTCCCATGACTCAGACCTCACCGAATTAATCTCCCGAGTCCTCTCTCACTATCAACACTACTACGAAGAAAAATCCAAACTCGCCAACCGCGACGTCTTCCTCGTCTTCTCTCCTACCTGGTTCACCCCCTTCGAGCGGACCTTCTTCTGGATCGCTGGCTTCAAACCGGCCCTAACATTCCGTCTCGTCAACAACGCCGTTACTGATTTAACCGACGAGCAGAAGCGGAGGCTGGGGGTTTTGGTGAGCGAGACCAAGGCCGAGGAAAGGGAATTGGGGGAGGAGTTGGCGAGGATACAGGAGAGCGTCGCGGCACTGCCTATTGTGGAGCTGGTGAGGAGGGAGGGGAGAGGTGGCTTAAGGGACGGGGAGGTTGACGAGGCGGGAGAGGTGTTTGAGGCCTTGAGGGCGGCGATGGAAGGGGTGGTTGGGAGGGCGGATTTGCTGAGGACGAGGACGGCGGAGAAGGTGGTGGAGGTGCTGAGTCCGGTGCAGAATGTGAGGTTTTTGACAGCGGCGACTCAGTTGCAGCAGAGGATTAGGGTTTGGTTGGGGGTTGCAGAAGGAAGAGGAGAGACGGGGATCAATTGGCAGTGGGTGGTACTGGTAGGCCGTTTTTTATGGTTTGGTTGGACTGTTGGAGGCCTTTGTTCTTTGTTTGTTTATTATAGAAAAGTAAAATTTGGAAGAGAATTGAATTGAAGAAGAAGAAGATGTAGAACAATCAAGAACACGATCTCTATCTTTATTTCATTTCTGGTTTTCTGGAATTCAATCTTGTCTTCAGCGCCTTTTGGCGAAGAAGGTCTATATACCACAGACCTTAACCGCCTTTTGGCGAAAACACACATCACTAGCTATAATACAAAAACAACACAATACAACTGAAAAGGCTATTCAATAGTTACAATGACTGGCCTTAATGGCTATGACTTACAGTCCCCCGCAAACTCATGGGAGTAGAAACTACCATGAGTTTGGCCTTTAACCAGCAGAAACGAGCAACATCAAGAGCCTTAGTAAAGATGTCGGCAAGTTGAGCCTTAGTCCCAATGTATTTAACCAAAATCTGCTTCCCCACAACTTTCTCTCTAATAAAATGGTAATCTACCTTGACGTGTTTAGTACGAGCATGGAAGATGGGATTAGAAGCTAAAGCTATTGCAGATTGGTTGTCACACCAAAGAATATGGGGAACAGCAGGAGTAATCTGTAAATCAATCAAAAGTTGATGCAACCAGGTGATATCAGCAGCACACTGAGCTAGAGATCTATACTCTGCTTCTGTGGATGAACGTGCAACAGTGTGCTGCTTTTTAGAGCACCAAGAAATAAGATTGGTACCCAAAAAAACACAAAAACCAGTCGTAGATCGTCGATCAAGATGATTACCTGCCCAGTCGGCATCAGAGTATGTTGTAAGTGTGAGGGAACTAGGAGTAAACAACAGCCCTTGATGGATAGTACCTTTAATATATCGCAAAATTCTCTTGACTGCCACAAAATGACTCTGAAGTGGTGCATGCATATGCTGACAGGCATAGTTGACAGCAAAAGTAATCTCAAGACGAGTTAACGTAAGATATTGAAGGGAACCTACAGTGGTTCTGTACCAATGAGGATCTGACATAGGTGGATCTGGATCCAGAACTGCAGGTTTGACAGATGCAGGTGAAGGGCTTGGTTTGCACTCTATCATACCAGATTTGACAAGTAAATCTGTGGCATATTTGGTTTGTGAAAGTATCACATTAGTGCCATGAGACAACACTTCAATGCCTAAGAATAGCTGAGAGGACCCAGATCTTTCATCACAAAACGTGTGCTCATAATTTGGATTAACTCAGAAATAAAAGCATCATCACTACCAGTGAGAATAATGTCATCAACGTACACTAACACTAGTGTAATAGCATTGCCCTTGTGAAGCACAAATAAGGAGGAATCAGCCTTGCTAATCTGAAAGCCATGATCAAGAAGAAACCCAGAAAACATGGAAAACCAAGCTCTAGGGGCCTGGCGAAGACCATATAGGGCCTTGTTTAATTTACAAACATAAGAAGGATGAGAAGCATCCTTATAACCAAGAGGCTGCCTCATGTAGACCTCTTCATCAATGACCCCATGTAGATAGGCATTGGTAACATCAAGTTGTCTCATAGATCACTGATGATGCACTGCCAAACTTAAAACAACTCTAACAGTAGGTTGTTTAATTACTGGGCTGAACGTTTCAGAGAAATCAACACCCTCAGATTGCTGGTTACCATTTGCAACAAGTCTAGCCTTATATCTAGCAACTGAACCATCAGAATTCCTTTTGATCTTAAAAATCCATTGGCAACCTATAATATTTGCATCAGGAGGAGGTGGAGAAACAAGTGTCCATGTGCCTTGGTTGACAAGAGCAGCAAACTCAACTGCCATAGCCTGTTGCCAAACAGAATACTTGATCGCTTCAGAAAAATGAGTGGGTTCACTATTTGGGAAAGAAGGATCAGAGGATACAGAAAAAGGCAAGAGGGTGTTTGGGCTTATAGATCCCATCTTTGGATCTGGTTTGCATGGGATGTGTGTTAACAACTTGAGAAGAAGAAGACACAGAATGAGAAAGAGGTAATGTAGTAGAAATTGCAGGAACATCAGAGATGGGAGAGACTTCAGAAGTAGAAAAAGAATTAGCAGGAACAGAATGAGATTCTGAAGTGACAGGAACTAAGATAGACTCTGCAGGAGGTGAATTAGAAGAGATGATAGGAGAGGAAATAGAAGGAACATGAACAGATACAGGAATATCACTAAAATCTGTAAGAGGAATAGGAAAAGACACAGACGAATTAGACATAATTAGAGATGCTGACAAGAGCTGTAGAAGACACAGCAGAATGATGTCCTTTAGAGAAGCTCAGAAGAGGATAGAGACCCTGAGTGCATGGTCCCTTGTATAGGATTCGATGAGTAATCTTGTCCTGGATGACAAGACCAGATGAATCAAAGATAAGTACACACTGATTATCTTTTGAAAACTGATGAACTGAAAGTAAATTGTGTGTGATACTAGGTGTGTGAAGAATTTGTGACAGTTTGAACTGAGAATTAGGTGTAGACAACAGACCTTGACCAGTATGAGTCACTTGCAGCTGATTTCCATTGCCAACCAAGACTCCATCACCCATGGTGGACACCTGAGGATGTTCAATATTCTGCAGGTTATGAGTGACATGTGCAGTAGCACCACTGTCAAAATACCACTGATTCCCTTTACTTGCATCTGAGAGAAGAACAGTTGATGGTTGAGACTGTGGATGAGAAGAGCTGCCTGTAAAACCTCCAAAATATGCTTGTGCATTAACAATTGGTGCAGTCACTTGAGAATTCATCAATGGTGCAGAAGGAACATTAGTAAAAACACCACTTGGTACTGTAAACTGAACATTTGGAGTTAAAGTCTCTGGTTGCATTCTGTTGTTTTGAATCTGAAAAGTCTGAAACTGAGATTGAGACGGTTGAAAACCTTGATATTGTGGTTGACTTACAAACTGTGGTTGAGTCACAAACTGTGATTGTCCCATTGGCTGTCCCACAAACTTTGTTCCTCCTTGTACACCATTGGGAAAACTATAATTTTGTCCAAGAATATGACTACTACCTTGAAAACCAGGAGAAGCAAAACCATAGGAAATCTGTTGAGGTCCTTGAAAACCTCCTGAGTTCTGTGTATTCCTCCACTGTTGATTACTATTCTGATCTCTATAGTAGCAATAGTTGGTGGTATGGTTATTCCTCCCACAAATGTCACAGGGTTGTCTCTGAAATCTAGAACCACGATTAGTGTTTCTACCTCTGTTGTAATCTCTAACTTGTTGCTGAGGAAAATATTGTTGGTGAGGATAAAACTGCTGTGAGGAAGATTGTGGTGCACTTTGTGTCTGAGGTTGTACTTGAAAGTGAACAGATGAAGTATTTCCTGGTGTGATAGTGTTATGACTAGCTCCTGATGTAACATGAGGTGTAATTAGCACAGTTGAAACCTCATCCTTGTGATCCTTAGACATCTGAAGTTCTTCCCCATTCAACATAATTACCAACTCATCAAACGTCAATAATGTTTCTCCTCTAGTCCTTATGCCAGTTTTGAATCCATTGAAAACTGGAGGTAATCCATGAAGTGCATGAAACACCAATTCTTCATCAGACAATGGACTTCCAGCACCAGCAAGTTTTTGTGCATACGATTTGATTCCATCAATATAGCTTTCCATTGTTGAAGTTTTAGTATGATTATAGAGACTACTTCGTAGTTCATGTATGTGAGATCTAGAAACGGAATTGTATCGACTGCCCAAAGATGCCCAAACTTGATAACTATGGCGTAACCCTAGCACATAGGATAGAGTAGTTTGGGACAGAGAAGCAGTTAAACATGATAAAATCTGAGAATCGATGAGTTTATACATAGCAAAGTCAGGATTTGATACCATCTCTCCAGTAGCATTTCGAACCTGTGTAGGTGGTACTGTAACAGATCCATCAACGTAATCGAGATAACCATTTGCATCCAACACATTTTCGACTTGTGTTTTCCACAGAAGATAATTCGAAGCATCCAGCTTGATATTGACCAAAGAATGAAAATTAGAAACAAGAAATGCTAGTGCAGGAGGAATTGTCACCGTTGCTGTAGCCATTGTTGATTTCAAAACCCTAATCGAACAAAAAAAATGCAGTATAAACAGATATTGTGTAGAATCGTTTGACTCTCTAGGATCGTAAGACTCTCGTCTTGTGCTCTGATACCATATAGAAAAGTAAAATTTGGAAGAGAATTGAATTGAAGAAGAAGAAGATGTAGAACAATCAAGAACACGATCTCTATCTTTATTTCATTTCTGGTTTTCTGGAATTCAATCTTGTCTTCAGCGTACAGAAGAAGAAGGTCTATATACCACAGACCTTAACCGCCTTTTGGTGAAAACACACATCACTAGCTATAATACAGAAACAACACAATACAACTGAAAAGGCTATTCAACAGTTACAATGACTGGCCTTAATGGCTATGACTTACATATAGAAAAGTAAAATTTGGAAGAGAATTGAATTGAAGAAGAAGAAGATGTAGAACAATCAAGAACACGATCTCTATCTTTATTTCATTTCTAGTTTTCTGGAATTCAATCTTGTCTTCAGCGTACAGAAGAAGAAGGTCTATATACCACAGACCTTAACCGCCTTTTGGCGAAAACACACATCACTAGCTATAATACAGAAACAACACAATACAACTGAAAAGGCTATTCAACAGTTACAATGACTGGCCTTAATGGCTATGACTTACATTTATACCGTTTTTCCTTTTATTTGCGCGCACCTCATTAATTTCATTCTCAATTTGCGAGTCCATCTTGGGAGATTGTGAAGTTTCGCACCCGGGATCCGGTGTTCCACTTTTGGTGTCCTACCCTCCAATGCATGACACGTGTCTCCTCCTCCTAAGTAACTTTAACACTGTTAAGGACGCTAAACTAATTTTCCTCTATTTAAAAAAATCCCATTTTTTAACTTTGGTGATTCAAATTTTGTGAGGCCAGAAAAAAATTGATTCAAATGCCAAACACGTTTATGGGCAAAGTTCAATGCTGTTCTGGGTAAATATCAACGTTAGGATTCAAATATTTAATAGGTGACAAAGGAAATACAAGTAATTGGTTTACAATGTGAAGCAGAATCTATAATGGTATTGCTGCTGTACTATTGGTTGGTTTACATCATTGAGTCCACGGAAGCGTTGCGAAAACTGAATGTACCCTAGTTTATGGTTAATTGAAGTTGTCAGAGAAGTAACATAGGACCCGATGAGGTGTTTGGGGATCGTTGCCCATAAAGTGTATTAGGCCTTTCTCTTAAAATGATTTATAGATGATTGTGTGGAGTCTATTTCGGATAAAAAATAATAATTTAAATCGCAAGTTATTCTTAAAATAATATCTTATGGGTTCTTGTAAAAACTTATTTCAATTCGATATCCATAAGGGCTTCTGAAAGTCCCTACAAATGCTGAAACAACCCTTACGAATATTGGATTTAAATAATTTTTTACAAGAACTCATAATAAATTCTTTAAAAAATAATTTGAAATTTGAATCAATTTTTGTGAGCCCCACAAAATTTGAATCACAAAAGTTAAAAAAATGAGAATTTTTTAAGTAGAGGGAAGTCAGTTTAAGGCCTAACGGGGTTAAAGTTAGTTGGGAGGAGGAGACACGTGTCATGCATTGGAGAGTGGGACACCAAGAGTGGGACGGCGGATCCCGAATGGAAATTTCGAACCCAGCGGTGTGTTTTGACTTTTGATGGTGGTCTGTTTGGAAAGGGTGATTTCCGGGACCAAGCTCCTGTCTGGTTAGCCTATCCTCTTTAAGTTCAAGTCCAGTTTTGAATCGTCCTCTTCAAGTTTAGTCCAGTTTTGAATCGTCATTAACCTAGTCGGGGACAAAGGTGATGGAAATCGTTGTTGTCTGTCGCCCCGCGGAGAAATACTCTTTCCATTTCGAAATGTTTAGAAAATGTAACACTTTCATGCTTTTTATTGTCCCATATAATTTGTCCATTTCGAAAAGTTATAAACAAAATATGTTAAACTTTTCATTTTACCCTTTTCTTTTGAACTCGAAATTTGAAATTAAAATTTTTAAGTACTAGTCAAAGTACACTGGAAGGGTAAGATTGGACACTTGGTCTTTGACACAACAAAATAATATTTCCCTCCTTAAAAGTTAGAAATCCGAAATGTGTAACATTTTGGGACGAAGGGAGTATGTCTTTCTAAAAATATTAGCGTGACAGAATTCAAAAGTTGTATCTAGGGGTGAGCACAAGTTGGTTTGGTCGGATTTTCATTAGGTTTGGTCGGGTCAAATTTGATCGGGTTGTAAAAAAAGGAACCGAAACTGAATCGAACTAACCCACAAACCGATCAGATTAGGTATGTCGGTGTGCGGTTCGGGTCAATTGGGTTAGTCGGTTTGTAGAGTCGAACCCAGAAATTAAAAACCAAAACCCAGAAATCATCAAGCCTAGAGTCGATTTCTCTAGAATCAAAAGCCAAATCCCACATAAAATAATCTCCAGAACATTAAAAACATCAAAAAATTTACAAATTAGGAACCAACTTAATGTGTTTTCTTTATAATCAGATCGTCATGGTGGAGCTGCAGACCTGCGGTGGAGGATGATGCGAGAGAGAGAGAGAGAGAGAGAGGGGTGGATGGTGGTTGGCATGGTGGAGTTGCTGGTGGTTGGCAACGGCGTGGTGGAGCTGCTTGGCAAGGTGCGGCCCTGGGTCTAGAGTAGGAGTAGGGTTCTGTTTTGATTTAGGCCTCTGAGAGTAAGATTTTGTGGCTCCAAATATGAGATTATGTGGCTAGAAGTATGCATCCTCATACGGATAGCCACAAAATCTCATATAAGTCCACAAAATCTCATATTTGGAGCCACACAATCTCATATCGGAACCGTGTGAATCTGGTGCGGACCGTGCGGACCTCATACGGATAGTCACATTAATCTCATATTGGAACACCAAATCTCATATCTAGTCTCACAAACTCTCATATCGGTAATCACAACAATAAATATTGGAGTCACAAACTCTCATATCGATACACACACTATCTCATATGGTCAATGGTCAAAGGTTGCACAAAATTCCGCATGGCATATGTGACGCAATCTCGGCTGTCCATACATATGGGATGCATACTGTACGCCCTTTCATACCTCTAGCCACAAAATCTCATATTTGGAGCCACAAAATCTCATATGGAGTAATTTGTAGGGGGTGTGTGCCGTAGCAACACTCATCAACAGCTTACACTCGAGGAAGCCATATCAATTGTGGAAGTTTAAAAAAAAACCGAATTTCCATACAAAATATTTGTATGAACCCGTATTATGCACATGATAACTTCAATTGTACACAATTAATGTCAATTTTAATCAACAAAATTCAGTTTGAGTTAAGGAAGTTTTTCAATTTATTTCTTCTTTCTCCACGCAAAAATATCAACCTATTGTGCAACCACAGAATTAAAAAACTTACACTACACATCATACTCATGCTGATATTGGGGTTTAAATACGTACATGTGTTCGGGGCTTGCTGTTAAAATAGCTTGAATGATTAAACTGATCCTCCCTTTGGTATTTTAAGTGTAAAATTTACTCCTTGTTCCTTGAGAACACTGACAAACACAAAAAAAAAAAATTCAGTTTTTGAGTAAATATGGTAAATTTTTTTCCTCAATAGCCGTCTAATTTTTTTCATCAATTCTAGTAACATTGAAATAATGTTTCTTTGGCAAACAAATATATTAAAAATACACCATTTTCAAATTCATGACTATTTCGGGGATTTAATAAAAATAAATATTGCATGAAGATGAAGAAACCTAGTTTGACTTAAAAATGGAATTAAAATTTAACCTAGCTTTTAATTAGGTATTATATAGAATGCGTAAAAAGCAATTACCTATAGAGTGGTTGGTGTTTTTTGGAAAGTTCTCACGTATGATGCATGATCTTACATTTGGACAACAGATGCATTGGACCCCAAAAAGAAATCACTTACAGCTCTGATGAAAACAAGAGTAATGCTAGAGACACTAATAGTGTACAATCTATTACACTAAATGTGCATGTGTCACTTTTTTAGTGGATGAATTTATCAATGTATTCAATAATGCATTAATGTGGTAGTGCCATGTGTACATGTAGTGTAATAGTTGGTGCAGTTGTTAATGCCTCTAGCATTCCTTTTAAAGCAATTTTCGGCAAACAAGTAGGCATCCAACTACTTGTATGAGAGTAATTTACTAACTGGTTTATTACTCTTCTTTTTGGCATTGTACCCATTTTTTTTTTTTTTAATCAAAACAGGATAGGGCGCAAAAAAGATAGAACAAGAATTTCTAAATTTAGGACGGTGATAGAAAATTTATGGTATTTCAAATTTAAAGAAGGAAATTTATGAACATCTTTGGTCGAATGGAATTTTGGCAAGTTCATTTAATGAGCGAAACTGGATGGAAATCACAATAGAAATTTCAGGATTTTTTCCCATCCAATTAGGTAATGATAAATGCGAAGCTTTGAAATTCTAATCTTCAAAATAAGGACATGGATTGAATTTCCCAATGAAAATGAGGCATGATTATTTTTTCTTCAAACTCAAAAGAATTATGGAAATGCCTATTTAGTTTTTGTAATATTTAGTTCTTTACAGCCCGTTTGGATGACGTAATAGACCCCTGACTAAATCATCCTTGTTCTCCTCATCCCTCTTCTATGCCATATCCCTTGTTTGGGAGCCATTTTCCTTCCCCGGATGAGACATCCACCTTCTCTGATAGTCAGGGTTCCCCCTGACTAAATATAAGTAGGGGGGAGGGGTGCTTGTATTTAGTCAGGGGAGTTGAGTGTTGCTGAATTACTTGGGTACCCTTCTTCTCTGTCTCGGATCCCAATTGGTATTACAGATCTTCAAAACTCAGCAACAAAAAATCACACCAAAAATCAGACCAAACTTGGACCCAAAAATCAGACCAAACTTGGACCTAAAATTAGATCACAAAATCAGATCTTGAACAAAAAAAAAGAGAGATTACCATGTTAATCTTCCACATCGTCGCCGTCGGACCCCAATCTTCATTGTCGACCCGGTGGTGATGGGCTTGAGGCCGAGCACAAAGAGAGAGAGAGAGAGAGAGAGAGAGAGAGAGAGAGAGAGAGAGAGAGAGAGAGAGATGGTGGACTGGTGGTGGTCGGCTCGGTGGCGATGGCGTAATTTGCAGAGAGAGACACAGAAGAATTGGTTCAGTGGGTTTCGTAATTTGCAGAAAAGGAGATGAATTGGTTCAGTGGGTCTTGTTTACAATGTCATAGTAAAGGTGAGGAAATTTTATATGGTGTGGCACATTGTTGTGTATTAAGCACAAATACAATTTCCCCCCCCCCCCCCCCCCCCCCTTTTTTGAACAAAAAAATATTACAATTAACAATTATAACTTTTTAATGTTGAGTAGTATATGAAATTAATTAATTTTAGTATTTATTTAATTATATAAATACATAATCTAATATATGCATTACCAAGGACATTAAAGTCTTTTAACATGATTTTACATCATTCACCCTCTTTATCTCCCTTTTTTTTATCCCTCATCCAAACCATGGACTATTTAATCCCTCTTTCTTAACTATCACATCAATGTGGGTCCACCCTTCTTATTTAATGCCCCCTACTATTTTATCACCCCTTACTATTTAATCCCTCTAAAACTAATACGTCATCCAAACAGGCCGTTAGTTCTCGAAAGGGCTCAATACATTGTAGCCAAATAAAAAAAAATGGTATATACTTGGTAATGTTTCAAAATCTAAAATTCAAATGGTAAGATTTCAAAATCATGAACTTAGATTTTATGAGCCAACGTAATCCCATTTCTATTGGGGGACTAGGTTGAAGGCGTCGTGCATAGCACATAGCACGACTTTTATGCCTGTTAGTTTAATTAATGTATTTTGCACGAATTGGCAAAGATTCAGCTGTGAGATGGGGGATAAGAGTGTCAATAATGTGCACAGATGAATTCGACAAAATAGTAGGACTTTATTTGCACTCAGTTTCTACAATTTCAAATAGCCATCCAACCAATGCTGCAGCCAAACAATCCCAAGAGATTTTAAGAAAGTACTGAAAATATCCTTCACTGACCAAAAGTCAAGCAAAATATACCAGGAACCCAAAAAAGTAAAAACAAACTCGAAACTTATGAAATCACCATATCAAGCAATAAAAGATTGTTTCACTGCCTCCCTCGTGCACTTGCACATGCAACATAAATCCCAGGTTTATCCCAATAAGACCTCTTCCTTAACCTTTGCTTCTTTTTTATTCTGTGTAGAACTATAGACACCAGGTAGATAACTAACTTCGGAGCCATCCTCTTCATTCCCTAAACAAGCAGTGATATGAGAAGGAACCAACCTTCACAGCCCTTTTTTGTTCAAATTTTGGAACCCCGCATCATCAAGATGCTCTACACTATTTACCCAAAAAAGATGCTCTACACTGTACCATTAGCCCCAAAGCAGACCAACTCCAAATCCCCCCCCCCACAGATAAGCTTTTGATCACCTAACCTTAATCTCCTCTATCTTAGCATCATTTATGCAAAGTCAAACAAACAAGATCATTTCCATTCGCATCTCCTTCACTCAATATGTAGCTAGCTCTGTATAATTCCTCTTCTAGCTAAACACAAAACATAAGCAAAACAGAATCCATCACTATAATCAATATAAGCAGCAAATCCCTACACACCGAGCCCTAAGTCGCATAATTCACACCAGAAGTTCATCAATTTTGGTTGCATGGGGTACACGAACCTGGACCGCAGACAGCCACTCCACTGGGCTCGCGTTACTTGTTCTCTACATCAAGGGCTCGTCGATCCTACCAAGAAACCAGACTAAATCAAACCCAAGGCAACGATAAAATTGAAATAAACGCAAACAAAAGTGTACGCAAGGATGTGACAATATCCAAAATAAAAAGTGAAACACAAGACATATGAATTAAACTAATGACAGGAGCAGCAGTAGCTTATTTTCTAGTTAAGATCTATAGAGACAAGGATATCCAATCAGCATGGTTGTTTGACTAACTTGAATCTATTGGCTCAAAGTGCATGTAACCAGACAACACGTAAAATGATTTAGCAACTGTTTTTCCTGTACTTGGATTTTAAATTAAATAGTTGAGCTAGTTACTGGATCTTTTTTTAATAGAGTTTTTTCCTCTAAGGTATTAAACCACGACCTTTTTTTTCATAGAGAAGCATCTAAGTTTCCCTAACTTCAACTAAAGAAAGATGTTGAAATACACATGCGTGTATATTCAGTTCTAGAAGAACATGTAAGTGAAGCACTTAATATTTCGACACTGCTAATGATCTTTCTAATAAGATTGTTGGGTTGTCAACATCTATCGACATAACTTTTCAAGTTTCATCATATTCTACACGAACTAATGGCTTTTAGGAATGAAGCTATTGATTCATGCATACTGTACACACCCCGATTTTGACCCGAGAAACTTATCAAGCATCCCCAAGGATGAAAATGCCCGATAAGCGCACGCAGAGCTTGATTGTGAACTCGGAAACCCCTCCTAAACCTCTTCAAAATAAACCCAATGCTACACCATCTTCTAGTACATTCAAAACCCTCTTTATTGATATATAATATGTCCCAATCCATTTTGAAATGAGGGAGATATGCCCGTTTTACCAAAACGATTCATTTTTCCGACCTTCTGAGGGTAAAATGGTCATAGATTTTGATGTACAAATCATCTTGGGTTCAAACCACTTGGGTTAGAGAGTAGACTTGACAAGCTTTCCAACTCTTCAAACCATGCACAAAACGGAGTTCGGTAGCACCTGGAATAGTCCTGCAAAGTTTGGAATTTTGTGCTGGCTCCTAATCCAGGCGCCTGGATTCCCTATTCCAGGCGCCCGGACTCACTCCAGATACTTGATCCCCAAGGTGAAATGAGTGGGGAGGAGCGTCTTGGAGAGAGTGGAGGGAATATAGGGTACCCTATTGCCCCCTAACCTTGACCCCTAAGGGTTCAAATGGCTCTTTTTGAACCTTATGTTGCCTATATAAAGCCCCTCATCTCTCTCATTTGGAGGAGGATCAACCACACTCCTTTCCCTACTGTTATGCTGTCTAAATCTCTCCAGAAAACTGATCCTAATCCAGCTACTCTCCATTCTCATTCCTCTCAAAGCCAATAAATCAATTTTCACCATCATCCCCAAACTAAGAATCACTCAATCCTTTGTTCATTCAAAATCAAATGCTTGAACCCAAACCCATACTATACCAGTAGCACATTTCAGTCCTTACAACCATCAAAAATCACCAAAACCAAACCCAAGTTCATCAAATCAAGTCTTTCAAGGTAGACTTTTCTACCAAAATGCTCAAATAGGCCTTGAGGGGACACCATCCAAGCTCTTACTAGTTCTTCATACTAGTTAAGAGTTTGAAAAGGTTTCAAATTACACAAAAATGGAAGCTCTCCACCTGCACCTGCATCAGCTCCAGGCGCCTGGAATAGCCTAATGCAGGCGCCTATATCCAATCCAAGCGCCTGGATCATTCCAATATGGGCGCCTGGACTCCATTCTCCTTGCTGTATTTCTTGTTTTCTTTATACTCCATTTAATCATTCGAAGCATTAATATGTCATTTGTGTTTGTTGTTAACACTGCATGGTCTAGATGGTCACTTTAAAGTATGATTGATGACATTTTGGAAGTAAGTTTATGTTCAAAAAGGAATTTTGCATTTTAATTGGAGACTGCATGATATTCTGCTGAGTCACATTCCAGGTGCCTGCACTTGAGCAATCTAGGCGCCTGGAATCACCTCCTCTAGGCGCCTCACCTATTTCAGGCGCCTCACCTATTTCAGGCGCCTGGACCAGCTAAGTCCAGGTGCTCAGTTTGCAATCCAGGTGTGCATAATGTGGTGTTCGTGGGTCCATTTTGGGATCTTTCTGAGTCATTTAGTCACCTTTTCTTGCATTTCAATGGGAGAAATATCATTTTCATACATTCATAACATTTAGCATATGTAACCACGCACATCATTTTGGTCTTGTAAATGCATTCACGTGCTCCCGCATGATTTTGTGAATAAAGTCCATCCAAACAATGTTTTCAAAATTTCCTAAACATTGAGTAAGGACTGGTAATCATGTCGGGCGAGTGGGATGCTTTAAATTCCTTCCCCTCTCATAACCTAGCTCCCGGACCCAAGAAATCTCATTTTAAAAAGACCAGAAGAGTCACTTTTCAAATGGTTTCTCGGGAATGGTCCTCAAACCCGAGTGGCAACTCCATCAAATCATTTTCCAAACCGCAACCATTTTCGTGGACATTTCCGCGAGGTGTTCACAGATACGAGGACAAAAAATGTTGAAATCTCAAACTCTGTTTCCAATAGATGCATTCTATATCCTAAAAAAGAACAAAATCATCTCATAATTCAAGGCTTGCTTATCAAAAGTTTTGGTCTTGTTTTCTTTTTTGCTTAAAAAAATAAGAATATTCAGAAACCCCGTTTGCAGTTGGTATTGAACTTTGAGTCAATCTTATTACTCATATTTAACTCAGCTTTAGGACTCTATCCAACATCTAGGCCTTTTCCCATAAACAAAAACATTTGTGTGTTATCGTGTTGAAATCTAAAATTGGATACTACAGCAAGGCGTGATTACTTGTATTCTTGGTAATGATTTTCTCTCCAAATATCATTTTTCCAAGTCTTTTCATTTTGATTTATTCCCCTCCTAGATGAGGAACAATAGGGCAGGAAGAGAAAGTCATAGCTTCCTTTTTTCTCTTCATATCCACATGGCTCAAACAAATTACTTACATTTCCAAGCATAAGCAAATCTAATTGAGGTGGATTGAAACCTATTAGTGAGTTACCTTTCTCGCCAATATAACCACGTTTATGGAAGCCTTTCTTGGTCCAACACTGCAAAAGGACTCTATTTTTGGGAGGAAAACCTTTTTCATTGTTGAATACCAGCAAAGTGGCTGAAGCTCCGGAGGCTGTAAATCCTGAGAAGTTATGACAAACTCCAGTGACAGTTGTACCCCTTCCAAAGCGATACAACTTGGAAAAATAACAAAGTCAGAATCATAACATAGGGTATCAATAGCTCTTGCAAAAAAAAAATAAGAACAAGAGAACCCATAGAAGATGGTCAAATTTTACTTCTTTCCCGCTTGCACATGCACATTCGGTTGTGACCAGTGACTACAACTGAATGGAATTTTTTTCTCAATCTATCAAACATGAGAACATTCAAAAGTTTCAGTTTCTCCACTTCTCGTTTCTTACTATTTGATCATCAACCATAGAAAAATACGGAAGAAAATGGACTAAAAAAGTAAAATACTTAGATAATCTTGTAAACATCTTCTAACTTTGAATCCGGTGAAAACTTATAGTTACAGGTTAAGAAAAGCGTCGAATTTTATTACATTTGGATATTTTTAAAAGACAAGCATCTGCACGATGTCAACGACTGGAATAACAAATCAATCAGCTGCAATTATATGAAAACAAAGGACCTGGGTCAAATCCAATCACAGATTTCCTACTTTATGTCTTGGTAAAAACGTTTAAACTTTTAAACAGTTATATCACTTAATTATACGTGGTTTAGCAGCTTCAGTTCACAAATGGTGTGTTTACTTTCCCAGTTTTTCTACAACTCAACTAAAGACTATGTCAAACTAGGTTTGGGTTTTTTCCCCACAAAAATAAAATGAAACCCCAAAATCGAAAACCCCCAAATTTAAAACCCTAAAATTAGCTCAGATCTGTGAAATGAGTTACTACCTTCTGCCATGGCGGCAACCACGGTTGCCCATAGGCCCTCCGGTTGCCCTGCCATGGGTTGGCTCCTCCTTACCCGATCATCATAGCGAATATCCAAACCGTAGCCCTAAATTCGAGATGCAAACTCAAAGATTGAAATCCGAAATTGAAACCCTAGGTCTGTCAAGTTCGAAACAAACCCTAGATCGAACCAGAGAACAAGAGAGAGAGAGAGAGAGAGAGAGAGAGAGAGAGAGAGAGAGAGAGAAACCATAAAAAATCGGCCTAGGTTTCGATTGCGGAGTTATCGATTTCGTCTTTTTTCGCGATTCTTTCTCCCTTCTTCTCTCCACACACACTCTCTCTCTCTCTAGCGTAAAAACTGAGAAGAGGACACAGAGGGTAAAAGTTTGGGAGGGGTATTAACAAACGCAAAAAGACGGTTAAGGACAACACAATCCGTATAAACCACCAAAAAAACAACAGAGGCCAAATGCCATCAGGGGATAAAATCATCCAAATTGGCATGCCAAAATTGAAAAAACCCTCTCATAGAGGTGCTTTTTGGGTCTGGATATTGTGACCCAAAAATGAAAAGAGGAACGAAAAATGGAAACAAGGGTTCAAACAGAGCCAATTCCCAGCAAAAATTGGTGACCCAAAATGTACGGGGAACAAATCCTCGTAAGCCTGGATCACGTGCTTCCTTGATTCAACCCTAGATATGCAAGACAGAAAGAGGGTTAGAGCACCTTTGTCTCTCGTTGGCAAAGACCCTCCGATGCCTAAGTTAGTATCTCGTACTATAAACTCTCAAATCACAATGTGTATGAAAAGGGTTTCTCCGCGTACGTTTTGTCATGTTTGTTGTCTTGTATTTATAGGTGTGGATGTCTTATGAGTTTAGGCATCTCGTGCCTTCTGTTTCCTACTTACTTTAGGAATCCTGTTCCCAATAGGACTTTCCTATTAGGCATCTATCTCCAAATACTGCTAGATCACGTTTAGCAGCATTGCTCCTTTCCATATAGGACACTTCCCTATATGGGGCTCACTCCTAATCACATTAGGACTTCCCATATTTATCCCTTATTTTACGGGATTGCTCCATATCTCATAAGGAACCGCCACAGAGTGTTCTGGAATGTCTCACCACCTTATTCGTGGCGGTGCCGTGCTTCCACATAGCTCGGCATGACACGTACATAACTCAGCTACTCACGCCGAGCTGAGTCTATGTATTCCAGAATGTCGTTCCAACTATGTTCGTAGCCTACCTAGCTCGGCAGGTTTAGGGGTATCCCCTTGTGACTTACACCGAGCTAGTACATCCTAGTGCGTTTAATTTATCTTACCATACTGACCTTATTCATGGCCAGTACAGCTCGGCACAGGGCTAGGGCTTCCCTATGTGGTGCCGAGCTACTTACCCCTCTTGTGGTGAGTGATAAAGGCACGTGCTATGCCCTTTATTAGGATAATCATATTTTACCCACTCCACAAAAAAACTTCAAAATTGCGTCGTTTTGATGCACAACACTGCACACAGCAACTAGTGCGCAACACCACCCTGTCCTTCTTTTAACGATTTCAATTGCCTTTGAGAAACCTCAAAGTAAAGGGGTGTTGGCTCCTGTGAAATCCTGTGAGTGTAGTTCTGGTGAACATCACTAAAGAGTGGACTAAGCAATTAGCCGAATCACTATAAAAATTCTTTGTCTCATCTCTTGTTTATTTTCAGTACTTCATTATTTTCCGTTGGATTAGCTAATCCATTTGCTTACAAAGAAAAAATTGTGTATTGTAAGAGGGGAAAAACTAACGAAGTTATTTCTTTACTCTTATGAGATCAAATCCTCTTCGAATGGAGCGACCTCGATCCTGCAGCACGAACAAACTGTCAGAGCACCCCTGCCTCTAGGCGGCAAGGGCCCTTCGATGCTTAAGTTAGCACAGACGAACTGGAGGATAAGCTAAATGAGTGTATGAATATGAGAGTAGGTTAATGCATACCTCTAACGTTTAGGGGTCTTCTTATATAGACGATTATTTTGCATTTGCATTCCTTGTGGGGTTCTTCTTTGTTTGGAATCCTTCCAAGCTTATGATTCTTCCTTATTGGGTAGTGTAGCCTGCATGATTCTGGATTCCTTACTCGATAAGGATTCTTGCCAAGATGGCCACTTATTGCTCGTTCGGAGTTTTACCCTTCACTGGAGTTTGCTCCTTATTTGGTAAGTTGACTGGCTTTCCATCTCTGAGTAAAATTTGTGCTTATCTTCGCAAGCTTAACTGATTTTGGGAATATCTTTGAATATTCCCTCCTTTCCTTATCTTCGCAAGGAAAGTATGCCGCTAGGGTTTATCCCATGCTGGGCCGTTTCAACTGCAATGTCTGACGAATAGGCTAATTAGAGCCGATACTGAGTTGTGGGCTTGGTGGTCGTCCGCGCTTCATTCCATGCTATTTACCACGTGCATGGGCACGTGGTAGCTTCGACGAGCTTGTGTGTACGTCCTCTATGGTTTCAGGAAAACACCCCAAACATGTATTACAAGATCCAAACCTACTCACCCCCCCCCCCCCCCCCCCCCTCTAGGTTGGAATATCATTAACTTTTACAAAGATTTTAAAACAATATTTAGTCTGAAATCATCTACTCTTGATTACTCCACAAAGCAATCTCCATTGGTGGAGAGTTAAATTTGTGTTTCTATCTGACATAAAAGTGTAAAAAGTGGGACTCAATTATGTGAGTTTAAGTTTTTGTTAGGTAATTTGTTCAGTTTTGTTCCAATAGTGTAACTAACATTGTGTTAGAAATGATTCCCTTAGTTTTTTTTGTTTATTTTTCGGTCCTTCTACTTTTACATACATGGTGAGAGCCTTCCCCCCCCCCTCTCTCTCTCTCTCTCTCTCTCTCTCTCTCTCTCTCTCTCTCTCTCCCCCCCCCCCCCCCCCCCCCCCCCCCCTCCTCCTCCTCTTCTTCTTGCTACATCACACAGAACAGTTGGCTTCTAAGTTTTTTTTTTTGTTTCTGACTCACTTTAACCACAACTTAATTACACTATTGAAAGCCCACAAAACACTAACAATAACTAACTGGGCTAATATCTGACCTAAATCATTTTTTAACTCCATCATTGGAGATGGCCTAAGTCTACCAAACACACACAATGGCATACATAATCAAGAAGGCACAAACGCGCTATTCGCGTATCTACATCACATTAATATGTGACGATTATTTTCACCTCAATATCTTGGTTTTGTAGTCCTACAAAGCAAATCTTTGATATGTTTTATCAGGTAGCTTGGTTGAAATCTTGGGGATGGCTTATTGTGTGTGGTACTACAAAGCAAATATAATCTAAATCTATTTTAAATGGATTGCTAATTTTTTCATGGTTGATCTCTAATTGGTAACGCTCACTATTCTATTGCACCTTTCGAACCTGGGGTGCGTATTTTTTCCCGATTTGGATTTTGGAGGTGGCCTTTTTTTTTTTTTTTTGATAACCGAGGAACAGCCCTACAACAGGCCACTAATTGGACCCACTGCACGACCCAAACCTCGGAGGGAGCTGGCGCAACCCACACCAGTCACGGCCCCCCACTTAGCACAGGTACTCACCCTGCGGGGAATCGAACTCCTGACCAAAGGGACTACCCCTAAAGTCAGGCACTCGCCCTAATCGCTGGGGCAACCCCTTGGTGTGTGGTGGCCTTTTTTGTTCTCCAAGGATGGTAAGGAATTTGGGCATCAAGAGAGAGATGTAAATCATTTTTCATTGCAATTTGGGCATCACAATGGAGAAATATGGGAAGAAATACTTTAAAGCAATATAGGGTGTTAGTTTCTATAAATTGTTAACTTGCAACCACTTTAGTATACTTGGATAATGATGTTTCTATTAAGGAAAATTCTACAATACACACTCCTTAAAGGTGTGTACAATATGCACCCATTGTGTGTTCCATATTGTGCCACCTCATTGGCAATCGTAACATTTTTTAGTGTTTCGTAACTTTTTCAGAAGTATGATTCGTAACATTTTCTATGATTCATAACATTTGGTGCGTCTCGTAACTTTTGTACAAAGAATTTGTAACTTTTATTAAAATTCGTAACTTTTGTTTATTGATTCGTAACTTTTATAGGGATGCATATGATACACACCCAAATAAAGGGTGTGTATTGTAGCCATTTCCTTCTATTAATTGTCTGTTTATATACCATATCACTATTTGAATAATGATGTTAGGACTTAGGATGGCAAGATTAAACAAACTTGAGTTTTCGACCAGGTTACTTGACACTCCTATCCGATTTAATGGAAATTAGTTTTCCCAGGCAATGCATTGAAGTGAATTTTATTGACGTTACTCTTGTCGGACCGCTTTTTCACCATCTCTTCTAAAACCATTTGGTATTAGGAAGAGTTTCAATTAAGTCTTTTATGGCATTTGACATCGCACCCGCAAGTCTATTTTTGGAACGTCACAAAGAGTGGTCTTGTGTAACCAAATCCATGGGGCACTCCGAGCCCAACAGTTAAAGATCAAGACATGGAGGAAGATATACCTTATAACCGAGGATATGTTGCACCATGAAAGATTTGACTGGGATATCAATGAATATATAGTGACGGCAGAAGAGAAAGTGTGGGAAGATTACATCGGAGTAAGCCACTATATCTTTATAACAATATTTTTTATTAATTTATTTGAAATAAAAAATTTGTCTGATTCTAGTCTTTAAGCATTTGCAGATTGATCCACGAGCAGTGCAATTTTCATATTTCAATAGATGGAACCATTGTTTTGGGAGTCATTGAATGGGAATGCTAAGTCGATGTCTTGTCGTATGCCATGTGGTATTGTAGATTTGTAATGTACTATGAATGAATAATGACATTTTAAAGTCCAAAAATTTGTGGGGCACTTAAATAATCATCCTTTTAGTCACTTGAAATTAGAAAATCATCCTGAGCCTATTTGAAAGTTATGTTTCCATCCCGATATTCAAATAAACCCTAAAATGCCCTTTATATATAATTATATAATTGTAACATATTATTAAGGGATTGAGGACTAAATTAAAAGCTGCATATATGGGCGGTAGGTAGTGGACCATTTTCAAAATTATGAGGTCCTCTACTGTAATTAAGGGATTGGGGGATAAAACCCAATCCCACATTTTACGTTTAGTTGTCATCCTCATTTTAAAACCTAGAAAGAAAATTTTGTAATGCCATAATTCAGAACCCAATCTTCACCCCAGCGGTCCTTGCTCCCGACTAACTTGACGTCATCTCCTCGGCATCCCAAATCATCGCCCTCTTTGTCCCAAATCATTGTCCCAAGTCGAAGTCGACAAAATTCCAGAGGTTATTAGAGAACAAACCTCAGGTGCAAGCAAGAGATAATAAATTTGGGTTTGCATTTTCTCTTTTGCGTTTTAATTTGGGTTTGATTTGGGTTTCTCTGATTTTGATCTACAATTTGAAGGATCAATACTACTAACCCCACCATCCCAAATCGACGTCGACACCCTGTTCCATAGACTTCTTCGTCGCGTTTCTCATTGTGTCCCGTCAAATTGCTTTATTGTTTGATAAACTCTATCCGTTTCCACTTTGTTGTTTGTGGACGGCGCCACACGGTGTATGATGGAAAGTTGAAAAATGATTGGGGTCGCCACCCGGGATTTATTTAGAAAATGATTTTTGTACCCGAGAAACCGTTGAAAAATAATTGATGACTCTCGTGCCGCTTTTAAAAAAAAAAATTGGTCTGCGAAAAGATTCTTTGGATTCGGAAGTCAAGTTACGATCGGGGAAGGTTTTGTTAAAAGTACCCCGCTCGCTTGGATAATTTCTGGTCTCTACTAAATATTTGTGGGATTTTTCAGAAAATATTTTATTGCAAAACTTTAACAGAAATATATAAACATGAACAATAATAATAAACAAGTAATTCACATAACCATAATGGAAATAAAATGAAATATATGAACTTGATGATGAATAAGAGAAACTGTAGAGGAGAAAAATCTGGGTATGCTATTTCCACGCCTCTATGAGATCAACAATATTCACTCTTCGTCGGAACCCTAGCACTGCAAGACAATAAACGGTTAGAGCACCTTTGCCTCTCGTTGGCAAAGGCCCTCCGATGCTTAAGTCAGTATCACGTACTAGGAGGAAACGATAAAACACGTAAAGCATGTAAACACGAATTACCACGTACCTTTCTTCATGGGTATTGCACCTTATTTATAGATGCAGGGTGCTTGTTGTCCAAAGATCCTATTCACATCAGGAGTCCTTTCCTATATGGGACTCGTTCCATATAGAAACACAATCTTTATTCTACAAGGATTCCTTCCACGTTAGGAATCCTTGCCATTATCGGAATCCTCTTAAAGTTAGGAGTCCTTTCTCTTATGGGATTCGCCCTGTAAGGACTCGTAATTATAATTATTTTTCCGGAAATAAAGTTGGGGAAATGTGAGGAATTGATTAAAATATTTAAGTGATGATTAATGAGTGTATTTGATTGGTTGGGGCCTTGTGAAATACACAAGTCATTACGGGGACCGGGGGTGTGATTTCATTAAAGTAAATATATGTGGTGTAAGAGAGGAGAGAGACAAACACATCTCTCGCCTCCCAAAAAAAAACAGTCGGCTTCCCTCTCTCTCTCTCTAAACCTCCATTGTTGCTCATTTCTTCCACAAAATCCTCACAAAACTCAACATACCCACTCACCCATTGTACAAATCCTTCAACATTTGGTCTTTGGAACTTGATACCTTCTTATCTTGGCCTTGGAAAAGCTTGGTCTTGGTGATTTCTAGAGTTTGGAGAAGCCAGGCTTTACTCAACATCAAATCTAGAGCTTACACACTTGAGGTAGGAAAATTTCTAACTCTTCTAAGTGTAAATGTGGTGTATGTGTGTGTATAGTAAATTGATTGCTAATTTTTCCATACCTTGTTAATTTGCTTGAGAGAAAATCATCTCCTAGCTCCTATGTAGTTTTCCTCTTGATTTGGTAGATAACATATCCCATTGTTGCATACACCTTTGGCTTGCCTACAAGTTTCTAGTTAAACATGAAAATCTCCATAGAAATGGATTTGGTTTGATTTAGTTTGGTTCTCACTAAATTGTTGGTTAAATCTTTGAATTGGTGGTTGATATATCATTATTCCTTGCTTGGTTGATGTTTGAAACCCTCAATTTGACTTGGGTTGGAACCCCCTTCAATTGTGAAAGAGCTGTCAAATTTCATTTTTTTTTGCCTTCGGTATCCATACCACTCTTGGGAGGTATCCATACCAATTTGTCTGTTCCCAGTGCATCTGTATCCATACCAATTTCGGGGGTATCCATACCTTTCTCAAAAACTGTTCGTAGCCTTTGGTATCCATACCAATTTCGTGAGGTATGGATACCAAACATTCTGTTCGCTGGTTATGCATTTGTATCCATACCACTCTTGGGAGGTATCCGATTGACTTGTTTAGAAAATATTCCTTTGGTTTCCGATTGACTTGTTTGGTTCCTTAGTTGACATATCCACATCGTACACTTCATAAATGACCAAAATACCCCCTCCTAGACTATCTTTGTATGATTGGTCACTTTTCATTGATTTTTCGACTTATGCTTGACACATATAAACGGATAATGTGACGCATGAGTTATCTATGGGACTAAGTTGAACTTGTGATTTGAGAAGTGGTGATATGAGTATAAATTGAACGACACGGGGCCCGAAAGGGTATGCCTGGAGTGACATGAGGCCCAATGGGGTATGCCCGGAGTGACACGGGGCCTATATGGCATGCCCGAAGAATAATCAAAAGTTTAGAAAAGGAACAAGATGTATATGGTTAACGTGTGGATCACATGTGATGTGTCGGGTACAAGTTGGGTACAAAAGGCGAGAGTAAGTGGAATCTAGTTGTTTATGTGCTTTTTTCCCAGTCCTTAGACCAATCGAACTCTTTCTTAATTCTCGTTACAGGACTTGTGCTCTCTTGTCTATCATCCATATGCATTTCATTTCACTTAGATTTGTTAGACATTTCTGTACTGGGCAAGTAAGCTCATCCTTACAATTTCAGGTACCCACCTCGGAGCATGATCATGGAGTGCTTGGAGTGCATTCATGCATTATTTTGAAAGCTAAACGGAGAAGTTATTTGATCATCGTAGAACTTGTAATTTGTTGAGATGATTATGTAACTTGATTTAATTTCTTCTTTTGACATTGGGTTGTAAATTCTTTTAAAACTTATGTATTGTATATTTGGGGTTTACGGGTACCCTTGGACGATTGTATCTCGTTGACTATGACTCTTATATGTCTTATGTGGAATATGACGTGGTTCGTGGATTTGTTGACCATCCACGTGAGATTCTCTCAATGATTTGTCCTTCAAGTTTTTGAGGGCGTGACAACTTGGTATCAGAGCCTTAGGTTCGAAAACCTAGGTACCGTGGGGAGACTCGAATTCTCGGGGTTTAAAACCATTGCATAAAACTTTTACTATGTCATGTTTTCTCATACATTGTGTGTGCTTGTGTGACATTCATGAACATGAAGTATCATGTAGCATCTTGATAGTATAAATTACCATCTAGTGGAGTTGTGCACCTATGTTGGGAAGCGTTAGAGGGTTGAACCTCGTATGAGATTGTGTTGATCTTGATGATGAATCTTTCTTTCTTATATTCTTATTAGAGAGATGGCACCAAAGAGAAAAGCTACACGTGCTAGGGGTGCTATGGGGGGACGAACCACTAGGCGTGGTTGGGGCGGTAGGGTGCAAGATGAGGCTAGTGTTCATGATGAAAGGGCGGAGAATGAGGTGACTCCATCGGGGGAAGGTTCCGAAATTCAGCTTGAGCGACAAACAAAGGCTAGGAATGATAGGCGTGAGCAAGAGGTCAATCAAACCGGCCAACTAGCGGCCGAAATTGTGGCGGCCCTTGCGGCCCAAAATATATTGAAAACGCCATCTACGGGTCCGGACGCTAGGGAGAGCATGAAAGATTTCCGTCGTATGGACGCGCCAACATTTGATGGGGACACTAGTGACCCACTTAGGCCTAACCATTGGCTTGCCGATATTCGTAAACTTTTCACCACACTTGGGATTAACGATGACACAACTCGGGTAAATCTTGTGGCTTGTCAATTAACCAAGGACGCGAATGAGTGGTGGGACTCGGTCTTGGAACTTTGGAAGGATACGCGAAGATTGGAAAGAGCTCCAACTGATGCAAACCTGAGCTGCTGGCCATTACTTGGGGAGGATCTTGCTAATACTCCAGGTAATCATACTTTTTACTTGAACTTCATGTAATCTATAGCAAGGGCTGTTGCTATAGATACGTGCTTGCTTGCTTGCATTTGGATTATGCTCATTAAGTGGGTTGCAAGGGTTGTTGCAACCTACATTTTTACTTGCTTGCAATTGAATCTTCATGTTAAACTATAGTAAGGGCTGTTGCTATAGATTCTTGCTTACTTATATTTCCAGAAATCCAGTGGACATGATTGTTAATTTGCTTAGATTTGTTTGGTATCATCTGGACTGCTGTGTGCCTGATCAGCATCCACGATGTTGAGATTTCTGGCCTAGCCTTGGGGGGCTGTCCCATGGCATGTATTAGTCCCTTCTGGGAGGGGGCATTTCCTCCCTACACTAGCTGTTACACCTACTGTTAGGCCAACCTTTCTAGCAGTAGTAGATGAAACTCTGTATTTATGGGCTGCCAATCTCTGGGCAGACATCTGATTCTCTGGGATTGTAAGTGCCATTCCAAGCAATTTGCTGCTCCATCTCTTCCTCTTTCTTTTCTTTTTCCTTTTCAGCTGCTGCTGTTGTATACGCAGTGGTTGGCACCTTGAGGGTGCTCCAATTACGAACGGGTCATGGCGAAAATTTCTAAGGCTCAAGTGGTGTACCGTGAGTTGGAGTCTAATGTTCTGAATGCCCATGTATTGTAACAAAAGGTGGCTATAACCAAGTCCCCTTGCTGCCGTCAACAACAGCTTTCATCCATTCACAGTACAAGAGTTGTGTTCCCATTCAAAGTCCCAAGGGTTGCCTTATCAATCGTGCTATTTTGCGTGTTTCTCCGCTCTCTTTCCAAGATGGTCTAGAAACACCTAGAGTAATTTAAGTTATATGTTTGTATTTAGTTATCCCTCCCCAATGTTGCCAATGTGGCCATCCCTTTAAATTTCCTTTTTTCTTTGCTTTTCTTTTCTTTTCTTTTGTCCTCCCTGGGGTATGCCCCTTGTAGGCTGTATATTCTGTTGTCTTCTTTTTATTTCAAGCTTATTTACCCAAAAAAAAAAAAAAGATTGGATAGGTTGGTACGGGGTGTAGAGGAACCGGACGTTGAGAACATGACGTGGGCCGAGTTTGAGGCAATCTTTGAGGCTCAATACTTTCCGGAATCGCTCAAGGACCAATTTAGGGACCAATTTGAGAACTTGAAGAAAGGGGACATGTCTATTTCGGAGTACTCATTGAAATTCCAACAACTATCTCGTTTTGCGCCGGAATTGGTTAGCACCGAGGAAGGAAAGTGTAAGAGATTCTTGAAGGGGTTGGAGGATCCACTTAGGAGCCTAGTGATCGCATCGCGTTGCATTTGTATGTGCGTTGGAGTTAGAAACTGATAATTTGCACCCTCCATTGTTTGTTGATACACCCTTGGGCGGTAGGACACCACTTGATCGCATTTGTCGGGGTTGTGAGTTGGTCATTCTTGATCGTCGATTTGTGTTTGATTTCATTGTGCTAGACATGTCCGGGTTTGATATTATCTTGGGAATGGATTGGTTATCCACTTATCATGCTACCATCGATTGTTATAAGCGTCGGGTCCGCATTTGTACGCCGGAGGGAGGTTGTTTCGAAATTCTTTGGGGAACGTCGTGAACCAATTGAGCCGTATTTGTGTGGTCCGCATGAAAGGGAATCTATTTCATGTTTATTGGCTAGTTTGACACTAGATGAGGACTTGTCTATGCGCGGGGAATTGCCAAGGGTAGTTTGTGATTTCCCGGATGTGTTTCCGGAGGAGTTACCGGGCTTGCCACCCGATAGGGAAATCGAGTTCGCGATAGACTTGTTACCAGGCACCACTCCAATTTCTATGCCCCCATATCGCTTTGCACCGGCCGAGTTGAGAGAACTCAAAACACAACTTCAAGAATTGCGAGATTTGGGTTTCATTAGACCAAGTACGTCACAGTGGGGAGCACCGGCTCTATTTGCACAAAAGAAGGATGGGTCACTTCGCCTATGTATTGATTACCGTAAGTTGAACCGAGTCACAATTTAGAACAAGTACCCAATGCCTAGGATCGATGACTGTTTGACCAACTCCGGGGTGCCACGTGTTTTTCTAAGATTGATTTGAGGTCCGAGTATCACCAATTGAGGGTTCGTCGTGAAGACATTCCTAAAATCGCTTTTCGCACTCGTTATGGCCATTATGAGTTCGTGGTCATGCCTTTTGGCTTAACCAATGCACCCTCTACTTTCATGGACTTGATGAATCGAATCTTTCGGGCTTATCTTGATCGCTTCGTGGTTGTCTTTGTTGATGATATTCTTGTGTATTCTCCTTCCGAGGAAGATCACCAATCTCACCTCACCATCGTTCTTGAAATCTTGAGAGAGCACCAATTGTATGCTAAACTTAGTAAATGCGAGTTTTGGTTGTCCGGGGTGAAGTTCTTGGGTCATGTGGTATCGAAAGACGGGGTGTCCGTGGATCCGGGGAAGATTGAGTCAGTGTTGAATTGGGAGCGTCCGAAGATCGTCTTCGAGGTTCGAAGTTTCTTGGGTTTGGCCGGAAATTACCGTCGTTTTGTACTAGATTTCTCTCGTTTGGCGGCTCCGATGACTAGATTAACTCGCAAAGGGACGAAGTTCATATGGGATGACAAGTGTGAGGCAGCGTTTAATGAATTAAAGAAGCATTTGACTACCGCACCGATACTAATTGTGCCCGAGCGTGGAGTTGGCTACTCTCTTTATTGTGACGCCTCGCGGGAGGGACTTGGGTGCGTTTTGATGCAGAATGGAAAAGTTGTAGCGTATGGTTCACAGCAATTGAAGGATCACGAGCGCAATTACCCGACCCACGATTTAGAACTTGCGGCGGTCATTTTTGCTTTGAAAAGTTGGAGGCATTACCTCTATGGTGAAAAATTTGAAGTATTTTCGGATCATAAAAGCTTAAAGTACTTATTTTCACAAAAAGAACTTAACTTGCACCAACGCCGTTGGATGGAGCACATGGAGGATTACGACTTTGAGTTGCAGTATCACCCGGGGAAAGCGAATGTGGTAGCAGATGCGCTAAGTCGGAAACCGGAAATAGTGGCAAGTTTAGCGATCGATGAGTGGAAAATGATGAAGGACTTGGGTTTTTACGCGTTGCATTGTGAGGAGGTCCGTGAGGGAGTAACTTTATGTAATTTAACGGTCCAATCGACTCTATCTGCTCGGGTTATTGAAGCTCAACAAGCGGATGAGGAAGCGAACAACTTTCGGGTCAAGTTTCTTAGCGGGGAAGCACCGAATGGGTGGATGATTCACGCCGACCAAAGTATACGTTTCAAGGGCAAGTTATTTGTACCTATTGCGTGTCGGGATGAGATTTTACGAGAGTTTCACCATTCACCTTTAGCCGTGCATCCGGGTGGGACGAAAATGTATCATGATTTGCGAAGGCAATTTTGGTGGCCGAGGATGAAACGGGACGTAGCTATTTTTGTATCGCGGTGTCTTACGTGCCAACAAGTAAAAGCGGAGCATCAACGACCGGCGGGAGTATTACAACCATTACCGGTAGCCGAGTGGGAGTGGGAGAATGTGACCATGGATTTCGTGACGGGTTTACCGAAATCTTCAAGGGGGCATGACGCCATATGGGTTATAGTTGACCGATTCACCAAGAGCGCTCACTTTTTGCCGATCCAAGTCACCGATACGGTTGAGACACTTAGTCGCTTGTATATCCGGGAGATTATTCGACTTCACGGGATTCCGGTATCGATTGTGTCCGATAGAGATCCGCATTTTACCGCTTGTTTTTGGCAAAGTTTGCAAGCCGCGCTCGGAACAAATTTGTTGTTTAGCACCGCGTATCATCCACAAACCGACGGACAATCCGAGAAAACGATTCAAATTTTGGAAGATATGCTACGAGCTTGTGCATTAGACTTTCGGGGTAGTTGGGAGGATCACTTGCCGTTAGCCGAGTTTGCCTATAATAATAGTTACCAATCAAGTATCGAGATGGCGCCTTATGAGGCCTTATATGGTAGGCCATGTAGATCACCGGTGTGTTGGACCGAATTGGGGGAAGCAACGCTAGTGGGGCCTGAGTTGGTAAACGAAACTGTTGAGAACACGAGATTGATTCGCCAAAGGCTTAAGGCCACACAAGAGGCAACAACCGAAAAGGTCAAGGTGATTCGTCAACGCTTGTTAACCGCTCAAAGTCGCCAAAAGAGTTACGCCGATCGCCAGAGATGTTCGTTAGCATTTGAAGTGGGCGATCATGTGTTTCTCAAAATATCACCGCGTCGGGGCTTGACACGTTTCGGGCGAGGGGGTAAGCTATCACCACGATATATTGGGCCGTTTGATATCATCGAGAAGATTGGAGAGGTCGCTTATCGCTTGGCATTACCGCCACGGTTATCGGGGATTCACGATGTCTTTCACGTTTCGATGCTAAGGAAATATGAGCCGGATCTGTCACACGTGTTAGAATGGTCCGAATTAGAGCTTGAAGCGGATGCGTCTTATGGGGAAAAGCCGATACGGGTTATGGATGCACGGGAGAAAACTCTAAGGGGTAAAACTATTCGACTAGTGCGAGTGTTATGGAATAATTTTGGGAGTGAGGAGTCGACGTGGGAAAGAGAGGACGAGATGAAAGAGAAATATCCGAAGTTATTTACGACTTGATCAAAGTGAGTACATGGTTTAGATATTGCATTTATTTCGCCACGGTGTCGAATACATATTGCACATCATGCACAGATAGTTATGTGATCATTTTTATGGCTTGTTGTGATAATTTTGAGGACAAAATTTTTGTAAGGAGGGTAGAATGTAAGGACTCATAATTTTAATTATTTTTCCGGAAATAAAGTTGGGGAAATGTGAGGGAATTGATTAAAATATTTAAGTGATGATTAATGAGTGTATTTGATTGGTTGGGGCCTTTGTGAAATACACAAGTCATTACGGGGACCGGGGGTGTGATTTCATTAAACACTACAAGAAAAATTACTATTCCCGGCATTAGAAAACCGCCGGAAAAAGTCTCAAAACCGCCGGGAAAAGTATTACCGGCGGTCAAAATGCAAAAAACCGCCCGCCGTCAATACGGCCATCGGGAAAAGATAAACGGCGGTAATCTACCGCCGGTAATAGTAGCCGACTTTTGCCAACGGTTTCATTACCGCCGGTAATGGTTATTTCCGGAAAAAAAAATTGTCTCGCCAAGTTTCGAACCCGCGACCCTTTGTGTGGAGCCCCGACACCTAACCGCCCGACCACCCAAACTTTTCGGTTATACTTAGGAAATAAAAATATTTATATTAAAATTTACATTTTTACCGGTGGTTTTTTGGATTACCGCCGGTAATAGTAGTATTAGAACCCTTTAACGGCGGTTTTGTTACTGCCGGTAAAAAAACCGCCAGTAAAAGCAATATTTGGCGTAGTGAAAGTAAATATATGTGATCTGAGAGAGGAGAGAGACAAACACACCTCTCCCCTCCCAAAAAAAATAGTCGGCTTCCCTCTCTCTCTCTAAACCTCCATTGTTACTCATTTCTTCCACAAAATCCTCACAAAACTCAACATACCCACTCACCCATTGTACAAATCCTTCAACATTTGGTCTTTGGAGCTTGAAACCTTCTTATCTTGGCCTTGGAGAAGCTTGGTCTTGGTGATTTCTAGAGTTTGGAGAACCTAGGGTTTACTCAACATCAAATCTAGAGCTTACACACTTGAGGTAGGAAAATTTCTAACTCTTCTAAGTGTAAATGTGGTGTATGTGTGTGTATAGTAAATTGATTGCTAATTTTTCCATGCCTTGTTGATTTGCTTGAGAGAAAATCATCTCCTAGCTCCTATGTAGTTTTCCTCTTGATTTGGTAGATAACATATCCCATTGTTGCATACACCTTTGGCTTGCCTACAAGTTTCTAGTTAAACATGAAAATCTCCATAGAAATGGATTTGGTTTGATTGAGTTTGGTTCTCACTAAATTGTTGGTTAAATCTTTGAATTGGTGGTTGATATATCCTTATTCCTTGCTTGGTTGATGTTTGAAACCCTCAATTTGACTTGGGTTGGAACCCCCTTCAATTGTGAAAGAGCTGTCAAATTTCATTTCTTTTGCCTTTGGTATCCATACCTCTTGGGAGGTATCCATACCAATCTGTCTGTTCGCAAATGTGCATCTATATCCATACCAATTTCGTGGGTATCCATACCTTTCTCAAAAACTGTTCGTAGCCTTTGGTATCCATACCAATTTCGTGAGGTACGGATACCAAACATTCTGTTCGCTGGTTATGCATTTGTATCCATACCACTCTTGGGAGGTATCCATACCTTTCTCAAAAAATTGTTCGTAGCCTTTGGTATCCATACCAATTTCGTGAGGTATGGATACCAAACATTCTGTTCACTGGTTATGCATTTGTATCCATACCACTCTTGGGAGGTATCCGGTATTCTCAAAATTTTGGAAAATATTCCTTTGGTTTCGGATTGACTTGTTTGGTTCCTTAGTTGACATATCCACATCGTACACTTCATAAATGACCAAAATACCCCCTCCTAGACTATCGTTGTATGATTGGTCACTTTTCATTGATTTTTTGACTTACGCTTGACACATATAAACGGATAATGTGACGCATGAGTTATATATGGGACTAAGTTGAACTTGTGATTTGAGAAGTGGTGATATGAGTATAAATTGAACGACACGGGGACCGAAAGGGTATGCCCGGAGTGACACGAGGCCCAATGGGGTATGCCCGGAGTGACACGGGGCCTTTTATGGCATGCTCGGAGTGACACGGGGCCTTTTATGGCATGCTCGGAGTGACACGGGGCCTATATGGCATGCCCGGAGAATAATCAAAAGTTTAAAAAAGGAACAAGATGTATATGGTTAATGTGTGGATCACATGTGATGTGTCGGGTACAAGTTGGGTACAAAAGGCGAGAGTAAGTGAAATCTAGTTGTTTATGTGCTTTTTTCCCAGTCCTTAGACCAATCGAACTCTTTCTTAATTCTCGTTACAGGACTTGTGCTCTCTTGTCTATCATCCATATGCATTTCATTTCACTTAGGTTTGTTAGACATTTCTCTCCTGGGCAAGTAAGCTCATCCTTACAATTTCAGGTACCCACCTCGGAGCATGATCATGGAGTGCTTAGAGTGCATTCATGCATTATTTTGAAAGCTAAACGGAGAAGTTATTTGATCATCGTAGAACTTGTAATTTGTTGAGATGATTATGTAACTTGATTTAATTTCTTCTTTTGACATTGGGTTGTAAATTCTTTTAAAACTTATGTATTGTATATTTGGGGTTTACGGGTACCCTTGGACGATTGTATCTCGTTGACTATGACTCTTATATGTCTTATGTGGAATATGACGTGGTTCGTGGATTTGTTGACCGTCCACGTGAGATTCTCTCAATGATTTGTCCTTCGAATTTTTTAGGGCGTGACAACTTGGTATCAGAGCCTTAGGTTCGAAAACCTAGGTACCGTGGTTCGTACGTGTTTGGGTATTTTCCTATGTAATTGGATTCTACCCTCTCCAATTGCTCCCTAGCTTTGATCATCATTGTTGTTCGTGAATGATGGTCAAAGCTTACTGCTACCTTTCCAACAATTGTGTTTTTCCTTGCCGTAATTCTTGTGTTTTGGCATTTGTGATATTCATCACAGCCGCTCACTCGACTAGGCCCGCCCCTACGAATTTTCCCTTGGTATCCACGCTACCAAGCTCGCATAGTACATTTGTGCTAATATCCGCACGTAGGGTTTGGCACAATTTCTCGAGTGTTCTCTTCTTACGTGGGAGACACGATTCCTGCATTAAATGTTGATTGATGTCTGCCTTTTTTTATCGAGCTGGAACAGTTTTAGGGTGACGATTTACGTATGTCGCTCCTACTTTATGGGGCTTAAAAGACATTCTCACCCCTATTTCAAATTCTTCTGTTCACCCCAATACACTAATTATCATACACCATGCACTCGTGCTCGGTAGTGTTCCTGTACACCTGCACTTGGTATAGCCGACCATGCATGTGTCTCGTACGTGCTTGGGTCAATCCAAGTCTGTTCAGCATCTGCAATATTCAACATAGTACTCCGTCATACTGTTTGCCCGGTCCTCATCTGGTTCATATACCTCGGGAGCTCATGGATTGAAAAAAAGGCTTCAATCTTCTCATTACGAGTGCCCGTACTCCATTTTGAGCCTCTCTTTTTTTTACTGAGATTTTCGTCTCAAGTATAATTGGTTGTCTCTGTAAAAATCTTTGGGACAAATCAGCGAACTTGGAAGACATCAAGTGAGCTATGTCGTACAATGACATCCTTGGCTTTCCCGGTCCACGGTCCAGGACAAAATCAATCTGGGCCTCATCTATTCGGCTACATCCCTTGACACATAAGGGCTCCATGGTTGGTAAAAAGCTCTGCTCCAAGAACTCAAAATCCGTGGCAAAAACTAATTGCCACACGTTTTCTCAGTCCGACCCTGTTCGGCATCTCAGTGCACTCCACGTAGTGTTGCCGACCAGAGTACGTATTTGGCGTTACTACTTGTGTCATTTACATTATAAAGTGCACTAACCGTTGTGCACATGGCATCGTGCCGAGCATCCTCACGTGTGGTGCACATGTTTGGCGAAGTCCTTGCCGGCACAACCTCCAAGAGCTGTTATGATAGTTGGCCAATTTTATTCGATAATTGGCCCTTCGTGGCACTTTACTTGTTCGACACGTCCTTCATGGTTTTGGTCGGGCTGCAAAATCTAGTGTTTTCATACTCAGCGCTATCCATTGTCTTCTGGCCTCTAAGTATCATCATACTTAGCTAAGGGACCAACCATTACTCATTGTTTTCCACCTAAGCCATGTGTTTCTTCATACTCTCCAGTACACCTAAGTTTTTTCGCACTTAGTAGACATCCCAAGTATTTTCATACTTAGCAAATCTTTAGCAATATTCATTGTTTGTCTCCAAGTTTCTTTGTACTTGGGAAAGTTCAAGCAATATTTGTTGCTTGCCTCCAAGTTTCTTCGTACTTGGGAATGTTCAAGCAATATTCGTTGCTTAGCAATATTCGTTACTTGCCTCCAAGTTTCTTCATACTTGGGAAAGTTCAAGCAATATTCGTTGCTTGCTTCCAAGTTTCTTCGTATTCGTTGCTTGCTTCCAAGTTTCTTCGTACTTGGGAATGTTCAAGCAATATTCGTTGCTTGCGTCCAAGTTTTTTCGTACTTGGAAAAATTTAAGCAATATTTGTTGCCCATGGCCTAAGCTTATTCGTACTTAGTCACTTGCAAGCAATACTCGTTTCTTATTGCCTAAGTTTTTTCGCACTTAGCTTTCCGGCTAAGTATTTTTCGTACTTAGCAGACCACAAGTAATGATCGTCGCTTATTGCCCAAGTTTCCACGTACTTAGCAATGTTCAAGCAATATTCATTGCTCATACTCAAGCATGTTCATACTTAGATTTTTCCCAACATTGCTCGTTATCCAGGGATATTTCAAGCAATATTCATTGCTTAAGCCTTAGTTTTTTTTTTACTTAGCAATGTTCTTGGAATTTTCATTGCAAGTTTGACAATGTTCAAGCAATATTCGTTACTTACTGTCCAAGTTTCTTCGTACTTGGGAATGTTCAAGCAATATTCGTTGATTGCCTCCAAGTTTCTTCGTACTTGGGAATGTTCAAGCAATATTCGTTGTCTAGCAATATTCGTTGCTTGCCTCCAAGTTTCTTCGTACTTGGGAATGTTCAAGCAATATTCGTTGATTGCCTCCAAGTTTCTTCGTACTTGGGAATGTTCAAGCAATATTCGTTGTCTAGCAATATTCGTTGCTTGCCTCCAAGTTTCTTCGTACTTGGGAATGTTCAAGCAATATTCGTTGCTTGCCTCCGAGTTTCTTCGTACTTGGAAAAATTTGAGCAATATTCGTTGCCCATGGCCTAAGCTTATTCGTACTTAGCCACTTTCAAGCAATACTCATTGCCTATTGCCTAAGTTTTTTTGCACTAAGCTTTTTTTTTTTCAAACAACATTCATTGTTTATTTACACTCTCAGCTCCCCAGTTTGGAGCCAAAGCGTCTTTGGGTCCAAACTTAGCTTATTCATGTTTTGACCGTACGGAAACAACTTGTTTCAAGTCAAACAGAGTTTAATTCGTAACTCTCACCGTATTAAAGCAATTCATAGCTAACACAACGAAAAAAGATGGATATCGTTAATGATTCCACTATAGCAACTCATAGCGAATAATAATTTCTATGGAATTTATACGGGGATAAAATCCACGTAAGGTCTTGATCATGTGCTTCCTCACTGGAATGCCCGATCTTTCTTCATGTAGGTTTCCTTTCTATGTGCAACGTATTCCTAATTGCATTAGGAATGCTTACGTTAATCCCTTTATACACGGGATTGCTCCTTATCACATAAGGAATCGATTTAGAACCTTCTGGAATGTCTCACCACCCTATACTCTTAAGGCGGTGCCGTGATTTCACTTAGCTCGGCATGACTCCATCCGTAACGAGCTTGCACCGGGTTGAACCCAGAATGCTATCGCAACTATATTTGTCGTTTATCTTTGCTCGGCCATGTCTTAAGACATCCCTTCGCAGTACTGCCAAGCTGTTATATCTTCATTTGGTACTTGATTTACTATCTTGGCCCTACTCATGGTCATCATTGCTCGGCATAGGGTTAGGGAGCCCATATACAACAGCGTCGAGCTAACTACCCTCACGTGGTGGTTATTTTAGAGCATGTGTTCTGTCTTTTCTGAGGGTAATTGGATTTTACCCACTCCAAAATTCTGTTCATAATTCCATCGTAGCAATTTGTTGCTAAATAATAAATAAACTGCAATAAGTAATTCGACTACTTATCTGTGTATTCCATGGAAATGGCATTGGATTCCCATCCAAGTCTGCTTGGGGGTGAACTCTGGTTCCAGTTATCCCTTGTATGGCTCTTCCTCGTTTGGGCCGAACTTCCCTTTCATGGAATTTTCTGTGTGGCCGAGCACTTTGCACCTTCACGTGGTGCATCCGACCAGGGTCATCATTATCCCCAGAATGTTGCTTGGTGAGCTTATGGTTCTTCCACTAATGTTACTTCCATATGTCCTTTCGTGAATCTCATATAGAAACTTTTGCTCCATCACGTGGGGCACACAAACAAGCTAGTCATGATCCGGTGCGTTTCCTTTTTACCACTAGGACGTGCACCTTCTCGTGGGGATTCCATGACTGGATCCATCTAGCTTGGTCCTAAATCCAAGTCCATTGAATTTATGTAGACACTTTACCCGAGCTACTTTATTTCACATAAACTTCCTCATGTTTATCTAATTAGCATCTAGTTGCCTACACTAAGCAGCACATTCGTCAAATAGCTGGTTTTCAACCAACTATGAGCCACAATAGACCCTCAATCTCTTAGCGAGCAGAGTCTCCTACTCGGCTATGTTCGTTTTAAGCACTAAATACGAACTGAGCCACTTGCTCCCATAACGTGCAAGATCCTTTCTTTCCTACATGCTTATGCAATGTATTCCTAATTACATTAGAAATTCCTACATTGATCCCTATAATCAAGGGATCTCCTCTTATCACATAAGAGACCGACTCAGTACCTTCAGGAATGCTCCACCGCCCTATACTCTTAAGGCGGTCCTGGCCATCCTTACACATAGCTCGGCATGAACCGCACGAGGCCCAGTCCACACATGCCGAGTTGTTCCTAGCTGAATCAATGTAGTCCCATAATGCTATCCCAGCTGTATTCGTAGCTCAACCAGCCCGGTCATGTCTTAGGACATCCCCTCATGGTTACTTCCGAGCTAGTACACCATCACTTGGTGCCCAGATTATTGCCTTGACCCTTACTCGTGGTCAACACAACTCGGCATAGGGTTAAGGAACCCTTTCCCAGCAAGGCCGAACTCCATACCCTCACGTGGTAGCAATTACGAGTCACGTGATTTGTTCCTTCTACGGGTAATTGGATCTCTACTCCTGACCCCTTGCTCTGTGCAGACCCATCCACGCATAACCTCCATTCTTCAAAATCCTACACAACAGATTCACTTTTTCGGAGACCAGGACGATCGGCTCCTGCATGCCCCTGAGGTTGTGGTAGTGTCACTACCGAAGAGAAATTATGCTCCCCATTATTTCCCTCTTCATGGGTCTCCTTGGCCGATCAATGTGAAGTCATCGTTTTGCTCTGTCGATCTCATCCTTCAATTGATCAAAGAATTTTCTTGGATTAATAACAAACACACTCTTTGAGTTTCAACCAGTATCGCCTTCTTTGGATCTTTGCTCATGGTCCAAATTTGCTGCCTTTTCGTGGCCGTTCGATGATATCCTTGTTTTACGTCAAGGAAATTAATCCTCATGTTCTTTTTTATTTGGCTCAAATCCTTTTCTTCATAGGATTTGTGCTCGGTGTGCTCTGTATGAACCTCCACCACCCTATATTCTCAAGGTGGTCCTAGCCGTGCTTCCATGTAGTCCATAATGTAACTCTGGCTATATTCGTAGCCTGACTAGCTCGGCCGTGTCCTGAGACACCCCATCGTGGTTGACGCCGAGCCAGTTCACCTCCACTTAGTGTCCCTTCTAACACATTGACCTTACTCGTGGTCAAATCTGTTCGGCATGGGTTTAAGGATCCCCTTCCTGATAATGCCAAGCAAAACACCTTCTCCTGGTGGCTACTCCAAGCACATGTTTTGTTGCTTCTTGGCCGAACAACGTGCAATTTTCTTTCTTTTCTGAAAACTTTGACCTCTTTTATGGCATGCTGTTGCATCCTCTTGAATAACTCGATAGGAGATTCTGCTTCCCACAATTAGTAGACATGTTGCCATTGCATACTCGTTTCTGTAATTTCGTTGAAGGTTTCACAGTAACTCTTCTCGGCATCACGGCAGGGAGTGGTTGGTCTTTCCCTATCATGATGTTTTTTTATCTTCTTCGTTGATCTTCTTTTCACGTTTGTTAACTTCTCGAGCAAGTTCTTCAACTTTGTGCTTCATTCAATCTGGGGACTTATTCCTATTTTCTCTCAGAGATTTTAACCTTCTCCTACTGTTTCTTGGAGACTTCTCCCTCCCTTCTCATGGCAAAGTTCTTGATCACACTATTCCATCACAGCGAGGAATTCTTGACCTTCTTCCTCAATTACAATGAGGAGTTTTTGATCTCCCTCTTCGATCGCTGCAAGGAGTTCTTAATCCTTTTCGATGGTTTTTGGGGCCTTGTCCTCCAATGATGGACTCCATATTTGATCTCTTCTTATCAGCGTTCTTCTCGTCATCACCATCACGTGGCGTTTGTGCGCTATAGCTCAACATTGTTGATCTCCTTTGAATTTCTCGTTTTCCACAGACGGCGCCAATTGTAGAGGGGAAAAATCTGGGTATGCTATTTCCACGCCTCTATGAGATCAACAATATGCATTCTTCGCCGGAACCCTAGCACTGCAAGACAATAAACGGTTAGAGCACCTTTGCCTTTCGTCGGCAAAGGCCCTCCGATGCTTAAGTCAGTACCATGTACTAGGAGGAAACCATAAAACACGTAAAGCATGTAAACACGAATTACCACGTACCTTTCTTCATGGGTATTGCACCTTATTTATAGATGCGGGGTGCTTGTTGTCCAAAGATCCTATTCACATTAGGAGTCCTTTCCTATATGGGACTCGTTCCATATAGAAACACAATCTTTATTCTACAAGGATTCCTTCCATGTTAGGAATCCTTACCATTATTGGAATCCTCTTTAAGTTAGGAGTCCTTTCTCTTATGGGATTCGTCCCATATGGCAATACAATCAGAATTCCCTTCTTGCCAGGGTTTTGTATCCATATTGGGTTTCTTGCCCAATATGGAAGCTTAATGATAATCCCTTTATTCTCAGGATTTACCCCTTATCACGTAAGAGGCTATTCTAGATCCCTCTAGAATGACCCATTACCTTACACGTAGGCGGTTAGCTTCGGCAACATACTTGCCTATCCTTATATGATGTTGTCGACCAGATACCTAGCTCGGCACTGGCCTCGTGCACCTTCTCATGGTGCTTTCCACCATCCCGTGGTGCTATCTTGACTGCACACTTGGCCTACCCTACTCGGTCATAACTTGAGGCACCTTCCTGTGGTCCCCCCGAACTAAGCCACCCTCACGTGGTGTCCAGGTTAAGCATGTGGTTCGTACATGCTTGGGTATTTTCCTATGTAATTGGATTCTACCCTCTCCAGAAACTTGGGGGAGAATGGCGTAATAACAGTAGCTCAAGACCAAAGAATACCCGAAACAGAGCATGATTTTGTTGAAAACATGGGAAGGTTCCGAACTTCCAAAACTTAGCCGCCCGGCCTTTTCATGTTGACTAACTTAGCCGCCCGGCCAACCTTCCTTTGTTTTTTGAAAACCTTTGCAGAACAGGAAAGCGCCTTGAAAATCTTTCTTTTGGGGGGAATTGGTTTCTTTGAGTTCCAAATAAGCTTGGAGAATGGATTTTGAGAAAGTTGTATCCCGGGTGAGGTCGTACCGTGCAATAATGGAGGATACCGCCCGATACGGGCCCGTAGAGGTGGATTTTGCTTGAAACAAGGTTATCCGAACCCTGGGATGATTACGGGAACCATCCCGAGTCTTGAATAACTCCCCTCAGAATGCTGGAAGTTTGATTACATGAATAGAGTTGTACCTTTTCAGAACGAAACGATCGAACTGCGAAGGTTTTTGGTTTCTTTCTTTCAAAAATAACTTCAAGTGAAGTGCTCTTGATGGCTACTAGATAGAGGGTGAAAGAGAGAGAATAGAAGGAGGGGTTTCAATGGTGACCAGAAATTTGAGAGGTGGTTGTTGGGCAGAGTTTCGCGGTATTAAGCAATGGATTTCGGTCTGTCTTTGGAGGAGGAGGTGAGGGGTTTATATATCCGTGAAGGAGGAGGGAACATGCTGACAGAGATCTTTCGAAAGATTTTCGCGATGATGATATTCGCTGCGCCGGCGAATATATTCTCTGCCAAGAAATCTCTGCAACCCAGATTTTCCGATTTGACAACCAAAGTTGGCCGCCCGGCCAATCATGATAGCCGCTTGGCTAACAAGGTTAGCCGCCTGGCCAACCTGAGGAAAACTTGACCGCTCGGCTGTCAGCATAAACCGCATGGCTAATTTTATAATAAAAAAAAAATTGTTTTCATTTTCGTTTTTGTTTTTGTTTTTTTTGTTTTTGTTGAGCTCTGATCAATCGTTCTGAGGTAACCATGCGCATTCCTTTCACCATAGGGGATGCACTTGAACTAAAATTGGGGTGTCTACAGTTGCCCCTCTTTGACGTGGCTTAGTTATCATTCTGAGATGCAAGTTGCGCGAAAGACATAGACGTCCTAATTTTGATCATCCTAGTGCGAAAAACAAGTAAACTGAACAAAACTCACAGAAAAATATGGTCGCGCTTAGAGCTTCCTACGTACCACATTTGCAGGGATCAGACCAACGTAGTTCTTCAGGGCTATTGAATGAAAATCGAATACATACCATAGAGGATTTTTAGAAACTGGATTTTTTCTGGAAAAAAAAATCACACAAGTACCATAGAGGATTTTAGAACTGGATTTTTTTCTTTTTTCTGAAAAATCACAGAAGCACCATAGAGGATTTTTAAAAACTGGAATTGCCGCTGGGGCATTTATGAAAAATGATTTTTTTCTGAAAAATCAAATAAGTACCATAGAGGATTTTTTATACTGGAATATGATTTTTTTCTGAAAAATCACATAAGCACCATAGAGGATTTTAGAAACTGGAATTGCCGCCGGGTGCATTTGTGGAAAATGATCTTTTTTTCTGAAAAATTAAATAAGTACTAAGTACCATAGAGGATTTTTTTAAACTGGAATATGATTTTTTTTCTGAAAAATCACATAAGCACCATAGAGGATTTTAGAAACTGGAATTGCCGCCGGGGGCATTTGTGGAAAATGATCTTTTTCTGAAAAATCAAATAAGTACCATTGAGGATTTTAAAAACTGGAATAGAGGATTTTAAAAAACTGGATTTTTTTTTGAAAAAAATGACACAAGCACCATAGAGGATTTTAGAATCTGGAATTGCCGCTGGAGCATTTGTGAAAAATGATTTTTTTCTGAAAAATCAAATAAGTACCACAGAGGATTTTAGAAACTGGAATTGCCGCTGGGCCATTTGTGAAAATGATTTTTTTTCTGAAAAATCAATTAAGTACCATAGAGGATTTTAAAAACTAGAATATGATTTGTTTCTAAAAAATCACATAAGCACCTCTGGGGATTTAAAAATTGAATATGATTTCTTTTCGGAAAAAATCATACAAGCACCTCTGGGGATTTTAAAAAATTAAATATGATTTCTTTCTGGAAAAAATCATACAATCACACCTCTGGGGATTTTAAAAAATTGAATATAATTTTTTTTTTTTTCCTGGAAAAATCATACAAGCATTTTAAAGTTTGATGAAATATAAGAAGTGTACCTTGTGAAGGGGGTGCACTGCAATTTTGTGCCATAAGAGGGAAGGAGAGCCGCACAGCTCAATATTTTAGCCGCCCGACCATCCACTTCAGCCGCCCGACCAAAGCATCGATTTGGGGCTGAAACATAACCGCCGTGTCCCTTAGATTTTTCTCTTCACATTTCAAAAAATAGAGGCGGTTCTGGCGGAGAAAATATCTCCTTTGTCCAATTTCCTCTTTCCTCAATCGGTTTTCTTAAAAAATTCATCAAAATCTTAGATCCAAAACTTCGATTCTTGCAAAACCCGACATATATGGCCTACATTCCTGCCTACGGGAGTGGTTTGACGTCGTCCAGTGAGAGGACGCCGTCGCCGGAGCGTGTAGAGCAGACGGCGGGGGTCGTGTCGTCCGGTGGTGGTCTGGTCTCGTTGGTTCTGAGTGGGAGTAACACAGTTGATACCGACTCAGCACATGGGGAGGGCTGTGCGGCCTCAATCGGTGAGCAAGACTACCGTGCGGCTGAGTTTAGGGAAGAAGAAGTACCCACAATCGTGCATGAGGGTGGGGTGTCCTTGCACGGTTCTGGAGTTGATCAAGCAGAGACCCATGGGGTTCAGGCTGTGGATGAGCCCATGGGAGGAGACGGGCATGAATCGGGGAGTACGGCAGTTGATGAGAGCAGCGCAGCCATAGATGTTGACCCTCCGGTTGGTAATGTTCGTGCTCAGAGTAGTTCTACACCGGTGAACACGGGTGTTTCAGGTACGGGTATCCTTTCTCCTGATGTTGAGATGCACGTGGCTAGTATAGATGTTTTTGCTGACTCGAGAGTTGCCAGAGGAGAGGTGGGTGGTGAGGGATTGGTCCCTTCGGAGGTTAGGAGTGTTGTATTAGAGACACCCACTAGAGGAGAGCGGCATGCGCCGAGTAGCTCAAGGGCTAGCAAGGAATCCAAGTGGAAGGATGTAGTGATAGATGACCTTGGAGAGAGGAGTAGTAGTGGTGACGAGAGACCAGCTGACCTTGTCTTATTTCCTAGGCCTACGGGTTCTTCAGCGGACCCAGGTGCGACTTTAGGGGATACCTTGGAGGGTGCGACTAATGAGACTTTGGCTAGGGCCGTACAGCAGACCTTGGGGCTTTGGTGGGTGCAGGTCCTGTGCAGGAGATGGAGCATGAGGAGGTGCGCGTTGAGGAGGCGCGGGTGTCCATCATTGAGGTAGTACAGGCGTCTCTGAGGGGTAGGCCGCCTTTTACTCCAGAGACTTACGTGCCTCGAGTTCACTTCTTTGCACTGTCTGGTTGTTCGGTGTATGAGCCGAAGTTGCCGATTTACCCTGATGGATTGATCTTGCGTGACCCGGAGACTCACATTTCGAATAGACCTTTGGTATGTATTTGCACTTGTACTTTCCCCTTGAATTACTTTCTCATTGCACTTGTCTTGTGGCTTTACTAACTGAATCCATGCAATGTTCTTGAAAACAGGTGGATGGCGCTCTTCTTGGATATGGCGGGTCATCTGATTGCTTGGCGCAGTATGAGAGGTTGCCACAGAGAGTGAGGAGCTTGGTGGATGCTGCGGGTTTTACTGTTTTTATCAGAATTTTGCTGCCGACAAGGATGGACCGCAAGTTGGTGAGAGCCTTGGTGGAGCATTGGTGGGATACCACCAACACTTTTCACTTTAGATTTGGAGAGATGGCGATCACCTCGCTGGATTTTGCAGCGATCACTGGTTTGAGGGTCGGTGGTGTTCCGATCCCGTTTGACTCCGGCTTGTACTTGGACCGTGCGGCGATACGGCACTTTCTGGGGAGAGATATGGATGATGAGTCGTCGGTGCGGTGTGACCACTTACCAATTATTTGGGACCATGAGCCATGATCAGTTGAGGAGACTCGTCAGATGGCCATGGCTTACCTGTTGTACCCTTTTGGCTCGGCCCTGTTTTCGAGTAGAAAGGGCTATGTTCACCTTGGTTGGTTGTCGGCTTTGGCAGACTTGGAGACGGCAAGCAGGTTTGACTAGGGTGGTGCGGCTTTGTGCACCTTGTACGTTTTCTTGGGTTCTGTTGTCCGGGGAAAAGGGATCAATCTCGGTGGCTATTGGAGGATCCTGGAGGTAATGCCTCTGACTTTCTTTTTTCTCTGTATACCGTATGACTGTATCATGCACGGTTGCTTCCATCCTTATTCTGATAACTTGGCTTGCAAGTGTGGGCTTATGAGGTGTTGGGAGTGCCAGCTCCTAAAAATTCTCACCCGAACAAGGATGTATTTCCGCGTGCGGAGAAATGGGCTCAGCAGTATGTGGAAATGGGCGTGCTCAAGGGTGATCTAAGGGGTTTTCGCCTTTTCCTTGATCAGAGCACGAGTGCCACGGTATGACTTCTATCCTTTTGAGATTCCTTTCAAATTTTCTTGATTTCTGCAATGACCCTTATGAACATGACTTGAAACTTGCCATAGGTTCGTTGGAATGCATGGGGTAGGTGGCGCCAACCTTATTTGACCCAGAGTAGAGAGATGATGCAGGGACGTGTACTGTTGGAATCCCCGTATGGCTGGCAATGGTACTTAGGCGAGAGGCTGCCACGTCAGTCTCTGGGGATGGACTTCTTCAGTGTGCTAGGCCCACTACCTCCGCGTGTTCAGAGGACCCATGAGTATACGGTGGCTGAGGTGGAGGCATACACTGTTCTGGATGTACAGCTGGTTTTTGACCCATCTTTGGACTATGCTGGCTCTGTGAGGAGTACATTGGCCCATTCCTTAGGTATGGAGCGTCGTTTAGCTGAGCTGGTGCCTGCAGCGGCTGCTTCCTTGCCTGTGCTAAGGAGAGAGATAGATGTCATGATGGCAGATGGAGGCATGGGGGTTATAGATGTTCCTGCGGTCATCGGACTAGTGACTCTTGCGGCGACTGAGGTATCCTAAAAAAGATAGAAAAGAAATAGTTAAATTTCATTTCTAATTTGAATGTTTATGCGTGTTACCTGCTGATGCTTTCATTCTTTCTTGCAGATTCCAGTTGACTGGGCCGCGTCTCAGGTCCAGTTGATACGTGACTTGGAGGCTTTAATCCATCGCCTCATGTTAGGTGACAGACCTGAGGTGCGACCCAGACCTGAGCCCGGCGTGGTGCAGAATCCTGGTGGTGGAGATGATGATGATGGAGATGATAGAGCTGGTGGCGGACGTGGGGGTAGAGCTGGCCAAGGAGGCGGCTGAGGTGCTGGAGATGGCCATGGTACTAGAGGTAGCCGCAAAGGTGGGGGGTCACAGAGACCGTAGTGTAGGTGGCAGCCGTAGGGTTGGCAGTAGTCGCGGTGGTGATCGCGGGACTGGAGGTGGTGGCGAGTCTGGCAGTCACAGTAGGCCTAGGCGTGCCCGTAGAGCTCTAATTAGCAATGAGACTGAGCAGGTATCCTTTTGTATTCTGTCTTGAAATTTACATGCTTTGACTGTTCACTGACGCATTCTTTCCTTTTTGCGCAGGATGTACCTCTCCCTTTGCCGCCTCGCAGGAGGCCTTTGAAGAAGAATGTCAGCGGAGCTCGGAGGTGTGCCCCACCTGTAGTCCTGCCATCTAACAGAGTGTTGTGGTCTTCAGTTGAAAGGCTGGGAGAAGGTGTTCCCGGGAGTTTGGCACCTGAGTCGCGATGAGTTCCCCGGGGGAGAGAGAGAAGCAGTAGCAGTGACAGTGGTGGTGGTGGTGGTGGTGGTGGTGGTAGTAGTGTGAATGACTCTGCGGACCTCCCGAGCACACCTGAGGGGCATCAGCACTTGGCAGTGGGCCGTCGTTGGGACTTCAAGAGACGTCGCACTAGTTTTTAGGACGAGCCTGGGTGCTTGGTTTTGATTTGGGCGCTTGTTTGCCCATTTTTTGCTTTTTTCATAGATATGGCCTGCGTGCCGTGGTACCTTCTAATGTTGGGCCTGGTTTGCCCATGAATGGATGTACTTTTACTTTCATGACATGGATGCCATTCGGTTTTTATATATTGCACATGTTTGTTATGCTTTAGAATGATGCACATTGGCAAAACTTTGAGTTAAAAAGTCCAGTTTTGCATACACATGCTTTGAGGGTGACTAAAAATTGACAATATGTGACACATGCCCCTAGGAGACGAAAATATGTGACTTTAGATTGAAATTTGGAGAATGACACGCGAAAATACAAACTGACTCATTAAGCAAAAAAACTGAGCGTCATGGGCATAATGTGACCCATCGCGCCCAAAACTCTGAATTTATATGACACGCGACAAACGAGATTTCTAACAAATTACAAATGCACGCTGTAACTTGCTTGAATGAATGGAAAGAGATATTGACATTCGGACATGTTTCGACCCCCCGAATGTCAATATCTCTATTCCATTCTCTATTGATTTTGGGCTTGGGTACCACCAGACTTCAGACTTTTCCATAAACTCCACCAAATAGCCTCGTATGATCCTCGTGAACGCTTAGCATGGCTTGTTGAAGTTGTTGACACCAGAGAAGTAATGTACTAACTTTTGGCTCGTCGGTTTTTGGCGTATCCTGGATTTCGGAGTATCCGTCTATCCAAATGTGGTTAGAATTGCCAAACGACTGTCCCAACAACTTTCAAACTCTTATTGCAACTTGTTTGCACAATAAAAATGGTGAAAACATGTTTGGAACAAGTCCTGAGGCCAAAGTCAAAGTTTTATTTTTGATCTGTTAGGGTTGGCCGATCGGCCAACATAGGTTGGTCGCGCGGCTATTTCTGTTGGCCGCCCGGCTCTCCTATCAATCTGCCAAGTTTTTGACTTTCTGGCAGGTTTTTGGGCTTCTGCATGGTCTTTTGCTGACTCCTGGGCATCTATCAGTGCTGAGGTCTTCCAGAAAACCCCATCCAAAAATGTTTTGCAATTTATGAATGGTTTTTCCATTTTTCAACATGGCACGCTTCCCGAGGTGATCCATTATTCAAAATTTTCAATTTGTGTGCAATATTTCATGCATGTACAGCATAAATGGAGTCTCCCCACAACTTCTTTATGCTTTCACAACCAAACACTTCATCTCCTCCGTCCCTCTCAAACAACTATGAGTCTTCCGGTTTTGGTTCGACCTTGGCTTGATAAACTTGACGGCCTCAAGTGGCTTAACTTTCAAGATCACCGGATGGCCTCGCTGCGTTATATCCGGGATGTAACTATTCGCCCTGAGCTTTTGCATGCCGCTGTTCAATTCTGGGACCCGAAGGTGCATGTGTTCTGTTTCGACCTTCACGAGCTATGCCCCATTGTGGAGGAATTTCATGCATACCTCGGTGGATTTGGTTTAGAGATGCCGGTCATACCTCTGCATGGGGTAAACTTCGCTGTGTTATCTGCCAAGCTTGGGATGAGTAATAAAGCAGCAAGATCCATGCTCCAAGGTGGTGTTATCAACATTCCGCGCATCATTGAACAGTTTCTTCCTGAAGACTTCGCACTGTGCCTCTACTTGCTTGCTACTTTCTTGTTTGTCAGGTCTGACGGGCGAGCGAGCTCGTCACTGGTTGGTGTTGCCATGCAAATTGAAGAGCGCAAAGACGTTGCTCCGATGGTTTATGATGAAACTTTGATGGGACTGGATGGAGTTCATGTCGATGACACCAATATCTTTGAGGGTAGTGCTTTGCTGTTACAGGTAGGGTTCTCACTCAGATCTCCTTTTTTCGGTTTTCTCACTTTCTCATTTTACCTCAACACTCGGGTTTAGGCTGTCTATGGTTTCTTACTTGTTTTCTCCCTTCTACAAATATGGTTATGTGACAAGGCTAATTTACTGGAACATGTGCCAAGGAGACGGATTCATGAAACACGAGGGTTTATTCAGAGGGATTTCCTAGAAGTCTTTGATGATGTGCAAGGCTGGGTTAGAGTGCTTTCCCAGCTTACGGAAGAGGTAATCACTTGGCGCTTGACACTCCAGCTATGTCTGTGAGCAACATGGGGCGTCAGCGGATGGTCTTGGCTGGCTTGACCTATTGGACCTTCTACATTCCCAACCGCATTCTTCGTCAGTTTGGTGTTCGTCAGACAATACCATCACCAGAGGACTTTGTTATGCCAAATATCAACTTTGCCACTTTCAGAGCTTGCCAAAACACTTGGAGGGAGCGTGCGACCATTCCAAAAGAGAAATATCCGAGTGTCAATCTTTCAGATCGTTATGTGAGATGGTTGATAAAAGACATCGAAGCAAGGGAACATGGAAGCCAAAGTTGACTTTAAAACTCGATCTTAATGTGCCTGAAATAAATTGCTCAGACCCACGACCTGTTTCTTGTGGAACCACGCTATGTTGTTTGCTTTTGTGTTCTGAAAGTTTCATGCTCAGCCATGTAATCCAAGAAGTTCATTTGAATAAAGATGAACTATGAAAGTTTGCTTTTTGATTCGCGCGCAATGGTTATAAACCAACTCAGAGAGATTTTTTTGAAAGATGGCGATCGGTCATCAAGGTGAGGATGCCTACATATCCCTTTTACAGGAATCAAGTCATGACGTAGTTCAAAAGTACAAATTTGGTTAGGGTTCACTCAGGTATTGACACTCTCCTTTTGCGCTCTAAGTTTTGCCTAGCACCCCCCTTTTGGGTTTTCGGTCTGGCGAGCTTGTTTAACTGATTTGCCTTAGCTTTTTCCTAAATCGCAATGTGGGTTTTCAACTTAGCAGGCTTGCTCTAAATTTTGCCTGGCACTGTCCCCCCTTGCGGTTTTCAATCCAGCAAGCTTTTCTCAGGGGTAATATCTCTTGAGCTGATCCATGTTGACCAAAGTTGAGAATTCGTTGCCATCGAGATTAATGAGTTGAGTTGCGCTTCCGGACAAGATTTTCTTGATGATGTATGGGCCTGCCCATTTCGGTCAAAATTTCCCGCGGGGATAAAAACCTGGAGCTCGGATCTCCTTCAAAACCATGTCACCTTCTAGCAAGTCTCTGGATTTCACTTTCCTGTTGAATGCCCGTGCTATTCTGCGCTTTGAGCCGCCTTTCGTCAAACAACATGAGCTCCTCGAATCTCGAGCTTTGCCATTCTGCTTTGCTGACCTCTGATTCGACCATGACCCTTAGAGATGGTACCTCAAGCTCAATCGGGAGGACGGCCTCCATGCCATATACCAAAGAATAAGGTGTTGCCCCTGTTGGAGTATGAATAGACGTTCAATACCCCCATAATGCTAACGGCAGTTGTTCGTGCCAATTCCTTGCGGACTGAGTGGTCTTCTCCAGTATCGTCTTGAGAGTTTTGTTTGCCGCCTCCACGGCTCCATTGGTCTGCGGCTGATAAACAGTTGACTTGGGAACCTGCACCCCAAACTCTTCAAGAACTTTCGCGGCTCTACCCTTGAAATGAACCCCGTTATCTGACACAAAGGCTAGAGGGACACCATATGGGTAGATGATGTTCTGTTTGATGAAATGGGCAACTTGCACTGCTGTCAAAGTTGCATATGAAGTAGCTTCGACCCACTTGGTAAAATAGTCGATTGCTACGAAAATGAATTTGTGCCCATTAGATGCAGCTGGTGTAATCATGCCGATCACATCGATGCCCCAAGTAGAAAAAGGCCAAGGCGAAGTCATAGAGTGTAACTTTGATGGTGGTACATGCATGAATCTGGCATTTGTGACATTGCCTCACATACTGGACACACTCAGTTTCCATGGTTGACCATTAGTATCCCTAATGGAGAATCTTCTTGGCAAGCATTATCCCGTTCATGTGAGGGCCACAGACTCCTTTGTGAATTTCTTCCATGATCATGGTGGCTTCCATACCATGTACACACAACTTATGCATTTCGCAATGTGACATGCGATACAGCTTCCCTCCGCAGATGATGTATTGAGAGGCCAACCCAATCTGATCCTTTTTCTCAATCCCAGCTGGAAGTTCTCTTTTCTCAATGAAGTTTCAAATATCATGATACCACGGCAGTCCATCATCCGGTTCATCGACAACCATGACATATTCGAAGACGGGCTTATCCCTCTGCTCAATTGTGATTGGCCTGAGCTTAACTCCATTTGGTATCTCCACCATTGAGGCTAAAGTTTCCAAAGCATCAGCAAATCGGTTTTTCAATCTAGGAACATGAGTGAACATGACCATCTGGAATCGTGGAATCAGATCTTCGAGATCTTGGTAGTAAGGCTTAAGCTTGTCTTCTTTCACCTTCCAATCTCCGTTGGCCTGTGATACTACCAAATTGGAATCTCCGACTACCTCCAGTCTTTTGACTTCTATTTCTAAGGCAGCTTCCATTCCTAAGATGCATGCCTCGTATTCCGACTGGTTGTTGGTGACTTCGAAATTTAACTTGAAAGCAAGGGGGATGTGCGACCCTTTCGGCGAGACCAACAACACTCCAATCCCAAATCCCTTCTGATTGATGGCTCCATCAAAATACAACACCCATAGGTCATTGGTTGTTGTCATCACATTCTCGTCACGGAATTCAAACTCCACATCCTCCGGCCCTTCCACAGGACGGTCTGCTAAAAATTCTGCAACTGCTCTCCCTTTTACTGACTTCCGACTGACGTACTTAATGTCAAATTCTGCTAGTATAAGCAACCATCGTTCCAATTTGCTTATCAGTGCTGGCTTTTCAAACAGATATTTGAGAGGATCCATCCGAGAGATTAGTTTCACATAATAGGCTAGCATGTAATGCCTCAATTTTTTGGAAGCCTAGACCAGTGCCCAACAAACTTTCTCTAATGACGTGTATCGTTCCTCACACCCCATCATTTTCTTGCTGATGAAGTAAATAGCCTTTTCGCTACCTCCTTCTCCTTCTTGTGCCAGCATACATCCCATAGCCGATGAAGTGACAGACAGGTACAAAATGAGAGGTTGCCCCGGTATGGGCGACATCAACACTGGAGGGTTCTGGAGATAACTTTTAATGGCTTCAAAAGCTCCCTGACACTTGTCATCCCATTTGAATGGCACGCCTTTCTTGAATAAACGAAACATCAGCTCGCAAGTTGAGGTTAACTTGGCGACGAATCTGCTGATAAATGGGATATTTCCGAGAAAACTTCGTATCTCCTTCTCTGTTCGAGGTGGTTCCATTTCCAGAATGGCTTTGATCTTTGACGGGTCCACCTCGATTCCTCGTGTAGTGATCATAAACCCGAGCATTTTTTCAGCCGTGACTCCAAATGTACATTTCTCGGGATTGAGGCGCAACCTGTATTTGTGGATTCTCTCAAAGAATTTTCTGAGAACGGGCAGATGCCCTTCCCTTTCCTTGGCTTTGACAATCATGTCATCCACATAGACTTCTACCTCCTTATGGATCATGTCATGCAATATTGTTCTGGCCGCTCTCTGGTAAATAGACCCTGCATTCTTCAGTCCGAATGGCATAACCCTGTAGTAGTAGGTGCCACATTCCGTGGTGAAAGTAGTTTTCTCACGTTCTTCAGGAGCCATGAGAATTTGATTATAACCTGAAAATCCATCCATGAATGACAACAGCGCGTGCCCCGTAGTGTTATCTACCAAGACACCTATGTGCGGCAGAGGAAAATCGTCTTTTGGGCTCGCCTTGTTCAAATCCCTGAAATCTACACAGATTCTGATCTTCCCATTCTTTTTAGAAACATGCACAATATTCGCGACCCATTGAGGGTACTCAGTGACTATTAGAAACCCTACGTCTATCTACCTTTGAACTTCCTTTGTGATCTCCAACACCCAATCAGGCCTCATCTTCCTCAGTTTCTGCTTGACAGGCTTTGTGTCAGGGTACAACGGGATTCGATGCTCCACAATTTCAGGGTCGATACCGGGCATATCTACGTATGACCATGCAAAGACATCTTCGAATTCTTTCAGGAGGTCCGAGTGAGCTTTGAATTCTTCGGGAGACAGTCCGGAACCGATTTGAACTATGCCCGGATTAATTTCATATCTCAAATTTATAGAAATAACTTCTTCTTTTATAGGCTGAGCATGCCTTTCATCTTTCCTTTCAATTAGAGATCGAAGTTCTTTTGGAATTTCTTCCTCAAACTCAATCCCCTCATCATCGGGGTCGACACAATTTATTTCAGACACAACAAGATAAGCAAAGTCGATTTCATTTATTTCAAAGGAGGGGGGCCCAGGGGCATGATACATGAGAGTGGACTCAAACTCAAAAGAAAAGTGATGACGCGGAGTGATAACAGACTCATGTTCTATCTCAGATTCAGACTCAATGCTAGACTCAGACTCAAATGCAGTGCCAGTGTAAATGATTTTAGGTACAAAAGTGCAATTTTTATAAGTTCCATTGGCATCCATGATGAGTGTGGTAACATCCTTCAGAGCTTCCTGACCCAGCATCATCAGCTCCACATCCTTAGCAGGCTCCAAATCAACCAACGTTGCAGCAGGCTCGCTTCCTCCCATTCCGAGTGGACTCTCTTCCCCAAACAGCAATAAAAGATTCTCTGAGTCAAGAACTTCAATCCAGTCAACGCGGAGCATTTTGACAAACTCTTCTCGTTTCTCTGCCTCGTCATCACTATCCCAGGTGTTGTCGACAAAGATTTCGAATCCTGACAGCTTGGTCTTTGTCTCCATATCCCAGAATGGTTCTGGCTCACCCAGATAACCAATCTCTGGAGCTTTCAAGAAATGGATAGGTCCTTTCTTGGCACAGGCTCGTTCTTTCCAACCATGACCAGATTTGTTAGCTGATTCATAACCAAGACCAAAGCGGTGATTGTTTGTCAGAAACTTAGGGAACTCTGCTATCCCTTGATTGTTGAGACCAAGCCCTAGGCCAGGTAAGTATTCCATTTTCAGCATCATATCAAGGGATGTCGACCTTATTGAGAAATCTTCGTCCATCTTAGTAAGTACTCCGCCAGAAGTGTCAAAGGAAAACCCTCCAAGGTGATGTCTTCTTCTCAGTGAGCGATCTCAAGTAGGGGAGCATTGTCAGGGACATGCAGGAGAATTCTAGAATCTGCATGAATGGTCAAAGTCCTTGTAGCTAGCCCGAGCTGAACTTTCTGATGTAGAGAGGAAGGTACAGCCATGATGTTTGATCGGTGGAGCCATGGCCTGCCTAGCAACAGGTTGAATGATGAGGGAATGTCGAGCACATGAAACTCGACACTAGTCTTGAAATCTTCGACCATTACTTCCATCTGAATTATCCTAACCACATCTCTACGAGTATTGTTGTAGGCACGCACTCCAAGATTCGACGGCTAAAAATCCTTGTTCTTGAAACCCAAACAGTAAGTTGTACGCAGGGGACAGACATTCAGAGTTGATCCGTTATCCAATGACCCAATTGGGACCCACTTTCCCATGCATTTTAGAGTAATGTGCAATGGTTTGTTGTGACTAGCTCCTTCTGGTGGCAGATCTTTTTCAATGAAAACTATAACATGCTTCGCGCGAGTTGGTGTAAGCAGAGCTACCATCGTTTCAGGAGGAGTGTCTGGTGGCACCTCCATGTTTGACGGAGCTTTAATTAGATTTTGACGATGCTCTCAAGATGAAGAGAGTAACCCCCAAATAGACACTGAGGCTGGGGTTCGTTCGAGCTGTTTCTGAATTGGATCATCTGTTACCGGGGAAATCCTTGGAGGCGACTTAGCAGCTGAATGATAACTTCTGGATGGTTGGGAATTGTATCCTCCGGAATGGGGTCATCCCAAGTGAAATCTCCCGTTGTGGCATGGTTAGAGGGATTCCCACCTTGGAGATGAGCTGGTTGGTAAACTCAACCACTTCTGGTGATTCTGTTAACTGTTTCTTCCCACAACTGCTGATTCTAACTCGAATATCGATTATTGCCTCTTCATCCCAGATGGTAGCCATAGGATCAGTGACTAAGATTGACACGTCGGGTGACAGTGGGAATGACACTGACGGCCGTGATGAAGATTCTTCAATGATGTATGCCTATGGTGACCAATCTTGATTCCCGAAAGCGGCTTCTATGACAGAGCGGCCTTCTTCTCGAAAACACACGAGTGGCGAAACACTATCCAAAGGATGTCCGTTAGGAATCAACAATTTTTCTAGGGGATTTGTGTTCCATTTTTCTTTGTCCTGCTCGGAAATGCTTTCCATTACATCAATCTGACAGATGTAGGAATTTTCTAGCATGTGAACCAGTGGCGGAGCCAGGAATTAGGAGCAGTGTGGGCACCAAGGACAGAACGAGTAATCTAATATGAACTTCATTAAAAACACTAGCAAAACACCTAAAAAACGAAATAGCATTACCCTTTTTGTTCACATACCGAATCGCAACTGCCATTTGCTCCTTGATTGAATTGTCACGGGCTTCATCAATCAAATATGCCCTACGGAGTTGGTCTCGATCATTTGGATTGCAATCCATAATCGAAGCACGTAGGCTTGGAAAAACTAAAACTGATAGACTTCAACAACTGATAGACTCGGCATATGAAAAAACTAAAACTTTCGATCCAATACCGGAAGGCATGTGCGACTTACAAGAAGAAGAGGGCAGCAGCATTAGCCCTGGCCTTAGCAGCTCGCACATTCAAACCCCAATCCAAGTCCAAATCATCAAAAGACATGTCATCTAAGCAGAGGGCTCGTTCTAACCAGGAGAAGCTAGGATTATCCATGGGAACATCCACATCAAATGGGCTAGCAATACCTTTACCTTTGGCCTTCTTGGAAAGGCGACCCGGACTTGGATTAGACCCCACAGGAAACCATTTTTTCCCTCTCAACCCCTTCTTCAACATTACCAAACAGACAGAAAACACACTAAATGGGTATAAAAGTGGGCACACTAACAGAAGGGTTTTTTTTTTTTTTTTGGGATTAGGAGCTGAAAGAAACTACTCTGATAAAAGCTATCCGAAGATAGACAGAGAAAGCCAAGAAATGTCGGACGGCAAAGGAGACGAAATACTGGAAATCAAAGTGGGTAAGAAATGGGAAGGAAACTAGAACAGACAAGAAGATAGGTCACCCAATAATCAGAGCACAAGAACTATGCCAACCCCAATATGCCAAGAAACAGAAGATCGGAGCTATCGGAATCATGTAATAACAGACCATACGCAACACAACTCTAACCTCAGAACTTAGTGGTAAAAAACTACTTGAAACACAGATCTAACCTCAGAAATTTGGGGTTTGACAGGAGAAAACACATAACCACTAATCGCCTTCACCGTTCAACCACCAAAATGGCCGCACTCGCGGCCGGAGAAGGTTGCCGTCAGATCTACGCGCCGGAGTTGTCCCTCTCGCTCTCTCTAGAATGTTCTCTGAGACGACGAAGATGACAGAGAAATAGAGATCTCAGATCTATTATTATTAAAAAAAAAAAAAAAAAAAACTGGAAAATTATCCAGTGTGGGCACAGGCCCACACTGGCCCTGTACTAGCTCCGCCGCTGATGTGAACAATAGGCTTATCAAGGAATTAAGGGACAATGAACTGGCTCGGGTCCGAAGAGATTAGCCAAGAACCGAACAATGCTTGTCGGGATTCCTCCCAATCTTGATCGCTCATGGGCCACTCTTCTTCTTCTACAATAACGCTCCATCTTGGTTTTTGCACTGAACTAGCACATGAAAGGAAATGGACCCTCAGATCTTCTGGTACAGAGACAGTGGGTTTTGGCTCGGTAATCGGGATAATATAGAGGCTAGGGTTAAATTTAGTGGAGGTAAGGTTATTTGTAGTGGAAGTAAAGGAGATTTGGCCAATTTGGTTGTTTTGCTTGTGACTAGGTAAGGAATTGGAAATGGTATTGGATTTTTGGTTGGGGAGTGGAAGGGTTCCATTGTCCACAAGATATTGGACTCTATGTTGGAGGCGGAGACAGTTATTGGTATTATGGCCAGGCATTTGGTGATAAGTGCAGTAGCTGTTTGGGTTATGGTTAGGGGGAAGCTCTTTGGGTAATTCTCGAGGTTCGAGTGGCTAGATGACATTTTTGTCGAGGAGCTTTTTGTACACTGTGGCTAGGGGAAAAGGAAGTGGGTTGAATTCTCTTCTCGATCAGGGAACTGCTTGCCGTGACTGGGTTACAATTTGGTTGACAGGTTCAGCTTTGGCAGGTTTGGGGTTAGAAGAGCTGGCTTGGTTTTGATTGTAGTTGCTGGGTCCAAACAAGGTGTTGCTGTTGCCAGAGTAAATCCGTCTTGGTTTAGGGGTAGATTCGCCTTTCTCAAATATGCCACTTCGGAGAACGTCTTCAACGGCCAAGCCGGCTTCATAAAAAGTCTTAAAGTCAACAGTGGTCTGAAAGACCACCAAGTGCTTCTCGAAGTCAGGTTCCAGGTTCCTTGTGATGATCCTCATTTGTTCCTTTTCTGAAGGTCGTTCCATCATCTGAGAGGCTTTCCCTCTCCATCTCTTAATAAAGTCAGCAAAGACTCATTCTTACCCATCTTGGTTGATTCCAACTCCCGGATAGTCATCTCAAGTTGAATATTGTAGTTGTTTTGGGCGACAAAGGCTGCCCCAATATCTTCCCATTGTCGAAAACAGGGGAAGGTTTTGAACTTCCAAAACTTAGCCGCTCGGCCTTTTCATGTTGGCAGCTCGGCCAAATAACTTAGCCACCCGCCCAACCTTCCTTTGTTTTTTGAAAACCTTTGCAGACCGGGAAAGCGCCTTGAAAACCATTCTTTTGGGGGGAATTGGTTTCTTTGAGTTCAAAATAAGCTTGGAGAATGGATTTTGAGAAAGTTGTACCCCGGGTGAGGTCGTACTATGCGATAATGGAGGATACCGCCAAATACGGACCCGTAGGGGTGGATTTTGCTTGAAAAAAGGTTATCCAAACCCGGGGATGATTACGGGAACCATCCCGAGTCCTGAATAACTCCCCTTAGAATGCTGGAAGTTCAATTACACGAACAGAGTTGTACCTTTTCGGAACGAAATGATCGAACTGCGAAGGTTTTCGGTTTCTTTCTTTCGAAAATAACTTCAAGTGAAGTGTTCTTGATGGCTACTAGATAGAGGGTGAAAGAGAGAGAATAGAGGGAGGGGTTTCAATGGTGACCAGAAATTTGAGAGGTTGTTGTTGGGCAGAGTTTCGCGGTATTAAGCAGTGGATTTCGGTCTGTCTTTGGAGGAGGAGGTGAGGAGTTTATATATCCGTGAAGGAGGAGGGATCATGATGAGAGAGATCTTTCGAAAGATTTTCACGATGATGATATTCGCTGTGCCGACGAATATATTCTCTGCCAAGAAATCTCTGCAACCCAGATTTTCCGATTTGACAACCAAAGTTGGCTGCCCGGCCAATCATGATAGCCGCTCGGCTAACAAGGTTAGCCGCCTGGCCAACCTGAGGAAAACTTGACCGCTCGGCTGTCAGAATAAACCGCACGGATAATTTTATTATAAAAAAAAAAAATTTGTTTTCGTTTTCGTTTTTTTTTTTTTTTTTGTTGAGCTCTGATCGATCGTTCCGAGGTAACCATGCGCGTTTCTTTCATCGTAGGGGATGCACTTGAACTAAAATTGGGGTGTCTACATTCTTCTCAGATTTTTCCGTTATACAGAGAAGAACACAACAACAAGAATCAATTGGGTCTCTTTCTTATATTTGATTTTGGTCATAGACTCTTTTTTTCCCCGTTTCGAAGGTGATGGATTTAATTGATCATATTTACCATGATTTTTATTAGACTTTTTTTTTTACCATGATTCAAAGGTGATAGATCTAATTGATCATTTTACCATGATTCTTATTCTTATTATGTAATATGGTAAATTTTGTTCGTGGGTTTTGGATCACGTGGCAATTGATATTTTTACCATGTTTACAAGTCATTATGTTATTTTTTTTTTACTATAAACACTATTATAAGTTTTAATATTTTTACCATGACTTGAGTTCTAATTGAATTCTATGTTTACCATGATTTTTGTTCTTTATTTGATTTTTACCATGACATCTGGATTATATTGATGGCATTTTGTTACCATGATTTGAATAGTTTATTCAACCGATATTTCCACGTTTACCACAAACACTGTGACCATAAAACTGAGATTTGTTTTGATATTTTTACCATGATTTTTGATCTTTTTTTATTTTTACCATAAAATGTTGATTACTTGGTTGATATGTTTCACCATGATTCAAATTCTTAATTTAACAATTATTACCACGTTTCCAAGTGATTCATTTTTTTTACCATAAAAACCGTGATATGTGATGATTTTTTTTTATCATGGTTCGTGTTCTAAAATGATATTATATTTACAATATTTTTTACTAGTTGTAACACATTTCTCACTAAATTTTACCATGTTTCATTTATTTCTTACCACGTTTGTTTTTTGTTTTTTGTTTTTTATTAGAACATTATGTGATGATTTTTATTTGGTAACTGATATACTCAAATATCCCACCACTTGGAATTCATGCCATAAATTTTGAACCTGTGAACTTTTTGAAATTCCTTGATTTTAGGTCATTTCACCATGCATTGATTTTAGATGATAGGATGAAAAGAAAATTTTTGTAACTAACAATATTTGGAAAATCCATGATTCCCTAAAAAAAAAAGGAACTAGATTTTAGGAAGTCCTTATTCATTGAAGAAAGGGTAATTATGACAAATCACATTACAAGAGGATTAAAACATAACCCCGTAAAAATAGGAGGATGAAAACGTACGTGATATCCAAAATCTGAATGGATAATTAATTACCTCAAAATCTGTTGACTTTATCTTTGGCAAAAATGTGTGCGACAAAATATTTAGATTTATAGCTTATGGTGAGTAGTAAAACATATAAAATTACATTGATTTAAATTGATGATATCATAATATGTTAATAATTTATTATAGTATGGGTATTGGGAATATTAAGAAAATATATATTTATTATTTAATAATTCACATTTTGAAAACATATATGCAATTAATAAATTGAAAAAGACAACAAAAATGAAATATGTGTACTACAAGACTTACAGGGAAACAAAGTAATTTGCTTCATTTCAATATATTATTATCCACCTTTCTTATCAACTGCCAAAGAAACGAAGTATAAGCTAATCCCCCTCTCTAAAAAAATCAAACAAACTCATTCTAAACTTATCCACCCTGCTTAACTAATACTCCGGTACCATATCCACCTCTATCCTCCCTTCTTCCTTATCCCCCAAAACCTTATCCGTTTGACAAACAAGCCCTCAGTATGTATCATACACATTGTGCATGTGTGAATTAGGAGGCGTTCTAAGACTAACCATTAAGGGGTTGGCTTGGTGGTGTCAGGGATTTAGGGATTTGCTCCTTCGTAGTTTCTGAAGTTTAATTCTCCTTGTCAGCAGCTCTTTAGGCCACCTTAACCCACGCGTAGGCATCTGAAACAGCCATGAAAGATACTGTAGAGATTAATCTGAGATAGGCACAAGCTAGCCCAGAATACCTTGCATACCAAAATATAAAATTAAAAAATATATTTTTATCGTGTGTGGAACTGTGGATGGAGGAACCATAAGAATACAATGCACGATTACGGCTTTGCATACTATACAACATGTATGGCTCAGTCCTCCTAAAGCTCTGGACTCCCTGTCCTGTGCTCTCGCTCTCTTTGTGGGAAATCTATGGTTTCAGTGGACTCAGTGTCTGAACAGGACGAAAGGTTTGGTTCTGGAGGAATGGTAGAAGGTCTTTTCGGTTAAGGAAGTGAAGCTGAAACTTTTCAATGCTGCGTTTGATTGCCAGAATTTCCTTATAAGTGGAGTGATCATGAAGTTCTGCTAGAGAAAATGCACCACTTTTGTATCCACAAATTCTGGATCTGGGTGAAGATCACCTCTCACCCTTTTTTCCCCACATTTTTAGATTGACCATCTCCAATCTATGATGGATGCAGAGCTCTGGCATCCATCGGCTTTTGAACAAAGCAACGGTGGTGGAGTTTCAAAAACAGCGCAGCAACGATGGCGACAGCAATGGTACTTTAGCTTGATCCAGATCTACCTTCTCCAAAACTCGGTCTTCTTTATCCCCTATACCTTATCCATCCGACAAATGAACCCTGAATGGACTATTTTAATTTTCCACAGTTGTTGCTGATTTTTCGCTGCTGATTATTTACGGCTTTCATTTATTTTCTTGTTGTTTTAGTTGTGTTTTCTTGTTATCTTAGTTGTATTTCCATTGCGCCTTTTTGGGCCGTATAGCTGCACTTGCCTGTTTCTTGTAACAAAAAAAGAGAGCATGATGTACTTTAATCTGTTCACTGTTCTTGGGGTTGGAATTTGGAAGGCTTTCTGGTGGTCGCGCTGTTTGGGATTTTGGATTTTGTTCGGATTATACTTCAGCTACTAGGTTATATCCATACACAACTCTGGGAATGGAGAACTTAGAATTGGTGCAAACACAATCGTGTTTGAAAACAAACTTACAAACGCAAGTACTCCCTCTGAAATCTACTCCCTCCGTCTCAAAAATATGATCCCTCATTCCATTCTAACCGGATAGAAAATCGATTACTACATCTTTCAATCGCTAATACATTCCCTATGCAATATGGATCTTATTTTATAGATCTCAATTAAATCTAGAATACAAAGTTTTTAAAATCAACTAAAACATTATACTCCAATCCATTGAAAAGTGGTATGAACTCCCAAAAAAGACTATTTTTGGAACGGAGGGAGTATTAAGTATATCTCTATCCAATCCATTTTCCGTTCCATCTTAGAGAATCTATTGTGTGCATGGGTTGCAGTATTATTGGATTTGCTGTTTCATCCAAATAGAAGTGTACCCTATGTAGATTTGTTACAAAGCAAAGCAATTCCACTAGTGTACAGTGTTAATTGGCAACAACAGTTAAATGTGCAATGTCAAATTCACTTTTCCAGCCAAATCTATCACAATAAATAAATAAATAAATAACAGCGCAATGCTATTTTCGCTTAGAAATATTCCCCTACTGAACTATTCTAGCACAGTTAGGTGCACACTGCACTACTAGAGATGCTCATAGACTTAAAGTGGAAATCCTAGTTTCACAAGTCCAACCCTCGAAGGTCGATCAGTGACGCAACTGCTTAGTCTGAAAATTTAACTAAGCCACTTCACAAGATGAGGGGAAAAAACATCATTGCTATTGCCAACTTGTTCGCATTTATGTAATTTCTTCAATAGTTTCCAGCAAAGGTAGACTGAAATTATCACTTCTTGTTTTTATTACTTTTCGGAAGCCACATAACAATTTGTAATTCAGTGAAACCTGAAATCGTTTTTTTTTTTTTTTTCCAGAAAAAGGGAGAGTTTACTAGATCACAAACGGCTCCGTTGGGTTGATGGAGCTGGTTTGAAACTGGCAATCCCAGTTATCTCCCTGCCTGCGACCAAAGTGTTGATGTCATAAGTTCCTTCATATGTGTAGATGGGCTCTAAGTCACAGAATGCCTGAAAAACACCGAAAGCAACTGTAAATGCAAATTGTATATTCATGGATCAGTAGTACATAAAGTTAGCCTAACCATTAAAACGGATCTGAAAACCAGAATACTGACCTACCATAAGCAAGCAAGAAATTACGATGGGACAAAACAAATTCAAGAACGAGTGACATCATTAAGTGGATGGAGTATAGCACGAGAAGTTAAAAACATGTTCCAGGTAATATCTGAAGACTAGATTACAATGATTTGATAATTCAGACCGTGGCTTAGATTTTATATCGTTCACGGACTGCCATAATCAAAGGAATGTCATTCACTAGGATCCAATAGTGCCTGTTCCTGCTCAATCCTGCTGTTACTACTACTTCTACTGCTAACATTAAATTTTTTTAAAATTAATCTTCAAGCTAAACAGGAAGGGGTTTGTCATTCGGTTCATTCCATTTTTAGAAATGAACTCACAAGGTGCAGCCCGTAGGTTCTTTCAACAATAATCCAACAAAACCAGAATTCTAGAACATGCTCCAGAAGTTTCAGATTGGATATCACCAAGGTTTTAATACCGTACCGGCTTGGGTACTGGTTCTTCTACTGATACCGGCCGGTACCGGGTACCGTTTCGGATTTAGCGCCATTACTATTACATATAATTATAAATTAACAATTCTCCTCACATCATCCAATTCATCATAACATACAACTGCATTAGACAACAAGGTATCAAAAAAAAAGCTTAAAACTAACATTGACCAAACACTTCTCAATTAATCAATTTATCAAGTTTTTACAACAAAACGTTCTTGTAGCTCCTCGGTTCTTGGAGGTTTAGGGGGGGCCCTGTTTCAAAGGTATTCTGAGAGGAGCCACTTTGTGCAAATATTGCCAAAGGTTAGGTCAGTCTCCAATCATCCCCCGCCCATACTTCCAATACTCCCAATTATTAGGGACTAGATGGGTTCTGTTATTGTTGTTGTGTTAGCTCCAAGTTTTTGTCTTTAGCTCAATCAAGCAACAGTACAATCAGTCAAAAAATATATAGCAAAATACCAATTACCCCCAGTCAAAAACCATTACCCTCAATCTAGTACGTATATATAGTATTCATGTCATAAATTTATACGATATACGTTTACAGACCCATTTACCCATTGTCAATACCCTCCATTACTTTCAAACGTGTCAAATATGTTGTACAGCTATTACCCAATACTCTCGAAGGACCAAAACCTTTGTGGTCTGTAGGTAGAAAGTGGCCACCTGGCCGGAGAGAGAGAGAGAGTCGCAGAGATGAGACGTAGAGTGCGAGACAGACACCCATCGAAGAGGCGAAAGGTCCCCGCAGATCGTGAAACTTTGACAGAAAGACACGCAGATCCAGAGCACTGTACCAGCTGGAGTCAGCCTTCCCGTGATCTAGCCCGAGATTCACAGGAATCGCCGGTACACCCCAGTAAGCAGCAGTATTGGAGCCGAAACGGTATTTGAGGTTTAGGGTACCCTTTTTTCACAAATCCGGTATGTACGGGATTCAAACCCTTGGATATCACTGAAAAAGTGAGTTTAGATCCTATTCTAGTTTCTTCTTACTTAAGTATTACAGACTGTACTACAATTTGAGCAACTTTGATCCCATTTCACTTATCAAACAGCATTGGCATTTAGCCTAGACTTAATCAAAATCCATTTCCTTTCAAGTTGAGTAAGAAGCGAGTGTTTGAATGAAGATATGTATGAAACCTTTGCAACTAGAAAGTCGGTCAAGATTCCATTGCCACCAAGTAACTCCCGCCCAAGCGATATAGTCTCCCTTGCTTTTGAGGTAATCCATGCCTGGAAAACACAAAATATTGTCATCAGTACAATGCATCACCTCAATCGCAATTCTATGAGAACAAAACAATAAAAGCCAGAATACCTTTCCTAGGCTTACACGACCAGGAGTCATTTTCCCACTGTCATACAACTTACAAAGGCGCCAACCAACAAGAATCATAGCCTGAATATTCCCCAACATCTGAACTAATTTCTGTTGGGTAAGTTGGAAAGCTGCCAATGGTGCACCAAACTGTTTCCTCTCTTTCAAGTACCTTTGCATTAACATTAAAAAAAAAAAACACTCAATAGTTCAAATTGAAGACTGGAAGTAAATTAAAAGCACAGCCAGGGAAGGAGCCGTATAATCAGCGAAATCTCATGTTAACTTCAAGTTCCCCAAGACGATTGAACAAATGGCTTCTTTCTACTGACTACTACCATCAAATTTTACACGTTATTCAATGTGGAAGTTCATTGCTTGATTTCTTTTTCCTTTGTCTTTTCTCCACCCCTCGTGGTTTACTAAAGTGTTATCTTGGGGCTAGAGTATATCCCACAACGTAAGTTCCTCAACAGTGGAATTTAAAATGCCCATGCAAAATTAGATACTACTCTCTGCAGCAGGTATATTTTGTCAAAATTGGGCATTCAACAACTTACCAAATAAAATATATATGCAACAAATGGGAGATTGGAAATCAACAACAAAAGAACTACAGATTTTGCTTAGTTGAAAGGAGGTCTTGTACACGAGCACACCCCACCCATTGAACAACTCACTAACGTCAATTGTTGGGAAATACATAATTAAGTACAACCATTATAAATGTTGTCTGATTGTAAACAAAAATATGGAAGTCTATTGCTTATATTTTATTTCTCGTAAAATTGTACACTAAAGGTTGCTAAACTTGTTACAAGCAAAAAGTTGGAAAACATTGGCGAAGTCATACCTGTGACACATATCATAGACACCCATTGAAATGCCAATAGGTTGCCAGGCAACCATGAGACGTGAAGCAGCAAGGACCTGTTTGCAGAAGCAGTAAGTAAATACGCCACTAAGAACCCTGCAGCAATACAAGTTCAAATAACACCATGCAGTAAGTAATTATCGCGTGTTTTGATCTGATTCGTCTAGCCGTGCAGTATTCAATTACCAAGGAAATACATAGGACAAGTAGAACTCCAGAATCTCATGATCTGCCTGTTTTAACATTTTATGTCATCAACCCTCCAATAGATCACAAAGATTTTCACAAGTAATCGGTCAGTTTCATTTTCCACTGAAACAGTACAAATAAAAAGAGAGAAAGATCCTAAAGCCGAACCAAGAAGCACTCTTTTTAACAGAAGCTCTATGACAAGCTGCATAGGCGCACATGTTGGACTTTAGAAAAGCGAGGGAATCTTTTAATCTTGTGATAAATATCAAAACAGAGTTCATGATGGCATAATTCTTAGTGGTGGCAGTCTAGGGCTGCAAACAAAGCCTAATCAAGCCGAGCTTTAGGATGTTGAACGTTCATTTAGTTTTCTCAAGCCGAGCTCGAGCCGATCTTGCCTAGGTTTGAGTCTAACTTGAGCTTGTTAACGAGCCTTAACATGGCAAAAATATTAGATATTTATGATCTTATACAGGTCTAGAACTTCAATAAAAAATTTATTTTGTACATAAATAAGTATATACATATAGAAAATTATAAAATAACAATAAAATTGAAGCTTATAGTACATTTAAAAGTTTATACATGTCCAAGATATAAATTTTCATGATGTACACGTAAAAGTTTAAACATATTCAAGCTTATATGTGATACTTTTATGAGATATACATATATACTCAAGGTTCGCGAGCCTAATCGAGCCGAATATTGTCAGGTTCAGGTTCGGCTGATTTATTAAACAAGCCTAAAATTGAGGTTCAGGTTCGGCTCCTGTAGTACTCAAATTGAACTCGAATGAGCTTTTACTGAGTCGGGCTTCAAACGGTTCACAAACAGCTCAGTTCATTTGCAGACCTAGGTGGCAGTAGAGACTAGCCTTGGCCTGGCCCTGGCTTAAAACCTACAATTTTCCTATCTGTCTCCCATGTGCAACGAACCTGATAAAGCACACCATATGACATTACTGCATAAAACATCCATAATGAGCAGCAGCCAGCAGAGAAGGATATCCGTTGCAGAGGTTTATTTGAAACTGTGTGACAATTTCTCAACAAGTTTGATTATATAATGAAATCGAACCATCTAAACACAGTCCCAATAAAGCCCAAAATTCAACTAGGGAAGACCTAATTGATTATTTTGTCCTCTTTTGGAGATAATCAATAACCCGTACCACCAACTGCAATGTTGCGCGCCGCACCATAAACCGGAGCTCCCCACAGTTGTTTTGCACAAGTTTTCCCTTGCGGGGAGGGCGGCTCAAAGGATTTTGCTTTTTGTGGGATGCTTATTTTGCCCTTGTTCATATCCAAAAGCAAATTATAGTGTCATTTACATCAAATTTTAATTAGATCTAGAAAGGTGATGACAAAAAAAAAACAGTTGCAAACCAATATAAGTGATCTATCATGGTATGCAACCAGAGATAAAAACGTAGAGACAAATTAAATAAAGGGAAATGAAAAATATGTAATGGTGGTTTTGCACATGTAGAAAAATGTCCAATATTTTTCGAACTAGAAACTTTCCGGAAAAAGACTTTAATGTCATAACAAAAAACCAATGGCACTTGAAAGGAAAAGATAGCACTCACACATACTTTTCTCCTTTTTCCTTGCTGTTTCATGGAGGAAAGTGACTTTCAAGAGATGAAGAGAATAAAACAAGTACTAATGGAGAAAAGGATATAACTTGTGAACATTAATGAAAGCTAAGTCATAGGTAAAGTTATTATAAATTCCAATGATTTGAGTACATTTAGCAAGGATCAAAACTGAAATTCCGAAAGCAATTAGCCAATGACGGTAATTGATCTCAACAGGATAGAGAGCAACAACCAGTAAATACTTCCACAAAAAATATGCTGAGAAAAAGTTGAGTAAAGGGGTAACTAAGTGTCTTGCTTGTGATTAATGTTCTCAATTCCATCAGAAAGAATACATCAACTTATTATGAGAGGATCCATAGGATGGGTTCATCGCATTACATATGATTCCTGTTTTGAGTTTAAGAACTATACCAGACTACTTTATCTCATAAACTATGCTTCCTTCCATCTTCGAACTTCGAAAAAACTTTATATTTCATAAACTTTTTTTGGTATGAGAGCAATTGAGATATGATGAGAAACAATTTGCTGCCGTACCTTGTTCGTATCCTGAAAAGAATTGATACCGGGCAATCTGTCTTCGTCGGGGACGAAAACTCCTTTCAAGACGATATCACCATTTTGGACCATACGTAGGCCTATCTTATTTTCAATTTTAGTAGCTTGTAGTCCAGGGACATCCTTCATTACTAGAAATCTGAAACAGATGAAAGAAGCACTGGTCATGCTAAAAGAGATTACATTGAGATTCAAGCCCATAAACAAGTAAACAGTACCATATCTAGGAATCAGTAACAGAGGCGTATACGGCTGGGGGGCCTGCCTGATGCCACTTTTTCCCCCTTTAAAAAGTAAACTTGAAGAGGAATGTAAATATGTTAGTTTAGAAAGAATGTAAATACGTTAGTTTAGAAAACATTTCGTAGATCATTCAACTACTTTCTTCAATTTTGCAGCATGATCAATCTTGGAAACTATGTGCATGCTTTTTCTCTTCTTCGGGTCGAGTTCCTAAACGACGAAGCCAGGGAATTGGAAATTAGCCATTTTACAGCACGACAATGGTGGTTTAAAACATGCATGATGGATAAGTACAGACGCTAGAGGCCATCCATAGAATCCCATTTCAGGCGCTCCTGAATGAGTTCTAGTCAATCTGAAAAGTGAGGAGCCTTACAGATAAGCACAACGTGGTTTCTTAACACCAGCGCATCTTTCCAACGATCTAGTTAGTGGCATTGATTTCTGACACTTTTGGATACAAATTGTTTGATGCCCAAAGAGCATGAGGTCTATAATCAACCCTAGCCAGCATTGGTGCACATATTCATCCTCAGTGTAACACCTGTTGATGTCCGCATAATATTACTCATAAGCCAACTGAAGAAGTATCCTTACGCGTTTATCTGATTCGTTGTCGTGTTCCTAGCAAAAATAACCAACACATCTGCAAAAGTGCTGTTGCCTATCCAGCGCTTTTGGCCTTCAAGGATCCAACCTCCAGCAACCTGATCTTACAAAAAGAAAGTAACAGCATGAACATAATATACGAAAAAGTTTTTATTAAATACATAGGGAAATTCAGTGGCTGAAAACAAAAACAAACATGATCAGCATTACAACTTAAGAAAATACAAGAGATTACGACCATGCACCTTTGTTGCTGTTGTTTTCAGAGAACTTGCATCACTTCCATAGTCAGGCTCAGTTAAACCCTATTAGTTGAATAAAATACTTGAGTTGCATACAGAAAACAATGCAATATTAGAAACCTAGACACAAGCCAAAACAAAGAAGACAAATTCTTACCCAACAAGCAATGGTTTTAAGTTGTGCCAATGAAGGTAAATACTTCTGTTTCTGTGTTTCAGAACCTCCAATTGCTGTGGTTGATAGCCAAGAAGGTATAAGAAGCCTCATATTCATCACCAAAAATCATACAATGAATAAAAAGTACACCCCCTAACAGTTTAGTGTTTTTATTTTTTCACACTGAACTAAACGTTTCAGTAAAGCTGAGAAGGTACAGAAACACAATCAACAGTTTCAATAAAGCTAAAAACATACAGAAACACAATCACGAACGTACAAATAGTGAGCATTCCCAAAGAAGAATGCACCAAAATAAACGTAGAGCAGCTTGCATCAACTCTGGCAACCTCTGCTCCACAGATGGCATTAGCAGTAATGGATACACCTGGACATCCGTAGCCCTGGAAAGATAAATCTAAATGAAATTCAAATATAAAAAGATAATAAACATAGATCCAAGAGAAATCCATATAAGTAACCTTAATTGTGCCACCAGCAATACCCAGGGCACCAAGCTTTGGAACAATATGAAATGGAAATTCTGCCTTCTCCCAGTACTGCAAGACAAATTTGGGATAATATCACTTTCAAAGTATTCAAATAGAATGCCATCAAGACTGTAAATTGTTATTGACAATGAAAGAAACCTCCGGAAGTTAAGAATTACTTGACATCCCATGGGAATATATGATAACATTCACGTGGCAAATTTTTGGCCAAACACTTATTTCTAAAAGTTATCACGGCACCTAGAGAAGTCAGGTTAAAAAGTACCTTTGCCATTATTGGAGCTATTTCTTTTTCCATACACTCTCGTACTTTCATCCTCAAGCCCTGCTCTTCAGGAGTCAATAAGTCATCAAGCTGATAATAGTCAGAAGCTGCAATTTCAAGATTTAAGCATCATCAGACCAAGGAACACGCATTGAATGCAGCCCAAGAATCTGCTTCTTGCTTGCCCACATATTACATCCAATATACTCGTTTTCATTTTCAGAGCCAAAAGTTGCAAATAAGCACAGCAGTTTTGTGTTCATAGGTTTCCTGGTTTTTGGGTAAACAAGCAGTTATTGATAGAATAGGATCGCAAATGTAAACATCTGCATTCAATATAAAAACCAAGGGGTTTCAAATTTCCATGCACAGTAATTGGTATGTTTTGCAATGATCATCAACGTAGTACAACATGAATGTGCCATACAATATGGAGGGTGTGAATGTCCGCTCAAGTGGTGGAATGTGCTGAATTCTACGTGCCCTGGAGTTGCTTCGGAGGTGATAGGAGCTGAAAATTTGCTAATACCAACATATTAGTTCCTGTTGTAGATTGGGCAGATTTAGGATTTTGCAATGGTTGATTAAGGAAAAATTCAGATGAAAAGATTGACTTCATCCTTGAGATGAGGAAAATGAAGGCCTTCCTGGTTCAGCAAGGTTTACAGAAAACAGTGCAGTGTACGGCTACTTTACCTAAAGGAATGCAAGGAGAACTAACTGCTAGTGCTAGAAAAAGTATAGAGCTCACCACAGTTGTGCTTCAGCCACAACAACTTTGCAAAAAGTAGAAGGTAGGATGCGAGAGCCAGGTTGTGGCTAAAATTGGTGAAGTTATACATGACCAAATCTCTTATTAACAGCTCGTACTGAAAGAAGCAACCACCTACAGGCGCAGGAAGGCACATCCACATCGGACCACCATGATGATCACAATATAACATTTATAGATCTACAGAATATAGATGTCTAAAATTGGAGAGAGATCAAGCTACTCTCCTGCGGAGGTCTCTTCCATCTTCGTCCGAGCAACTTGTCCATACCCACATAATACGGTTTATGGTAGAGTCAGTAGCCACGCCGCATGTGGAGGAATGGGGTCAGCCGACCCTGTGGAGAAAATAATTCCTGGTACTATAGTACCATTATGTTTTCAGTGTTCAATAATCGACACCATGAAGAAAATGTATGACCCCAACACATGAGGCAGCAACACCGAATCATCCTTCCTCCAGAATGGATTTCATAATTCACGAACTTCTCTCTGGGGAAATCCAACTGCCAACAAACCTCTCTCTCTCTCTCTCTCTCTCTCTCTCTCTCTCTCTCTCTCTCTCTCGGACAAGGACACAGATACAGAAAAGGGACACGAGAATTCTAAAAATTTGGACACGAACACAGCGGGACACAGCAAAAATAACTCACACAACATGTATGCAGTAACTGTTTGATAAATAAATCAATATGTATGCAGTAACTGTTTATATACATAGATATATACACTTTCTTTTGAAATGCAAGATATGCACACAACATATACTGGTACATACCATTACATAAACACACACACACACATATGTAAGAAGTAAGATATACACACAGAACGACGAAGATATATCGATCAAATATATACCAGTACATAAACACACACACGTATGTGTATCTTACTTCTTAATCTAGAAGAAGTAAGATACATATATCGATGTATCTGGCAATATATTGATGTATCTGGTATATAATTGGAGGAGTCCCGGATGGAAAACCCATCCGAGATCCTGGATTAGATCCGGCTTCATATATATACATATATATGTATGTATGTACACACACACAGATGTATCCATTTTCCCGATCAAATTTTCATGATTCGAACCATCCAATGTGTTTAAAACGTGTTTTTAAGGGTCCCCGCGAGAAATCGTCAAAAAAAAAATTTACCAGGAAGGGTTTGATCCAATCAGTTTTTTATAAAAACTGCATATCATGAAAATTTGATCGGGAAATAGGAGGTGTGCATGGAAACTCTATCAGGGATCCCTTAAATACGTGTCCCCGTGTCCAATATGTGGACTCTTGTACGCACACACAAATGTAATTATGGCAAGAAGCACTATGCACGTGGGGTCATACATTTTCTTAATGGTGTCAATTATTGACCACTGAAAATATAATGGTACTACGGTACTAGAAATAATTTTCTCCATGGGGTCAGTTGACCCCATTCCTCTACAAGCAGCGTTGCCACTGGGACTCCACCATAAACCTTAGTATGTTGGTGTGGGGAAGGTGCTCAGATAAAAATGGAAGAGACTCCGCTGGATAGTAGCTCGATCTTTCTCTTCAACTTTAAACATATATTTTGCAAATCTATAAATGCTATATTGTGATCATGCATAGTGCATAGTATCTCTCTCTCTCTCTCTCTCTCTCTCTCTCTCTCTCACACACACACACACACACGCGAGCGCGCTACCATAGTTGTCAAAGGCGAAAGGCGCACAGAGGCGCAAAGTCTCGTGGGGACTAAGGCGAGAGGAGAGGCACGGCACGCGCCTTTTTGAAGCGAGGCGCTCCTATGCGAAAAAGAATAGGAAAAATAGCATACACCAATACTTTAACTAATAACAGTAAGCCAATGAGTTTTAGATGGCATACCATCCAATAGATACATAAAAACATCTTTAAACATCGAGAAATGCAACAGAGAAACCCAGAAATTTACTTTACCTAAAGAAATATATAAGCAGTTAAATGAAACAGAGGGACATAGAAACCTTCAAGTGGATTGACACCCAGAAACGAAACAAAGAAACCCTAAAGTTCTATTTTATGTACCCAGAAAAAAAGAAGAAGAAAGAGAGACCTTGAACGAAACCCAGAAACGACTTCCAAGAGCTGATCGAAACCCAGAAACGACTTCAAGTTTGCGTTCAGTCTTGCTGATCAAAACCCAGAAACGAGACTTCAAGTCTGCCTTCGAATGACTGATCGAAACCCGAAAACGAGATTTCCAACAGCCATCGTTTGTCAGGAGAGAGAGAGAGAGAGAGAGATGATCAAGGGCCTTAGACTTTATTTCGAGACCCACAATCAACTTTTAGAGACCCAATATCGATGGCCAAGGTAAGATTTGTTAAACAAGGTAACAAAAATCTAGGGTTGTGATTGAACTTCAATCAAGTGCACTTTTTTTGCGCCTCTCCCTTGTTGCCTTTTGTGCCTAGGCGCGCCTTTGCCTCACCTTAGTCAAGTCACCTCACCTGGATGCGCCACACTGCACCTCTCGCCTAGGCGGGGCGGGCCTTTGACAACTATTCACATTGCTATGGCAAGAAGCACTATGCATGTCTATTAAAATAGGAATTGTTTCACGATTGAGTTTTATCTCTCGTAGGCCCAGTCAAAAGCTTTAAAAACTTCTGGTTTGAGGGACTTTACAGCTAACAAGCATCAATAAGCTGTCGCAAGCAATCAATCAAAGCGAAAACTCAAAGGTCTACTATCATCAATTTGCGATCTAGAAATTTGGGAAATATATGTTACTATCCAAATTGGAGAACAAACGAACCTTCCGAGTTGTAGGTATCAACTCATGATCCAATTTGAATATTTTATAAATGCTAGGTAGGTATTGGAGAAGTGAATGTAGAATTTTTTATTGACCCTGTCACTCTAATCTAGAGTCCCCACTAGGTAGAGAGACCATTTTGTTGTGCCCAAGATATCAAGATAGTTCTGAAGTCCATTGACTTGAATAAGAGGATCATGAAGGCTCGGGTGACGGTTAGTTTGCATGACTCACGTAAAGTGTAAAACCCCAAGTCCCCAATGTTTGTTCCACATTGATGGATTAGAAGAAGTTTCAATGATATAAAAAGGAGCACCCTTTACTGCCAAATAACTAGGGCTTAAGCATTTTGGGCCATGTTCCTAAGCTCCAAACAAGTTATTGGGCTAGTATAAGGTGGGAATGTAACAAAGCACAATCCTGCCATCCTAGTTTACGTGGTGGGAGCTGAATGCTACACCATGGCCACTAGGAAGATGGCTGTGCCATGTGTGTCGCAACCTTAGTTGCACGAAGTGGGAGCGGGGGAGCTGGGGTATGTAAAAGCTCCCCAGGTTGGGTGAGAGAATTTTCAATGAATGAATATATGTGAATAACTCATATATATTTATATGTATTATACATATGTTATACAGTCGCAAAGGGAGCCGTATATAAATATTTTATACTCCTATGTATAAACATGAGTGAGAAGTGACATTCCAATAGATTTGTTATGCCCAATATATAGAAAACAAACACATAGATAGTAATAGAATACAAGACGAGAAAGAGAGAGTCATAAATTTTTCTTAGTTCTTTTTTCTTTTTCTTCTTACTTGCATACAATTGGAAAGAGAAGTAAGAATTCTGTCCTTAAGATTAGTGCGCAAGCTCCAATCCTATTTAGGAGTGGGTTCCCATCTGGATGGGAGCCTATCGAGCTCCCGTCTTGGGAGCGCAAATTCGAGCTCTCATCAAGGAGCGCACCCATTTTAGAAGGATCCTGCTACTAAGGACGCAACGAGGATGTTGCATACTAAAGTGGGGGAGATTGTAATACCCCAATGTTTGTCCCACATTGGTGGTTAGAAGAAGTTTCAATTATATATAACAAATAACTTGAGCTTAAGCATTTTGGGCCACGTTGATAGGCTCCGACAAGTTATTGGGCCAGCAACAGGGCAGGTTGTTACATAAAATAACCAATAGAGGCCTCTCAAGATCATGTGACAAGGAAACGTGTCACAAGGAATGACAGAGACTATCCCCAAACTATTGTTATCAAAATCACACGAATCATGATTTATCAAAAAATGATAATAACCTATAGTCGAATAGGATTTAGACAGATCGGTGGTAAACTGTAGGTACGATTCATGATTAGATTCATGATTCGATTATGTTAAGGTAAGCATGTGAAGTGAAGTCCCAGATAGCCTGGGTACCAAACTAATATGAAGTATATAAGCGTAAGGGCACCCTCACTTCATGAGCAAGATTTTAGGATTGATTTCTACTCAAGATCGTGTAACATGGTACTAGAGCTAGATAGCAAAGATGGGTAGAGTGTGTGAGTCTTTGGCATGCACGCGGCACAAGCTGCCGAGAAAGCATTCTGCGTGTGAGGGAGGGTGTAAAGCGAAGTCCCATATTACTTGGGTACCAAAGTAATATGAAATAAATAAGTGTGATGGCACCCTCACTTCAATAGCTAGCTTTTGGGATTGAGTTCTACCCAAAATCGTGTAACATGGTATCAAAGCTAGGTACCAGAGATGGGTAGTGTGCGTATCACTGGCTGCACATAACAGGTGTTGCTGAGTGAGCACGCTCGACGTTGCGCATGAGGGAGGGTATAAAGCAAAGTCCCACATTGCCTGGGTACCAAACTAATATGACGCATATAAGCGTAAAGGCACCCTCACTTCACGAGCTAGCTTTTGGGATTAAGTTCTACCCGAGAGCGTGTAACAAAGCTGTCATTTTTATAATGAATAATTAATATCGATATGCATATATAGTTTTGTTATTATATGCATGTTTGGATCTTCCTATCAAGTCCAATGGTCTTTCCCATTAACCAAGTGATTTCAATTAGTGATAGAAAACAATTTTAAGTTCAAATGTGTCAATTTTGCAACGCACATGAGTTATATGATGTGCATATCGCATAGACATATTTTCCAATGTACGTTTGAATGTTGACCAAATTGTTTTGTCCGATTCGATTCACGACTCAGAAATGGTCAACCCGGTTCCTGGTTTGACTCACGATTTGACAGCCTTGCGTACCCATATATTTCATAATACACCTTTGATCTAAAACTTTTGAAGCTAAAAATATTTTACCCCGAAAAAGTCTTTGAATTTATGTAAAAAAGAACTTTGTCTTGTCCCCATATGTGGCCTGAAATGTCTCGCCATGGAAAATACCATAATTTACTAGACAAGCCAAGTGTCGCATCCCATACTTGTCCCTTGCATGTTGCGTGTCCCCGGAGTGCCCAACATGTTTACGATGGTCTCTAGGAGTGTCGGTGCGTCATAAGTTATTGCATATGCTTGCTTGGTATATGTCAAAGGCAGTGACACTTCTGGTAGTGTTATTGACTTTCTCTACTTAGACTATATAGAGACTACTGAGTTAGATCTGTACTCTTTCTTGATGTCGTATTAGTTGGAAGACAACGCCGCTATCTATAATTGTCTTATCCACATCCACAACTGAAAAGGAATACATCGTGAACCCCCATCATCGGTTGGAGGGGGTGATTGTTGCATGTGATTGTCTGCCAATGTGGTGTGAAAATCCCAACTGTCTACACATGATACCCAATATAAAAGGAAAATTGTATCAATCTTACTGCAAGGAGGAAAGACGGAAGCTGGAGTAGCTTGGGGGAAGGCTTCTGATACATCCAACGCAGGTAAATTGAAGTAAGAGCTCTTCGCATCTTTGTATTGCTCAACTACATTCAATTGAAGTGGAGCCAGTCAATAAAACCATAAAACATACTTCAACGAAAACGACTTGTATTTTTTATTTTTATAAGTAGTCAAAAATGAAACAAACTTTGCCCATTAATTTACACAACTCCAACCTGATAGTCCATTAAAAATCACAATAAAGCACAGTACTTCATAGAATTTCGAACACTCCAGTAATAATATTCTCAATTTTCCATTATCTTCTCGACCAAGGTCACAGTGTATTCTATTGTTCCATTCAGAAATGCAAACTAATAATCCACTGATGCAAATATTAGTAACATCTTTTTGCAATTCCCAACTATAGAAGAAATGAATCGAACTCGGAACTGATTGAACTGAAGCTTAGACAATTTTATTACAAAATGTTCACTACAAAACAAATCACAAAACTAATAACTGCAGATGAGGCTGAGAGAGCGAGTAGAGAAAACTATAGAAAGGATTAATACAACTTTGTCAAACATTTCGGTCAAATTTAATCAAATTCAACTTGATAATCCTATATAAATCTTACTTAAACCAAGTAATTCAGCCAAGTAATTCCGGCAAAATTTTCACTGTGATACAATTAGAATCTCTACTAAGACTAATTTGCTGTCATGCTCAAAGAGGACGATTCTATTAGTTCCAAAATAATGAAAGATTCTTGTTAATTACGAAACAGAACCTAACCAAACGAAATTTAGACAATTTCAATACAATATGTTTACGATCACAGAGAGTCAAAACAAAATACAAAACCGAAAAACGGGTGAGAGACAAACTTTTTTTTGCTGAGGATCGAACAGTCATGGCGAGCGATTGAGCTGTGGGAGGACTCTGGAAATGAAAATGGAGAACAAAACTGAGGTCGAATCCAGAGAGAGAGAGAGAGAGAGCGCGCGAGAGAGTTCGGGGCACGCAAGTCTAGACAATGAATGAAGTTGTAATATTTACGTGGGGAAGTTGGGGACTCGTCAGACAACGTCCTTATCCAAAGTCATTACTCATTGGGGTTTTGGTAACCGTTGAAGCCCATTACTTGTAGTGGGCTTAGCCCAATAGGTTGAAGCTCCGATGTTGCCCGGATTGCCATCCGAAGGAAAGTTATTGGGCCCTCAATTTGGTAGGCTAGCGTTGTAGCCCATAAATTATAGTGGGCTTAGCCCAATAGGATCGATAACTTCCATTTTAACTGGATTGCTATCCGATGGGGTAAGCAAAATTCTACTTGCACCCAGTACCGGCTCATAGGGCAATCTGATGAACCCTGGGATTCAGGCCCCCCAAAAAACCAACAATTTTAGGGCCCCACAATTAGTTAGGACCCCTACATATATATACTCACGAAACTTCAAGTCCAAACTCCCGGATTTTAAAAAAATCCGGACCTACACCTTCCCGATTTTTTTTTGAAAATCCGAACCGTCCAATGTGTTTAAAAGGTGTTTTCAAGGTCCAACGCGAAGATTTGGCAAAAAAAATACCCAGAAGGGTTTGATCGGAGCAGTTTTTCATAGCGTTTTTATGAAAAACTATTAGCGTTTTTATGAAAAACTGCTCCGATCAAGTCCTTCCGGGTATTTTTTTTTCCAAATCATCGCGTTGGACCTTAAAAACACCTTTTAAACACATTGGACGGTTCGGATCGTCGAAATTTGGTCCGGAAAGTGAAGTCCGGACGGTAGGTCCGGATTTAGTGGCTTGGATAGGAAGGAGACTCTATATATACTAAGCCCAATACAATTTTGTACGTTTGCCGCTAAAAGTGCGAGGCGACAAATGTTCGAATGATAGATTTTGAAATATTGTAGCGGTTGTATATTTTTTGATAACTATAGGTTTGCATTTGTAATGGTAAATCTTGTGTAATAGTTTTTATAAAGACACTTTATTGGCCAATTTTTGTATACAAAATATAGGGTGGGCCTCATTTTTTTTTTTCCTCAGTGGCTGGACCTCGTTTAATAAGTTCGATTTAGGCCCCCCAAAAGTATGAGCCGGCTCTGCTTGCACCTAGGGCTACAATCGAGTCGAATCGAGCCGAGCTTTAAAACATTTGGTTAGTTTTTAAACAAACTGTAGCCGAGCTCCAGCTCAATGAAAATTTGACGAGCCGAGATTGCCTAGGTTTGAGTCGAACTCGTTCACGAGCCTTAACGTGTCAAAAGGGAGTAGATATTCATGCTCTCACAGAGGTCTAGAATTTCAATACAAATTTTACTTCATACATATATACGTACAAACATATATAAAATTATGAAATGATATTAAAATTTAAGTTTATAGTACTTTTAAAAGTTTATACGAGAACAAGTTATAAAATTTTCATGATGTACATATAAAAGTGTAAGCATATTCAAGTTTATATATGATATTCTTAAGAGTACATTATATACTTCAGGTTTGTGAGCCTAATGGATCTTAATACTGTCAGTTTCAGGTTCGGCTCATTTATCAAATGAGCCTAAAATTGAGATTTCGGTTCGGCTCATTTAGAACTCGAACGAGCTTTTACTGAGTCGAGCCTCGAACAGCTCGCGAATGGCTCGGTTCATTTACGGCCCCTTTGAAATTTCTCACTATCCACACCAACTAGTTGTCACTATCTTAGCATCTCCAATGGGTTTGTTATTTAGTGTATTAGTAGTGTGTGTTAACAATTAGCAAATTGATAATTGCTTTAGAAATGAGGGAGTTATCTTATTTTCTAGTGTGCCAATTTAAGTGTTAAAGTGTGTACCTAGTTTATCTTGTTTTAACACATACTTTAACTATGACATTGGAATACTTATTCAATTCCTAAACACACTTATAACACATATACATGGGTCCCACTTTTAATGTAGTTTATGAGATAATACACATTTTAGCACACTTTTGTTGAGAGCTTATTGAAGATGCTCCACCTAATTAGAAATAGGCGGCAAAACTTAATTACCTCTCAGCGTGCGTGTTTGTTTCAAGGGACTAGAGGTGGGATTTGACTATTAATTCCCTGATTTATCTTTAAAAAAATACTTATGTTATAGTTCATATCTTGTACAAGCACAATTTTTTTACAAACCTTGACCAACAAAAATTATATTATCTCTCATCATTGTATAAAAAGAAAGAACTTTTTTTACGAACCTTATGAATAAATTATAACATATCGTTCATCATTTTGTACAAAAACCAACTTTTTTTTTTTGCAAACCTTGACAAAAAAAAAACTTGTGTTGTAGTTCATCCTTGCTAAAAATCAGAACCTTTTTTTTTTAGTAATCTTTTTAAGAACTTATATTATATCATTTATCATTTTGTAAAAAAAAATAAATATTAACAAATTAACCTTTATGAAAAACTTCATGCGAACTTTGATGGAGGAGAAAATATGTTAGCCTTTGTCATTTTGTACACAAAATAAAAAATAAAAAAAGATTCAAAGCTTGATAATAATTATAAAAAAAAAAACTTATGTTTGAAGAAGATGATCGAAAAATAAATACATTGAAGAAATTAGACAAAAGGCCAAGAGCTAAACATGGGTGGGAGTATGAGTTGCCTTAGGGACGATACAGTTTTTTGAACACATAAACGATAATTTTCAAGAGGTTTTCAAAACAAACATGGGGGATAGACTACATAGAACTTGTATTATCTAATCCCATGCACAAACAAACACATGACTAATGCAAAATAGTCCTTGGATTAATAGTCCCTTGACCACTATTTTAACTAATCTTATCCCTCAAACAAGCAAGCCCAATGTCCTCTTATTTGTCTATAACTCCTTGTTAAAGGACTATTATATCCCTCATCTAGCAAAATAGTCCTTGTATTAATAGTCCCTTGACCACTATTTTAACTAATCTTATCCCTCAAACAAACAAGCCCAACGTCCTCTTATTTGTCTGTAACTCCTTGTTAAACGACTATTATATCCCTCATCTATTAATTTCTGCCAGGCCTAGCTTTGAGATTTTCGTGGCCCCAAACGAGAATGTAAAACAGGACCCTAAGTTTGTTCTAAAAGGAGAAAAATCTGTTATCTTATAAGATGGTACTTTGTCCTATGTTTGTTACCATCAAAATCTGTTATCTTATAAGATGGTAAGTTGAACTTAGTTCAATATTTATATAATTAATTGGACAATTCAAACACTTTTTTGAGATATTTGAACTGGGAACTTAATGAAACAGCCTTTGGAAAGATTGAAGAGGTACAAAGCAAAAGAGTCAACCAAGGTTAAAATAAGTATTTTCCAAATACGTTTATTTTAGTATTTATTTCGTCTATTTTGTCAAGAGTTATATAAAATAAACTAATTTAGCCAAAGCATAAAAAAATTAACTATAAATAAGTCTAATTAAAATAAAAAAAACCTATAACCTTGTATATTGGAAATCTCAGGGAAAGAAAAAAGGAAGAGAAAGTTAACTTTTTTTTTTCTTTCTCTTGTAATCATTGCCGTAGTAAAAACAAACTTTACCAAAGGAAAAAAGGGGCCAGTCACAAGACTCGAAAATGGCATAGCCCTAGAAATGGGAAGCTTTTCAACCGGGCCAACAACTTCTCTGGTCATAGTAGCACCACGTTAATTATTTACAAATTTTTACTTCTAAGTCTAAAAAAGAGACCTAATTACCATTAAGGTAAGTCATTCTTTTTAATTATCATTAAGGTAAGTCACTCTTTTTTGGGATTTAGGCACTTAGGATATCATACTGTTTCATAGGGTTTTAGAAGTTTAGGCACTTTCATATGATTTTGAGGGTTTTAGTGGCATAGACACTTTTATAGGATACCAGGATACCCTAGGGTTTAAGTTTAGGGTGCACTTTCCTATCATAGGGTTTTAGTAGCGTAGGCACTTTCATAGGGTACCAAAGGGATTTAGCTAGACACTTTCATAAGGTACTCTAGGGTTTAGGTTTAGGCACTTTCATAGGGTACCATAAGATTTATGCACTTTCATATGGTTTGGAAAGTTGAGGGGAGAGAGAGAGAGAGAGAGAGAGAGAGAGATTGTGCATATGTGGGGTGGGTAGAGAGAGAGAGAGATTGTGCATATGTGGGGTGGGTAGAGAGAGAGATGGAACCATTTATATGGAAGGTGGGCTGGAGTTGCACATGCATTTTGAAAGGCGGGTTGGAGTTGGTTGTAATTTGGGTCCAAGAATTATACCGGCCCATACTTTCTTAATGTTTATTATATACCAAACATATATATACCTAATTGGGACCCCTATTTTGGGCCAAATTTGGGAGGCCCCATTCACCCGCTTACTGGGCCTATGCCCAGAGCTGGGCTTGATTCCTGCTTTTATATATTACCCCTCGATGCAGAGGAAACCAATTTTTTTTGAAATACATACTCCCTCTGTCCCAAATTGCTTGCTCCTCGTGGGAGTGCATGCATTTTGCACACAAAAAATAATATGTTTATGAAAACTTTTTTGGAAAAAAAATTACACTAAAATTTTCTTCTCAATGAGATCTTTAAATTGGTGTATAGTTTGATAAAAAAAAATTAATGCTTGTATATTATTTTGGAAAAATTAGCCATAAATGCAATATATTTTATCCTTTTTAAACGAAGGACACGTGTTTTTTTAAAAAGGGTTATAAGGACATCGATTTGAACGCGATTATGGGTAAGGCCAAAAAAAAAAAACACTAGTATTCAGATTACTCCACCCTGGACCGCCCCTTAACAACGGCTAAGACAATCCTCTTCGTGTTCACAGCCATCCTCTTGTTCTACGTCATCCTCGACCTCATCTACAGCTACATAATCCACAGCTACAAAACCCAGCCCAAGATCAAGCTCTCCCTCTCCCATCAACAAATTCCACGAGATCTACAACTTTCTCAGAAACATAAGGCAATTTGTCTAATTTTGACGACTCTCTGACCACTCGATGAACCGCAAGCACCAAATCTCCTAAGACGAAATACGATCTAGATGTGAGAGTTACGAAAATAGATGGGAAGCTGGGTCAGTCTTCATGCCAATCTAGATTAGTGAAATCTCTTGTTGTTTATAATCTGGTAGTGGCATATGGAAATCATCGAATCATCGGCGTTCGACTATTACAATGCCTACAATACCGGCTGTGTCGGGCTAAGCCGTAAGTATTCTCCTCAAAAGATATTTATAGTGACTCATCGTGTTCGTGATTTTTTTGAATTTTTTTGTACGAAATTAGAATTTTTAAAAATTAGTGACATTTCACTAATTTTTTGGTCGCCGGAAGTGGTTCGAGCAAGTTCGAATGCTATCAATGCTTGAATTGGAGATGTAATTTTCGGTCTGTGAAGAAGACTTGGTTTTTTATGCATTTTATGATGATTAATGAGGTATCACTAACTATTAAATTTGATCTATTATCCTACATTTTAAAGATAATTAGTGAGCTCTCACTAGTTTTAGGAGTTGATAGTTGACTAACTGGTCGATTTTTTGAATTTTCTGTACAAAATTATAACTTTTAAATATTAGTGAAATCTCACTAATATTTTGGGTCGCCGAAAGTGGTCGGCCGGATGTGGGGTGGTGGTCTGCGGGAGGTAGGAATTGATTTTTTTTTTTGAATTTTCTATACAAAATTAGAACTTTTGAAAATTAGTGAAAGTCACTAATTTTTTGGGTCGCTAGAAGTAGTCGGCCAGAGGTGGTGGTCGGCGGGAGGCAAGAGCTGATTTTTTTGAATTTTCTGTACAAAATTATAACTTTTAAAAATTAGTGAAATGTCACTAATTTTTTGAATTTTCTGTACACTTCCGGCGACCAAAAAATTAGTGAAGTGGTTGGCTGAGTTGGGGGTGGTGGTCGGCCAGGAAGTAGGAGTTGATTTTTTTGAATTTTCTGCACAAAATTATATCTTTTAAAAATTAGTGACATTTCACTAATTTTTTTGAACGCTTGAAGTGCTCGGCCAGAGGTGGGTGGTATTCGGCCGAAGGTGGGGTGGTGATTTTTTTGAATTTTACGTACGAAATTTGAATTTTTAAAAATTAGTGACACTTCACTTGTTTTTTTGGTCACCGGAAGTCAGGCAGAGGTGGGGTGGTGATTTTTTTGAATTTTATGTTCGAAATTTGAATTTTTAAAAATTAGTGACACTTCACTAATTTTTTTGTCTTTATGTTCGATTGCAAAAGTTCTATGTCCTTCCTTTTAAAATGGCAAATGTTTTTTGTTTTTATGTTCGATTGCAAAAATTCCTTGTCCTTCCCTTTAAAAATGTCAAATGTTTTGAATTTTTTGCTAAGTGACCCTATTATTTTTTGCATGCAAAACACACGCACTCCCAAAAAGGGCAAACAAATTGGGACGGAGGGAGTATCCTCTTATCCGCTCAAAGCAACTACGAAACAAAGTAAGCATATTCTCATCCTCTCTTGTATCATATTTCCTGTTGCCATCTTATACGCTTTGTGGTATATATACCCCGTAGTTCACATTCACATAACATATGACCCACTCTGGTAGACAACTCGTTGACTAATAGACTTCAAGGATGTCAACCACATACTTTATGCGAAATGCATGCCCATTTTAACTTTAACAGAGTTTAACCACCTTCTTCCCCATAACCCTCACGGCCTCACCCCTCTCCATGTCTTTGTTTAACTTTCACTTGTCAATCGCTCCTTAATTGATTTCATCACCATCATCAGTTCCTCCACTTTTTTGTAGCTTACAACAGCTCTTCAAAAACCCATTTGCACATTACTAGGATTACTGTGAATACTGTCAGAAACCTAACAACTTAATTGATATTTGGGACCTGATTATACCAAATATCTAGTAGTACTTGAAGGGTACAATGATGCAAACTAGATATAGATATGAAAGACAGACTAGTTGATATGTCTTTACACTTCGGGACCCTGCAGGGCAGGGAAAAAACTGCACCATGCATCGCATCAAAATTAAATGATGTCGCTCTCTCTCACTCATCACAATCCAAAGCCTCTCTACTGGTTCGTTTGCATCCTTGGCCTTGCCGACGTAAAAGGAAAACGCGTCGTCGACCTCTCAGGAGGTTCCATTTCCACCGAGAAAGTTTAAGACAACTACAACCAGTACGGTCCTTCTTCCGCCGCCCCAAAAGAATCGAGAAAATCGAGAACGTCCTAGATTTCGTCGACACCTTCTACAACCTCGTCACTAACATCTATGAGTGGGGGCGGGGCCAGTCCTTCCACTTCTCCCCTTCCATCCCCGACAAAGTTGATCGCGAATCCACCCGCTTTCATGGGGAAATGGTAGTCGATCTCATCAAGGTTAGCCCTAACCAAAAGATCCTTGACGCCGGCTGCGGCGTCGGCAGTCCCATGTGGGTGATTGCCGCCCACTCACGTGCCAAGGTCGTCGGTATCACGATCAACAAGTACCAGGTAAATCGGGCCAAGATGCATAGGGGTGAGAAAGAGGCGAGAGTTTACTATGTGAAGTGCTTGGGATACAGGAAACAAAATGGCACCATTTTGCTACTTATTTTTTTGAAGGTTTGCAACGCATCAAAACTACATGTTTTGATGCACTGCATGGTGCAGCTTCTTCCCTGCCCTGCAGGATCCCCGCTCCCCCATCAGATGCACTCGTGAGGGAGGGTTGTGTGATCAAATCTGTACCTTTTAAAGCTCATTCTCATATAATTAAGTTACAATCAAGCCCACTTAACGCGATTTTTTGTTCATTCAAGAGCCACTGTTCCATTTCACTTTCCGCACAAAGTTTCAAGACTATAACAAATTGAAATACTCCATATATTGTATTCCACATTTTTAATTTGGAGAATAATTTTGGCATTTCACTTTCTTATAATTGCATTCTAAAGTTTGTATTTTAGGATTTATGTTGTGTGTATCTTTTACACTAAAAGACAAATTATGGAGTGCAACCATAAGAAAATGGAGTGTTGCCAAAATCATTATCCGTTTAATTTTTTTGGGTAAATTAGCTTGAAATTAAAAGGGGTTAAGCGAATGTACAGCCTACAAGGGGCATACCCCAAGGAGGACAAAATGAAAAGGAAAGAAAGAAAAAGAAAGAAAAGAAAAGTGCGTGGTCCTCGGCACAACCCGCCAGGGTGGGAAATAAGAAGTACTGACACACCCCGCCAGCATAAGTGTAAATAAGCAAAAATGCAATAAGCGTAGCAGCAAAAGCATGCATAAATGAATAACATGTAGTGAGCCCTAAAAAGGGCCCACTATATGGAAACATCAAAAGCATTATCCTTTTAATTTACCCATTTACTTTTGTATTTTTTTTTTCTCAACTCTTTTCTGTTTCTTTTACTGAAGCAATATTAGCTAGTGCTCACCTTCTTTTTTTGAACAGACGAAAATTTTCATAAATCTTAGAAACCAGACAAGAGGATTTGTCTTAACTCAGTCAGGATCGAAGATACCCAATTTTGAGGAAGCAATCCATAAACAGCGGAGGCCACCCAATGGGCAACACAATTGATAGCTCTAGGAATCCAAGAGACACTAACATCAAAATTCTTGACAATCTTCCTAATGTCCTGGATAATACAAGCACATTCCCAAGGAGGGTCTAACTCAGAAACACAAAGGGAAATGAGCTCTTTGTTGTCACTCTCAATCTGCACCTCCTGAAGCTTCAGAGCTTCTGCCATCAAACAGGCTTCTCTTAAGGCCATTGCCTCGCACACCAAGGCTGAAGAACCTGTGACCTTAAATTTCTTACCATCGATCAAGTCTCCCATGTGGTTCCACAAGACCACTGCTCCAAAACCTTCTCCTGTGGTTTTGTTCCAGGAAGCATCACAATTGAACTTCAACTTACCTTTGTCAGGTGGCTTCCATCTTTTCACCTCTGAATGGGAAGGATCAGCATTACCAAAAGTAGTGGCAGTAGACTTAACCATAAGAGAGTTAAGTTCCTCCCAGGCTTGTTCCATTTTTAATGCAATACTCTTTGTAGTCACTGGTAGGTTTTGAAAAATGAACTCATTTCTGGCTTTCCAAATACCCCATCCTAGCATAGCCGCTCTGCTCAAGATGGATCTGATATTGTGCTTTCCCAGGTTACTGCCCATCACATCAAAGGTCCATTTGGTGACTGAATTTACATCCCATTGTAAAATTTCAGACAGGTTGCAACACTCCCAAACAGGCTTTGTCTTTTTGCATTGGAAAAGCAGATGTTCAATCGACTCCACTGCCTTAGAACACAGAGGGCAAACAGGAGACTTTGAACACTTTTTCTTGAAAAGATTCTCCTTTGTTGCCAAAATATTCCTACTGGCCCTCCACCAAAAGTGCTTGACCTTGGGGGGTATATTGAGACTCCAGATGTACTTCCAAAAAGAGGGAGGAGGTTGAAAGGAAGATGAGGGTCTAGAGCCATTAGATGTGGATCCCAACTGTCTAGCAAAATGATACCCACTTTTCACAGAGTAGATACCATTCCTTGAATGGTGCCAAATTATCTTGTCAGGTTCATCAAATTTAGAGATAGGGATGGCTATGATGGCCTTTGTCTCCTGCTCAGAAACATACCTCTTCAACTTTTGAACATCCCACACCTTGAGAGATTGGTTTATAAAAGAGGCCACCATAGTGTTCTCATCTACACCCCTACTAGAAGATTGGACTTGGAAGCTATTAAGATAGGGGATCCATTTATCAATCCAAAACCTGACATTCTTCCCAGAGTTGCCTGATCCCTTTCTTCATAAGATCCTTCCCTTGACAAAGGCTACTCCATACCCAAGAAGGTCTAGCTCCCCTGGAAGCTTCCAAAAAGTTAGTTCTAGGAAAATAAATTCCCTTTAGCATCCTGACCCAATAGGCTCCTGGATTGTTGATTATCCTCCATCCTTGCTTTGCCAAAAGGGCCAAATTGAAATCATTAAGGTCCCTGAAACCCATACCACCTTGCCACTTAGGCTTACAAAGCTCCTCCCCTCTGAGCCAGTGAATTTTAGATTCCTTTGGGTCACCAGACCACCAAAATCTCCTGATGTGTGAGTTGAGCTTGTTGCAAAAATGAATAGGTAAAAGAAAACAAGACATCACATAACTTGGAATGGCTTGCACCACTGACTTAATCAATGTTTCTCTCCCTCCAAAAGAAAGATCCTTTGCTTTCCACCCATGCATCTTTTTCACAGCTCTTTCAATCAGATAGGTATAGGCCTTTGATAGTGCTCACCTTCACGAGCCACTTAATAAAGGAAACATCTTCATGGTACATTTCAGAGCTTGGAGCTCTAATCATGTTTGAAAGAAAGAAAGAAAGAAAGAAGAAGAAAAAAAAGAAGAAGAAGAAGAAGCAAATTGACATGGTTTAGGGTGAGTTCCCCCTAAACTATGAGTTTGGTATTGGTTTTTACTCTTCGTAATTTTTGTTTTGATTTTCTTCATAATTTTTTAGATTACTCATTTGTCTCGATGAGAGAAATAAAATAACTATGGAAATATGAATCTAAGTTGAAAAAAGTTCTTATAGGAATACACTATATGAAATTACTATATATAGTTTGTTCATCTTCAGTGATTTTTATTTTTTGCTTTTAGTCGTAATTTTTTTACTGTTTGGACTCCTCTTGTCGGGACGAATGATTAATCAAAAAAATAAAACGTGAATCTCACACAAATTCAGAAAAGACAAGCCAAAACACCAAAAATTTAGGAAAAACTCGCCCTACTTGTAATGTTTTTTTTTTGGGGGGAGCAGATATTATTACTCCATCCATCCCATTTTATTTGTAAATTATTTTACTCCTTCCGTCCCATAACGGCACTTTGGGTGTCATGCCCCTTCCCCCTCCCCCTCCCCTAGAGTAGGTTCTAACGATTGACAAAAACATAAGGATCTTAAATGGGTTTGTGAACATAATGGAACACTTTAGGGGGTATTACTTATGGGATGTGGACGCACATTGTTGTGACATTTATGAAGGATAGATTAAATAATACTTGGTTTGGAAGGTTTTGGTAATAAGGGGTGATAAAATAGTAATATTTGGCTTGTTTTATAGTTGAAATGGGAGGATAAGGATAACTAAGAGGATTTGGGTGGATTGGGGATAATAGAGAGGCCTCATCCGGGGGTACTAATTAATAACTAAGAGGATTTGGACTGTTATTTAGTCCCAACAGTGACTTGGGATGATTTAATACCCTGTGCTTTTGTTTGCCAAACCATTCCAAAAACGTTCCATCAACCTCTCATCCCTCTGCAAGTGGTGGCTAGCTCATGTGGTAGAGCTCTCGAATGCCCCATATTGCATCTGGGTTGAGTCCCAAAAAAAAACCTCTCATCCCCCCTTATTACGTCATACCCCTCCCATATCCTCCACCCAAATGATCCCTTAGGCCTCGTTTGGCTTCGAGATGAGGAGGGGGGATAACTCATCCCCCTTCCCCTTATCCTGGTCCCACCTTTCATCCTAGGTTTGACAAGTTTTGTGTGTAGGGGTATGAGTTATATCCCTCCAGATTAATACCGCTGCAGGGGTATTAATCAATAACCCGGGGGTGGGGGGGAGGTGTTGTTATAACTTAATACCCCCAAAAAACAGTACCCCATTAAAGTATTGTACGAGCCATTGCAATTTTCTTCGGATAAAAAAAAGTACTTCCGCACATAATTCTTTATTTTTTTGCACCAAATTAAACTACTAATCAAGATCTGTAATTTGATAAAAAAAAATTGAAAATTTTTGTACTTTAGAATTTGACATTGTTGGGGTTTAATATAAAAATTACTAAAGTAATATGTAATTACAAATAATTGATAAATATTAGGTGATATATTCCAAAATTGAATACTTAGAAAACATAGGGAAAAATTAGGTAGCATGCATAATTAAATTAGAAATAATGGCAAAATATTAGGTGGTATGCATAATTATTAAAATGATTTTTTTTAAAAATAACTAAATCTTTTAATTTTATACATAATTAATAAAATGAATTATTATACAATATTTATTTGTTGACATGTATATTTAATTTAATTTAATTATCTTACATTTATGTATTTATTTTATCGTAAAATCTAATATGACTCATGCACAAGGGCGAATAAGTTAGTTGCCAGGTTTTTACATCACCACCCAACCTTATCCTTATTTATTACAAATTCATCAAAACCAAGTATTATTTAATCCCTACTCCATGAATGTCACATCAATGTGAATCCATCCTTACTAAATAATCTCATCCCCTTTATTATTTTATCCCCCAAAACTCATTCCGCAGAGCCTTAGGGATGTTCCGAGGCGGTGTTAGCATTTGTAATGGGGGTCCTCCTATTATTAAATCACCTATCAAATGGTACACCTCCTTCACATGTTTCAAAACAAACAATCAAGTGGCCTTTGAAAATGTTTAGTCTAACCAAATTATATGGATTATGGAGTAACAACTTCCTCATCATGGAACACGGATAAGGTCAATAAAGGAAATAAGAAGACAAAAAAACAAACACTTCAGTGTACTTTTTATATTTTAACATATCTTCATTTACTTTTTTACACATTTTAATACTTTTGAAATCTTAACGACAGCACACTAGGTTGATTTTAGAATTTTTCCAATCCAAATAAATAAATGGCAAGATCCAACAAGTTAGTCAACTCTTCACTTTTTCATCAATTGTGAGATCCTTTTGGATCACCCTGAATCCGCATCAAAAAAAAAAAAAAAAAAGATTGTAGGAGTATAATTAGGGGGTGTTTGGCCGCCGGATTTTGGCATTTTCAGCTTCTCATTTTGGCATTCTGGGTGTTTGGCCGCCGGATTCACAAAACCCATTTTCCAGAATTCATTCTTCATTCTCACGTTTAGAGGCAGAATCCGAGAATCAACTCCCACCTTCCTTTTCTCATTCTCATTCTCCATTTTCAATTTTCAGATTTTCTCCTCATTTCTCTCTCCCTTATCTACCCCTTGTTTACATTATTCTCTCCCTTCCTCTTCCACACAACACACGAACCAGAGGATTCTCCAATTTCTCTCTCAAAATGGATTCTCCAATTCCCATTTTTTCTCCCAAATCAGGTCAGAATCCGGCAAAAAAAATAAAATCGTGAAACTAAAAGGGAAACCCAGAAAATCAGAAATCATCAAATTAATAGAAAGAGAAATACAGAGGGATGGGATCTATCCAAAATATAAAAAATGCAGGCAAAATGGAGAACAAAACCTGAAAAAAAGTTGCAAAGTTGTTTGCCAAGACTCGCCACCATCCATGGAATAGAAACAGAGACATATAGCTCTGGTTTTTGTGTGTGTGTGTGTGTGTGTGTGAGAGAGAGAGAGAGAGAGAGAGAGAGAGAGAGAGAGAGGGGGAAAGAGGGAAGAAATGATCTCAGTACCACGTGTTTTCTATATGTTCTAGACAATTCCACTATTATCTAACGGTGGGGATTTGATTTTGTGATCCAAAGGTCAAGAAGACTACTACTTTTCCAGTTAATGAAGAGCAAAAATTGGTAAAAAATGAAGAGCAAAAATTATTTGTGTAAAAATTTCCAGTTAATTCCAATGGCATGGTTTATGGGTAGTTTGCCCCAACGGCATGGTTTTAAGGGTAAATTGGTAAAATTCAAACCAAAACTCATTTTCATCAGTTTTCTCCCAAACACTACTACTTTTCCAAAATGCATTCTGCACATTTCTCCCAAACACTCTTCCCAGATTCAAAACTCATTCTGGCCATAATCCAAAAAGCCAAAAAGCCAAAAAGTCAAAAATGAAAAGTTGAAAAGTTGGCTCCCAAACACCCCCTTAATGGAAACAATTCAATTCTGATGGGTGAGATCCTTTTAGATTAGTCTTGATTCGCATCAACCAAAAGTGACAAGATTGTAAGTCAATGGAACATTCAATTCTTATGGGTGAGATCCTTTTAGATTAGCCTGAATTTGCGTCAACCAAAAGAAACCAGATTGTAATATTAATAGATCATTTAATTCTCATGGGCTGCATGCCTTTTGAGGGATTTGGGGTTGCTGCTGTGCAGCCCATGCACACCAAGTGCTTTGCACCATCCGGGCCGTCCATTGCTCGGATGGACGTCCCAGATTTCATCTTGCACGCACGACAACGAATGGTTCGGATGCAAAGGTGCCGAGGTGAAATCTGAGCCGTCCATCCGAGCAATGGACGGCTCGGATGGTGCATAACACCTGCTATAACACCCGTTGTGCATGGTTGCACAGCAACAACCCTATGTCCCTTTTGAGTGGTTTTCTGCCTAATAAAAGCATGCGAAGCACATACCACATCTGGGATGAACGCAAGAATTTAAAATTGGGTGGACGAACGTTAAGAAAAATTATAAAGCATTAAAGGAAATATTAATTTTTCCACTATAAGGTGTAAAAATAATATCAAAACTATCTATTATATATGCATTTTATCGAAGTATTTCTAAAATTAACATTACTTTTTTTCAAAATTCTTGGTTGAACAGGTGTTTGATTGTTCAAAATGAAGTAGGGTGGTTGAACATATATAATATTTATGTTTTTTTAGATAAAAACTACCATAATTTAACTAGAAATCTAAAACATGGATAGATCGATCGTCCGGGCTCATCCGCTATTTGGTCCAAGCCACTTTTTCTCCAGCCCTCTCAATGCAAACAATCACTGGATCCGAATTTTTATATCCGGCCTCTATATACTTCTAACAAACAGGGTTGTGGATATGTTATTTATGAATTTATCGGAGCATTAATTGAACAGCGCCATATGGTGATCGTGACGTATTGGAGAATACCTCAAGAGAAGCAAAGTCAACAAGAATGGAGTACTCAGAGAGGTGATGGTGGTTATAAATAGAGAGAGAAACCACGTCTGTACTCACTAGCTTTTGTGAGAGAGTCACACAATTCAAACACCGTGTAAACACTATCTGGGTCTCCAATGGCGAGTTGGGTCTTTTCAGAATGTGGCATTACGCCTCTCCCTAAAGTATTCCCAAGATCCACAACTGGTTTCATAAATCCTCCTAACCAAGCAAAACGAGATTCTCTACCCTTCAATGGGAAATGTTCATATCGAAAATCACCTCCAACCGCTGCTTTAACTGGGTTTTTTAGAGAGAGAAAGTGGGTACTTCTAAATACTATGAGTACTGCTCCATTGAAGGTTGCAACCGTAGATGCCTTGGATGAGATAAGTGAGAGAATGAATGGTACCGAGGTTGATTTCGATCCAGGTGCGCCTCCACCGTTCAAATTGGCTGATATTAGGGCCGCCATTGCTAAGCATTGTTGGGTTAGGGATCCATGGAAGTCTATGAGTTATGTTGCGAGAGATGTTGCTGTTGTTTTTGGTTTAGCCATAGCTGCAGCCTATCTCAATAGTTGGCTTGTTTGGCCTCTTTATTGGGCTGCTCAGGGCACCATGTTCTGGGCTCTCTTTGTTCTTGGCCATGATTGGTAATCTCAATCTTATAAACTTCTCCCTTATTGTTTTTCCGCATTCATTACACATTTAAGTGTGTCGTGCACTAAATTATGTATTTGCAGATGTTTGATGTGTGTATGTATATGTATAGGCCATCTTTGATAAGTTGCCGTAACTAATAATGACTGGATTTATAAGGTATCCCATTGGACTCATAGCGAGTGGATTACCTATATCCCATCTGAATGTGTTTTATGTCGTTTGTCCCTCCATTATTAATTCTCACATTCAAATGCCAGAAATACGTACACTCCACAGGTATCTGTTTGTCTAGTTCCATGTCGAATCCTGACCAAACTTGCAATGTGGGTTGTCATATGTTTAGCTATGATACGTACACAATTGCTTTATTTGATAAATTATGTTTAATTTTAGTTTCACATAACTCGTTTGTAATCTCACCATTCAAGCATGTTTAAATAGTTTTTGTTTAGTTGTTTATGATACCCAATTTCTTGTTTTGCTGCAATTCATGCATGGTACTTACTTTTGATTTTGCAGTGGTCATGGAAGCTTTTCAAGCAATCCCAAGCTGAATAGTGTGGTTGGCCACATTCTACATTCTTCCATTCTTGTGCCTTACCACGGATGGTATAGTGCTAAATTCATTGTTTTCCCTTCCCTGTGTAGCATAACGTGTCCAGTCCAGTATAATTTAGGTGATTCTATGTTCTAAATTGACTGAAGTACTGTTAACGGAAATTGCAGGAGAATTAGCCATAGGACTCATCATCAGAATCACGGTCACGTTGAGAACGATGAATCATGGCATCCAGTTAGTTTTGTTGTTATCTATTGCTTTGTTTCCCTGTCAGTCATATTTCATTGGTTCTTCACTTTCATTGTTTAATGATCTCCAAGTCTCATCCTGTTTTATTCTACTTGTAGTTATCTGAGAAAATTTTCAATAGTTTGGATCCAGTAACCAAGACTTTGCGGTTTTCGATTCCTTTCCCCATGTTGGCATATCCCTTTTACCTGGTAAGATATATTCTAGCCCTTTGGTACGTTGATGAGAATATTCAACTAAGGCACGCAAATTAAGAAATTTGTTTAATTTTTGGTTTTGCTACAGTGGAGTAGAAGTCCTGGAAAAACTGGTTCCCACTTCCACCCAAACAGTGACTTGTTTGTCCCTAGTGAGAAGAAAGATGTGATCACATCCACTATATGTTGGACAGCAATGGCTGCTTTGCTTGTGGGATTATGTTTTGCGATTGGTCCCATACCAATACTCAAACTCTACTTCGTTCCATATTGGGTAAAATCCTCCACTTTTGTTTCATTGTATAGGCCGGCGGGAGAGTAGAATTTAGTTTGCTCTTGGAAGATCGTCTTTCCAATAGAAAGAATCTTCTCAATTGAGTTTGCTTCTACTATTTCAGGTGTTTGTAATGTGGCTGGATTTCGTGACCTACTTGCATCACCATGGCCATGAAGAGAAACTTCCTTGGTATCGTGGAAAGGTATTGACATTCACATCCTATTAATATGCTAATTAATTGTTTGTTATATTAGAATCTTATCTTTAATGGCAGCCCATCCAAAGTCGGCCCGGAGAAAAGAGGCATGGGAGTTGTACATTAGCTAGGTCGCCTGACCTCCACGTAAAACCCCTTATTAAATCCCTCAGAACTTTAGTAAAAAAAAGTAACTAGCTGTGTTACGAGAAAACGCTAATATTCAAGCAAATTATTTTGAACAAACGTATAGAAAGGAGTTAAACTTGTAAAGTACGACTTTAGATTTAGCAATCCAAAGTTGTCTATTTCCTATGTGATCGGCAGCCATATCTTTTTGTGTGTTTCTGTGAAGGCAGGTGTGTCGGGAGTCTATCAAGGTTCTCTTAAAAAAAAAAAATTGTCTTCCCTGCTAAGAAGATTTAATTTTTCCCTTTTTCTTTCTTATGTTTAGGAATGGAGTTACTTGAGAGGAGGGCTGACCACTCTCGATCGCGACTACGGATGGATTAATAACATCCATCATGATATTGGAATTCATGTGATCCACCATCTCTTCCCTCAAATCCCACACTATCACTTGATAGAAGCAGTGCGTATCTTTTTCACTAGATTATACAATGGCAATTAATTAAGGAACTTTTGAGATTTTACTAACAGATGTTTGGTTTGTTGCTTGTATCCGTATTTCCTTGGAAAATTTGAACTTGTAGACAAAGGCAACGAAACCGGTGCTAGGAAAGTATTACCGAGAGCCCAAGAAATCAGGACTGCTACCATTGCACCTAATTGGAAATTTAATAACAAGCTTGAAAAAAGACCATTATGTTAGTGACGTTGGTGATGTTGTTTACTACCGAACTGACCCGAAGCTCAGTGGCTCTTCTATATTTGAGTGAAGGAGATTTGAATATATTCTAGCAGTTCTAGGAAATTTTCGAAGCTATATAATCTCAGATTGCATTGGAACAGCCACATGCATCTTATTGTATAATGTTCACCTAAACTTTCCCTAGCCTAGTATACTGAAGGGGATAGAGGGAGATATCTGCAAAAAGGATTGCAGCTGCGGCCTTGTTTAAATCCATTAATGTACACAACTCTGGAAGGGTTTTGGAAACTGATAGTCCACTAAATGATGTATGTACATTTATACGTTCCTTGTAGGAAATAATTTCTTCGACGGAATTATAGTATGTACTATGTAGTAGTACTAATTTAGATGAAACCTCAATCAGCAGAAATTGGCGGAAGGAATTAATGAAGTACTAAATGATTTTCTTTTTCTGTTTTGTTTTATGCGGACAATGTGAATTTGTATATATAGAAATATACTAGTAGAGATATTTCGAAACTACCTAGATATGTTCTGTTTTCAGCATATTTTGTTGGGAAGGTCCACCCGAAAAATTACTAATCAGCGACAAAACATGCATCGAGCTGATGAGCAACCTACCGGATTTCTAAATGACAATGACCTAAATAGGCCCTGCATTTTACTGCAGTGGATATATTCCCTTTTGCTTGCATGGGTTCCTAAGCTAAGTTCGTGAGTTGGAGTTGATGGACCAGGGATGAATCTTAATTTTTGTGGCAACTTACTTTAAAAGAAGAAAAGAAAAGAAGAGAATGACTTGAATCTACGAGACAAATGGTCGGGCAAAGCCAACCATGCCTAGCTCAACATATTAAAATTCATCTTGTCGTCCTGTGTCATTGCCCACTGTTGAATACTCTAAGCTCAACCTATTAATTCATCTCACACTTATGCGTCGGAATGAGATGGCTCACAGAGTTGCTGGTTAAGATAATTGAACTTTAAATTTTAGGATGGTGCAAATCATAAGTCCATCTCCTTTACCGACCTATTTTTTCACCTTTGAAACCTTGGGTTTTGCTATATACCACCCAATAGGTGTTTTCTTTGGGAATATAAATACCACTGTTTATGGAAACGAGAGTCCATGTATCATACTTCTATGCTTTCTTAACAGGACAGTATTTGCTAACAAATTTTCATTAAATGCCGATTTTGCCCTTAAGCATGTACTGAGCGAAAAACTTGTTGACTCTTTCACCTATTTGCTTTCTTCCACTTTTTCTTTCTTCTTTTTTCAGTCACCAAATAGACATGCAAAAACCACCATATTTCTTCTCTCTCCTTTGTTTTTTTCCAAACTTGAAAGAAGCACGAGACTTCCTCTGCAAAAAAAAAATAATAATAAAACTGGGGGCATACCATTGGGATACACCAAATGTCCACCGAATTCTGTAGGACTTTCCTTGAAATCTTACACAAATACTTCGAGCTCTTCAATTTGTTTAAAATAAATTTTTGAAAAGCGTTGTTAAAAATCAACTCAATCGAATATTGGTAGAGACTTGATCAATTCACTCGATTATTGGTTCTTGAATTCACAGGGATTAAAAATTGAATAAATTGATTAGGTTATCACCGATACTGGATTGAGCTTGTTTTTTTTATACAGACATTAAAATAATTTTTTAACCAAATTAAAAAGTTTGGATCATTTGTGGAGAATCCCAAGACAACTCTCATGCAATCCGGTACACTTTTTGTGGAGAACCCGTTCCAGCCATCATCACTTTTAGAGATTTACTTCTCCAAATTTATTTTTGGTTTTCAACCAAATCTTTAAAAACGATGATGGGACCCTAAAAAATGGTACAAAAAATTTGAAGAAAATAGAAAGCAAATTACAAAATCTTCCCTTAATATGTTTCATTTTGAGTTTTGAAGATGGGTTGGAAATGCTCAAAATATAGGAAACATAAATATCAAAATAAATATCAAGGAGCTGGTTTCGATTTTTGTAAAATATGAACTGAAAAGACTAAAGTAGTGAAAGGAAAAAGTAGGAAGGAAGCTGCCCGCCAATATTTTTTTAATACACTACTTGTGTGGTTGAGTTTTGCTACCAACACCGAGTGGTAGCCCGACTTTCATCCCGACTTCCACGTGGAAAGTCACTTTATGCATTTTAAAGTATAATCTTCTCTCTCTCTCTCTCTCTCTCCTAACTTCTCCCTCTCCCTCCGTCCTTCTCCTCTCACTCTCTTTCTCACTCCCTTTACCGTTCTCTCTCTCCAACACTTTCTCACTTTTTATTTTTTATAAATTAAAATCTTCATAACTTTTATTTTTCATGTCCAATATTGAAATATATATATATATATATATATATATATATATATATATATTTAGAATCTATTCGACGACATCTATCAAACAAGACCAATATTGAATATGTAATTATGTAGAGAGAAAATAATTTTTTAGTTATAGCTCTTTTTTCTCCTAACTTTGAACTCTTGAATTTAATTTGATTTGAGCTCATAAATATTAGTATTTGGTATCACTCCACCCCAAGCAGTGCACTTGTGGCGTTTAATCACAAATCACTTCACCCAAAAACTGGTTTTTTTATTTTTTTTTCGTTTTGTCCTTATTCATTTTTTTTATTTGTTAGTTTTCAGTCGATTTTTTGTGGTTTCTTGGCTTGTCTCGACGAGAGAAATCTAAAAAGTATAAAATTGTTAGCCAAACTTAAAGTTTTGTGAATAAAGACGAAAAATAATCCAAAAAAACTGGTTTATTTTGGTTTATTTTCGGCTTTATTCAAAAAACTATTATTTTTTACCATAATTTTATACTCTTTGGATTCGTCTCGACGAGATAAATCCAGAAACCACAAAATCTTGACGCAAACCTAACAAATGCAAAAACAATTTGAATAAGGACAAAACGAAAAAAACCAAAAAACTAATTTTTTCAATTTAGCCAAATCAGGCCTTAATCCCACAACTCTTCCTGATTTTCCACTTAATTGGTGGTTAGTTTACTTTGCAATTTTCTTTGGATAAAAAAATAAAGTAGTTTCACGCATAATTTTTTGGTTTATTTTGCACCAAATTAAACTACTAATTGTGTACCAAAAAATTATTTTTCAATTTTGCTACCAGCACTGAGTAAACTAACTTATTGTGTACCAAAAAATAAACTAACTTATTTTTCAATTTTGCTACCACGCAAAAATTATTTTTCAATTTTGCTACCGGCACCGAGTAAACTAACTTATTGTGTACCAAAAAATAAACTAACTTGGTGCAAAATAAACCAAAAAATTATGCGTGGGACTACTTTATTTTGTGTACCAAAAAATAAACTAACTTGGTGCAAAATAAACCAAAAAATTATGCGTGAAACTATTTTTTTATTGTCAAAAGTAATAGTTAGGAGAAAAAAGAGCTATACCTAAAAAATTATTTTTTCTCTGCATAATTACATATTCAATATTGGTCTTGTTTGATAGATGTTGTCGAATAGGTTCTAAATATATATATATTTTTTTCAATATTGGACATGAAAATTACTCCCTCCGTTCCAAAATAAGTGTCCCTTACTCTCTCTCTTATTGTTTTTCAAATCAAAAAATTAAGTACTTCCGTTTATCGTGTTTTGAATTTTTTTGCACCGAATTAAAGTACTAAATGAATACTTTAATTCGGTGCAAAAAAGTTTCAAAAACAATAAACGGAAGTACTCAATTTTTTGATTTGAAAAATGACACGACTTTTTGTAGGGGACACTTATTTTGGAACGGAGGGAGTAAAAGTTATGAAGATTTTAATTTATAACAAATACAAAGTGAGAAAGTGTTAGAGAGAGAGAAAGGTAAGGGAGTGAGGAAGAGAGTGAGAGGAGAAGGACGGAGGGAGAGGGGGAAGTTAGGAGAGAGAGAGAGAGAGAGAGAAGATTATACTTTAAAATGCATAAAGTGACTTTCCACGTGGAAGTCGGGATGAAAGTCGGGCTACCACTCGATGCTGGTAGCAAAATTGTGTGTGGTTACTGGTTTAAAAGAGGAAAAGGGGTATTATTGTCTTTTCGGAAAAAACATTACATCTGTGCTAGGGATGGCAATTTCATCCGACCCGTTCGAATCCGATCCGATCCCCGATCCGAATGGATCGGCGTTTTGGAGATCCGTTCGGGGATCGAGTAGGATATGGGGATTTTTTTTTTAAAAATTTGGGGATCGGGTAGGATGCGGGGATAGGTGTATCCCCGCCCCGAATCTGATCCGATTCCCGCCTCGCCCCCGAATCCCCATTTTTATTTATATTAAATATAATAATAATAATATATTTAGGGTTTGAGGTACCGAAGAAAAGTAACCTAACACTACTGCCTCCTCATTTTCTCTTTCTCATCTCTCAAACAGCCGCACAGCCAGCGACTCACACTCAGCCACCAGGTTCTCTCTCTCTCATCTCCTTCTCTCTCGATCTCTCATCAGTCATCTCCCTCTCTCTCTCTCGCTCGATCTCTCTTACTCTCTCATCTCCGATCTCCCTCTGTTCTGTTTCAGAGAACCCTAATTCTAAATGGAGATGAGATCCGCACTCTCTGTCCGTCCTTGTGATTTTCTTTGTTAGTCTCGTCGAAAACCTGTTACGAGTTCTCTCATTGTTTGATGATCAAATTCTTATATATTTTTTCTGATATAATAATCAGTGACTGTTGGTAGTCATTGTTGGTAAACTCATTATGTTTGCTTGTTAATCTCTTTTTTGTTTTCAATATACCAGTTCATTTCAATGAATAACTTGTTGTTTTAAGAATCATTTTGCATTTCCCTTGACCGATCTCTGTCATAGATTTGTCAATGTATTGATTTTTTGGTTTGGATAACACACATGCACAACAATGAAATGATTTTCTGTGTCATAGCCTAAATGGTCTTGTTTTGATGATTTTCAATGTATTGATTTTTTATTGCTGACTTTTGCGGTTTTGCCATGTTACAGTAGTACAAGATATTGGAAATGTTGTGCCCCCAATTCCCATAATCTTTTAATTTAGGCAGATATGGGTATGTTCGATTTCGATTTACATGGGTTAATTTGAAATGGGATTTCCCCAAACTATCTTTTAGTACTACTGTGGATTGGAAATTTGGAATTTAGATGCTCTTGTGGAATGAATATGCTGGAATTTTTTATTTTTTTATTTTTTATAGGTTGGTGATATGATGAATTATGGAATATTAGAAATTCCCCGAATCCCCGTTTGGAGCGGGGATGGAGGGGAGAAAATAATCCCCATTGGGGATCGGGGCGGGGACGGGGATGGGGGAGGGATTCGGGGATCGGGGACGGGGATAGTAGTCTCCGGCCCCGCCCCGTCCCCATTGCCAACCCAGATTCTGTGCACACGTTTCTTCTTTAGTGTACAACAAAATTACATGCCAAAAGTAGGCTCCCTTGGGCCCCACATGAAGAACACCCATTGGGTGGTTTCTAGATATTGCCTTAAAACTTTTAGAGCATCTCTAGTGTACTACTTGAAAAATATTTGCTAAAATATACACCTAAGCACATGTGGGACCCTATTTTGTGTGCTAAGAATTTAGTTAGCTAGCTAACGAGAAATGCACTTTAATGGGGCTCCCTAAAAATGTTCATTATCTTTTAGAGTGAGACCCATTTAAGTGGCGAGGGGTGCCAAGTGATCCCACAAAATTCTTCTCTCTATCTCTCTCCTCTTTCTCTCTCCTTAAGTCTCTCCCCAAATTTAGGTAGTCACTTAGGGTACTTTAGGTAGTGAGGGGTGCCACCTAGGATTTTAGGGAGTCAATTTTTGTGCATTAGAGACCATTTTTTTAGTTCTTCTTAGGTAACTAGTTAGGGCACTTTAAGAAACTCTTTTATGTAGTGCACTAGAGATGCCCTTAGACCACATACCAATACCATCAATTTTATGAATAGGTGGCCCAAATGAATTTATTTTCTATTTTCTCCGGAGTCATTGCGACAGTGCATGTATTGCTTGCTTCTGCGTTAGGAAACGGGAAAAACATATTGTGCCCCTGAACTCGATAGTCTGTCGATAGATATCCCATGGAGTAATCTAAATCAACACATGGGATGGACCGGTATCCATAGTCGACCAGTTGATGGTGATCAACACTTTTTTTTTTTTGCAAACCAACCAACCAATTAGTATCCACTTGAGGGTACGTAGAAGACAGGTACTCAACGTTGTTGCTCATACAGCTCCAATTCAGATAATACTCTGCGTATATGACTTATGTACTCATTAATTATAGCATGAGGAATTGAGGATGTTATGCATATATGAAACTATGTAAGCACTTAGTAGTGTGTCTGTTCTCCTACATAAACAACAAGCATATGATCCTAAGTTTTGTGTGATCAAGTTCATACAAAGTGGTAAGAGAATCTTATCTTTTTCCTGGGAGGGGTGTTTCAAAAAAAAAAAAAAAAGAAGGGCAAGGATATAAATAAAAAACAAAAAAGGATTCTACTATTACCATACAATGTTCATGCTAATAAACCTTACAATTTTCATGATTAAATAGGAAATCAAGTAAATATAACAGTAGGAATCTATACAAAGCGAAAAAAGCTAATAAAAAAATTATATACCTTCATCAGATGGTGAGTTGAACCCATGATTAGTTGGTGGTGGATGTCCATGTTGCTGTTGATTAGCGCTAGGCGAAGATTCCAAAATAGTACTCATGGGTGCAGCCCGACATGTTGCCCACTTAGCTTGCACCTGACGCTCTGGCTGCAAATGTGGCTCCAACACAGCAATCATTCGTCCAGCTGGCAAGATGCTTTCATGTACTTGTACTAGCCATCTGCATGAAAATGAAAAGAAGAAAAAAAAACACATGAAACCGAAACATGAAAAAAAATATGATTGATTTTGAACTTGTAACGAGGGGACGAACGGGAGTGTAATTGAAATGACAGGTTTGAATGGCATGTGAGCCACAAGTGTTTAAAGGGGATTTAGACCTCGCGTTATTTCGGTTAGATCTGTAATGTGGAAATACCGTGTTTGGTTTGACCGAGGGTCGATGAATGAGATTGACACTTGTAGATATATGATAGGCGCGCGAAATTCGTGGATTTAAGCGCCTAAGTAGGGTAGAATTAGCGCGTTAGACGTACAGTTAATTCTCATTTTCCATTTAATGCGTGCACGTGGTTGGATTTGGTGTTTGTGCTTAATTTACAGGAAATTGAGATATTTTGGCGCTCATGAGAGGTACGTGGAAAGGCCACGATGGAACGTGAAGAGCGAGCAAGACTGTGGAGATTAAGTGGGGAAGTTAATTTCTCGAGAAGTGGTTAGTATTATCGGGAGCGCTACAGGGATTTGACGGAGCTCTCGGGAATGGCACAACAGGGCTCACAAGCCGAACAGAACCTTGGGGAGCGCTACACCAAAATGGGTGTAGCGCTACCGAAGTGCTTTGGGGTCAACGGTCAAAAGGGAGGTCAACCGGTCAAATGCTATTCAAGTAGTTCGGGAGCGCTACACCAAAATGGGTGTAGCGCTACCGAGAGCTTAATTTGGCTATGGAACGGTGGCGTTTTGGTCGCGTGGAGTTAATTTCGTTTCTTTTCCGGTTTTTAATTGTAATTAGCGGGGGTTCCGTATAAATACCCCTTTAGAACTCGAAATTAGGGTTACACAATTCATAATTTACGTTTTATTTTTCTTAACTTTGGCTGCTGTTTTTAGGATTATTTCGGATTCAAGTTTAATCTAAGTTCTTCAGGTTTTCCAGTTTTTTCTTGTTCTTCGAATCCGTTCTCTTGCCGCAAACTTGTGGTATCGTGTTTTATTCTTATTTCAATTGCCAGAATCATGTTTAGTTCTAAATCTATGTTTGATGCATTCAATAAAATCATGAGTGAGTAGATTCGTAGGGTGCGGCCGCGGGGCGAAGGCGCCCCGTGGCTAGACTAATCGATGTTCACCTCGGGTTCAACATAATTAAGTTTTTAAGCAATTTTGGGATACGAAACTTTTTCTAATGAACAAATCCCGGGCATCGCTGGAGTCCTTGTTAGCGGGGCGAAGGAATCCGGAGCCTTCCTCTCGACTGCACACGGAAACTGGTGACAGGTGGTGTGCATTCGTTAGGGAACTTTTTCCTATTCTAAAATCGGTTATTTGAAGGAACTGTGGCCCGAGTGAACATTGGTTAGGGCTAGTCGCGGACGCTGGAGTTTCCACGGCTGTACTCTTCTTTTAAAATTCATAGTTCAGTAACTTCATTCATTTAGTTAATAAATCAATCGAATTGCACAAGGGGTGGCTACCTAAGAGCCAGGTTAAACTAGAATTCAACACTCTTGAGTCAAACACCGTTCGTCCGTCTCTGTGGTTCGACTCCGGTACTTTCGGATATTGTGCTACACCGGTCGAGAGTCCTACGCTTGGGACGCGTCTTTAATTTAATTTACATTCACCCGGTCGGTCAAGCATTTTTTGGCGCCGTTGCCGGGGACGGCGACGTGTGTTCAAAAGTGTGAATTTTCGTGTCTTTTGTCTTTTAGTTGAGTCACCATAGGTAGAAAGAAGAAGGTGTCCCCTAAACGGGATCCCCTTTATTATCGTGACCCTACACACCGTTTAGTTCGAAAAGAACTAGAGTCTAGTCAGCCTGTGTTTTCTAGTTCTTCATCTTCTAGTTTAGAGTCAGACTTAGCTGAGCACCAGTCAGAGTCTATTCCCATTAGTGGTCTTTATATAGAGTTGCCTTTTGAGTCAGTTAGTGTTAGCAATCCGCTCTTCCAGCCAGAGTTAGTGTCAGTTTCAGAGTCAGTTTCGGAGTCAGAGATAGGTGAAATGGCAGACCAGCAAGTAGCTAATCAGCCGTCCTTGAGGCAGCACATACACCCCGAGAGGACCACTCCTCCCGGACCCATTGTGTTCCCTCAAGAGACACAAGAGGCACGCAATGCCTTTACAGTCAAACCCGGTGTTCTGAATAGCCTCCCCAGTTTCTATGGGAGGGAGTCTGATGATCCGTACGAGCATGTGCGGACATTTGAGGGGTTAGTGCTCAATCTTGCGTCCAATACCCAGTATGAGAACACATGCCTCAATTTGTTTGAGGCAACATTGAAAGATGGTGCGCTTAGGTGGTTCCGAATGCAAAAGCCTCGATCCTTCACCACTTGGGCACAAGTGCGTGACGCGTTTTATAGGAAGTACTTTTCTGAGGCTAAAACTAAGAGTCTTAGGTGTCAAATCCAAGGTTTTAGGCAGGAGAGGGATGAGTCATTTCTCAAGGCATGGGAGCGCTTCAAGGAATTGCTCCTAAGGCTGCCACACCATGGCTTTGAGAGAATTCAGCTAGCAGGATTCTTTCATCTGGGTCTCAACGCTGAGACAGTCCGGCACATAGAGTATTCTTGCAAAGGGGACGATTTCTTGTCCAAAACAACGGACGAGGCTTGGGATTTCTTAGATGAACTAGCGGATAGGTAGAGGGCTTTAGAACCATCCGATTTTGAGCGAACCGGACCTTCTGGGTCCAATGTTGTCCCTGTTACCATTCGTGACCAGCGACTCCAGGCTCAGGTTGAGAAGATGGCTTAGAGATTAGAGGAGCTAGAGGCGAGACAGACTCGTCCAGTTAATGAGGTAGGTATTGAGGAAGTATGTGTGTGGTGTGAATGTAAAGGGCACACCGCGACCGCCTGTCCTGGGTTTATTGCCGCCAAGGGGGCGAACCAGTCTAATCAAGAAGAGGTTAATGCAGTCAGGACTTGGGATCCTTATTCTAACACTTATAATTAGGGATGGAGGGATCACCCCAATTTTGGGTGGTCGGATTCTAGACCCGTAGGTGGAGGCCAAGCTCAACCCCTTGCGCTACCTCCGCCGCAGCAGTTTCAAAAGGCCCAATCGTCCAAGCCCCCTTAGGGCCAGGTCATCCCATTTCACTACCAGCCACAGCTTGGTAGGGGGGCAGGTCCATCCACTCGTGGTCCTCCCCCAGGTTATTCACAGATGACCGCGCGTGATCATAAGTTAGAGGATACTGTCAATTCCCTGATGCAGTCACATATGACATTTCAGACGGAAACAAGACAGCAAATTGGGGCTCTTACAACCGAAATGTCACAACTCACTGCAGTTGTCAGTCAACTGCAGCAGGAGAAGGGTAGGTTTCCAGCCCAGGGTAGTGCGGCGGGTGCCCATTATTTGGGAAATTCTTCAGGTCCTAATGCTCAGAACCCGAATCAGGAGGAGGCTAAGTCGGTCACCATTCTCAGGAGTGGAAAGGAGATCGATAAGTCCATCCCGCCAAAGCAGAAACCAGCTCCACCCCCGGAGCCGGTTGATGCGCCGAGAGCAACTCCTGAAATTGTCGATGTCCCTAGGAAGGAGGTAAAGGATAATGAGGAGTCACCTGAGGTGGTGGTGCCTGCAGCTGCAGCCCCCACGACTCCAACGCCGCCAGCTGTGCCAGTAGCTCCATTTCCCCCAAAGGCTGGCGGTGAAACCTAAGCAGAATATGAACCTAAAGATGTTCGAACTTTTCAAGAGGGTGCAATTCCCTATCACTTTAATGGAAGCAATTGAGTCCTTTCCCCAGTGCGCGAAGGTATTGAAAGACCTTTGCACGAAAAAATACAAGAGTCAGAACAATGTAGTTCTGACCGAGCAGGTGAGCTCCATTCTTCAGACTGAGATTCCTGCCAAGTGCAAGGATCCCGGATGCCCCACCATTACCATAGGTATCGCAGGCCAGACGTTCGATAAGGCAATGCTGGATTTAGGAGCGAGTGTTAACTTGCTCCCCTATTCAGTATACTTGAGGCTAGGTATAGGCGATCTGAGAGCTACTCCTGTCACGCTGCAGTTGGCAGACCGGAGTGTGAGAGTACCCAAGGGTGTGGTGGAGGATGTGATGATTCACGTAGGTGAGTTCCAATTCCCTGCAGATTTTATTGTCCTAGACACCTGCTTAAATTCTGAGGTTTTAGAGAAGACTCCCATTATTCTAGGTCGTCCTTTCTTAGCCACCTCTAACGCCGTCATGAATTGCAAAACTGGCAGGGTCCAGTTGTCTGTTGGCGAGGAGAAGATGGAGGTGGATGTCTATAATGTTAGCACTCTTGAGGAGGATGATGAGGAGTTAGAAGAGGTGAGTTTGATCGACGCACTCGTTCAGGAGCATATCGATACAGTCCTGTATAAGGATCCTCTGGAGATTGCTCTCATCGCCGAGGAGGCATCATTTTTAGATTCTCCAGAGGTAGGGAGTTTGTTAGAAATGTTAAATGTCGAGGATTCAATTGAGGAAGCATGTGGGGTCTCTTATGACCCAATGTTCGAGCCTCTAGGCGACCCTTCGCCCAAGGTTCTTCCGTCATCAGTTCAGCCGCCCAAACCAGAGTTAAAGCCTCTGCCAGACACACTCAAGTACGCCTTTTTGAAGGGTGATGATACTTATCCGGTTGTGATCTCCTCGGCCATTAAGGAGGGTCAAGAGAGGAAGCTGCTTGATTTGTTGAGAGAGCATATAGGCGCGCTTGGCTGGACTGTGGCTGATTTGCATGGTATAAGCCCAACAGTGTGTACACACCGAATCGTTCTTAAGGATAGTGTGAAACCTTCTAGGCAGCCTCAGAGGCGCTTGAATCCCCATATGAAAGAGGTGGTTCGGGCTGAGGTTTTGAAGCTTTTAGATGCACGTATTATTTATCCGATCGCCCATAGTGAGTGGGTGAGTCCGAAAGTGTTGCTCTATAATTCGCGTCTCCATTTGTTTCCAAGGAAGTTGAGGTCGCGTTGGGACGGTCCCTACATAGTGGTTAATGTGTATCCAAATGGTTCAGTCGATGTCCGCGATTCTAAGGATGATCATGTTTTTAAAGTTAATGGGCAGCGTCTTAAACCCTATTTGGAAGTTTTGGAAGTAGGTGAACCCGATGAGGAGTTGGTCGATCCTGTTTATACGGACGACCCAGTTGAGTAGGCTTTATCAGCCATGTTTTGACGGGTAGCTCACGTGCACCATGCTCTTCACTGAGTGCGGACCCGGCTCCTAGCGATAGGGGTACCCATCATTGACTTGGGTTTTATAGCTTCGCACGCCGCTATTAAAATAAGGATCGTGTGCCCAGCTCCGGTTAGTAAGGGCGATTTGTATACATTCATGTCTGTCTTTAATTTTCAACAAAAAAAAAACAACAAACAAAAATTTATTTTGCGTCGTGGTCTTGTATAGCCACCCACCCTTCAATTCAAGTTGGGGGATGGGGAGAAAAGTATTACACGTTCATCGCGTGAAGATCTAGGTGGCGTGTTTTATTTTCTTTACTTTCTTGTTCTTTATTTTGTCATTTTTTTGGGCGCCCGGATAACACGAGCCGGGCAGGACTAATGTCATTTGCATATTTTCGGTAGTTGTGGTTTTAGTCTTTTGGCAGGGTACGCGTGCTACCACACCAGCCTTGGTAGATTCGGCCTCACCGATGGGGGCCGACGGAGCAAGCCCTAGAGCAGCTGCAATGACGAGGAATGCAAAGGCAGCAAATTCCTCGAACATCGGCCGAGGTCATGGTGGAAAGTCCACCGATCTTTGTAACCAAAAATGAGAGGGGAAGGGTTTTACGGCACCCCCCTCGCCCGACGCGAGATCGGTCTCTACTTTAATGTTCGTGGGATTTCATAAATATTTTATTATGAAACTTGATACATGAAACAAGACAAAAACATAATAATAAATTTGAGCATGTAAACATAAATATGACATGCATGTAATTATGTATAAGCCCTATTGGGTTCATGGAGCATTCCTGCTAACTCTACTTAACTGTAGATTGTGGCATCTAACAGTTTTGCTTTACATTCATTGATGCATGTAATCTTGATTATTTTGATAGTAATGGATATTTCATGGTGTCTCATGGTTGTCTAATGATTGTCTCTGGGTTACAGGTGCTAAATCAAAGGTTGAATGCTTGGTGTCATGGTTTGACTAATCACCCAATTGGGTTTTTGTATTGCAGGTTCCAGGACCTCAAGATATGCTCAGTAAACCATCGTATTTCACTTGGAAACTAATTTCCCAGTTGGGTTTTTTAACTGCAGGTAGTGGTTTGCTCAAAGCCATGTTTGTTCATCTATGATCATATTTGCAGAGGAGAGTGTGCTCTACTCAAAATGTGTGATTCCTGTGAGATTTGGACCTTTATCTTCCTAGTTGAGAGTTTCCATAATCTCAGATCAAGAGAGAAAAGAGAGTGGGAGGTTAGTTCTCGAGGGAGTGCACGTGGTGAGGCAGAACGATCTGAGATTATCATTACTGCTACCTTTGCTACTCTTCATTACTGTTACTGTTATTGTTATTGTTGTGATCCAATGTTGAGAGGAGGGGGTACACTGGACTATTGCTAGGTGAACCTTACTGCTACATTTCAGTAGATGCATGCATTTGTCTTCTGCATGTGCTTGCCAAGCGATTCTGGTAGAGCTGATGGTACTCGCTTCTGGTAGAGCATTTGTCTTCTCACAGTACATGCCCTGGGTTGGTGATACTCGCTATCCAGATTTCTACAATTTACTTGTTACATAGATTAAGGAGCTCTCTGATAGAGCTTTCATTGATTGTTGTTTGTAGTACCTTTGTTTAAGGGGATGTTGTTTCGGTCTGCCTTTTGGATGAATATTCAGGGCAGTCACTGATTTTCTTGATTGTCTGATGTACTGATTTTCTGGGTTTGGCAAAAAACAAACGGAATGCTGCCCAATTTTTCTAGAATCTATAGATTGTATTGGGGATTGGGATGGGGATGTCCTCCCTTAGGTAATTCGCTTGTTTTGACATCGGTATCTCTAAGTTTGGTTGAGTCATTCTCGAGCTTCACAGGTGACACTAGATTCCCTCTCGGGTTTCATAAGGTTAATGTTGGTCTAGTAATAATGGTTGCTTTGTTTTATGTTCTGAAGGGTCTTATGAGCTGCATCAAGACCAAGACCTCTTTCTAAATGGTTTAGAAACCTTTTGTACGTTTGTTTTCATTATCCCTTTATCTTCCCCTGTAGCCTTTTGGCCCTCCCATTTCCTTTTGTTTGTTTGTTTCTTTTTCTTTTCCTCCTGGGGTATGCCCCTTGTAGGCTGTATATTCGTTTAGTCTTTTTTCTATTTCAAGCTGGTTTTACCAACAACAAAAAAAAAATTATGTATGAGATGCATAAAAGAAAAAGAAAATTGAAGAACTTAAATAAGACTAAACCTTAATTCTTTTTCTTTGAAAACTTGATGACTTGAGAATCACTTTGTTTTCCTTTTCATTTATTTTTGAAAACTGATTTTGTTTTAATAAATCTAGAGTTAAACTGGTTTCCTAACTAAATTTAAAAAAAAAAGATCAAATAAATCAGAGTAAAAATTACAGATTTTTGTAGCAAAATGGCGAACTAGATCGATCTGGAAAGTTGACAGTGGGCTTGCATTTGTGCGCACAAATAGCATTCGGGCGCCCAAGTGCTTGAAGTTGCACTAGTGCGCCCAAATAGCATTTGGGCGCACGAGTGCCTCTTCTGGTTTAATTCCTCAAATCTGTACTAACTGCTGAAAACTTAATTTTTTAATCGGAATTGATTTTCTTCCTACAAATTTAGTAGAGGAAAACAATAAATTAAATACTTAGATCAAAGTGAAGAGACCAAACCCTTTTTTGACATTGGACCTTAGGGGAGCATTTGGGCGCACAAGTAGCACTTGGGCGCACAAGTGCTCCTCCAGGTTGATTTTTAAAAAAATTTCTTGTCTCGACAAAAACCTTATGCTAAACTGAAAAATAATACAGAAGAGTAAAACATGTTGAAACTAATCCCGTCAAGGCCAAGGAGTGACCTTAAGACCCATTAAATTTACCTTTAAAATGCTTGAATTTACCTTCTTTGATTTTGAAGAAGGATTGATGCTTGGACGTAACTGTAGAGTTTGAGGCTCTGGAATAAGATTATTTTAGAAGATTTTGAATGCTTCTAACTGATTGTGGAGAAGGAAATGAACTACAAACTTTCAAGACTTCATGGCTTGGAATGTTGAAAGCTTGTTTTTCTTTAGGCTCAAAGGTTGGCTTGGAAGAAAGATGGCATGCAGAAGCAGTAGTAAACTTGGGTATCAGAGGTTGGGATCTCGTTTTTGGGTATAGAAGTGGCTATTTATAGGAGTAACAATGGGCAAAAAGGGTTTGAAATGGCTCAAAAGGCTCACAAGTAGCCTTGGAGACGAAGGACCTGTTTTTACGGGACATGAGACACCTTGCCTTGCTCAGGGAATCGAATGTCATCTTGATAATCTTCTGCAGCATGCTGGGAAAAAACTTGGCGTTCAAGGATGGACTTGTGCGCACAAGTAGTATTTGTGCGCACAAGTGCAACTCATGCGCACGAGTTGCATTTGGGCGCACAAGTGGTACTTGGGCGCACGGGTAGCATTTGGGCGCTCAAGTGCCAAGTTGATTTTTTTTAAACTTTGGTTGAGGTTGAAGATTTGGATGCCGGCGTACAAGGATTGGTTTGACAAGCTAAGAAGGCATCGTTTCAAGCATTTGTTGAGTTAATCAGTCCTTACTTTCATCATTGGGGAGGCCGTCTAGGCAGTGGCTAAAAAATTGTGGGGCCTAAATTGTATCAATCGAGTATCTTGTTTCTTTGTTGTTCTTTGATTTCCTAAGTATATTGGTTTGCATTTCTTCACTTTGAAGAAAAAAATCCTCTTAATTTAGGTAATTGAACCAATAAAACACAATCGCCTGGTTAGATTTGGTTTTCCAAAGTTAATCTGAGGGAGGAGATTTAAAACTCTCTCTGGCACGCTCACACACAATTATTTTCCATTGTAAAGAAGTAAAAGAACCAAACAGTGTCACATCTTGGACACCCATGGGACACGTTGGTGTTTAGGGGATATATAGTCACTTTGGAATGCGTCGAATATACTCGGATTAATGGCTATGGATGTACGTGCTATACTTACCCAGAATATGTGTTGAGAAATGTACGTGGTTTACTATACCTGGAATATTGTAAAGATTATTAACGAGAATTTCATAGAGAGTTGTTGAAGTGCTTTGAAATTGATAAATTAGAACCTTGTGACATAATGGAGGGGACTTTATAAATGGTGTGGGGCTCAATGAGTTAGACTTCAAGAAGATTTAGAGAGGATTGTGAAACTTGAATGTGTTATGGTAAGTCACGTGGTACGAGGGGAACCCGGTAGTTGAAAATTAGATGATTTTTATCCTACTTGTGTAATTATGCATGTGTGTAAAGGGTTGTGAACGTTTCGGTAGTGATAGAGCCTTATGACTAGGATTTGTCTGATGTCTTGAATCAAGTTGTGTTCTCCCTTTAAATTTTTATCATTTCATGTATCTTATAAAAATCGGCATTTTGGGAAACCCTCTACTTGGCAAAGTGACTGATCACCCGTGTTGTCTTTCTTTTCAGGTACTAGTCGAGGTTCATGAATTAGAATGCTTGATGTGCATGACTGTTGAGAGCATGGCAAAAAGAGATACTCATCGTTTTGTAAAACTTTACACTCTCTCTCTCTTTTTTTTTTTTAAAGGCAAACTTGTTACTCTAATTGCTCACCCCTTTTTGACTAACAGAAGAATGTAATAAATCTGACTCTTTATTCATGCACTTGTATGGGACACGGGTGACCGACATAGAATTGAACATTTGCTATGACTTAGTAATGATGTCAGGAATATTCAACCTCAGTACCATTGCATAATTAAAGTCCTCACTTATTAATTTAGCCATTTTACATGATGTATGTGTTGTTTTTTTTTTTTTTTTTGATCAATAAAAGAAGATTTATAAAAGAAACTCGATAAGGGTACATCGAGAAGGGAGAGGGGGAGGGACATTCAACCGAGGTTGAAAGAAGGAAAGAGAAGAAAAAGAAAACAGCCAAAACAGGAAACCACAAAATAGCAGCCAAAATGGAAACTCCCAAAGAAGCCAAAACCAAAACAAGCACCGCTAAAACGCAAAAGCCCCACTAAGAACCGCCCCTAAAAGCCAACAATCCGACCAACTTCAACCCTTACCACGCCCAAACGCCGCTGCAATCCTCCAGCAAAAATCAAAAGAACCTTTACCTCTCAATAGGTTCTTCCCATTTCCTAACCATTTGAGAGTATGCTTGCAATTCATCTTCAATCATTTCCTTTAAAACTAATTCATCCTCTGGACGAAGATTTACTGCAAGATTATTTCCAGTGGCCATTGTTGCAATAGATTCTTCCTCTATCCTTTTTCTCTTTGCTACTAACTTCCTCATGAGTCCTATGTATGGACCCAGACTCAGAGAGCTGACTATCCCCCAAATAAAGAGGTCCAGGGCCAAGAAGAGACTTATCATTTGAACTTAGATTCTTCATATCCAGCTTTAACCTCCTCGAGCAGCTTACTTTTTTGTCCAAGTTATATGGCCTGGAAAAAAGAGTTGCTTTCAGAGGATAAGGTCTCCAAAAGGAATAGATTTCTTGCGACCCCTTTGCTTTGACCGGCTTTTCTTCTTAAGGCGCTTGAGTTCCACATAATTAATTAGAGGATCTGCAGAAATAAGATCTAAAGAATGGCAATCATCGTCATCTGCTGATTGAATAGGGTCACTATCTTCAGAGCTTCTGCAAACCCCAAACGATTTAACTCATTGCCTGGAAAGGAGTGGGAAAAAGACTCCATCACCAACGAGTCTAATCTATGAAGAGAATTAGAAACCTCTTCAGATTCCTTTTCCAAAGTAGGAGCCTCCTTTGGGTCCCTTGGAACTTGTGAAAGCTGATCTTCATTCACACTCACGGAGTCTATCCCGAATACTTTAGCATTCTCCAAAAGAAAATTGCTAGATTCCACCTTTCTGAAAGAACCTTCCTCCTCGATTCTGACAATGTATCTTATCCCATCTACAACTAGTTCAACGACCCCTTCTATCCTCTGCGTTTGGTCAGTAGCAATAAAAAAATCTGCTCTTTTCGTATGAACCTCCTCGCAAGGTGTTCTCGTCCACCTTAAGAAAGTCTCCCCAGATACTGCCAATCTCTTTGAAAGTTTGCGAGGACCAAGCAACGCTAAGTGGCATTCCAAAGCAAGAAATCCAAACAAATCTCTCCTCATTGGCATGCTCGCCGTTCCAAGATTTGATATCTTCGAACCAATTCAACACCCATTTTTCTTTTATAATCTTATCTCTGATACCTTCATTGGCAAAAGTTATAACTACATACCTTCCACCAATCGCTTTAATTTGGACGCCATGAACTTTCTGAAAATTAAAGACAGTCTCCAAATCTTTTGTAGAAAGGAGCTTTCGGATCTTCGCTATGGCGTTCCTGAATAGCCATCCATTACCAATAGAGAGACACTGAATACTTTTCCTTGCATTTTGCTCTCCAAGGCGTTCCACCCCTTTAGTGACTTGTGCATAAGTTTTCCTATCCTTGATAAGTTCCTGCTGCGAAAAATCCAAATTCTGACCCGGCACATGTGCTTTTGATCCCTGTTCGATTTTGTGCCCCATCCCGGCTTTAAGATTAACTCCTTCTCTATTAGAATTAGACGAAATAGGCCTATTCCTTTTAGCCTCAAAGGAAGCAAGCTTAATAAAAAGTTTCTTATCATCAAGCCATATGCCGTTAGTCCGAAGAATGGCCAAGTCAGCCGAGACAGGACAATCGTACCTAATGAAGCCAAATCTATTACCCGTTGCTTTGCTCCTTTTCTCCGGAATGAAGACATCTCTGACAATTGCTTGACCATTCGGGTGATTAATAATTAACTTAAAATTTCGTCCCAAGCGTAGGACTATCGACCGGTGCAGCACAATAAATCCGGAAGTACCGGAGTCGAACCACAGAGACGGTCTACGGTGTTGACCCAAACAATGCTAGATTCTATGTTTGCAAATGGCTCTCAGGTAGCCACCCCTTGTTCAGATGACTGATTTAATTAATTAAATTAAACTGATTAAATTATTGGACTCTTAATTAAAACAGAAGAGCACAGCCGTGGGCACTACGGTGCCCGCAACTAGTCTAATTCACATTCACTCGGGCCACAATGATTTAATTAATAGGTTTAAAAATATGGAAATAGTTCCTAACAAGTGCACACCGCTTGTCACCAATTCCTGCGCAATTTAGAATGGGCGATGCCCGGGTTTTGTTTGCTAGAAAAGTTCCGTATTCAGAAACTGCGCATCAATTAAAGTGATTCGGCACCAAGGTGGAATATGAATCAGCCTAGCCACGGGACACCTTGTCCCGCGGCCGCACTCAATACGACTACTCACACATATTAAAATAAATTGCAGAAATCAAAATAATCTTAGATCTAGACATGCTTGGAATTAAAATACGAAAAACAATAGAGAACAATACCGTAATTGCAAAGGAAGAAACTCAAATTTAATTATCAATCCGCAAAGTAACAAGGCACTGGAAATCTGGAAATTAGACTTGAATGCGTAACCACGAACGAAGAACTTCAAATCTGGAGCCGAAAACTTGCGAAACAAAAGTCTACGTAAAAGTTGTGGAACCCTAGAATGGGTTTTAACTTAGGTATTTATACTTCCTAAGTAATCCTAATGAAAAACCGAACAAAATCGTTAAAGAATTAGTTCTACGACCAATAAAACGACGTAGTTTCGAATCTGCCCCCCGTAAGCTCTCGGTATCGATACCCCTAATAAGGGTATCGATACCGAACCCTTATCTCCTTCTTCCGCGTGTGACGTAGGTATCGATACCCTTTTCATGGGTATCGATACTAAACATTCTGGACGAATTGCGCACTCTTCATAACCATCTAGTATCGATACGGCTCTCGGGGGTATCGATACCGAACCCTTAAGCCGTCCTTTACAGCATTCCAAGCCCAAACTTCGACTCCCACGCCCAGCTCCGCTTCAAGCCATGCAAGAGTGCACCAAAGACATCTTTCAACCTGGAAAATCATGCAAACACCAAAAACACTACCAAGCACGCATTAAACAGAAAATAGCATTAAACCGCACGTCTAACGCGCCAACTCCCCCTACTTAGGCGCTTATATATGGAATATCACGCGCCTATCAACAATCCCCAAACTTATTGAACAACATCTTCAACCATGGCTGACTAGTGTCTTCAGGAAGGTTATCCACAAAAAGGGTAATAAGAGGTTTTCCGGAATCGATAATACCTCCATGTCTCGAGTGATTGTGGATGACAGGGATCCAACCTTCATCAGCAGCTTGTTTATCGACACGAGAAAAACCCACGACCTTGAAAAACAGAGGACTAAATTTCTGCGATGCAACCGATAGAGAAGAAGAACGAAGGCATTTGGGAAATGACTGCAACTAGAGAACAAATCCGTGGGTGAAAATAGATTTGATCGGAACAACAGATGAAAAGACAATCAATGGCTTAAGAATTCCTCCAGAAGAAGCACAGGTTGAATGCGGCTTGAAACTGGACGAGAATGATATAGAATGAGGATGACCGGCGATGGGAAACAGAGGCCGCCACAGATGGGCGTGCTGATGTTGGTATAGTGGTCACCACAAATGTCTAGCGATTACGAGTTTGTGAGGAGAGAAGAGGGAAGAGGGGAAGGAGAGGGTCGAGGGAGTGGGCAGAGATCGGCTAGCGAGGCAGCCGGAGATGGGGTGCGTTGAAGGAGGCTAGCGTTTCATGGCTGGAAGATGAAGAGGGAAGGAGAGTTTTCAACTAAGACAGTATGTTGGTTGCTTCCAATCCATCGGGTTTTTTTCTTAAGACTAATGCTTCAGTTGCCTCATGATGTATGTGTTGTTAGAGATTCAATATCAAGTTATGTTAGTTAAGCATGTTATAATTTTGATTGCTCATCCATGGAAACCTCTTGAACAAAAGAGATTAACTTTAATATGGATCATCATTTAGTTAACAACCCTTTGAGAAGATATTTATGATTAAGGAACTCTATTGAATACATGGGTTAGTTATGAAAATTACTAAAATCTCCTTACATTCAATCAAATACCCTCCAAGGATAAGTATCAAATTGTGTCTCTATTGTGTGATTCTAAGAGAATGCATACCGATAATTAGACTCCCAAATATTCAAATGGAGAACCGTAAAAAATGCATAATGCAGCTCTGAACGGCCTCTTAATACAATAGTTCATACAATTATGAAAATTGAATTTTTAGGGGTGCTTTGGCAAAAAACCAGGTTTTTTGGTTTTTTCGTTTTGTCCTTGTTCAATTTTTTTTTTTTGTTGCATTTGTTAGTTTTGCGTCAAGTTTTCATGGTTTATGAATTTGTCTCGACGAGACGAATCTAAAGAGTATAAAATTATGGTCGAAACTAATTTTTTTTCATAAAGCCAAAATTACTTTGGACCATAATCTTATACTCTTTGGATTCGTCTCGAATCCATAAACCATGAAAACTTGACGTAAAACTAACAATGCAAAATTTTTTTGAATAAGAACAAAACCAAAAAACCAAAAAATCACTTTTTACTTTTTTTTGTTTGCCAAAACACCCGTAAGACCATCTCCAATAGTATAGCTATACCGCCGGTGACGCCAAAATGGCGACCGAAACCCACCAAAACAACACCCAGCAGCCTCGCCAAGGCCGTCGCCATTTTCATGGAAGCTACAGTACCTCGCCACAGGCGGCGAGGTTTGGCGAGAGATCGCGAGCTCGCCAGGAACTCTCTCTCTCTCCTCTTGGCCGGGAAAAAATGAATCTCCGGAGGACTGATCGTAAAATCGATTTGACAGAAGAAAGTTGAAGGTCTCGTCAAGGCGATGTCAATGGTCTAAGGCTCGTCGTTGGAAAAGATGGCCGGAGGTCGCACGCGCCGGTGAAAGCCCGCGCGTGCGAGAGAGTGAGATCCACTCCCGCGGTTGAGTTTGACGCGCCGTACTGGGGTAGAAGACGAGTCAGAGGTTTTTTTTTTGTTGAACCAAATGGCTAGTGTGTTGGGTAGAGGTGTTATTTTTTTGCTAGCTATGTGAGTGTGTGGTATATTTTGTATCCAATTTGGTGAAAATTTTATTGAGTTTTTTTTATTTTTTTTTTATCTGAATTTTGTTGAGTTTGTTAGAGATGCTCTAAGAATAGTTTGGGACCAGAGAATTGGGCTTGCAGAGGAGGCGTCGGTGGGGGATATTCAAGGGCTTGTAACATTTTTTAAAGACCCCTCTCGATCGATCAATCAATTTCACCAGGAAAATGTCCGGACACTTCCCTCCTGTAGTGTAGCAGAGAGTACAAAAAGTCAACAACTTCGGCCACAAATCCCAGTACTTGCCATGCCCAAATGTCAATGTTCCTAAACCCTTTCACACAGAAAATTCAGACTCAAAATCCCCAAGAATGAATACCCCCAAGTTTTTTCTATTTAAGCAGATCAATACTTTTCGGGTCCCCACTCAGTCAGACTCATAGTTACTATATCCGGAAGGCGGTTTGGTTTCTATGGATTAGTACATAGAAATGATGCATTGAAGGGTCCTTTTACTTTTAGTATTCACATTGACCTAATCAAAATTCAAAAGTTGTTAAAGTTAGTAATATTTATTTAAAAAAAGGCTCACATAAAAATAACTAAACTTAGCAGTAGAATGTCATTTAATGTAGACCATTAGATTGAGAAGAAAAAAAACTAACTGTAGAATTTTTGAACTTTTGCTAACCCATTTTGTTTAGGTCATTGTGGAGCATAGGATTGCTAACTTTAGTTATATACTAAATTGATAATCAAAAAATGATTTGGTAACTTTTGATTATTTAATTTTGATTAGTCCATTGTGACTACTTTAACCCTCACTGGTTAGTTGAGTAGATAAATATAATTACCCTCTTACCCCTAATAAAAAAATGTTGTCAATTTTATTTTATTTTAAGGTCAACAATTGGTCTTAGGCTTAGTTTTCCGTTTGATTTTAGCAATTCAGTTGTTAAAATCAACCATGATTTTAGCAAATGAGTTTAACTGGTGCTAAAATCATGATTTTAAAATCAATAAATGAAGTGGTTCCGTATATTGTTTTTCGATCTTTTTCGCACCAAATTAAAGTACTCCTCGTGTACTTTAATTCGGTGTGAAAAAAAAATCGAAAAACGATAAACGGAACCACCTAATTTTGTGATTTGAAATACCTATGATTTTAGCACCTGAACTCATTTGCTAAAATCATGGTTGATTTTAGCAACTGAGTTACTAAAATCAAACAGAAAACTAAGCCTTAGACCAATGGTGTACATCACCCTTCTATTGCCTTCTAGCGTACACTTGGTGTTTTGGCATAAATAATTCAAAATGAATTATTTTTTGTTTTTATTCAAAAAAAAAGGAGTATTTTGTATTTATTAATTTTGCGTACATTTTCCACTCGTTTCAGTTTCGTTTTAAGAATCATCTCCGATCTCTGTTTGTCTGTCTGTCTGTCTCCGAGCAAACTATGACCAACTCACACAATGAAACTTCCAAGTGCCTCTCAGGCATATTACGCGGGCTCCTGTGCACCGGAAGTCTCCCCACCCACCCATCTGATTCCACTTCTGCTGAACCCAACAACACCACTAACCAGTTCAAAAAAAACACCACCACTAACAACCCACAAAAAGATTCAAAGAACGAGCTAATTAAGCCACAAGTTCCACCGACGCCGGGGATAGTTGCAAGACTAATGGGTCTAGAAACATTGCCAGATTTCAACTGGTCTCAAAATCGCACAACTCTCGATTCAATTCTACGGAGCAGGTCAGTTAATTCAGTCACTTACTTGCCACAATTCGATCCGACTCAGTCCAATCATCGACGGGTTAGGACTTCTGTGTCGTTTCGCGAAGAAAACACAACATTATTTCAACAAAGAGAGAACGATTTCGTTGTGTTTCGGTTCGACAAAGTGGGTGGAAGCACTATTTCGGGTTTGAGTGGTGAGAAATCTATGATGGGTGTGGAAGAGTGGAAGCAGAGGGAAATAGAAACGGAGAGAGACGGGGGAGATTTAGGAGAGAGAAGGTATGACGATAATCAGAAGAAGAATAAGGTGGTGGTTGGTGTGAGAGAGAAAGAGAAGAATTATAGGGTAAAGCGAAGATTCTCTTATAAGGTTGACAATGTTAGTTTGCCGCATAAGAGCATACCTGAGATGGGTTTGGAGGAATTGAAGAAGAGGGCAGTAAAAACAGAGAGGAACAGGGGAAATTCAGGAGAGAGAATGTTGTTGGAGAGGAAGAAGAAGAAAGAACATAATTATAGCGTGAATCGCAGGTTTTCTTCAAAGGTTGATAATGTTAATTTACCTAAAAAGGTAAAATCTGAGATGGGTTTCGAGGAGTTGATGCAGAGGGAAGTAGAACCAGAGAGAAGCAGAGGGAATTTAGGAGAGAGAAAGTTTGAGAAAAAGAAGGTTAGTGAGAGGAAGGGAGAGCGAAATGGGGTGGGTTGTGGAAAAGATTCTTCGAAGGTTGATAATGGTGATTTGATTCGGAAAAATAAGGCAATTCGTGACGAAACACAGGAGACTGTGAAGGGAAAAAGTGCAGTGAAAGCTCTGATCAATAACAAGGAAATTGTATCTTTTAGGGATAAGAAAAAGAGAGTTCCTACACATCCAGATAAGAAGGTCCAACCCCTGTGCAATTCGGATAATTCAAGCCCAGTTTCAGTTCTTGATCTTCAAAACATTTCCCGACGTCCTCAAATTACTTCATCAGGTTTGTTTCGGAACTCTTAACAATGTTGTTAATCTGGTCCGACAGCGTAAAATTCTCGTGCCAACTATATATTCTAAAATTAGTCGAGATATGACTAAGGTGATCTAGACACTGATTAAGAGAAAAGGAAAAAAGAAAAAAAAAAAAAAAGTTTCATCAGCTTCTCTGCCGTCTATTTCACCATTCGATTGGCCTATTTGTGGTCCGTTCCAAGGTCTACTTTTTTATTGTTAATCCATACCATCTGTATTTTACGCCCCGTTTGGCGACCGGAGATGATTTTGGGTGGATTTGTAATGAGGGTGGATTTGAAGGTGGATTTGTAGTGAGGGTGGATTTGTAATGAGGGTGGCCCCACCTCATAAGAAGGGTGGATTTGTTAGTGAGGTGTTTGGATAGTATTTTGAGGAGGATGATTTGGAAGGTGGATATGATGGGATAAGTTGTAAAAAGACTTAATTGCCCCCAGATTGTTATTTTAAGGGATAAATTGATTTGATTTAATAATAATTATAATAATACATAATAATTAAAATAAATACATAATAAATACATAAAAATATATGTCATATTACAAGTTTAAAAATTTGTAAAATTAATAAAATGCAATTGAGGCTTTATTTGCCACTGTCCATTTAAAAAGAAAGTATATTACATATTAAAAAGGTAATACCTGAGTTTTGGAGGTAATTAGGAGGCATACACCTTATCATGTGAGACATTGCTACACAGGATAATTATACCCACTGCATTTCTCCATCTTCCATCTCCACCATCTGTTACCCATTTTCTACCCATTTTCGGACAAAACCCACATCTCCGCCTTTTGTTACCCATTTTCGGACAAAACCCACATCTCCGCCTTTTGTTACCCATTTTCGGATAGAACCCCCACAGATCGAACAAACCCACGACGAACCCAGCAGCTCCGGCGATTATTGGCGGCTCCGGCGACAATTGTTACAGGTACCTCTCTCTCTCTCTCTCTCACAAACACACACAGCACACCCAGAATACGCGTTCAAAAACCCCCCAAATCACCCGGATTTGGAGGGGTAAAATAGGTAGAAAAATCTCAAATCCACCCTTGTTAGCCAACGACAGGGTCAGGGCTGTCGTTGGCAAATCCGGGTGAAGCCGGATTTACACTCCGAACAGTGAAAATAGTCCGGGTGGAGTTGGGGACGAAATTTGTGCGCCAAACGCCGGCTGGAGGTGGGCCCTGGATTACAAATCCGGGGCTGAGCCAAATCCGGGTGCAAATCCGGTCGCCAAACAGGGCGTTAGAGTTATCAAGAAAATTAGTCACACCGAAAATCAAGTTGGTCGGATATCGTTTGGAATGATTTCGGAACATTAGTCACACACCCACCTATTTGTGAGTCCTGTTAATACTTTTTGTAGTCCCAAAAAAATTGTCCGATTTCAAAACTAAATGAGTAATAGTTAAACGAATTTCCTCGTTTACCCTTCCATTTTGAAATTAGTAATACTAAAAAAGTAAGAAAATATAAAGATTGAAGGGTGAAATAAGAAAATGAATTTCCTCGTTTACCCTTCCATTTTGAAATTAGTAGTGTATTAAAAAGGTAAGAAAATGTAAAGATTGAAAGGTGAAATGAGAAAAGTAGATTTTTAAAAGTGCAATGATTTTGTTTCCGTATTTAGTTGGAATCCTCCAAAAACATTATTAAATGGGGACGACAGAGGGAGTATTGTTTTTCATTTTCATTTTATTGTTCTCCTCCCTCTTTCAGATGGTTTAGAATCACTCGTTCCCATTTGTAGCCTTTTGGCCATCCCACTCCCTCCTTGGCGGTTTGTGCTAGGGAGGTAGTTATTTTGTTTTGATTTGCCTTTTCTTTTCTTTTCTTTTTGTTTTGTCCTCCTGTGGTATGCCCCTTGTAGGTTGTATATTCGCTTTTCCTCTTTTATTTTCAAGCTAATTTACCCAAAAAAAAAATACAGTGAAATTTCAAAATACCCTGTATCATGTTTATTTCTTCAATTTTTCTTTAGTTTCTAATATAAAGGTTGCAAACATGTTTTGCGTGTTATTGAAAATGAAAGCATAAAAAACAGAGTTCTCCAAAATTATTTTACGTATTTTTGTTTCTTTATTAACCTTTTCTCAATGATGGTTAAATGATGTTAGATTATTTAATGCACGGTACCAATCTAATCTACTCAATAGATGACAGTAATTCTACGTAATATTGCAGAAATAACTCTCACGTAATACTAAAGCAAAAACTATTTTTTTTAAATAGATTTGGTAAAAGTATTCAGTATTCAAGATGGAAAAGTCCAAGGCAAAACAAAAGAAAAAAAATTTGAATTTTTCTCAAGAGAAATCAATGGTCAACTATATAACTGAAATTAATGGTTGAATTTCTTACTCATGTAAGGTTATAAATTTATGTTGCTTTTTTTTTTGGTTTTTGTTTGATGTTATGCTTGCAGCAGAGTACTCAATGGAATTTTCTTGTTCTAGTATTGGTTCAAGTTGTGATAGAGCACTTTTCGTGGATGAAAAAGTTTGTTTGAAGCCAAAGAAGACTAGGAAGATGACTGTCGTCTATTGTTCTCAAGTGCTGAATGAGATTTTCAGGTTGACAGAAGAAGGTGTACAAGAGTCCAAATGGATCATAGGTGATGAGAAATTCGACCTTAACCACTTCAAAGATGTTGAGGAGATCTGCACTGAGTTGGGACAACAAATTCTTGATGATTTACTATTAAGCCAGGTCATACATGAACTTGCTTGTGGGATGTGACATGAACAAATATTTATTAGTATTTGAATTTTAGGAGTATTTTTCTTCCCCCGGAAAATGATGAATTTAGTATGCTGTGTTTGGAACCTGAGCAAAGTGAGAAAAAGAAGAAAAAAAAAAAAAAAAAAGGGAGGAAAATTTTACTATGCATAATTCTTGAATTTGTTATTTTATTTCTTCTTTCGCTCGACTCCAAAAATTGGAAGAGGATTTTTATTTTTATTTTTAATTTTCCCCTCTCTTCTATAGGTTCCAAACTAAAGCTTAATTTACTCTAAGGGGCCGATTGGATGGAGGATTAATTTCAGGGAATAAGTTATAGAGGGAGATAAGATAAAAAAATGTATTATTTTTTCAGGGTTGACCCACATTGATTTGATGTTTATGGAGGAGGATAAAAAAGTAAATGGTTTGGATGCAAAGGGATAAAATATGACTTGGTTTGGATGTTTACTAAAATGGGGGATAAGAGGGGGTGGATGATATAATGAGGGTTAGGGCATCTTCAACCCACCCTCCATAACTTCATTTTTGCCTCCATTCCTCCATTATGGACGAAAACTTCTTCCCAACCCATCTTCCATTTTCTCCTCCATTTTGGAGAATTGTTTTTCACCCTCCAAATATGGAGGATCAAAAAATTATGGAGGATCACCTCCATTTCATTATTCATCCTTCCAAATTCCTTTCATGTCCTTTTTTTGTTCTCACCCTCTAATAATACAACCAATATGTTTGAGAAATGGAGGAATGAAGATTATTGGGTTGGAGCTCACATGAATAGTGAAATTCTTCAAACTCACTTTTTGGATATAAAATTATAGTTTGATCCTCCAAAATGGAGGAATGGAGATTTGTGGGTTGAAGATGCCCTAAGGGGATAAGGAGTGGTAAAATTGTCAAAAAACCACCCCTCTACACCGGATAACTTTTGGGGAGGCCAAGGGGTGGTCCAAAAGTTACCCCCTTAATCCCTCGTAGAAGGATAACTTTATATTTCGTTTTGCCAAACCATGGATATAAGGTGGGCCCATGGATAAGACACTACAAGAAAAATGGCTTTTTTGCTTCATTTTTTTTTACAATCATACTTTATGCAGTCTAAAGAGGTACGTAATTGTGCAGTTGCAAAAAAGTAAAACAATTGTCTGCAAAACATTTGTTTCCCATTTTGCTTTTACAGGTTTGGGATTTTCTCATTTTCCTAGCTGTTGTTTTGACAAAGGACTACCAACTCACAGGCCCAGCTGATTAGCAACATCATCCAATGTTTCAAGGGTTCGGCCAAATCCTATCAGCCTATTGGGCCGTGATATGCAAAGCCATGATTTAAGAGGCATTTACCAGCCGCTCCAGTTTTGGAGGGCTGGTTACCACACGCTCCAACAAAAACTTAAAAAAGCACCATTTACTCCAGTACTCCACCCGTGTGCGCAGGAACAACAAAACACGACCCACCCATTGTCCTGTCCCGTCAGTTCCTTTTTCCCCATCCTGTCAGTAAACTGTGATTTTTTTTTTTTTTACTTTTAATTTTAAAACCTCAAATCCTATGAAAGTGCCTAAACCCTAGGGTACTTTATGAAAGTGCCTAAAATCCTAGGGTACCCTATGAAAGTGCCTAAAATCCTAGGGTATCCTATGAAAGTGTCTAAACCACTAAAAACCCTAGAATAGGAAAATGCACCCTAAACCTAAACCCTACAATACCCTATGAAAGTGCCTAAAATCCTAGGGTATCATATGAAAGTGCCTAACCACTAAAAACTCTATAATAGGAAAGTGCTCCCTAAGTGCCTAAACCCAAAAAAAGAGTGATTGGCCTTAATATATGGAGTTAGTGGTAATTAAAAAGAATGATTGGAGTTAGTGGTAATAAATATTTGTTTGTTGTACCGGTCTGTAATAAATCCACGATTTAATCCCAATGGTCTTGGGGTTCTTCCAAGCCGCCCCTATTTTGACGAGTAGTGGAGATCTAGGACCATTGTCAGCAACATCCCATCCAACCCCTTTCTACACGCGCGTCATACACTTTCCGCCCAAACCCTTTTTTTCTTTGCGTCTACGCGCGCATAGGATTTCGCTCCCCAACGTCACTCATCATTAATGTCTCTCTCTTTCTCTCTCCCCCCTACTTTTCGGTACAAATGGGCAGGTGTTAAATAACTTTAAAACTATCTTCTTTTAATATTCTCTCCCTCTCTCTTATTTTATATTTTAAAGTAAAATAACTTTTGTTATACACAATTATTTTTTATAAAAATTATATATTTGAAATCTACTTGATGAGATCTTTCAAATAAGATCCCATTTGAATAAAAAATTGTGTACAGGTAAAAAAAATATATTTTATACCCATTAATTAATACTAATTTACACCCTTCTAAATAATTCACACCCCCAAATGAAAGATTCACAGACTTGAAATGCATAATTCATATACATCATAACTCACTCTTCAAAATACACAATTCACACCCCAAAAAGAAAGAATTCACACTCTCAAATGCAGAATTTACACCATTTCTAAATAATTAACAACCCATAAATGTACACAATTCACACCCCATGCAACAATTCACACCTCCAAGTAGCACACAATTCACACCCCAATAGCACACAATTAACACCTATGCAACAATTCACAGCTCCAAATAGCACATAATTCACACCCCTTCTAACAATTCACACCTCTAATAGCACACAATTAACATTCCAGTAACAATTCACACCCTTAATAGCACACTTTTTATTTGGGTGTGAATTTCGTTAAAAAAAAATTACATGTATACAATTTCCTATTAACAATGGATCTTGTTTAAAAGATCTCATTGAATAAATTTCAAATATATAATTTTTATAAAAAAATAAATGTTTATAATAAAAGTTATTACATTTTAAATTTAAAATGAGAGAGAGAGAGAGAGAGAGAGAGAGAGAGAGAAAAGGACAGAGAGAGAAACTCAATGTGCAGGAAAAGTAAATGTCGTGTGTATAAGACTATAGAGTGAGAAAAGAGATAGAAAGGCAGGAGTGGAAGTGTGACACGCAGCAGCCTTTAACCAATGGAAAAATCTTCCCACGCGCGCATCAGGGCCTATGCGGAAGGAAAATACAAAGATGGGCTGGCATGGGACAAATAAAAAAAAAACGGGACCGACCTGTAATTTCCCGTTCCAGGTTGGACTGGACTTATGAAGACCCGGGAAATTCCAGGCCGATCCCGTTTTTTTTTTTTTTGTCCCATGCCAGCCCATCTTTGTATTTCCCTTCCGCATAGGCCCTGATGCGCGCGTGGGAAGATTTTTCCATTGGTTAAAGGCTACCGCGTGTCACACTTCCACTCTTGCCTTTCTATCTCTTTTCTCACTCTATAGTCTTATACACACGGCAAAAAGAAAAAAAAAACCGTGCTTGTGCAATGCCGTGCCATACCACATTAAACATACTGTACTGTGCCCGTACCAGCCCGTGCCAGTTTGACACCTCTAAATAGAAAGGGGTTCTTCCAGGCTACCCCTATTTTGACGAGTAGTGGAGATCTAGGCCCATTGTCAGCAACATCCCATCTAGCCCCTTTCTACACACGCGTGCATAAGGATTTCTCCCTCTGATGATGTCAGCATCATTACTTCTCTCTCTCTCTCTCTCTCTCTTTCTCTCTTCCTTCAACTTTTCGGCGGTAACAAATGGGCAGGTGAAATACATGCCTTTATTAACTCTCTCTCTCTCTCTCTCTCTCTCTCTCTCTCTCTCTCTCTCTCTCTCTCTCTCTCTCTCTCTCTCTCTCTCTCTCTCTCTCTCTCTCTTATTAACTTTGGTTATACACACTTATTTTTAAAAACTTTAAACAATTATAACTTTTATGGTGCATATCATTTTTTTTTTTTTTAAATGTATTTGAAATCTACTCAATGAGATCTTTGAAACAAGATCTATTTTGAATGTGAAATTGTGTACATGTAAAAAAGTTTTTTTATACACATTAATTAAGAATTTACAATTATTCTGAATAATTCACACTCTCCTAAATGAAAGAATTCACACCTCTAAAATTGAAGAATTCATACATCACAACTTACTCTCCAAAATACACAATTCACATCGAAAATGAAAAAAAATTCACTCCTCAAATGCAGAATTCACACCCCTCAAATCACTCCAAAAAATACACAATTCACACCCACAAAAAAAAAAAAATTTACACCCTCCAAATGGAAGAATTCACACCCCTTAAATGCTAAATTCGTGCATCACAACTTATTTTCCAAAATACACAATTCACACCGAAAATAAAAGAATTCACATCCCTCAAATGCAGAATTCACACATTCCAAAATTAAAGAATTCACAACCCTTTTTGAACAATTCACACATCCTGTACACAATTCACACTCTAAAAAATCTTTTTTTCCCTGCATAATTTTATATCCAATATGGGTCTTGTTTGATAGATCTCGTCGAGTAGGTTTTCAAAATATATATATTTTTCAAAATCGGACATGTAAATTAGAAGTCATAAACATTTAAAGTTTTAAAAATAAAAAGAAGAGAGAGAGGAGAGAGAGAAAGTTTGTTAAATTCATGTGTGTAAAGGAAGAGAGAGAGAGAGAGAGAGAGAGAGAGAGAGAAGGACGGAGAGAGGATATATATATATATATATATAGAGAGAGAGAGAGGGAGAAAAGGACGGAGAGAGGATATATATATATATATATATATATATATATATATACACAAAACTTCACCTCCAAACTCCCGGACCCTCTTAAGTTACGGACCTCCACTTTTCGGACCAAATTTCGACGATCCGAACCGTTAGATGTGTTTAAAAGGTGATTTCAAGGTCCAACGCGAAGATTTGGAAAAAAAAAATACCCGGAAGGGCTTGATCGGAGCAGTTTTTCATAAAAATGCATATTTTTTGCCAAATCTTCGCGCTGGACCTTAAAATCACATTTTAAACACATCTAACGGTTCGGATCGTTGAAATTTGGTCCGGAAAGTCGAAAATACCCCTAGGTCCGTAACTTAACTAAGTTAAGGGAGTTTGGATAGGAAGGGGACTCTCTCTCTCTCTCTATATATATATATATAAGAGAGAGAAATTATGTCAGGAAATAATCACATGCCGTGTAGAGATAAGTTTTCCAAGAGAAAGCAAATGACACGCGGCATTGAATGGAAAAAGTAACAGTGTAACACCAAGCACATGCTTTTACCACGCGCAGCAGGGCCTATGCGGAAGGGAAATACAAAGATGGGCTCGCATGAGACAAATAAAAAAAAATAGGACCGACCTGGAACTTCCCGAAATAGAAACGATGCACCCATTTGGTAGATCGAAGTAGACCTCTTCGAGAACTTTCCGAAAAGTTTTCTTCCGAGTTTTCTAGCCTACATCAGAATTGGGCCAATTGGGCCTTAACAGGCCTTGAACTCTTCTGCTATCCATATTAACATCGAAAGCCACTTAAGGGAAATCCGAAGGTGTAAATAAAATAATCAATACAATAGGTATTTGTTATTACCTTTTCACTTGAGGTAGAACTTACATATACATAAGACTCACATTATGAGACGACGTTATAAATAACTAATTGTATTAAACTTTTTTGTTTTCCTCAAGTTCGATAACAAACCATCAGTCTTTCTAATGTTTACCATTTCTTTCATTTTGTCCCCCTTTGTATACCTGTACATGTTAATCAAGATCCTATATCTCATGTGATATTTTCTAATGTAGGTGAACTTTATGTGATGCAAAATGAGACCCACATTCTCACTTTAACGATCCAACTTCTTCATTGTACGTCTATATGTTTCGTTTAGGAAGATATTGATGTCGATCAAATATATTTTTACCCTCAGACAATGACATGTAAATGAACCGGGAGGTGTTGCAGCGTGTTGTGCACACATGGCGGTAGCGCTCAGATGATCGGAAACGTTCACTGAGTAGAGTTCGTCGAGTAGAAGAAGTGTGCCAAAAAACAACTCATTCGAATATCATGAAATACCTCATCGGAATATTATTACACTAGATCAAACCACTAGAACCCATTATTGCTAAGTTACATGTGTTCCGATGAAACACTAAAAGATATCCGATCGAGCTGATTTTTGGCATACTTATTCTACTCAACAAGATCTATGCAGTGAACATTTTATCAGGGAAGCGCTATCAGAGCTCCACCGCCGCACGTGCACGACACCCTGCATAGCACCCTTGGTCTCATGTAAATATAGATATGTGGCAATGTTTCCATTAATGTTTTGTTACATTTTTCCTTATTAAGAAGATTTGGTATCACATTTCTAAATTTTTCTTTGCATTAATGATAGTTTTAATTCCATCATATAATCTGCGAATGCCATGAAACTTTTAACTTTCTCATAGTTTCCTTAAACAAGACAATATCATGCATTCATCCACAAATTTTAATGTAAGTAACCTCTAAGTTCCTTAACATGCCCGAACTTCGAATTTTCTCTATCAGCCATTCAAATAACTTCCTTATATGTTCAACCCAGGCCAATATCATGACACACATTGTTCCACGCACGAACCTCAATTTACACCAACCTTATAGGCGTAAACTCCAACTTTCGATAATGTAACAAACATTAACCGCAATCTCATTTGCATATTTGAAAATCAACATATTCGACAATAATTATTACTTTGTAGATTCTCGTGAACTTTTTGTGTAGCTTTTGCTTTCTATCTGTTAATAACTGCAGAACTACATGATCATTATACAGTCTAGGGTGGTCAACGGTCCGGGTTGATACGGATTAGTATGAATCCAAGAACCGAACCGTGAGTCACGGTTCTAAGAAAAGGCAATCTGTGTCCGGACCAAAAGTCTATGGTCCGGTTCCGAAACAATCAAATAACTCACGGTTCGGTTCACAGTTTATCAACAGATTATTACATTCCATAAATTTGAAAAACAAATTCCAGATATATGTTCCAAATTCAAAGCCCATGCAGCAAGAATTTTGACTTTAGATTATGCTGTAAGAACATTACAATCTCAATATTCAAGTACTATTACAATCCCCATTTGTTCAGACAAACTAACATTCAAGAGGGAGAGAGAGAGAGAGAGAGAGAGAGAGAGAGAGAGAGAGAGAGTTATTTATGTTCCAAATTCAAAGCCCAGCAAGAGTTTAGAGTATGCTGGAAGAATGTTACAATCCCGATATTCAAGTACCATCACAATTCCGATATTCAGACAAACTAACAATCTGTAGAGCAGCAACCAACAAGAATGTCACATCACTCTGTAATTGGATTAAGAGAGACATTTTGTAGAGCTGCAATGAAATGAATGAAGCTAATTTAGATTAGAAATCAAACTCTTGCATACAAATTAACAAAGTTATGAAACTAAAATACAATAAGCACAAATAAAGTAGAATTTACCTAATTCAAGCTCTTGTATTTGTTCCATATTCTCTTTCACTTCAAATGGAAATGGAGAGCATGCAACCAATCTTGCATACAGATTAAGTAGTCAATAAGCTTTGGAGAAAGAGAACTAAGAAATTGGTCAACAACTCGACCTCCGGTACAAAAAGCAGCTTTAGAAGCAACTGTTGAGACATGTATGCCTAAAGCATCCGAGCAATTTTAGAAAGAATGGGGGTACTTAGAAGAGTTCAACTTCCACTAATCCAAGATGTCAAATGACGGAGTTTTCTTCTAACGGTCTGGTCCGGTTTATCCATGGATCCGGACCATTAATCCATGAACCCAATCCAAAACCTACGGTCTAGTTTAGATTCGCTGTTCCCGGATTTTTTTTGATAGCCCTAATACTGTCATAAGATTCACAACGACAACGTAAAAGAGAGAGCTCTAGAATTGTGGTAATATGAATGTGTTTTTTTCTATATATAATAGCTACACTATATGACAGATCAAGCTTTTAGATGAGATGGCAGTCAAGAACTACATATTTTTTTGTAATAATACATAGACAAATTCACAGTGGTTTGAAGCAAATCATCGTCCACTTCATCATTGAAATGGTTTATGGTCACATAATTTTAACATGCTTGGACAGGAGAGTCTTGTCAGGAGAGAGGAGAGTTATTTAAATACATCTTTTGGTCAGCGCAATAAAGCTTTTCTTATGTCAAAAACAAAGAAGAAGAAAAAAAACTGGCCGTGTTCGATGAGCGCCAAATTATGCATACTCTTATGACCTTGATGTTAACGACAAGATAAATATTTAGTGACTATTAAGGGCTTGTTTTACTTGCGGGGAAAGTCAAACATTCCACTGGAGACCCTTGCTTGCTACTATACTCCTACTCAATCGATCCTTCTAGGTTTCCCCAAAATAACACCTCGAGCTTTAACATGAATTGGAGATCATCAATTTCCAAAAACTATCAAATTGAGAGAAAAATTGGAGATTCTATATAATTCTAACCATAAAACAAAACATGAGATAAATGAGAGTTCAAGACAAACCTCAAACCCTCTCACGTATAGCTCTCCTCTTCCTCAAAAGGTACAACAAAACAAACAAAGAGCTTGCCCAAACTACATCTCTTCTCTTCTAAGCTTGTTTAATAGTGCTGTTATAAGAGCATCCCTTTTCTCAGCTCTGGCTTCCTCTCTCATCCTCCTTTCTTCTTCCCTCTCTCTCCACCTCTTTTCCATCATCAACCTCTCATTCTCCAAGGCTTCCATTGTTTGTCTCCACTCCATCTCCTTCACCCTCCTCTCCTCCTCTCTCCTCTCATAGGCTTTCATCCATTCCATCTCCATTTGCATCTGTTGCTTCATGAACTCCTCCATAAGCTCCTTCAAACTATTCATATTTTCACTAATTGTTGCACTACTACCACCACCACCACCACCACCACCACCACCCTTGACTACCTTCCTTTTCTTCTTGCTACTTGCCTTCTCTCCTCCATCACTATATTCGTTATCATCCTCATCGTCTGATGAAAGTTGCACCCCTTTCTTTTTGGACGCGCTCGCTCCGCCCTCCGCTTCCATCCATAGCATTCTCTGCATCCTCGCGGCAAAAATAGTTTGTAGCTCGTTGTAGTATGGAAATTGCTGCCTCATTCCTTCTGGCTCCATGGTTTCACATCCCTGAAACATTAAAATGGAAAAATTGAGATACATCAAACCCGTGATCATACAGTCTCTTGGTTATCTTCGTGATTTATCTTATACATATGCATGTGTAGTATGTATGTATCAATGTATCTTTAAAAATGCATTCCTATGTTTTAGCAAAAGATGTTAATAAGCAATTAATCAGCAATGACATACGTTATTTTATTTTATTTTTTAAATGTTAAAGAAGGAAGAAGGGGGGAAAATTCTTAACCCATAATCCAGTGAATTTTAATATTTTATCTAGAATTCAGCTCGTAAATAGATCACTTCAAATCACGTGTTGTCGAGCTTTATGGTTGGTTTTTGTTGATATAAGAATACTCTAGTATAGAAAAACTAATACCATCCGGCTCATGGTTTCACACGAGCCCTAAGTAAGTAGCACACAATAACAAGTAAATTAACTAAAAAATATACAGTAATAAACCTCGACAAAAAAAAAAAAAACTCACCTGAATATTTTGTACTTTAAAACTAAACTACATGACATGAAATATATATCTAGATAAATATACATGGACCATATTTGGATTTCATTTGACGTCTTACTTTTTATATATGAAACCCACATATATAATTTAAAGAAATCGAAAATCATATCAGATCTACCCCAAAATGGAGTATTTTAATTAAAATGATCATTTCGGCCAAAGATCATTTTAGAATCATTACGACCTAATAAGTAGTATCTTTATATTTGTACGTGCCTGTGTCTATATGTTTATATAAAATAAAATAGAAAACAATTAATTTGTATTGGATTTGGGGAGTAGTAAATAGTAATACTACTAATGGAGTACCTTATACCGAGTAACAAGGTTTTTCCACTTGCACTTGCACTGCTCTGCGCTTCGATTATAACCCTTGTCCTTCATTTTGGTAGCAATCACTTCCCATAAGAGCTTGTTTCTTTTTGTTTCCATGAACGTGGGATCCAGCTCGGCTCGAATCATCAAGAAATCCCTCGTCTCCTGAACACTCCATTGGGGAAATCTATCCCCTGTATCTATGTTCACACTAATCTGATGATGTTGATGTGGATGTGGATGACCTTCCATCAAAGACCTACTCTTGATATAGTATATGTATACATATACTGAAAGAAAGATATTGTAGATAGAGAAAGAGAATCGCTTTGCGTAGAAGGAAGGTGTGAATTCAATAGATAGAACAAAAAGATGTGTAGAGAGAGAAGAGGAATGATTTATATGGTGGGGTGGGGGGGAGGGGCGGTGTGAAAATAAGGTGTGAAATCGTCAAAAGGGCGACAAAAGAAGGGTTTATTTTATTTTATTTTATTTCGGGCTTACTATTAATAAGGGAGGTCATGTCAAAGAGAGCGTTTTTTTTATATGGTTTGTTCAGATTTCTGGAATTTGAAAACCAAAGGCAAAAAGAAAGCTCCTTTGGCCAGAGTCTCCCTTCCCTTTGTCTCTCTCATTCTTTTTCTTCCTCCATACAGTAGTCCCCTCGGTCTCATCTCTCTACGCGGAAACGCACGCACTCACTCTCTCTCTCTCTCCTGATATAATGTTATTCTATAATTTATATTACCCAATCCTATAGTTCCTACAAATTCCAGAAATCTACCCTGTTCTTTTAATAAAATTGGTTTTTCTTTCATAATAATTGCTCCTTCAGCCTTCGGCGAGAATGAGCTTCAGAAGGTGCAATCTAATCACACCACCCTCTTTCACAAGTGTGTTTCATGGGGGTTTATCCTCGACGTTTTTTTTTTTTTTTGCAGCCTTTTTTGTTTTGTTGTTTGTTTCTATTTTTAAAAAATATATATTTCGGACCTTTTAAGTCCGTTGTAATCGTTTGTTTGGTAATGAAATATTTTTCTCGGTTTAAAAAAAAAGGTGGGGGTATATATAGCTAGGCAAGCCGCTTGACCCCCTACTAAATTTAAAAAGAATGAATTAATTCTTTAAAGTAGCTATGATTTTTACTATCATTTTACAATTAAAATTTGAACCTATAAATTAATTATATTGCACTATTGTTCTATAAACCTCTTCAAAATTTCAATTCATACTCCCTCAATCCTAATTCTGTTCAATTTGAGAAAACAACGTTTAATGGGAACATATTCATCAAATCTACAACTTTTCAAAAGTTGCATGCCCTTCAAAAGTTAAAAATTATTAATACAAGTCAAAAGATAAGGGATAAAAAGGAAATTCCATAGATATTAGTTTATTAATGTTAGAAACTAGACAAAATTTTGGGACAAATAAATTGGGACGATGGAAGTAGATGAGTCTTTATATGCTATTCCACTTTAAAATAACTTTCTATTTACTCCTAGTTACATACTCAATTATATAATTGTGAAGTTGAATTTCAATCAGCTCATCTCACCATGTTCAAAGTATTAGAGACAGGGGCTGACAAAAGGGGTGCAAAGGGGGTGTTTGGCCTACACTTCCCCTAATTTTCTTCCTTTTTTTTAGTACATTTTAAAAATTTTTTGTAGAATTACTGAAGAGTGTCCCTGCAAATTAGACCTTTGTTGGTGCACCATTAATGTTGTACTATTATGTTACTACCATAATTGTTTCAAGTACGTTAAGATAAAGTAGTTTGTGGGAAACAGTAACGGGTGCTTTCTGTTATTTAAAATCTCGAGAGGGGTTTTCGTGTTTGTCAAACGAACCCAGGGAGATGAGTGCAATTTTACCCGTTATTATTACACAGTACGTTCAACGTCCACATTAGTTCACATTGCGTGTGGGTGTCGTCAGGCTTACAAGGAAAGACTATTGGGTGGTGGTGGGACTTTATGTCCTCCTGTAACCAGTTGTAGAAACTTGCTTCACAAGCTAATACTACTTGTCTAGAAAAAGTTATTGATATATATATAGATAAAAGATAATGGGGTCTTGCTATTTTGTGTCTATTGGGCACATCACACAAAAACAAAAAGAATATTCACTCCAATGCATTTTTATTTTATAGTTTCAATACATGTACATCTATTTTTATACAAATTTCTAATAATTTCAATACATTTTTTTAACTTTAACGTGTAAGATTGGACACATGTTAACATTTTCTAAGGTGTAGTACATATATTGTGCATAAACCGCGTATTGGGGAAGACAAAAACAAAAAGGAAGACAAAAACAAAAAGGGTGTTGGAGGATTGGATTCTTGGGATAACTCTTGTCCTTCCGTTCTCTGTGTGTGTACTGCCCATGCCACACAAAGGCGGTCATAATTAGAAAAACACAAACACCATGGAATTTTTATAAGTCCAAGATCTCCCTAATGTTAAGGTATCTCTAATTAAAAACTCCCTAATGGATATGGGACTGCCATATTCCAATTAAGCTAAAAAAATATATAAAAGTAAGTGTAAATATATTGAAAAGCGTAAAAAGTGCATTGGAGCGTGGGATTTTTTTTTTTTTTTGTATGCATTTTCCAAAAAAGAAAATTGAACTTTTTTTTTTGTATTCAAATATTTTGGCTCGACGAAAGGAATTGAAAATTTATAAAATTATGACCGAAATTTTTGAGAAAAGACAAAAATAAGTCACTTTTTGGCTTTTTTTTATCTTTTTAAAAAACTACTTTTTCTATTTCTCTTGTCGAAACGAGCCAATAACTCAAAAAATATATATAAAAAAAAATTTGGCTCAAAACAAATAAATGCAAATTTTTTTGAATATAAACAAAACAAAAGGTAAACTTTCTTATTTAGCCTCAAAGTATATACGAGAGTGAGGAAAAATAATTGGATGCTCTAGTGCATCGTTTAGTGGTGTCTTAGCCCTTCACGATCAAATATTCATGTAGGCTTCATATTTCATAATTAAATACTCCATACGTCGAAAAGATGTGTAAATATTGGATAAAAAAATTACTCCTATTATAATTTTTTTTCCACCAAATAAAGAACTACTAATCAAGAATTTTAATTTGGAGCGAAGAAACTCGAAAAATAATACTACGGAAGTGATTAATCTTTTATCCAAAATTTGCACTTCTTTTTGTTGGTAAAACTAGAATCATTTTGGGAAGGAGGAAGTATATGAGCTTATTTGACGTAAGGTACCTAATTAAGTTATGAGTTTATTTGACAACTAACACATGCTTCGGGTAAAAATAATGGTTTATTTTTTTCTTAACTCAATTGTTTTTTGCATTTGTTAGTTTTGCATTAATTTTTTGTGGGTTATTGGTTTGTCATGACGAGAGTAATCTAAAAAGTAAAAAAAATTATAAAAATATTTAAAAAGTTCATTAAAGACAACAATAATTCAAATCTTTATGGATTATTGGATTTTTTTTGTCTTTATTCACAAACATTTTAGATTATATCATAATTTTTTACTCTGTAGATTTCTCACGTCGACAAAAATAAATAATGCATAAAAAATCGGCGCAAAATTAACAAATGCAAATTCTTTTTCAATAAAGAAATTTTTTGCCAAAGTAGAGTTTACACTACAACAGATTTCACCAATGCCGACTAAACATTTACTCGGCAAAAGTCGCTTTTTAGTCGTTGAACACCATTACCGAGTAAATTATTTAGTCGGCACGTTAGTCGGCGAATGACCTTCGGTGAATGTATTTCCCGAGTAAAAAATGTTTTACTCGGCAAAAAATATTTTAGCCGGTAAAGGGTACACTAATCGCCGACTAAAAATTTACTCGGTAAATGGTTGCCGACTAAAGGATTACTCGGTAAATGGTTGCACTCCCCGACTAAAGTTTACTTGGTAAATGGTTGCACTAATCCCCGACCAAAGTTTACTCGGTAAATGGGTGCACTTTCCCTAGTAAAATTTAGTCGGTGGCAACCTTTACCAAGTAAAATTTAGTCGGTATAAAATGATGAAATTGGAGGATAATAATTGCAACCAATATCTTTTACTCGGCAAAGCTTACCATTATTTGGACACCAATCCTAAAATTCCAAAAACGACTACAAATTTTCCACATTTTCATTTCCATGCAATACACTATCAACAATCATTCCATCCACAATTGAGAACCTACTGCAATTATAAGAAATTAAAATTTCTAATCATAATTTCATTCATAACTTCCATAAATAGAGGTTGATCATTACATAACATCTTCAATCCAAATTCCTAGAGCAAAAATTAAAAAGATTGTCCACGCACGGTTATTCCATAAGTAAATATTAAACAAAATGTATCCAAACTCCCAAAATGCAAGATTTTTTGCCAAATGTTGAAGTACGTAGAATCCACAACCAAAGTCCAACTTTAATAAACAAAAAGTAGCAGCACAGGATACTCCACCAAATTGTTATCAATCTGTAAAAAAAAAAAAACAAACAAAAAAAAACAATCAGATGGTACAGGGGACAAGATAACAAGGGCACTAATTTTATAAGTTATGTTCAGTTGATAGAACAAGTAAGAGACTTACCAAGGAACAGGTCCCACTTGCAGTTCACCAAATAGGCATTTGGGCCACGTGTGCATGAAGGTTCCAGAGTGGATTGGGTAAGCTAGTGAAAAGATCACGTATCACCATATGTAGGAAAGCAACATCTGCAGCATGTAGGAACTTCATTGATCCAAAGGATGTGCTACCAAGAGGCATTAAGCCAAACAACCCACAATATCAGGCCTTGCCTAGCCCGGTTGCAAACACATGTCATGCCATGGCTTGCCTAGCCTGGTGACAAGGACATGCCAGCAATTACCCAAAGGATGCGCTACCAAGAGGCATTGAAGCCAAAAAACTTAGCACAAGTTTAATGAGAGGAAAAGAAAATGGCCTCAAATAGGGAGATATTTCCAAAATAAAGGCAATATTAACTAGGTCTGAACAGCCACTATCCGAATGAACTACATCCATATGGAAGAGAAGTCTAAGATTTTTACCGAATGAAACGTTCCTTTCAGAACTATCAAATCATAATATATAATTAGTTCACAGGAGCCCAGGTTTTTAGCCACTCATATGAACGCCTCTAAGAAGACTACTACATAGGCATTGGTGAACATTGTTGACTCCTAGCTCTAAGATGATTAGCATGAATGAGCTAGCTTCAACAATGGGCTGCACACTCCTACTGAAGCACTCTCAACGGAAGGCAGAAACATATATTGCTTGGAAGTCCATCACACTGAGGTATTAGGATTTCAAAGCCCAATGCCCTGCAATGAATTATGGGACAGTATATCTATCAGTATAACATTTTCAGTAGTCAGCAACAATGGTGCTCGAGATTAAAATCCATACCTCATTGCAACATTCAGCACTTTGGCATCGATAGTGCCTAGATGACAAAAGCAGAGGAACTACATAAGCTCTACACATATCAGTTCTCATGTCAAAGAAAAAAAAATCCCCATACCTGACACATAAGTGTCAAAGAGCTCAAATGTTTCCTTTATCTTTTGCCTCTTCTGTTGAGTTAAACCATGATGACGTCCTTTGGGTTTGTCTTTCCTAGATGCACCTTAGTAAAGGCTTGCCTGATGAAGTAATAAGATCCAACAAAAGAACTTAGAAAACAAGTGTCCATACCAAAAAGGATTTTATGGCGAATCAACTTTATTGAACACGTAAAGGTATAAATAGGTTAAGATTTCTCAATCATTAGAGCTTTTTCATTTTCCTTTTTGAAAAATAAAAAATCCAAATAGACTATTATTGATTTTATCCATTAGACTATTGTTTGCATAGCCAAATAGAAAATCCCAATCAGTTTGCACATGTTGGAATTTCTATGTACTAAGAATTTTAGTAGAAACCGTATTTATATATACTAATTGCATCCATGAATAACTTGGAACGTTCATCTCATCAAATAGCAACTTCTTTGTGCATTTTCATAAAAACAAACATCATGCTCTTTACCAAACAAAGCCGTCGAAATCCAATGCCCATGAGATCGCGCTCACATACCAAGTAGTTCAATCCCTGCAATAGCTCACATGTCCAAACAGCAAGAAACAAAAGAAAAAGTATCCACTCTGTACAGGCAATAGCAGGGAATGATTTTCCGAAGTCAGTTTCGCAATTATACAATTTAGTGGATTGAGAATCACATCCAACAAATAGAATCCAACATTTTACACAATCTTTAGCAATATCAATGGAACATAGGCAGGAAAACCAATATCGCAAACTTCACATCCCAGAGATTTGGCCAAATGAAACACTCGAGAACGACAAAAGAGTGAAATTTGCAAAATCTATTTGAAATATTCCAATGTTTTCGAATTCTAGAGATTGAAACTTAAAAAACCTGGAGCGAAGTCGGCACAACAGAGCAGTTGAAGACCAAATCTGGACGGCAAGACCAGCAAGGCGATGGAAAACCATTTGGGAGAGCTTTATCTGGACAACTCCGCTCCGCCTTAGAGCTTCCAAATGCACCAGATCTACTCAAGGAAAGGCCTGATATGGCAAAATCAGATATTTAATCTGAAACCCTTTTTGAGAACATGGGAAAGAAAAGCGATTGAGAATAAAACCTTTAATCGATAGAAAAACCCCAATTGAGAAGACCAGATTCTCCACGGAAAAATGTTCTTTTGTTGTGGCGCGGGAAAAAATCTGTAGATCAGTTTCAGAGCTTCGTTGAGGGAAGGAATATAATGGTCGATTCACTTAGGGTTGTTTTCTAATATCGGTAGAGAATGTCTGACTTGCGCACTGGACTACGCCGCCGCCGTCGTACTCCGGTAGCCCAGCGCGGTGGTAGCTAAAGGCGGCAGTGTCAAAGAAGAGGAGGAGGTGGAGGTGGAGGTGAATGTGATTTTGGAGGATGAGGAGGGTGAACTGAGAAGGGAGAAATCGAGGGAAGGTTTTGTCGAGCGCGAGCCCTAATTGTTTTATGATTTTTTGGGTGGGTTTTGTTCTGTTTGTGAGGGGAGGGGAAGGGGATTTAAAATTTTCACCAAAAGTTTGAGTATTGGCGCCTTCGTTATAAAAAAAAAGATATTGGCGCCTAAAATTGGGGGAACGCTACAGAATTTAGGGCTCGTTTGATTTACAAGTTATTACTGTAACTGTTTGGTATATGATTAACTATATCACTTGCTGAGTTATTTCACGGTTGGTTTCTGAATTACTCTCACTATTATTAGTCCAGGTATTGTTTTTATCCCTAGACAAGGGTACTAAATAACCCAGGGGATGGGATTGAATAGAATTAACAAATACGAGATTGTTTTAATGATCTTTACAAAGTCAATTTTTACAATGTCGACCTAAACCGTTAGGATTTTACACCTCGCGGTTTCCATCATTGTCACCAAAATCGGAGATCATTGGATATCTACAACCACGTGATCGGATCCCGTTTAATGCATCACGAGGCTAATTAAAGTCTTAATCTGGACCATTAGAACCGATGATTCCATCATTTGACTTTTTTACTTTTACTAAAAATTCAATTACTTGGATCGATGAGTTACGCATATCCAATTGACCTGATTTTTTGCAAGGTCGTACAAAAACATTATTTTGAAACTATTTAACGGTTCGGATTATTCACGTGGGACCAAAAAGTGAGCCCCAAAAGCCATTGTACAAAATGAACGGTGAGGATTGTCATGATTGTGTTGTGATGAATGGCCTTTCAAAATCCGATAGTCGAAAAAATTAGCGAGAGTCATTAAAACATCAACACAAACAAAGTGAACGGTGTGGATCGTCATAATTGTGTTGTTATTGTGTGGCTATCGTACGTTATACTATAGCATAATAGATTGGTTCAGAACTAAGTAAGTTCGATGTATAGAATTGAAAGGTATGTGCAAACTCTTTTTTCCGAATGTTTGATCTAAACCGTTACGATTGAATATCTTATCAATTCTATCATTCTCCCCCAAATCGATAATCATCCGATATCGGCAACCACAAGACCGGAACACATTCAGTGCTTCTAGTAAATTTTCAGTACTATAATGCACTACTTCAAGGCCACCTAATCATTTTTTTTTCAAAATCGGAACCGTTAGATGTGTTTAAAACGTGTTTTAATGGTGATATGCAAGGATTTGGCAACAAAAAAAAACCTACCCCGAAAGGCTTAATCGGACCAAGTTTTCGTAAAGCAGTTTTACAAAAACTTACTTCGATCAAGCCCTTCCGGGTAGTATTTTTTGCTAAATCCTCTTGTAGGACCTTCAAAACACTTTTTAAACACATCTAACGGTTCCGATTGTCGAAATTTGGTCCAGAAAGTGGAGGTCCATTATTGTGAGTCTGTGAGAGGTTGGCTGCATTTACTTTCTATAATTTCAATAATCTAATAAGGGCCGCACACGTTTTATACAATTATTTTTTTCTTTTTTTGTCCAACTCTCTCTCTCTCTAGAAAAAAATTATAAGCGGGTATTGACGCAAAATCTCAACCAAAAAAAAATAAAAATTGGCAAATGCCGACTAAACAAGTTACTCGGCAATTGATCCTTATACAATTGCTAGCTAAATTTTGGCCGGAAAAATACCAAAATCCCCTGCCAACAATTCTGTGAATTTTAAACTGGCGCAGAAAAGGATAGTATTCAAAAATTTGATAAACTTCAAGTAAGTAAGTTAGTCCGGAAATATCGCACACAATTGCCGACTAAATTTTGCTCGGGAAATACCAAAATGCCCCACCAATAATTTCGTGAATTTTCAAATTGGCGCAAAAAAAAAATAGTATTCAAAAAATTTGATAAATGCCGAGCAAAATTTAGTTGGCATTGAATTTCCCCAAAAAAAGAATTGGCGCCACATTGTTCCCGACTAAATTATAAATTTTACTCGGTAAAATGGTACTTTCAACGAGTAAGATTATTTACTCGGCAATGGTACTCCAATTGCCGAGCAAATTTTAGTTGGCATTGAATTTCCACCAAAAATAGCCTTGGCGCCACATTTTTTCCGACTAAATTATAAATTTTACTCGGGAAAGATGTACTTTCAACGAGTAATATTATTTACTCAGCAATGATATACCAATTGCCGAGTAAATTAAATTTACTCGGCAATGGTACACAATTTGCCGAGTAAATTTAATTTACTCGGCATTTTTAGTCGGCATTGGTGTAAGTTCTTGTAGTGTTATATGTAGGACTGTGGAGGGAGTTGAGACACCAAGTAAAGGTGTCCGAGGAGCACTGAATAAATACTCGAAAATTTGGGTGGTCTGAATTCAATCTTGATATGATCAATGTTTTATTTGAGAATTAATTTCATTTAAATCTTAATTTCCACTCGTTAAATTGTGTAAAATTTTAACAATGATGGTCACAATTTTTGGACAAGACATATTGTTGAATGCTTTTAAATATAGCTTATCTCAAATAGCACGTGAATCGATTAACACTTTTTGATATACATAGTTAAATACATTTTGATACTGGGTCTTTAGACCAACTCACGCACATATCTATTGATTTTGGGAGATCAAAATATCATATTTATAGTGGAGCACAACGATAATAATCTGAATATCATACTGAAATTAAATTATTGTCGGTTAATTGAAATCTAAGTGGACTATCACATGTATCACAAGTTATTTTTTAGGAAAAAAACCAAAATGGAGAAAAATTAGGACAAAAATCTAAAGCTATTAAAATTGCAAGTTGGTAATCGACAATAACTTGTGATACATGTGATAGTCCACTTAGATTTCAATTAACCGACAATAGCAGTTAGTGGCCAAACAAGTAATTCCTATATGGTTTGATTTGAATCGTGTTTTTCTTCAGGTACATAAATAAAAGTGCTGGCATGTGGATTTCGGGTGCCCATAGTGACCATCGCCGTACAGTTGTGGACCTCTATAATCTATATTTGTGATTGAAACTGTAAAATTTGTCGGGAATGTTGAGTAGATCATTAATGTAAAAAATCAAATTTAACATTGCTCAGTACAAGCCCCAATTAGTTGAAACCCTAATTTCTTGGAGTTTGATTTTTTTTTTTTTTTAAGGTTGGAAAAAGCTTCAGCAGCGGGGGAAACATGGAATCTTTGTCGTCGTCATCGTCGATGGGCCCAGTGAAGGATGTAGTACATGCATTGTTGGAGTACTTAGTCGCTCTGTTGTTGCCTCTGAAGTCTTCCGGCCACCAAGTTCCTTCGCTTGCGCAACAGTGTTCGTGGCCAAAAAGGCAATTCCTATATTTTTTGATTTGGATTGTGTTTTTCTTGGGGTACATAAATAAAAGTGCGGGCTTGTGGACTTGGGGTGCCCATAGTGACCATCGTCGTACAATTGTGGACCTCGATAATCTGTATTTCTGATTGAAACCGCAAAATTTGTTGAAACATTGAGTAGATCATTCATGTAAAAAATCAAATTTAACATTGCCCAGTGCAAGCCCCAATTAGTTGAAACCCTAACAACTTGGAGTTTGATTTGATTTTTTGAAGGTTGGAAAAAGCATTAGTAGCGGGGGAAACATGAAATCTTTGTTGTCGCTGTCGTCGGTGGGCCTAGTGGAGGATGTAGTACAGGCATTGTTGAAGTTATTAGTCGCTCCGTTGTTGCCTCTGAAGTCGTCCGATCACCAAGTCCCTTCGCTTGCACAACAGCAGTCGGTGGCCAAACAGGTAATTCCTATAGGTTTTGATTTGGATCGTATTTTTTTCGGGTTCATAAATAAAAATGTAGGCATGTGGATTTGGAGTGCCCATAGTGACCATCGCCGTACAATTGTGGACCTCGATAATCTGTATTTGTGATTGAAATCGCAAAATTTGTTGAAACATTGAGTAGATCATTCATGTAAAAAATCAAATTTAACATTGCCCGGTGCAAGCCCCAATTAGTTGAAACCCTAACTACTTGGAGTTTGATTTACTTTTTTGAATGTTGTAAAAACTTTGAGTAGCGGGGAAAACATGGAATCCATGTAGTCGTCATCGTCCGTGGGCCCAGTGGAGGATGTCGTACATGCGTTGTTGGAGTACTTAGTCGCTCCGTTGTGCCCTCTGAAGACGTCCGTTCACCAAGTTTTTTCACTTTCACAATAGCAGTCGATGGCCAAACAGGTAATTCCTATATGTTTTGATTTGGATCATGTTTTTCTTCAGGTACATAAATGGAAGTGTAGGCATGTGGATTTGGGGTGATGATCGTCTTACAATTGTAGACCTCTATAATCTGTATCTGTTATTGAAACCGTAAAATTTTTCAGGAATGCTGAGTAGATCATTCATGTAATAAATAAAATTTGACATTGCCTAGTACAAGCCCCAATTAGTTGAAACCCTAATTTCTTGGACTTTAATTTGATTTTTTGAAAGTTGGAAAAGCTTCAGTAGCGGGGGAAGCATGAAATCTTTGTCGTCGTCGTCGGCGGTGGGCCTAGTGAATGATGTAGTATAGGCATTGTTGAAGTACTTAGTCAATCCGTTGTTGCCTCTGAAGTTGTCCGGTCACCAAGTTCCTTTGCAAGCACAACAGCAGTCGGTGGCCAAATAGGAAATTCCTATATGTTTTGATTTGGATCATGTTTTTCTTCAGAAACATAAATTGAAGTGTAGGCATGTGGACTTGGGATGCCCATAGTGGCCAACGCCGTACAATTGTGGATCTCTATAATCTGTATTTGTGATGGAAACCGTAAAATTTGTCGGGAACGTTGAATGGATCATTCATGTAAAAATTCAAATTTAACATTGCCTAGTACAAGCCCCAATTAGTTAAAACCTTAATTACTTGGAGTTTGATTTGGTTTTTTGAACGTTGGAAAAACCTTTAGTAGCGAGGGAAACATGGAATCTTTGTCGTCGTCGACGGTTGGCCGAGTGGAGGATGTTGTATAGGCATTGTTGGAGTACTTAGTTGCTCTGTTGTTGTCTGATCACCAAGTAGCTTCAGTAGCAGGGGAAACATGGAATCTTTGTCGTTGTCGTCATCGGTGGGCCCAGTGGAGGATGTAGTATAGGAATTCTTGGAGTACTTAGTCACTCCGTTATTGCATCTAAAGTTGTATGGTCACCAAGTAGCTTTAGTAGCAGGAGAAACATGGAATCTTTGTCGTTGTCGTCGTCGGTGGACCGAGTGGAGGATGTACTACAGGCATTAATGGAGTACTTATTCACTCCGTTGTAGCCTCTAAAGTCGTTCGGTCACCAAGTTCATTCGGTTGCACAACAGCATCGGTGGCCAAACAGGTAATTCCTATATGTTTTGATTTGGATCGTGTTGTTCTTCAGGTACATAAATAGAAGTGTAGTGTCACCTTCGATTTTAATAACCAAATTATAAATAATATCCACGTAGGATAGATTTAAAGTCAAACAACTTCCCATTGAAAAGTCAAAGTCAAAGTATCGAGAGTTTCCAGTCAAGGGTACCCGTACACAGATAACAATGGTTTAGAGTTATTTTATATATCAAGTTTTGTCAAAAATTGAAGAATTAGAAGTTACAAGATCATCTCCCAAAAATATAGTAAACTATGGAGAGGATGAAGTAACTCCATGCAAAGTAAGCTTCATGCTATGCATCCACACGTCAAGCATCCCAATCATGTGCCTCGCCGAGTACCTGAAAATGATAGGTTGAGCTCACTAGCCCAGTAGGAATCTTATCTACCAATGCTAAGGGTATAGAGAATGAAATGTGCATGCGGAACCAATGATTAGGAATGCGAAGTTAAAGGAATGCTATTTACGACTATACCAAGTGCCAAGTGCCCAAGTTATATCTAAGTGTCCAACGAAGTACCCAAGTGTCCACATTCAATCATGTCCCCATCAATCTCATTAATTCATTGACATTAAGCTTATGAATATTGAAATTCTCTTCCGAGTCTTTTGGGCCTCGTGGAACCCTTCCTAGCAACTCACCAAGTGGTGGTCCTAGTGTATCAACTTATATTTCATTCAAGTTCTCTTTATGCATATAAATCATCAACGTAACTCTCATGTATCAAAAGTGTGAATCTAACCCATTTCGTTCAAAAACACGTGCTTTATCGTTTATCACAAGGTTTACATTTGTCAAACGTAAGTGGAAAAATCAAGATAAATGACTAATTATGCAAGGATAGGCTAGGGTGGGGTATTTCGGTCATTTATGAAGTGTACGATATGGATACGTCAAGTATGGAGCCAAACAAGTCAATCAGAAACCAAAGGAATTTTTTTGGAAGTTTTGAGAAAGGTATGGATACCCCCCCAGAATTGGTATGGATACCAATACACAACCAGCGAACAGAATGATTGGTATCCATACCTCACGAAATCGTATGGATACCAAAGGCTACGAACAGTTTTTGAGAAAGGTATGGATACCCCCTAGAATTGGTATGGATACCAATACACAACCAGCGAACAGAATGATTGGTATCCATACCTCACGAAATTGGTATGGATACCAAAGGCTACGAACAACTTTTGAGAAAGGTATGGATACCCCTGAAATTGGTATGGATATAAATGCACATCCAGCGAACATACAGATTGGTATCCATACCTCACGAAATTGGTATGGATACCAAAGGCTACGAAAATGAAATTTGACAGCTTTTCCCAAATGAATGGGGGTTCCAATCCAAGTAAATTTTGGGGCTTCAATCATCAACTAAGCATAGAATAAGAGGACATCAACCACCAATTCAATGATTCAACAACCAAATAAGAGAGAATCCAACTCAAACAAAACCAAACCCATTTCCATGGAGATTTTCAAATGTGATTGGAAAATGGGTGAATCAAGCTAAGGACCATTCAACAAATCAACAATATACCATTAGAAAGAGTGGAAATCGGATCCCTACCTCAATGAATGAGCTCCAAGTGTGAAGAAGATGAAAACCCAAGCTCTTGCTTCCAATCCCAACCGAAAGGAGCTTTCCCAAAGTGATTCCAAAGCAAACCGGACTCCAAACTTCGCGTAGATTACAAATATGAGGTTGGATCTTGATGGGTTTGAGTGTAGAGGGTGGATTTGTAGTGGGAAGTGAAGGGTTTTTGAGAGGGGAAGGAGAGAGAGAAAGGGTCGGTGTAGAGGGAGAGGGAGAGAAGTGTGTTTTGTCCCTAATTTTTTCTCCTGATAAGTGTATAAACAGCCCCTATATTACACACACACCCCTCATGTTCATGTCATGTGCATCCTAGGACACCCAAATGTATTTCATTAACTCCCCATTTACCCCACTTTACTTTAATTTCATTTCCTCACATTTCCTCAATAAATTTTCTGGAATAATGCATAAAAATACGAGTCTTTACATGTAGGCATGTGGATTTGGGGTGCCCATAGTGACCATCGTTGTACAATTGTGGACCCCTATAATCAAGATATTTGGGATTGAAGCCGTAAAATTTGTCGGGAACGTTGAGTACATCATGCATATAAAAAATCAAATTTAACATTTCCAGGTACAAGCCCCAATTAGTTGAAACCCTAATTTGTGGGAGTTTGATTTAGTTTTTTGAAGGTTGGAAAAAGTTTCTGCATCGAGGGAAGCATGGAATATCTATCGTCGTCGTCGGTGGGCCCACTTGAGGATGTAGTACACTCATTGTTCGAGTACTTAGTCGCTCCGTTGTTGCCTCTGAAATCGTCCTGTCACCAAGTAGCTTTAGTAGCGGGGGAACATGGAATCTTCTTTGACGTCGTTGGTGGGCCCAGTGGAGGATGAAGTACATGCATTGTTTAAGTACTTAGTCGCTTCGTTGTTGCCTCTGAAGTTGTCCGGTCACCAAGTTCCTTCGCTTACACAACAGCAGTCGATGTCCAAATAGATACTCCCTCCGTTCCAAAATAAGTGTCCCTTACTCTCTCTCTTACCGTTTTTCAAATTAAAAAATTAAGTACTCTGTGTATCGTGTTTCAAATTTTTTTGCACTGAGTACTTTAATTTGGTGCGAAAAAGTTTGAAAAACGATAAACAGAAGTACTAAATTTTTTGATTTGAAAAATGGCACGACTTTTCGTAGTGTCCCTTTCTCTCTTACCGTTTTCAAATTAAAAAATTAAGTACTTCCGTGTATCGTGTTTCAAATTTTTTTGCACTGAATTAAAGTACACAATGAGTACTTTAATTTGGTGCGAAAAAGTTTGAAAAACAATAAATGGAAGTACTAAATTTTTTGATTTGAAAAATGGCACGACTTTTCATAGTGGACACTTATTTTGAAACGGAGGGAGTAATTCCTATAGGTTTTGATTTGGATGGTGTTTTTCTTCAGGTACATAAATAGAAGTGTAGGCATGTGGATTTGGGGTGCCCATAGTGACCATCGCCGTACAATTGTGGACCCCTATAATCAAGATATTTGTAATTGAAGCCGTAAAATTTGTCGGGAATGTTGAGTACATCATTCATATAAAAAATCAAATTTAACATTGTCCAGTACAAACCCAGTTAGTTGAAACCCTAACTTGTTGGAGTTTGATTTTGTTTTTTGAAGGTTGGAAAAAGCTTCTGTAGCGAGGGAAACATAGAATCTTTGTCGTCGTTGTAAGAGGGGAAAAACTCACGAAGTTATTTCCTTGCTCTTATGAGATCAAATCCTCTTTTTATGGAGCGACCTCGATCCTGCAACACAAGCAAACTGTCAGAGCACCCCTGCCTCTAGGCGGCAAGGGCCCTCCGATGCCTAAGTTAGTATTGACGAACTGGAGGATAACTGAAACGAGTGTGTAAGTCTCAGAATAGGTTTAAGCATACCTCTGGTATTTAGGAGTCATCTCCTTATATAGGCTATTAGTTTGCATTTACATTCTTTGTGGAATTCTTCTCTGTATGGAATCCTTCCAAGCTTAGGATTCTCTCTTATTGGGCAGCATAGCCTGCATGATTCTGTATCCTTATTCGATAAGGATTCTTGCCAAGATGGCCGCATATTGCTTGTTCGGAGCTTTACCCTACATGGGAGTTCGCTCCTTGTTTAGTATGTTGACTGGCTTTCCATCTCTGAGTATGATTGTGCTTATCTTCGTAAGCTCAATTGATTCTGGGTATATCTCCGAATATTCCTCCCTTTCCTTATCTTCACAAGGAAAGTCCATTGCTAGGGTTTATCCCGTATTGGGCCGTTCCATCTGCGTTATCCAACGAGCAGGCAGATTTAGGTTATTACTGGATTATGGGTTTGGTGGTCGTCAGCGTACTATTCCGTGTCACCTTCCTTGTGCATGTCACATAATAGCTCTGGACGAGCTATTCTATTCGTCTTCTGTAATGCTTAGAAAATACCCCACACAGTCGTCGTTGTCGTGGGCCCAGTGGAGGATGTAGTACCAGCATTGTTAGAGTACTTAGTCGCTCCGTTGTTGCCTCTGAAGTCGTCCGGTCACCAAGTTCCATCGTTTGCACAACAGCGATCGGCGGCCAAACACGTAATTCCTCTATGTTTTGATTTAGATCGTGTTTTTCTTCGGGTACATAAATAGAGGTGTAGGCATATGGATTTGGGCTGACCATCACCGTACAATTGTGGACCTCTATAATCTGTATTTGTGATTGAAACAGTAAAATTTGTTGGGAAGGTTAAGTAGATCGTTCATGTGAAAATTCAAATTTAACATTGCCCAGTACAAACCCCAATTAGTAGAAACCCTAACTTGTTGGAGTTTGATTTGGTTTTTTGAAGGTTGGAAAAAGCTTCTGTAGCGGGGGAAACATAGAATGTTTGTCGTCGTCGTCATCGGTGGGACCAGTGGAGGATGTAGTACAGCATTGTCGGAGTACTTAGTCGCTCCGTTGTTGCCTCTGAAGTCATCCAGTCACCAAGTTCCTTCGCTTGCACAACGGCAATCTTTGGCCAAACATGTAATTCCTATATTTTTTGATTCAGATCGTGTGTTTCTTTGGGTACATAAATAGAAGTGTAGGAACGTGGATTTGGTGTACCCATAGTGACCATCGACGTGCAATTGTATACCTCCATAATGACTATTTGTGATTCAAACTGTAAAATTTGTCGGGAACGTTGAGTAGATATGTCATGTAAAAAATCAAATTTAACATTTTTTTCCTGTAAAACCAGCTTGAAATAGAAAAAAGGCTAAGCGAATCTATAGCCTACAAGGGGCGTACCCCAGGAGGAAAGAAAGAAAAAGAAAAGAAAGGAAAGGGAAAAGGGGAGCCAAAAGGCTTACAAAGGGAATGACAGGGATGTAGAGAAATAAAAAAAAATATAGGAAGTATTTCTGAGCCATCTAAGAGAGGGTTAAGAAACACTTGAAAGTAAGAACCAATTACAAGAGCAGTCAACTTGACTGACTGGGAATGTGTCAAAATGATGCAGCTTGATGATCAATGGCAAACCCACAGCACAAACCCATGAGCGTCTGGACTGGATGATCCATAACCTCCTATGAGATCTGCGTAGCATCCCTTAGCATTAATACTCACAGCAAGGAGATAATGTTGTGGTCAAATTGGATGAAGCTGACCTAAATGATGGAACTTGGAGCAAAATGCCATTTCCTTTACTAAGTGCCACAACCAGGAATATTTGGAAAGATCATGGATAGATTAACATCAAACAGATTGGGGCATGCTTCTTTTTTGAGTTTTAGAATGAGGCAACTAAACACAAGGTTTTAGAAGGCGGCCCATACTTCTTTTCCCGTAGATACTTGGTCCTTAAAGACTGGCACAGGATGCTAGTGCCCTCTACTAAACACCCTTCCACCATTCCAGCATGGGTCAAGATTCATAAACTCCCATTGGAATGTTGGACAAAAGAAGGTTTTAGCCGGGTTGCCAGTACCATTGTACAAGCCCCAATTAGTTGAAACCATAATTTCTTCGGTTTGATTTGTGTTTTTGCACGTTGGAAAAAGTTTCAGTTGCAAGGGGTTAACATGGAATCTTTGTCTTCATCATCGTCAGTGGGCCCAGTGGAGGATGTAGTAGCATTGTTGGAGTGGAGCAAACATGCATAGTGCAACTGGAATCTAAAATCCACTCATCACGAGAAGAAGTGTTTATACCTTCAGAGACTGTGAGAAGATCTCCATCATCCGCCATCACCAAAGAATTGCAACTCGAAACGTCATCACATTTCTTCCCTTTGTTTTTTCGCAAAGGACAATCACGCATCACATGGCCAAATTCTTTTCAACTGTAGCATTGCACACCCTTTCCTCTGGAACTAAAATTGGACCCGTTGCTCCCTCCAGATCTACCATCAGATTTCTTTCGTTGATTCCCACTTTGAACAGCAAGAGCCCCACTTTCTCCACCCTCAAAACTTGACCTTTTTTTAGTACAATGAGAAACCAACGCCGACTACACTTCCTCCAAACTCACCGTATCTTTCCCATACAAGAGAGTTGTCACCAAAGTATCATACAAATTCGGAAGAGATGTAAGAAGCAAAAGGGCTTGTCTTCTTCTTCAATCTTTACATCAATTTTCCGCAGCTGATCCAAATAACCATTGAACACGCTCATGTGCTCCATGAGGTTCCTGCCTTCCTCCATCTTCAGCTTGTACAACTGCCGCTTCAGACGTAACTTGTTAGTCAAGCTCTTCGCAAGATAGAGCTTTTCCAACTTCTCCCACAAGGCCGATGCCGAATCCTCATCCATGACATTGTTGATAATATTATCAGCAAAATAGAGCCGAAACGTGCTCACACACCTCGACTCCAACTCCTCCCATTCATCATCTTTCATTGTCTCCGGCTTCTTATCCTTTCGTTTCAACACCTTAGCCAACCCCTGTTGAACAAGGATATCCTTTACCCTCCGCTGCCATAGAGTAAAACTGCCGCTTCCATTAAACTACTCAAGCGAAAATTGAGAGTTGATCGTCGTCTTCATTGTGGATGTAACGAAAAAAAACCTGAATCTCAAGCCGGCTCTGATACCACTTGTTGGGATAAAACGCGGAAGCACCCAATCCCCGAGATTCAAACACAACAACAATGCTATAAATGGAAACACAATGAAAAATAAAATGGAGAGAGACACACAAGATTTACGTGGTTCGGCAATAACCTGCCTACTCCACGGATGGGATCCTGTTCTTTCACTATGAGTAAAATTGTACAAGTACACTTGAGTATAAATATCCCACACCCAATCCCTTATACCCCACTCATACAAGAATTCACTCTCACCAGGTATAAAAACTTGACCCTTGCAACAAACTATTTTCTTCTCCTTTTTTTGTCTCCACCGAAAAAACCCTTCTTTATGCCATTATAATATATGCACCTACCAGCCCATGCATTAAATCCTAATACATGTTCCAATAAGAAAGTTGGAAGGTCACTAGAAAAGGCATCCACGACAATAAAGAGGGACCAGCCATCCCAGCTATCACTTCGGTAATTCCGGAGGAAAAAATAGCGTGCAAGATAATTAAAATCCATTGGAATTGGAACCAATCCCAACATTTTCTAGAAGTGGCATTGGTGCTACTGTAATTAGAGGAAGTAGATGCAATATTTTGCATACCACCTGTTTGATAAAATGTGTCTGTCACCAACAGGACTTTTTTTTTTTTTTTTTGTGTAAAAGAAACAAAACGTCAGGCTACTTAATTTATAAAATCAGATCCCTACTGCAGTGAGTGAGGTAGCTAACGAGATTGCTGAGGTGTTCGTTTGCCGTTCGCTATTTGTTACGTAGAAATGGCGAAGCCTCAAAAGAGTAAGAACAAAGACCAGAAAGTGGATAATTCAGAAGTAGTGCATGGTTTGTCACCAGAACGGAAGCTCTGTCTCTCAATCGACATGGACCAGAGCCGTGTCCATGAGTGACGACAAACTCACGTCTTCTTCGCTTCATTTGTTTTGATTGAAGTCTTTTAATTTCGTTGCTAATTTACACGTACGTCTTCTCATATTCATATAAACTCATTGTTGGTTTCTTTGTTTTGTTGGCGCGGGCACAAGTTTATACCAGTCATTTTCTTAATTTTGCCATATACGAGATTAAATTTTTAGGCCATAATTTTAGGAGTAAATTACATTTAACCCCCCTCAACTATCAGCGGTTTTCACTTAACCCCCTTCAACTATAAAACTCAACAGGTCGCACCCTTGAACTTATTTAAACAGATAACATGGAGGAATCCGTTAACAGAGATGGGAGAATCCGTTAAAATGCTGGCTTGGCCTCTCAAATCACGAAAAAACACTCCTGTAAAACCTTAGGTAAACTTCCCTCCATTGGTAGTTGTAAATTGCGGGAATTTTCCCTCCATTTTTTTACCCTACATATAAATGGAGTTCCCCACCACAGTTATTGCCCCCAACAACCACACTTATTTCTCTACCCAAAAATGGAGGACTGGTAAATGGCTTTTGGATAGGAAAATCGAGGAACCCAGTATTAAAGGCATTCTTAGTGCAGATCTGACTACGCAAGTGCTATCCTTGGCCTTTTCTTTGTTTTCTTTTACTTCGTACAGTACACACATGCATATGTCGATGAAACCAATGGAATTTTTGCACAAAAAGTTAGGGTTTTTTACTGTTTGCATCTGTACAACAAGAGACTGTCCCAAAACTTTCCAAAAAAAATTGATTTACATGGTCCCCAAAGGGATACACAATCTGGGTATAATGTATACTTCACTTTTCTGGGTTTACTATGTGGTCCCAAATTTGACCTTTATATGCATTGTTTATGCAAGTTTATTAGGTGAAAGTATGACATTTTTTTGGTTTTTTAACTAATAACTAGAATTATTTAACTCTTATTTATGATTCTGTTTCAATTGTTGGCATTTTAGGATGGCTGGCTTGGAACATGTTTTAGAAATTCATCATGGGGGAAGGTTTGTTTATGTTCTAGAAACGGTGTATCTTGGGGGATCAGTAAACTTTGTGAAAAATGTTGATCGAGATAGAATGTCTTATTTTGAGATGGTAGATATAATCAAAGAAATTGGAGAACCAGATACATGCAACATGTTTCATAAGCTTCCAGACACTGATTTAGATGGGGGGTTAAGGGAGTTGAAATTTGATAGGGATGTTCTTAACATGTTTGTGATTCATGATGGGAGAGAAACTATAACTATCTATGTTGAAAACCCACAGAGTATGTTTCATACAGGTGTTGAGGAAGATAATGATGAAAGTCTGGCAGATGAGAGTGAGAGTGATAGTGATAGGGAGCGTTTCAGTGATGGTGAGTCAGAGTTTTTTGCTGATGGTGATGATCTTTTTCATGAAGTTGAAGATGAACACAACAGTGGGAATAGTCTTTCCCATGTGAACGTAGGTGGTGGGAATGGAGAGGGTCCTTCTTATGTCAATGTAGGAGGTGGGATTGCAGAGGTTTCACAATCTGTCAGGCCTTACATAGATGAACCTGAGATAGATGACTTTACCATCCTTGTTCACTCTTCTGATGATGAGGAGATTATTGAATTCCCTGAATTCAACGAGGATACAGACATGGATAGGCCTGACTTGGAAGTTGGTATGATCTCTTCTGGAAAGGTGTTTAGGGCAGCTCTAAGGGAGCATGCAATACGTAATGGAACAGACTTCAAATTTTTTAAGAATGAGGGTAATAGGGTTACTGTGAAATGTAAAAATGATTGTGGTTGGAGGTTGCATGCTTCCCTTTTTCAAGACACAACTGCTTTCCAAATTAAAAGCCTTAAAAATCACCCATGCCAATGTCCTAGGGAGTATAGGGTTAGGCATGCCAATTCTGCATGGATTGCTAGAAAATACATGGACACATGCTCATGTCGACCTCCATAGCCATACATGCTCATGTCAAAGGTGGGATATTACTGGAATTCCATGCACACATGCTATAGGGGCAATTGTTAATGATAGGAGGCAACCTGAAGAATTTGTCCATCAGGTCTATCATAGGGAATCCTACATTAGGTCATATGCTCCCCTTATTTATCCATTACCTGATGAAACTATGTGGGTGCAAACTGAATATGAACCAATTATGCCTCCCCCATTGAGAAGACCTACTGGCAGACCTAAGAAAGCAAGGAGAAAGGCTGCTGATGAACCTACCAATTCTCACTTGGTCAGAAGAAATCACCAATCCCTTAGGTGTAGAAATTGTGGGCAATATGGCCACAACATTAGAACTTGCAAAGGGCCAATCAACACAAAGGCAAAGAAGGCTGCTGGAACTAGTAGAGGAGTGGTTGTAGGACAAGCTCAAGTTGCAGTGAGAGGAAGGGGAAGAGGAGGAGGTAGAGGAAGAGGAAGAGAAAGAGGAAGAGGAAGAGGAAGAAGTGGGAGGGGTACTGCTACAAGGGCAGGTCAAGTTTTAATGGGAGTTAACACTGAGGTACACATATTGCTGTAATTAGGTTCCTTTCCTTTTTTTTCTTTAGTCATATGATCACATTATGGTATTTTGTTTATGTTTCTTACCTTTTTTTTTTCCCCTATGTAATCATACTTTAATGGTCAGTCATTAACACAAAGATCTGGAATCACCATTGGTGGAGAGAGACCCATAACAGGAATAACTTCTGTACTGGTATTAAAATGCACCTAAGTCCAGTTACTTATAGTCTATGTAATTCTAATTTACTAATCATTTAAGTCCTTCATTTTCAGTGGCAAAGTATTCAAAAAAGGAAAAATGCAAGTGTCAATATCAATGAGCCATCAACTACAAGTCTGAAGGGAAAAGGGCTATCAAATGCAAAGGAGAAGGGGAAGCAAATTGTATTACGAAGGGGACGAGGGAGACATGGTCTAGAAATGCACAGGGCAACAACTATGTATGGAGATGCATTGTTTAATTCCTCAAGCAATGTGATGCCTTCACAAGGCTCAACAAATACCCCTGCAACTAAATCCCAGAATGAAAGAGTTGATCTAGGTGGTTGGGCAGCCTTCTAGAAAACAGGAGCTGGGAAGAAGACATTTTGGGATGAGATCTCCTTTTGATAATTTAAATGATATCTATATAGTTTAATGGTAGGATGAGATCTCTTTTTTATGACAATAGTTTGTCTCTTTTGGTATGTGTTTCGGTTAAACATGATGACTGGTCTGCTGGTAGTTACTTGTTTATGCTATGACCTTTATTTTGATCAATGATATGATCGAACTAGCTCAACTTTGAGTGTTCATATTCCCCTGGAACTCTTGATATGTCTGATAATTGGTTTGTTGTGTCTACTGCTTTATGTAATGCTACTTGAGGTGCAAAATCTGTTCATTCCCATTATGAATTACTTGTACATGTAGGTTATACATAACAGGGTGACAAGCACAAAACATAATGTTCTCCACATCTTTTTGTCATTGTCTATCTTCTTTCCTATGTCTTCAAAGCTGGTTTGTACCATGACTTCCAATTCTTCAATCTTGCTTTGTATCTTGTATTCCATTTGTTCAATTCTGCTCCCTATGGTATCATGCCCTTGGACTTGGGATGAATTCTTCATTTCCTCATACTGTGCTCCACTTGATTGCTGTCTCAATTCATTCGCCCTTGGGGGGTTGTCATACAAAGTAAAAAAGCTGCATTTCTCCCCTTTCTGCAGAACCAATTAAGCAATTGGTTACCATATATCTTAACTGATCTGTATTTGATATGATTAAGACAATTTTTTTTTACCTTAAATCTTTCACAGCCGTAGAACTTTCTTCCTGGGTTGGCACGAGTTCTTGATACTCTCAGGGGTGATTTTTCTCCATGAAAACACACCAAATCAGGCCCTCCAATGTCGGTACATGATGAAGATGAAGCTTCAAGTTGGGCCATGGCAGTCAGAGAGAGAGAGAGAGAGAGAGAGAGAGAGAGAGAGATCTGATGGGGTATTTGAGAGAGACAGAGAGAGCGCTCTGATGGGGGATTTTAATGGCTGCCTCTGCTATATATAGGTCTATATGTATGTATATTACCGTTGGAGGCAATGGGAGTGGTATTTGACCGTTGGCTTGTGCAGATTTGCAGGTTCTGTCTATAGAACAAAGTTAGAGATTTTCAAACTTAGTTAATTCCACTAACTCGTTATTTTAAATTTCACGAGCTAAACCTTAATTAATCTGTCAACATAGAAATTGTCTGCTTTTCAAATGGAGGAAAGTTGAATAAGAATAATCTCAACTTTCAGAAGATTCAACTGATGTAAATTCACTGGGTGATTGTTGTATTTTCAAACCCAGTTAAAATCATGACCTCAAAGCTAATGAAATTTACGAGTTCGATCGTTGTTATATTTTGAAACCTAGTGAAATTCATGAGTTCAAAAATAATAAAATTCACGAGCTCAAAACCAGTAAAAATTACGAGTTTGGAGCAAGTGAAATTCACAAGCTCGCAAGTGATGAAATTCACGAGCTCGTAGGCAAAGAAATTCATGACATGTTGTGTTTTGATACCCAGTGAAATTCACGAGTTCAAACTCAGTAAAATTTCGCGAGCAACCCATTGAAAGCCAAAATTAATCCAATAATCCAAGTATTTCGGATTTATTCAAAAAAATATTTGGTTTGACCATAAATTTATATTTGTTAGATTCGTCTCGTCGAGAGGAATCCAGAAACCACAAAATCTTGACGCAAAACTAACAAATGCAAAAAAAAAAAATTGAATAAAGACAATGAAAAAACCAATAATCTATTTTTGGTTTTTTTGCCAAAGGAGCCCAGAACCCAGTGAAATTTCAGGAACTAAATTTTCACGAGCTCAAAGCTCGTGAAATTTTGCCGGCCAAAAGTGGATGTTGGGTGGAGATGGAAAATGGGAGGTGCATGGGTGGCAAAAGTGTAAACTCGTACTTAAAGGGTAAAAGGATAATCAATGTAATCCTTTTTAGACTTGCACGTAATTAAGTTTTTCCTTTTATCTATTGAGATTTAAGGAGTTCAAAACTAGACTAAGACGTACCAACAGTTGACAAAAAAAAATGTGTTTTTGAACCCAATTTGAGACCCAGTTGTGTGGGTCTTTTTTCCACTTTTTAAAGTTTGACAACTCTTGTCTTGTGTACTCATTTTTGGTGTTCCCACGTACCTAACAGTTTTCCAGCCGCAAGTGATTCTGCAAGATCACAGATTGCATGGTTGGTTCCTCAAATTTTAGGGGTAGCTTCAAACTGTTTTGTATTGGAGAGATATGCTGAATCAAAATTCACAGATTGTTGATTCCTTGAAATTCTGTGTTTGAGTGATCTGCTGGAGGTTCACGGGCTGGGTCTGTCGTCTCTTCAGTTGATAATCAATTGACGCGGTTTACTATCATGTTCCCACGCGGTTTACTATCAATTGTCGCGTGGCCTTCATGCATGAGTTTTAGAGTTGATAGCTCTGGACCCACCGTTTTCAGTTCACACCTGATGACTTTCACCCTTTTTCCCATTCCTTTTATATATGCTAAGGCCTGGTTTTCTAAAAAAATTTAGTAACCTAGTTGCTAAAATCAACCATGATTTTAGCAAATGAGTTCACTAGGTGCTAAAATTATAGTTTTGAAATAAAAAAAATGAAGTGGTTCCGTGTATCGTTTTTCGATTTTTTTTTCGCACCAAATTAAAGTATTCCTCGTGTACTTTAATTTGGTTTGAAAAATTCAAAAAATAATACACGGAAACAAATGACCGAGTCATTCTCCTCACATATATTAATTGCTTTGACAACTTTGTAGTCCAAAAATAACTTAGTGGATACTCAGCCTCAGGCATTAAAATCTGACCGAAAGATGGATATACTTAACTTGGATATGTATATCCGTCCTTTCTCCATATCCCCCTCTTATATTCCTTTCCCAAACAGGACGTTACTACTTTTTTGACTAGGGGATGAGAAGGCCGGAGACACAACCGGGCCTATGATTACATCCTTGGTTTGGGAGTTTTTTGAAGGGGCGGATGAGTTATCTCCCACAAAATTAGTCCGACCGGAACCCTCTTAGTCGTCGGATTAAATTTACTCACCCCAAACCCTGTTCACATTTTATTTGGGCGATTGACCCCTCCCTAATCCTGACCAATCCACCTCAGACTCTCTGATTTATCCTTATCCTCCTATTTCAACTATAAAATAGACCAAATACTATTTTATCCCCTCCATATTACCAAATCTTCAAAACCAAGTACTATTTTATCACGTTCATAAATGTCACGTAAATGTTGGTCTATCCTTGTGATAATTTCCTCTATTATCTTATTCTGTCTTACTCCCAAAACTCATCACATATATAATCGGGCCGTTACATTTATTCAACTTATTTACCACTATGAAGTAGATGGGCAATTTTCAGAGGGAAAAAAAAGGAACTTATGTGTATATATATATATATATATACATATATATGGGAGGGCTTCTAGTCCGGACCTCCCGTTTCCGGACCTCCATGATCCAATTTTTTTTTTGACGATCCGAGCCTTCCAATGTGTTCAGAAGGTGTTTTCAAGGGCCCTTAGCGGAAAATCTTCAAAAAAAAATACCAGGAAGCGCTTGATCCAAGTAGTTTTCGCAAAAATATATAAATACAGTTTTTGCGAAAAACTACTTGGATCAAGCCCTTCCTGGTATTTTTTTTGAAGATTTCTTGCGCGGACCCTTGAAAACACCTTCTGAACACATTGGACGGCTCGGATTTTCCAAAAATAATTTGCAACACAAAAAAAACCATTTTTTTCTTATTTACGGGAGGTGTGGACTGGAAATATATATATATATATATATATATATATATTTATTTTCTTGAAACTTATAAACTGGAAATCTCAATTTTTTTTTTTAATTCAAGATATTAAAAAAATTATTTACAGAAGTACTTCATTTTTACTTAAATAGAAATTAAACAGAGAGTTCTGGGGTTGTGTCATTCTGTTCGTATATCCATGTGATGATTTAGGATACAATTTGGTGCAGAAAGTAAAATAGCTAAATTATGTACATACATGCATTTATTCACTTTCTAGTGCTATATACTTTTTCTGTCTCAAAATTTTAGTCCCCTACCAAAAGACTTGTAATTTTTGGATCGAAAAATAAATTAATTTTGTTCATAGTTGTTAAATTTTTCGCACCAAATTCAAAATTGAATTGAGATTTTTTTGAACAGATTTGAAAAGTTTATGTACGAAAGTATTTTAATTTTGATATGAAAAGTGCATATTTTTTCGGAATACAGAAGTACTTCATTTTTACTTAAATAGAAATTAAACAGAGAGTTCTGGGGTTGTGTCATTCTGTTCGTATATCCATGTGATGATTTAGGATACAATTTGGTGCAGAAAGTAAAATAGCTAAACTATGTACATACATGCATTTATTCACTTTCTAGTGCTATATACTTTTTCTGTCTCAAAATTTTAGTCCCCTACCAAAAGACTTGTAATTTTTGGATCGAAAAATAAATTAATTTTGTTCATAGTTGTTAAATTTTTCGCACCAAATTCAAAATTGAATTGAGATTTTTTTGAACAGATTTGAAAAGTTTATGTACGAAAGTATTTTAATTTTGATATGAAAAGTGCATATTTTTTCGGAGTAGACAAACACTTTGGGACTGAGGGGATATATACATATATACTACTCTAATGTTTTTTTTTTTTTTTGTTCGAAGAGATTTGAAAAGTTATGTACAAAAGTATTTCAATTTTGATCCGAAAATTGCTCGTTTTTTCATAGTATACACTTTCAAAATTGAAGATAGTCCACTACAAAAGAAGTGATTTTTTTTTTTGGTAAATCAGCTGGAAAAGAGGCTAAGTGAATGTATAGTCTACAAGGGATATACTCCAAGAGGAAAGAAAAGAAAAAAAAAAAAAAAAAAAACTATCTATGCCAAAGGGCTACAAAAGAAGGAAATAAAACATTTGTTTCTTATCCATCTAAGAAGATGGAAAAGAAACAAATGACGTAGGGTAATGTGCTTAAAAAATAAATAACTGGAGCTTGATATTTTCGAATATGATGAACTCGGTGTTATCCACAGGCCCATTGAACTGGCCACAATACGGTAGAACGATGGGCTAGATGAAGCCCATAAAGCATGAGAGGCCCATGGAACGCCCCTCATAGAACCCACGTAATGGGCTAAGTTGGACTGGATCAAACTGTGCTGAAGATGACTGAATTTGGGTTGACCATAGATGCAACCCAATGACGCATGAACTTGGCAGTGGGCTCTTGAGAATAAACCCGTTAACTTCTTCTATGTAAAAGGAGATAAACGGAAACAAAATACCAAGGGACATCTCCCCAAAGATAGGCAACACAAATAAAAATAATTTAACATACAAACCATGGAGGAATGGGTACCTCCTAAATGAGAGAGTAATTGACGGGCCGCTCCATTTTTTTAAGACCATTTACCGACAACTCAAGAAAAATTTGAAAAAGCACGGAAAACTCACCCACATGGGCACAGAAAGAAAGCCCTGCAACAAACTCTTCGTTTTCAGTGGGCTATTCCGTCTCTCTCTCTCTCTCTACCCACCCCACCTAAATCCCAGGGTATAAAAGTGCCTAAACCTAAACCTAAACCCTAGGGTACCCTATGAAAGTGCCTAAAATTATAGGGTACCATATGAAAGTGTCTAAACCACTAAAAACCCTATAATAGGAAAGTGCACCCTAAACCTAAATCTTAGGGTACCCTATTAAAGTGCTTAAACCTAAACCTTAGGGTACCCTATGAAAGTGTCTAAAATTCTAGGGTACGTGTGAAAGTGCCTAATCCACTAAAAACCATATAATAGGAAAGTGCACTCTAAGTGCCTAAGCCCCAAAAAAAGCGTGATTGACCTTAATGGAGTTAGTGGTAATTAAAAAGAATGATTATAGTTAGTGGTAATAAATATTTGTTTTTTGTACCGGCCTGTAATAAAACCATTATAGTACTACTTCTCTAGTAGTCTGGATTTAGCCCGCTTAATTACATTTGTATATTGTATGGAGTAAGCTCCGAAATTTGGATCGGATCACATAAGAAAGCCCCATTGAGTCTTCCCAGGCTTTCCATTTTTGGAGGAATTGATCCTTGTTTCCCATTTGCTAAATGGGTTGATTTGACAAATAATTTATTCATTTGCTAAAATCAAATCACTTAATTTTATGAAATTCCCATTTTAACAACTGGGAAACAAGATTTCACTTATTTTTATTATTATTATTATTATTATTATTGTTGTTGTTGTTGTTGTTGTTGTTGTTGTTGTTGTTGTTGTTGTTGTTGTTGTTGTTGTTGTTATTTTACAATAGTTTTTAAGGACATTGAATGGTTATAGTTATAGATCATACTGTATTCTTTGTTGGGAATTTTTGTTTGTTTTAGGTGGCTTCTCATTACTAAATGGCTGTTTGTGTTATCTTTGCAATTCTTTTCTTCAAAAAACACTTTTACCATATGTTCAGGCCCGGTCCTGTGGCTAGGCTGGAAAGGCCCAGGTCTGGGGCCCACCGAAAATGAGCTTTTTTTAGGGCCCCCAAGTATATAGGTTAGTATAGGTATGAGTTTGGTTTGATCCAATATTATTAGAGCCTTAGAGACCCACCAAAATCACTTATTCACTTAAGCCCATTTGATTTTTTGAGGCCCAACAAACTTCCATCTTCCCTCTTTAATTATTTTTTGAGGCCCACCGATTGAATGCTTCCAGTGAAAACCCTCTACCATAGGGGTGAACAAAAAACCGGAGGAACCGAACCGAGTAAGAGAACCGAACCGAACCGGTTATTTTTTTCGGTTTTTTTCATTCCCCGGTTCGGTTCGGTTCGCTGGACTAAAAAATTTAGAATCCGGTTCGGTTCTCGGTTTATGAAAATTTGGGGCGAACCGAACCGAACCGAACCGGTTTTATTATATATATATTTAATGTTTTAAAAATATAATAAATATATATACTCCTGTTATTCCTAAATCCTAACCCTAAAAACTAAAATCGATCCGCAGTCCTCAGTCCTCACGTCCGCAGCCGACACTCCTCTCTCTCTCTCTCTCTCTCTCTCTCTCTCTCTCTCTCTCTCTCTCTCTCTCTCTCGTTTGGTCTGGTTCACCGCCGATCGAGCGACGGCCGACGGGGGAAAACATCAAGCTCTAGTTCATCGACCGACGACCGAACTTCAAGCTTTGGTTCACCGACGATCGATATCGAACTTCGAGTTCTCTCTGGTGAACTCTCTCTCTCTCTCTCTCTCTCTCTCTCTTTCTTTCTTCGATCTATTGATTTACTCTAGGGTATTGAAATTTTTGTATTTACTTTAGGGTTTGGTTAGCTTCTGCAAGTAGAACTGTAACTGAGTGAGCTCCAAATCAGCTAATGGAGTGGCTCAAAATCACTGTAAGTCTTAAATCCTCCGACTCTTATTTCTCATTTACTTCACAATTTTGAATTTTTGTTGTTTGATTTTGCTGCTCTGTTCACAACTGTTTACTCATAGTTTATCCTCCGACTCTTATTCTAAGGTTTTCTGTAACTTCACAATTTTGAATTTTTTGTAACTGCTGCTCAAAATCACTGTAACTTCTCATTTACTGAAGCAAATGCTTGTAGTTTTGGTGCTCTGCTCATATGCTTATTAGTTGCTGATTGTTTACTTATAGTTTTGAGTTCATCTTTGTAAATGTGATTGCAGTGATGCATCTTTAGGCTATCCTAGGGGGCCATTGTTGTTTAAGAACTTAAATATTGGGATTGATCTTGACAACCGCGTAGGCGCGTAGCAGCTAGCAACTAGCAAGCATGTCAAAGGCAAAGGTATTATTAAAACTTATCTAGTTATCTACCTTCTGCCCCATGCCATTGTTTTTACACGTTCCTTGGTAAAACTTTCAATTGGTGGTTATTGTTGATTAATGGGAGTTCGGTTGGCTTGTTGGCTTGTTGCTCTGCATGTGATTTTATGTTATGGACTATGGCATTTATTTGTTTTTTGTGTGGTTGTATTGTTTCTCTTGTAGGTGGATGTATCTGGGTCTAATACGATTGATATTGATAATGATATAGAAATTGATGATGACCCCATCTTAGGGAATAATGAGGAAGATGAATCCGAAAAAACAAGAGCAAAACCTAAGTCCTTTGTATGGGACCATTTTACAAGAATACCCAAGCCCAAGGTACCACCACGGGGTTATAAGGACAAGGCTACTTGTAACTATTGTGGAACTCAATTTGGTTGTAATACCGATCATAATGGGACATCGTCAATGAAAACCCATATTGTTAGAAGATGTAAAGAATACGAGCTTAGCGATGCCTATAGGAAGAAGCATGGGGAGGATAAGAGGCAAAAAACCCTAGGGTTTGAACCTGTTGGTCCAGGAGATACGGGTCCAAAGCTTACCGCCGTAAGCTTTAGTGCGGAGGCATGTAGAAAGGCGTTGGCCGAAATGATTATTATTGATGAATTGCCCTTCCGTTTTGTTGAAGGTCAAGGTTTTAGGAGGTTCATGCACGTGGTGCAACCAAAGTGGACCAAAATCCCATCTAGAGTAACGGTAGCAAGAGATTGTTTGCAATTGTTTAAAGATGGGAAGAAAGCTTTGAAAAAAGTTTTTAATAATCAACGAGTATGTCTTACCACGGACACTTGGACTTCTCTTCAAAATCTTAACTATATGTGTCTTACGACCCACTTCATTGATGGTGATTGGAAACTACACAAAAAAATCATCAACTTTTGTTTAGTTCCAAATCACAAAGGCGAGACACTTGGTAAGGAGGTAGAAAAATGTTTGGTGGCATGGGGGATTGAGAAAATCTTGACACTCACAATTGATAATGCAAGTTCCAATAATGGCATAATTGATTTTTTGAAGAAGAAGACCATGAAAAGAGACAACACTATTCTAGACCATGAGTTTTTACATGTAAGGTGTTGTGCTCATATATTGAATTTGATTGTCCGTGAGGGGTTGAAAGAGGTTGATGTGTCCATTGCAAGAGTGCGCAATATTGTGAGGTATGTGAGATCATCACCCCAAAGGTACCGAAAGTTTAGAGAATGTGTCGAAAGAGATAGAATTGCTTCTAAACTTGTGCCTTGTTTAGATGTGCCTACTCGTTGGAACTCGACTTTCTTTATGTTGGAAAGGGCCGTGATTTACCAAAAAGCATTTGAGAGATTGGAAGAGGAAGATAGTCTAAATGTTGTTCTTGGTGTTAAAGAAGATGTGGTTAGTCTAGTAGACCATGACAATGGGATTGAAAATGTGTTGGAAGGGGAAATAATTGGTGGGGGAAGCGAGAGAGGGAGAGAGAAAGGGAAAGGGAGAGGGAGAGAGCTTGGTACTCCTAGTAGTGACGATTGGAATGTTGTGCAAATGTATGTTGAAATTCTTAGAACATTTTACATTGTGACCGAGAGATTATCGGGTTCTTTGTATGTGACTTGCAATACATTTTACAAAGAAGTCACAACCATTAAAAATGCAATTGCTAAAATGGAATTGAGTGATGATCCAAAGTTGTTGCTTTTGGCTAAGGGCATGCACTTGAAGTTTGACAAGTATTGGGGTAAGTTTGATAAAATTAACCAATTGTTGTTGTATGCTAATGTTCTTGATCCCCGTTACAAATTTGAGTATGTGAGATGGAGCTTGAGAAAATACCTAACCGAAAGGGAGGTTGAAAGCAAGGTTGTTGAGATCAAAGAAGGGATGAAAAAGGTTTATAATTGGTATGAGAAAAGGACTCTTGAACATGAGGAAGCCGAAGCATCAAATGTTGAGACCTCTAAGAACAAGGAGAAGAATGGAAAGCGGAGCTTGGATTTGAGTGAGGCATTGGATTCGGAATTTGATCAACACATGGAAGAGGAGACGAATATGGTGAGCAAGTCGGAGTTAGAGAGGTATTGGTTGGAGACGATGGAAGATCGAAAAAATGAAAAGTTCGATCTCTTGACTTGGTGGTCCACTAATTGTACAAGGTATCGCATTCTCTCTCAAATGGCACGGGACATTCTAGCTATTCCGGTATCTACCGTTGCATCCGAATCCGCTTTTAGTACCGGAGGACGTATTCTTGATCCATACCGGACCTCTCTTTCTCCCAAAATGGCGGAGGCCCTTATTTGCGCGCAAAATTGGTTGAGGTACCCATGCGAAATATCTCTTCGAGATATGCTAGATGAGGTGGAGGAACTTGAATCGGGTACTACTTTATAACTATAATTTGTTTGTTTTACTTTTGTTTTAAGTTATTTGATTGTCCATGGTTTTGTTCTTTTCTAGTGGTTTTGGAAGCTAACTTGGAGGAGTCATGTGTGACGGAGGTATAACTTGGAGGAGTCATGTGTCACGGAGGTATAATGTACTAACTTTTACTACTAATGTTCTTGCTTTTGTTGCTTAATGTTCTCTCTTGTGTTGTTAAGTTGTTTGCACATGGCATACTAGTAGATTGTACTGCTGGACAATGAGCCATGTTTCATTTCGATTCTGTTAATGTACTGCTGGACAGTGAGCCATGTTTCACTTCGCCTCTGTTATGCAGAAAGTGAAGATCGGTTTGCTGCTGGGAACTGGGAAGTGCTACTGGACAGTGAGCAGCGATGGTTTAATGTGTTCTTTTTCAATTCCTAGTACTAACTACTAATGTTGTTTGAGACTTAGTGTTTGAGATTTGGTTGTGTTTGGGACTTAGTATTCCAGGTTTTAATGGTGCTTTTTGAGACTTAAATCTTGCTGTAAATTGTAATGTTGTTTGAGAGTTGAGACTTGAGTCTTGTTGTAATGTTGCTAGTGGCTAGTGCTACTGATATACTTCGTAGTGCCTACTGTGTTGCTTGAGACTTGAGACTTGTTGTAATGTTGCTAGTTTGTTACTGTGTTGCTGTTTGAGACTTTTTATGTGTTGCAAGCTAATGTTTGGTAGATTGTATTGGGTTGTTTGATGCTGGACAGTGTTGCTGTAATGTTGTTTGCTAAAATGTATTGGTGAATGTCAAACTAATGTTTGCTGTTTGGGCTAGAAATGTGCTACAGTGAATTGGGGTTGAATTTTTTTGAAATGTCTGAAGTTGGGCTTAAATTTTTGGGCTGCTATTGTGTTAAAATGGGCTAACATGAATGGGCTCTAAATTAAAGGGCTCAAATTGATTTTAAATGGGCTAGAAGAACTTCAAATGGGCTTAAATAATTTTAATGGGCTATGAATTTGGAATGGGCTGCCGTTTTGTAATGGGCTTGGCCCAAAACAAAGCCCAACAACATGAACCGGGAGAACCGAACCGAACCCCAGGAACCGAACCGAGAACCGAACCGACCTTCAAAACTCGGTTTCGGTTCCTACTTGTCCCTGAACCGGTTTTATTCGGTTCAATCAAATACCCCCTTGAACCGAACCGAACCGAACCGGTTACACCCCTACTCTACCATCATCAGATGTTTCAGATCCCCCAAGCGCTTCTCTTCCGTGTGAAATTTCAAAGCCGAATAGTGGTGTTGGAGAATGAGAGGGCTTCTCATGATAAGGTTCCCTTGCAAGAAGAGGTGGATCTATTGAAATTTGGCCTTGATTATGACAACAACCCACTTCCCAAATTCTCCATAAGGTAAAGATTTAAAATACCCATTTCTTTCTCATCTCCTTTCTGCTTTTACTTTTTGATTGTTTTGTGAAAAAAAAACCCATCTCACTAGTCAGTGCCCAATTCCAAAGGTTAACTTTAAAAGCCAATAAGGTAATCTACTACTAGACTTAAGACTTCTATTATTCTATAGTTCATTAGTTCTATCTTGTTTCTTCTACAGTTTTTTTTTTTTTTCAGTCGATAAGAAGGTTTCTTCTACAGTTTAATAGTTTATAGATTAACATTTGTGGGAATCGGGAATCGACAATTTCGGGATTGTGTGTCTGAACTCTAATGTCGATCTTTGTTGCAATAATAGTCTTGCTTACTCATAGAGAGAAATTTTTTTACGAAGGGCTTCAAATTGAGGATAGGGTTGGAGCCTCGACAAACACAGGGCCGGACCTGCATATGTTGACAAGGTATGATAAAATATGAGACAAAAATTGAGACCGGGAGCATGAAATATAAAAATGAAACCACGTGGCACCTATCCAGTCTTGCCACGTGGCGCACGCCTAACCTGCCACTACAATGCGGTTGGAGATTATTGTGCGCGGCGCTAGCTAAGAATGTGGTGGTTGGAAACTGATTGTCGGGTGGTGGTTGTCTGCGACATCACCTCGTCACAAGGTTAGTCTCCCAAGGCAAGAACGAGATTGAGAACGTGATGAGCTGGGGTGTAAAACACAAGCTTCTGGAAAACAGTTACGCCAAGCAACATTGCAATAGGCTTTATTAATCCTCTATCTGCTCCAGGTGAACCGAGGTCCAGAAAATCCAAGATCAATTAGCTGGTTGTTCGGAATGCAACCACTCAACCCCTATCCAAAGCTCGTGAACTAGATGCATGAAACCTCCCATCTTCTCATTATTCCCAAAAACCTCATTGAAATCCCCTGCTACCATCCAAGGCTTGCCATATCATAATTATAGCGAGAGAAGGAATTTATAAATTCTATTATGAGGTTATTGTTTATTTGAGCTACAAGTGTTTAACATTTAACAATATATTATATTAGTTTTAATATCACTTTGTGCCGAGGTTTAAACTAATGTTCTGCTCTTTTATCCTTTTGAGTACTCAGTAGAAAGAGTGAGTTTCTATTATAGTATTTTTCTGTCAGTTAGAATGCAAGTGCAAGAATACTAAAAATATCAAAAATATTTTTAGTGAAAACTCACCCTAATTCAATAACTAAATAAAAACTTTTAGCATCAACGAGAGCAATTTTGTTCACCCTCCTTAAAGTGATGTCACTTTAACAAAATTCTTCCTCTTATTGGTTGAAATCTGTGGGTCCCATCATAAAGTGATGTCATGCTTACCAAAAACTGTATTACAAAGTTAATCAGACATAATTTTGTACTGAAATCCACACTAAATCAACCAATAGGAGAGAGGGTTTTGTTCTCCCTCTTTTAAGGGGGTGAAAAAAATTGAGGGAAACAGTCCACGCAGTTCCCGAATTCTTTTTTCTTCTTGTCCTTGTTAGGCGCGAGCTGGAGTTTCCATTTATCTCTATCCTCCCAAGTCCCAACACCATGGAATGGAATGAAATAATGCTTTTATATATGAGATGAGATGAAAAAGTAAAGGTGGACCACCTTTCATTATCTTTAGAATTTAGATTCCTGAACTGAAGTTGCTTTGCTGGCGAATGGATCCTTATCTCCCACTCTTCAATTGGGCTGACGGATAAGTTTGTAAAGAATCTTGAATATATAATTAGATCCACAACTATCTAGCTATAGGGTTCTCTTTTTAATTTTCTTGTAGAATTGGCAGGCAGAAAAAAATAAAAAATAAAATAAAAAATAACCAAAGCCTACGTACTTTCTTGCAACCCTTTTTGCCATTTTTCTTTTTTGAAATTTTCTGCATTGTTGACAAAAAAAAGCCATTACTATCATTGTTATGTTGCAGCTGGCACATTAGGGGGATTTTAGGGAAGGTATACAAGTCAGTTTGGCAGAATTGAAAAATATCATTTGGTAAAGATAGTTGGTTATGTTGGAATCTAGGCTTCTACATGAGGCTTTTCTGGCAAATATGTGGTGCTGCAGCTAGGATGGTGTTGAAGCGGAGATGGCGTGCGATTTTGTTGTAGTTTTTTTCGCTTTGGTTGGTAATGCACGTGTTATTGTTGTTGATATTTCTTATTTGGGTTGTAGGTGGCATATGATTGCCGGAATGCAGATGTATCAATTGAGTTGGATTGTCCGTGCTCTATTGTGATGCCGTGGTTCTTAGTGATAGGGCCGCAAATGTTCACATTAGCATCATGTAATTTATCCTCGCTAAGTCCATTTATTTTATTATGCTTGCAGTTTGAAGCTTTATTTGCATGTTGGAGGTATTTGTCGCTTTGATTTTGAAAAGGCATAAAGTTGTATTTTACTCAGTGTCAAAGCGAAACCCGTATTAAATAAAGTTGTGCAACTAGGAGCTAACACGAAGAATCAGCACTCAATGCTATCCCACGAGATCCTGCCAAGATTTTCTTATTGAATTATGCTTACCAAAGAGAAAAGGAATTCTATCTTCCAGGGATCTTCAGCAAATATCATAATATATTGTTTAACAGAATTTTTCAAAGGAGCCGAAGGTTTAATGAGAGGAAATCAAGGAAATTTTGCGCCTTCCTAAAAAAGAACATTTTGGTCCATATAAGTTTGGCTTGGGGGCCACTCCACCGGTAGGAATATAAAAGCAGAAGAATACCACGCATAAGGGACTTCGGACGACGCATCGGAGAACAGAGAGCACGGCTGCCTCAATGACTCAACGATTCTAATGGCAGGCTAAACTATTTTCTAGGGTGTAGATGAAGCCAGTAACGTATATTTTATGGCAGGCTAAACCATTGGTTTTATTTTTCCCATATAATTGTGTATTTGTCATGCGGGGTTTCAAATACTTTTCATACAGCGTTTTTAATTGAATTCGTGGTAATTGACTGTGATAGATTATATTATCGTAAGATGCGTTGTGCTACAACAAAAACTACCTATGGCGACGAAATGTGGCGAGAAAATTCAAATTTCCTCGCCAAATGGGTCTTTATGGCGAGGAAATTGATTTCGTTAGCAAAGGGTACTCTATGTCGACGGAATTATTTTTCTTTGCAAAAAAGCAAAGATTCATTGCCTGGCTAAATGACACCTATTTGGCGACGAAATTATCTTTCCTCGCCAAAAAGCTAAGATTGGAGACGAAATTATCTTTCCTCATCACAAAGCTAAGATTTGGCAAGGAAATGAATTTTTCCTCGCTAAAGGGCACCCATTTGGCGACGAAATTATCTTTCATCGTCAAAAAGCTAAGATTTGATTCCCTCCCGTGGTTTTTACCCATATTGGCGTTTTCCACATATATTTGGTGTTCATCTGTTTAATTGCTTTCTGTTTGTGATTGGTTCATATATTGATTGATGTTTTTTTTTTTATTGAGATACAAAATCTAGCAAATTATTAAACCTAGGCGATCTAGGATTTTTCAGAGTTGACTTCAGCACTATGGAACGCTCATCTTTGAACTTGTTAGAAAACCAAGTAAACAAAATGAGGTCAAGAAGAGTGGAAACTAGAAAACAAAGACAGCCTCGTAACATGCTGCCAAACAGCCATAATGCTCTACAATTTCATCCACCTGACTGAATTCATGTGACAAGTGTAGTATCCAATTTTATGTTTCAAGTTATTGAATCTAATTTACCTATTATCAACATGGTTCTTGGTTGGATTAGTAGACTACTTTACATATCTATGCAGTATACAAACAAGAAATAACCCTTATCAAATAGGAGAAGAAAAAAGATAAAATATAATCAATGGATTATATATTCTGCATACAAGAAAAAGTAGTACTCTCCTTTGAATTAGAAAAAAATATAAAAGGGTTATATAAAAATACTAAATTGTCACAAATGTTAAATTATAAAAAAATATATTAAATTAGAAAGGTATAAAGACTTATAAAAGGGTATAGAAAAATATTAAATTATAAAAAGTAAAAACTTCTATAAAAGCAAATAACATTAAAAGATTTAAGAAACAAGTTTAAAGAAACACTACAAAGAGACTAAAATTAGACAAAAAGATTTTTAAAAAATTAGTGAGGTGAAAAGAACTACAAAAGGTTTATATATTAAAAGTTGGAGAACTTTGTATTGAAAAGGAAGTTGGTGTGGTGGATGGGTCGTGCGTTGCTAGAGAGGAGGTCGACACTGCTTAGATTCCCAGCAGAGGCAGAAGTTGGGAATTGAATTCTCTTTTTTGTTAGTTTCAGGAGTTTTAGTCCTCGCCAACTAGTCAGAATAGGCGAGGAAAACAAAATTTCCTCGCCAATTATTCCAAATAGGCGAGAAAAAATTTCCTCACCAATTGGCAGAATAGGTGAGGAAATCTATTTTTCCTCGCTAGAATACCTGGCGAGAAAAATTTTCCTCACCAATTCCTTTAGAAAGGAAATCAGATGCTTTGGCGAGGAAGCTAAATCCTCACTATAGCACTTTTTTTGGTGTAGTGTTAGACGGTCCGTGCCATAGAGATGATGGATCGTACTTGTAAGACAATTTCTGCTAGGTGGAGATAATCTATGCCGCTTGATGATTCATGAATATTTTTAGGAGATATCATAAGGGCCCGCGAACTCTGATGGTATCCGGTGAATCCGAATAAGCAATACTTCAATTGAAATAAATCAAGGTTACAAATGGTTAGGTGGATTCGAAACCCTAGGCCTTTTCTCCCATAAACTCTCTCATTTTTAATTACTTTATTTTAGTTTAGCTTTATAAATTTAGAAAACCAAATCAAAATATCTTTTTCTCGAGTTAATTGAGAAATTGACTGAAATACACTGTCGACTTAGAGAGAAAGCACAAGAAGCAATTGTGCGGGGTTTGTTTTTCCGGTGAACCTCTTTGAACCCTCTGGAGCAGGTAAGAAGGATGAAGTGGAAGATGGACTTCACCTGAAACCTAGCAAGCTCGCCTGAGGAGAAGACCTGCACAGGTAACACCTGCATTAGCGCCTAACCCGAATGGTAGTGGTCCGGGAAGGCACTCCGACGATCTAGTAAATTTCTGGTGGTGAGAGAGATGAGTGTTTTTACACAGAGAGAGAGAGAGAGAGAGAGAGAGAGAGAGAGAGAGAGAGAGAAGGATCCCCAGTCAGGTGGGCAAGTCTCCCCTTTATAGGCAGAGGGAAACTTGCTCACTACGCCTCCCGTGACCCCCACGTGTCGTCCTTACCTGACTTAGCACATGGGCAAGCAATAAGTGTTTCGCCGCTTCGGCTAACGTCAGGCCCCCAGGGTGCCTGATAAGTCAAAATTTTTGGGATATCCCCCAGTCCGTCACGTGGTCCGTCAGACGCCTCGAGCACATCGTCCAGACGCCGCCTGACACCACTTCAATCACATCTGTCTCCTGTCCAATCACTGCCCCCCCTCGGCAGGGGTATCTGAGCCTTTGGGCCTTCATCTCGGCGTCTCCACGTTCTGGGCTGCATCTCTTCCCTCTCAGCAGGGAAGGTTTCTCTGGTCTTGTTATCCAAACACTCCAGTCTCTATGAGGTCAATCGCTAAGTCATTCAGTGGAGATCATCAATACCATCGGCGACTTGATAATCCCCTTGGCACCAATCGTTCCTCCTGGAGGGACTGCCGCGCAGCGGGCTCACAACGAGTTTCATCAAGCCCGGGACTGCTCGGCTAGGAACCGCGACCGTCAAGGGATTTTTCCGAGCACTTTCTCGAGATTCCTCAGGGTCTTCAGCGGAGGATGGGGCTGAGAGGATGGGCCCTTTCGGCGAGCTGGAGGGGAACGTGCACCTATTGGATCCCAAGGGGATCTTCGTGACCTCGGCTGCTACAGGTTGCTTTTGGCCCCCAAATTTCAAGCCAAATTTGAGGCCCACCAGTAGTTCTTATAGTAATGTATATGTAGTGGTCTTCACATTTGATTGACTTAATTGCTAACATAGAAGGCCCAAGAAATACATTAATTAGCGGATTGATCAATCAAAATTGACTACTTAAACCTAAATGAAATGTAAGAACACATGGCAGAATTATTATTTTTTTCCGGTAAATCAAGCTTGAAATAAAAAGGAGAATAAACGAATATACAGCCTACAAGGGGCATACCCCAGGGAGGACAAAGAGAAAAGAAAAGAAAGAAAGAAAAAATTGGGAGGCCAAAAGCCTACATGGGATAGGGTAGGTCACAATGATGAAAGAGAAGCTAAATCATAAAAAAGTACGGCACGTTTTTTTCTATGTGTTGACTTCAATTATTTTGTCGAAAAGTCACATATTTGAATTATAATTTCATAGCCGCTTCAATCACCATGAGAAATTCGAGTCAAGAGGAGTAGATAAGAAATAGAATTGTTATATTCTTTTAATTTAAGTGATCATGTAATTCAATACACTCTGTGGTTGAAAATACAATTTTTAAGTTGATATTAAAAAACTAAAAAGAAAAATCATCATTTTATTTCATGTCTCCATGCATAGCACGGGTTCAGGCTAGTTAACTAAGTAATGAATAGGGCAGATTTTGGTCGTACTATGAATTGCAATTTCTCCGCTAGTAGGTCGAATGTTCTAGTTGAAGTCACTTATCAATTCCACGTTCTAGTTGGAGTTAAGTTTTTATATTATTTATTTATTTATTTATTTTTTGCAAAGATATACTGGGGCCCAAGTTAAAATTTTGCTTTTGGTCTTAAAAAACATTGAGCCGGCACTGCTAAAATAGCTGTAAATTTTGCTTTTGGTCTCAAAAAACTTTGAGCCGACACTGCTGAAATAGTTGTAACTTACCCTTTTAATCCCTGAGGATGATACTCGGAATATTTGCCACTTTTTGAAAGAGTTTGTTCAGTTTAATTAATTATTTATTATATGATAACAACCAATCGCTTAGGGTCCTTTTAATATTTATAATTTGTTTCCAAAGATTAATAATAATAATAATAATAATAATAATAATAATAATAATAATAATAATAAATCGTTCAAGAAAGAAAGACAGATCGAGGTAATAGGTAACTTCATATCAGAAAATTAAAAAAGGGTATAGTTAAACAAATAACAACCTCGGGATAAACATATGCCTAGACAGAGTTGCAAAACCTATATGGAAGTCTGAAACTTAATGTAACCACATAATAACCTCCGGATCGATAAACACGTGCTCTACTATTTTGGTCACATAAATAATGCATAAGTACCAACTTCCTACCACGACAAACTACAGAGATGGTCAATTGAAAAAGACTAAAGCAAATTGAGGTGCACCACTAATGCAGCAGTTACTTGTAACACTTGCGTACGTACATGCAACCGATTAAGAGCACTAGTTGTAGGGTTTCACCTAGTGATCGAGATTAGTATGCATATAGTCTTCTCTCTCACCTTTTTTGTTTTTGGGTTTGTTTATAAACAGTTTGATTTTCATGATTCAAGTTCATGACACGGTACTGTGGAGATTGACGAAATAGTAGGCATCATTAAACTAGGTCACGGCCGTCGCGCCTCAACATCATCACTATTCCACAAGACTTCCACACAATTGTGGCCACCAGACAGATGCTGTGACACCCCCAAAATTTGGGTTTGTTAATAAAGAATACATAAACAATAAATAGGGTTTCACAACAGTAACCCAAAAGAAATTACATAATCTTCCTACCAAATACAATCATTCTCTACAGGGTTGACTAGGTTTCTCCACTCCGTCGCACGACCGTCCATCCCGGCGGTATCCTGCTCTGCTCCGTAGGCCTTCAAGCCCTAGTACTTCTCCGATTCATCTCTAAAGTCTGGCATAATACGTCAGAGTCGTAGAGCAACATCGTGGTATTATGCCAGGGTTACACAGGTGCAACACCGTGAACGATAACGCCCAATAGACTACACTACCCAATCTCAAAAACAGTAAAGCAGACTTGTTGACAGTAAAGCAGACTTGTTGACAGTAAAAACCATGAAATGCACTATACGTGTCCATGCGGATCAGAGTAATCATGCGCAGTAAAAAGTATCTCAAACAGTGTCTCGTGTCAATTTCTCAAAACAGTATCTCGTATCAATAACTTATATCAATGTCTCAAAACCATTTCTCGTAGCAGTGCCTCATTTCAGATTTCTTCTTCAAATTTCATTCATCTCACACCACTCGAAAGTTATTGGTCCGCTTACGCCTCCTCTCAGCTGGCGGCACTAACCTTTCAGCTCGAGGCCCCGGTTGTCATGCATCACTGAATCTAACCAGTCTCTTTGCACGGTCCGTCCGCCCCGGGACTCACATGACATAGTCTCGGCTACCTTGTCTTACTGATCCCCACAGTACGTTTCAAGGTCCGTTGGGTATGTGTTGTGCACACTTAGCCCTTACCACCAAGTTCACTTCACGAAAATGGAGCAGTGCCTCGTTGCACTACCGTATTACTTAACCCCAACCTCATCATCGTGCATACTCTCATGATGGGCGGCGTCAAGGCTGCAGTACCGTTTTTAATTCCCTTTAATCAATCCATTCTCATTCTCATTTCATTTCATTTCATTTCTCAATAACATATTTCTCATTCCAAAAACACATTTTCATTCTCATCTCTATTTTCTCATCAACAGCTATTCAAGCTTTCTCATAACTCGTGTCGTTCCGTATCGTGAACGTGCTCAATGCCAAATGCTCAAAATTATGCCCATACAATATTTCCGGAAAACTTTTCTCATAAAAATCATGTTTTTCCCTTGTGAGAAATTCCACATAAAATAATGCTCTTTAATGCACCAACTTTCCCAAATAAACCAATTTTCCAAAAACTTTACTTTATAGACAAAAACCCAATTTCTCTCTTTTTCTTATAAAACCAACTTATTTCTTCTCTAAAAGAAATAAATTAAGTAAACTTTCTTTTTCTAGCAATTTCTCTTAAAAATTACTTTTCTAGAAAACTATGACCAAAGGATTTAACCCATCTTTGTCATAAAATTTTCACACCAAAAGTTTAAATAAACAATAAAAAAAATCTATTCTTTTAGAAAATCTATCTTTTTCTAAAAGTACTTTCTAAACTTTAAGAAATTTTCTTTTCCAAGGAAACTTTAAACAATTTTTTTATAAAAATCTTTTTAGCACCACAACACACTTTTAATTAGAAGAAATATTTCTACCAACTCTTTAGTAGAAAGTTTCTAGGAAAATTTAGTGTTAGAGAAAATCCTCCACACACTTTATTTTTAAAACTTCTAGTTTTTCCAAAAATAAAACTATTGAGCCATGTAGAAACTTTGTTAGCAAAAAAAATTAAACCATTTCTAGAAATGATCAACCTACTAATTTTAGGAAGAACCATTTAATTAGTAAATTAAGAAAGTAACCCACTCAAATTAGTTAGTACTTCAAAGAAAGTTAGATAATTTAACTAGAAACTTTCTAGTAACCCATATTTAGACTTTATCTTCTAATTTTCTTCTAATAAACTTTAAACTAGTTTGATCTCATGAAACCAACCACTAATTGCATGAAGAATCATTCTAATTAAAAACTAATTAGAACCCTTCTCATCTTTTCAACATAAAATCTCTCACTAAACTTTCTTAGAAACTAAGTAACAAACTTAGAAACCTTAATACATGCATAAATGTGCTTAACAACCTTCTAATTCCATCTTAGAAAAATAATTAGAAACAACTTAATGAACTAGAAACTACTAATTGAGAGAAAGGTAAAGTAAACTACCTTAATTTCCGGGTGTTAACCGGAAGCCGACAAGCTAATCCTTTCTGGTGAGTGTGTGAGCTCTCTAGGCAACCAACTTTCCTACTAATTAACTTAGTAGGAATTTAATTATGGCCTAAGTAGGTTGACTTGGTGGTATTAGAATAGGTTTATAGAAGGAAAGTGTGAGAGCACAAATATAGGAAGTGAAAAGGTGTGGGTTGACAAAAAAAGCATGGCCTTAAATAGCAAGATGGAGCTCTCTCTATCTCTCCCTCAAAACTCACGGCACTCCCTCTCCCTCTTATGGCCGAACCACTCCTATGTGGGGAGTAAATGTGTGCACTAAATGTGCACATGGCAAGTACACAAGTTCTTTTTTGGGTAAATCAGCAAGTACACAAGTTGGCCAACTATCACTCTAGTTTTAGGTCCTATAGACATAGGTTATGTACTTACAAGCTAAGGGGAATTCTAGTGGAAAGAGTTATTTGGAAAGATAGTGTAGTAAAAATAGGCATCTTGTTGTGTAGAATTTTGCATGATCACCTTTGTTATGGGTGTTTTTGGAAGCTTAGACACAAAAATGAACCCATGTGCCAATATAGTAACCTAGGTTTAGCTTGCTAGGTCCTATGGGGAATATGCTCTTCCTTAAAACATGGAAGCATGTTTTGAGGAAACTTGGAAGCAAAGCTTACTAGGTTCTTAGGTTTATGTTGTAGCATGTGTACATTTCAAGCAAAACATGTGGTTGTCCAACTAGGCTTTTAAGGAAAGAATCTTGGGCAAAGTTAGGAAAAAATTGGGCACCCTTTCCTCCTCTAAATGGCTGCCTCTCTCTCTCTCTCTCTCTCTCTCTCTCTCTCTCTCTCTCTCTCTCTCTCTCTCCCCATGTGCACTTAAAGTCTCCCCCATGTGCTTGAGTTTCTAGGAAATTTCATTTATTAAAGAAGCACATGCTCACATACTTGGAGGGAAAGAAAACCTACTAAGAGGGTTTTAGGTGCTATAGTTATACACACACATATATACTAGCACAAAGAAAATAATTATTGGCCCAAAATAGTATTTTCCAAAATAATTTTAAGAAATTTATTAGAGAAAATATAAAAAAATCAATTTTATAAACAAAATTTTTATTTAACAAAAATTAGGGTCGTTACAGATGCGGCACGGTTCCAATTCGTTGGATAATCGTAGAATGAACTTTCATTGTGAGGCATTAATCATAGTGGTATCATTGTTTATATACAAGATGGAAATGCAAGCTCTCAAAATTTTTGGAAGCCCCCACTAGAAGTCAGCGAGAACCAGTGGTGTTTGAGATCAGTGAAAACAATAGCGAGGTGTTGCTTCGCAAAAAAAAGCGGTATTGTAGTTGGAAATGGCTAAGTAGGGTTGAAAGCTTCTCTGTCTAGAACTAGAGAGAGAATGCACTCCCCAACCAAAAACCACCACAAGGGGTCTAATCCAGGGGTAATACTCTGTGATATCTCCCCAATATTTTTATTTCTCTCCTCAAACCTCAGTTTGAGAATATCTTCATCTATAAAATGGGTCTCTAAACCCATAACTCATTCTGGGTAACCAAAATGGGTCTTCATTTCATCTCATCTTCTTGGGTAACCATCACCCAACATGTTATGGAGTTCATTGCTTCGTTCCCAACAGATCTGAAAGTGAAGCTGGGTTCGAGTCAAATACACCTATATTCTGGGTTCGTGTCGGAGGTGATGGGTCTCAGAGATCAACGTTCAAGAGGATTTCGATTATTCCGCAGAAATGCTGCTCAAAATCAGAAACTAAGTTCATCTTTGGTCGTACACAGTTGTTGCATAACCTGAGATTATTCAGAATTTTAAGGTGTGATTTTGTGTTCTTATATTATTGCACCTTCAATAATTTTATCAATCAATACATGGTTTTTAGGATTCCATTAGCACTAGTTCAGTATTTTGTGGTAGTTGCTTAGATTCACATTCATCGATCTTTGGGCAAAATCTGGAATTTCTGGGCTGTATTGGTGTTGGGATGAAGTCTGAGGAGGAGGAATAGTGGGCCCCACGCAACTTTGTGTTTCACGCACTAGTGTGAGGGTGGAACTATGTTGTACTACACTATTTGGGGATGAACTATGTTTCACGCACTGTATTGGTGTTGGGATGAACTATGTTGGAACTTTGTCTCTTTCTCTAGGCAGCCATGGGCCCACTATAATGAAACCTTGGATGGACCATTTTATGCGTAAAGTTGGTCAACTTCTAAGCTCATAGCTGTACCTAAAGCAAGTGGGTCAGATGAACTACTTGATAGGTGTGAAAGTTTCAATGGGGACAACCATTTTTTTTGAATAATTAATAGGGACTGTCTTCCGTGATTTGTGGATCTTGGAAGACCACGTGAATAGCCATTATAGTGGGGTCCAGCTTCTTAAAGCTATGCACGCATAGTTTGGGCCCACTTCTATAGGTGTTGTTCGGATACAGTTGTACCGCAAATGCTATATTTCTGCGTTTGTTCCCAAGTATAGCAGGTGGATCGCCGACAAAAAAGGTCCTCTAGTGGGACCCATCTTTTCTATGAGTGGTCGGCAACAAACAAAATAAGGGGCTGGTGATGGGTCCCTTTATCTCACTAGTGGAAGTCAACTTTTGAAATAGTGGTTCAGACTTCAGCCTACACAATATTTGAAATTTAATGGGAGGGTTGGGTCCATTGCCACTGCTTGCCACTAAATTGACCCATTAAACTGCATTAGCAAATAGATTGGGGTTTCGGTCCTTGTACTGCTGCTGACTTCCTCGCGTATCAGTTCTCTCCCATTATGTGTCGTTGGCGGCACGGTGGAGGAGGTAATACCATTTCGGGTCCTGGCGCATAGGTGAGTCTATAGCAGGATGGTTACTGAGCTCCGTCTCTTGTGCATTTGAACATAGTCCTAAATCAGAGAGACTTCTGTTGGAGATTAACTCAGGGATATTGGATCTATTTTCTCCTGCTTGGTAATGGTTGTGCATTTGGAATTGGGTTGTGGCTGATTTACTCTAGGGCATTCGGCGTCTGGTGGAGATTGACTTCGGTCCGAGGGCATGGTTACTTTGGTTGATGGGCCAAGTTTCTGCGGGCTAGAGTTCTCCAAGGGGGACGGAGTTTACTCTAGGGCTGGCCCTAGTCATGGTTCTGCCTTAGCACGATTTGGAGGTCTCATCCACCTCTGACCCCGAGTTCCATTTGCGTTGTACTGTTTTTATTACAGGGGACACTTTTGGATTTATTCCATTATCACATTTTATGGTTCTATTTTCTCCTGCTTGGTGGTGGTTGTGCGATTGGAGTTTGGTTGTGGCTGTTTTTGGCGTTTGGTGGATATTGACTTAGGTCCGAATGCGTGGTTACTTTGGAGTGATGGGCCAAGTTTCTGTGGGTTGGGGTTCTCCGAAGGGGATGGAGTTTACTCTAGGGCTGACCCTAGTCATGGTTCTACCTTAGCACGGTTCGGAGGTCTCATCCACCTTCAACCCCGAGCTCCTTCTGCGTGTACTACTTTCATTACAGGGGGCACTGTTACATTTACCGGGTGTGGGTTTTACTTGGATTAGGATAGTTGCACCTTTTGGTTGATTGTGTATGTTCAGAGCTCGATGGCGGAGATTACCATTAGATGTGGTCTACATAGTGGTGACTTGGTTTTCTCTAATCCGGGGTTTATTCCTTGGGGCTGGCTCTGTCAATCATGATCTTCAGCTTGGTTGGGGAACTCACCTACCTCTAGCCCTATCCTTGATATTATGATGCACCGCGGGCTATCATTTTACCTTTATGATCTTGCTCTCTCTCTGGGGTGATTGTGATGACCGTGGTACTTGGATGAGGGTGTTTGCAGTTTCGGGTGGACTCATACCCTTGGCGCTGAGTTTTCTGTTGTTGTTTCTACCGCTGTGGAGGTCAGGCAGATCTTGAGCATATGAGTACTTCCCTTACTTAGGTGAGGTATTTGACACTATCATCACTTGGTTATGTCCTTGATGCCTCCCTTTCCTTTGGAATAGCTAGGCTAATGGGACGCGAGCACAGGCTAATCACATTCCATACAATGGTGCCTTTCAGGACTCACTACATGTTATCCATTTATATGCTTTCATGTTATCCTAGGCTTGCGGGTTGTGCACGGCATTACGCTTACTATATTATTGCATTGTTGCTTATTTACACCTATGCTAGCGGGATGTGCTAGTACTACTCTTTTCCCACCCCGGCGGGTTGTGCCGGGGACCACGCACTTTTTTTTCCCTTTTCTTTCTTAATTTCTTTCTTTTCATTTTGTCCTCCTTGGGGTATGCCCCTTGTAGGCTGTACATTCACTTAACCCCTTTTAATTTCAAGCTAATTTACCCAAAACAAAAAAAAAAACAATAGAGACTCGATAGCTTGAAAAGTCTTAATTACCAAAAAACGACTTTGCTGAGGGAAATGGTTTACCACTGGAGAATAGTCATGTTAGCCTTTGTTTTACCGACCGACAGTGACACTCTCTTAATTAGAAATTAGCGTTGAGCCCGTTCGATGCACGGGGAATTAAAAAAAAAAAAAATCAAAGTGAACCTCTTTTTTTTTTTTTCCCTGTCCCGTGCATAAAATGGATACAACGCTAGTAAGGGAAAAATTAAAAAGAACAATATATCTCGTAACAAACTCGTAACAGTTCCAATCAATTACTACGGTTGTGAAAGTATATAAAAAAAATGCAGAAATATAAGATGGAAGTGGGGAGAGATAATAGGGAAATTAGAAATGGGTGAGAGTCATGGGACACATGGAAAGAGAAAGAGGAGAAAGAGGATTTGAGACTTTTCTTAAAAAAATCAAAATTTTAGAAAATTAGCATTTGGGGTTTGGAGGCTTTTGGGGCTCAACTACATTGCTATAGAATATGTAATGATGATGATGATGCACTCTAAGGGCCCGTTTGGATGGCGTATTTGTTTTGGAGGGATGTAGTGAGGGGGGTAAAATAGTCGGAGGATTAAATAAGAATAGTAGACCCACATTGATGTGACAGTTAAAAATGGGGACATAAATAGTCCATGGTTTAGATGAAGGATAAAAATGGGGGGGATAAGGAAGGTGGATAATGTAAAATCATGTCAAAAGACTTTCTTGCACATGGTAATGCATTATTAGATTATGTATTTATATAATTATATCAATACCAAAATTAATTGTTTTGGTATAAGTTATATTAAGTATTTCATTTCAATATTATTTTATAGTATAAATTAAGAATATTAAATATTAAAATTAACTCAACAAGTCAACAAGAAAACAATGTAAAATTATAAAGTATAAATTTTTTCAATTTTCTTTGTACCGAATTAAAGATCATTAGTAGTTAGGGCTGTCCAGCGGATCATCCGATCCGCCAATCCGACCAATTCGAACCGATCCGAACCATCTGTTGATCCATCCGTGAATGTTCGGTTTGGTTCCGGATCGAGAATTTCTTATCTGACGGTTCCGGATCCGGATCGGATCGGATCCGCTCAATAATCCTTCTTTAATCTGTCAAATCCGCCCGATCCGACTCGATCCGATCCGATCCGTAACTGATCCGTGAATGTTCGATCGGTTCTGGATCTTAAAAACCATAATCCGCTCTAAGCGGATCGGATCGGATCTGTATCCGATCCGTTCGGATCCGTATCCAATCCGTGGACACCCCTACTAGTAGTAGTTTAATTTGGTGTAAAAAAAAACTAGAAAATTATAGGCAAATGTACTTTATTTTTTTTATCTGGAGGATGCAAAACAACTCAACAAGCGACTGAAATAAAATTCTAAAGTGTAAAATTTTGTATATTTGTTTTTGTATCGAATTAAAGATCTCTATTAATAGTTTAATTTGGTGAAAAAAATAAAAACTTATACACGGAAGTATTTTATTTTTGGTCAGAAGGAATTGCATGGGGGTAGGGAAGTAAAATGGGGTGGGATATCCCCCTTGATTAAGTATAAACACAGCCTCCCCCTGCTTTTATTTAGCCCGGCTTTCCTCCTGATTATTTAGCCGACAACTATTTAGTCGGGGTATGTTCTTTGTTCCCAAACCATGGACTAAACATCAAATCATCACTGCATATAGAAGAGGGATGAAGCAATCAGGGGGATAAGGTGATGATGTGATGTTTAGCCCATGGTTTGGGAACAAAAAACACAGTCACACTGAATATTCGCCGGCTAAATAATTAGGGGGAAGCGTCTAAATAAAAGCAGGGGGAGGGGTGCTTATAAATAAGCAGGGCTGATATCCACCCCCAATTTTACCTCCCTACCCTCAGCCCCTGCCTCAGTCGTGGGACACCTGAAAGCTGTCAGAATCTGTGAGCACGAGATCTGTGATTTTCTAAAATCCGCCAAAATCTATAGCCACCGCCAGAGAGAGAGAGAGAGAGGTGCAGACATGCACCGGAGTAATTGGTAGAGTAGATCGGTAGAGAGAGGGGATGAACTAGATGGAGACCAGGGGAAGAAGATGAACAAAATTGTTTCATTATTTACAATGAAGAAGTGTTGTGTATTATAAGGAGGGAATTTTCTTTGTGGCAAGTGTATGGAGTTCAATTTGCACAGAAAAAATATTAAAATGATAATAGACCTATCCAATTTTATTTGGGAATTTTAATCCCTCCAAAACCAATTGTAGACACCCCGATTCTGACCCGAGAAACTTATCAAGCATTCCCGATGATGAAATAGACCAACCGTGTATACCTTGAGGCTAAGAACAAGGCTTGAACTCACCAAACCATCCAGCAACCCCATAAACCTTCCTAGAACAACCCTAAACCAACCAAAATGACCAAAATACCCTTCAAACCATCCAAAATGCTCTTCAAAATAAATCCAAGCCTACACCATCTTCTAGTACATTCAAAACCCTCTTTATTGATATATAATACATCTCAATCCATTTTGAAATGAGGGAGATGTGCCCGTTTTACCAAAAATGACTTGATTTCCTGACCTTCTGAAGGTAAAATGGTCACACACTTGGATGTACAAATTATATTGGGTTCAAACCACTTGGGTTAAAAGTACACTCAATAAGCTTTCCAACGCTTCAAACCACATACAAAACGGAGTTCGGTAGCACCCGTGGCAACCTCGCGAAGTTTGGCCTGTAGGCCCTTTGAGCGCTCAAACCCCCACTCTGAGCGCTCAAACCCCCACTTTGAGCGCTCAAACCCTTCGCGCACCAAAAAATTTTCAAAGCATTTTTCAGCTGGTTTTCCACCTAAACTATGGGCTCCCCCTGGTTTCTAAGCTTCGTTAACACGCCATAATCGCTCTAATAACACTCCCTCTCCAACTTGAATTGCAAATTACATTTTCCTCCCATTTTCTCTCTATATAAACCACCCTCCACCCATTGTTTAAGGACCCCCCCCCCCCCCACTCCTTGGCTGATCTCTTACACTCTCACACCCTTCATCAGGTCAAACCCACTCTCTCTCATCCTTCAATCACGTTTTAGCCTTTCTCTCATCCATTTCCATCATCTTCAACCTCCAAAACACCCAAAAACCTTCTTTGAAAGGCCTAAACTCCATGGGTCTTTGAAGAAATCATCTCTCACCAAGCCTACTGCCCTCAAACCTTCCTCAAATCCATAAACCCACTTCAATCAGTCCTTGTTCTTCACTAATCATCTCACTTTAAGCACTCAAAAATCATCATTTTAAGCCCAAATACACCCTCATCCACTCAATCAATCATCCAATCAGCCTTACACTCACACTCCTCTGTCCAAAATACCTCAACTCAAGCCTATATTCTAAGCCACTACTCAATCATCCATCAAAACCCCAAGTTCAAGCCTTGATCAAAGCCGAAAAGGTAGAAAATCATATGAAAAATCACGTTTTGGTCATCCTGAGGGAGACCAGTAAGTTCATGGAGGTCTTATATACCTTCTATGAGCTCACAAGGTCCTAAATTTTCAGAATAACAAACTTCAAAAATCTCAGCTCAAGATAGCTTGAGCGCTCAATGTCCGTACATTGAGCGCTCAAACTCTATCTTGGTTCATATTTGCTTTATGTTTATTTCAAGTTTGTGCTCTGTTTCTGGTTCAATGCAGTGTGTGTGTGTTGATGTTTGACTAAGCCAACCTGTTCACGAAGTGTTGTGTGTGTGTTAATGTTTGGCTAAGCCAACCTGATCTCTTCTCCCTCTCATTCTAATCATGCTTATGCATGGCCCAATACTCATCTCTCACTCATGTATGCATTTCATGTTTATTTTGTCAGTGTTTCTGGTTCATCAAGTACATTTACATTATTGTGCACTATCTTGAGCTTGTTGATGATCCAAATAAAGGCAGGAAGGCATATAAACACTCAAACCATGAACCTGGTTTGAGCGCTCAAAGCATCCCTTTGAGCGCTCAAATTGTTTTCTAGTGCATCAAGAGTTTTCATCATACCAGAAATAGTCACCTTCAAAATTAATTTCGAGACCAGAAATGGTCACATTTTCAATAATGTCATTTAGGATCATCTTTACATTCAATTTAAAAATAGATTCATTACATGACGTAGCCACCAAGCTGGTGCATTCAATCATTTTAGTCCCCTAGCTGATACACCCCAATCATTTTAGCCACCAAGCTGGTGCATTCAATCATTCAAAAATCGCCTAGCTGGCGCATCCAATCATTCAATCATCATTCAAAAGCCGCCTAGCTGGCGCATCCAATCATTCATCACTCGTTCTTTCAATCAATCATTCAATATATCATTACTCATCAATCACCCATCAATCATCAATCATCAATCATCTATTGTGTGCATCATCATTCATTGTTCATTGTCAAGTGAATCATCAATCTATTCATTTGCCCCCAGGAACTACGCCGGTCTGATCCCAACAATGGGGTACATAGGCAGCCATAGTGGCACGACCGTGATTTTTTGTGCATCATTTGTATGGATCATGATGTGAAATCACAATCACAATCGCAATCGCAATCAGAATCACAATCACAATCGTTTGTCTCTTTTTTAGTGTTTCAACTCACGAAGGTTTGTTGATCCACGAGAAATCATAATAATTTGTTTATCTTTAGCGTCTCGACCCGGGAAGCCGTCGATTCGCGTAATCGTTTGTCTCACGGGCCAAGAAAAACCCGTTGAGTTTGTTTGCATGAGCCCCCAAGAACTACGCTGGTCTGATCCCTACAATGGGGTACGTAGGCAGCCCGAGTGGCGCGACCGTAATTTCAATGTTTTCCTTTGCAGCTTGAGAAAGGCTCAGGGAATGAATCGGGTCGTCTCTGTCTTAGATGTAACTCGTATCAAGCAATGATACAGAGTTTCATCTAAGAGGGGCAACTATAGACACCCTGATTTTGACCCGAGAAACTTATCAAAGATTCCCGATGATGAAATAGACCAACCGTGTATACCTTGAGGCTAAGAACAAGGCTTGAACTCACCAAACCATCCAGCACCCCCATAAACCTTCCTAGAACAACCCTAAACCAACCAAAATGACCAAAATATCCTTCAAACCATCCAAAATGCTCTTCAAAATAAATCCAAGCCTACACCATCTTCTAGTACATTCAAAACCCTCTTTATTGATATATAATACGTCTCAATCCATTTTGAAATGAGGGAGATGTGCCCGTTTTACCAAAATGACTTGATTTCCTGACCTTCTGAAGGTAAAATGGTCACACACTTGGATGTACAAATTATATTGGGTTCAAACCACTTGGGTTAAAAGTACACTCAATAAGCTTTCCAACGCTTCAAACCACACACAAAACGGAGTTCGGTAGCACCTAGGGCAACCTCGCGAAGTTTGGCCTGTAGGCCCTTTGAGCGCTCAAACCCCCACTTTGAGCGCTCAAACCCTTCGCGCACCAGAAAATTTTCAAAGCATTTTTCAGCTGGTTTTCCACCTAAACTATGGGCTCCCCCTGGTTTCTAAGCTTCGTTAACACGCCATAATCGCTCTAATAACACTCCCTCTCCAACTTGAATTGCAAATTACATTTTCCTCCCATTTTCTCTCTATATAAACCACCCTCCACCCATTGTTTAAGGACCCCCCCCCCCCCCCCCACTCCTTGGCTGATCTCTTACACTCTCACACCCTTCATCAGGTCAAACCCACTCTCTCTCATCCTTCAATCACGTTTTAGCCTTTCTCTCATCCATTTCCATCATCTTCAACCTCCAAAACACCCAAAAACCTTCTTTAAAAGGCCTAAACTCCATGGGTCTTTGAAGAAATCATCTCTCACCAAGCCTACTGCCCTCAAACCTTCCTCAAATCCATAAACCCACTTCAATCAGTCCTTGTTCTTCACTAATCATCTCACTTTAAGCACTAAAAAATCATCATTTTAAGCCCAAATACACCCTCATCCACTCAATCAATCATCCAATCAGCCCTACACTCACACTCCTCTGTCCAAAATACCTCAACTCAAGCCTATATTCTAAGCCACTACTCAATCATCCATCAAAACCCCAAGTTCAAGCCTTGATCAAAGCCGAAAAGGTAGAAAATCATGTGAAAAATCACGTTTTGGTCATCCTGAGGGAGACCAGTAAGTTCATGGAGGTCTTATATACCTTCTATGAGCTCACAAGGTCCTAAATATCCAGAATAACAAACTTCAAAAATCTCAGCTCAAGATAGCTTGAGCGCTCAATGTCCGTACATTGAGTGCTCAAACTCTATCTTGGTTCATATTTGCTTTATGTTTATTTCAAGTTTGTGTTCTGTTTCTGGTTCAATGCAGTGTGTGTGTGTTGATGTTTGGCTAAGCCAACCTGTTCACGAAGTGTTGTGTGTGTGTTGATGTTTGGCTAAGCCAACCTGTTCACGAAGTGTTGTGTGTGTGTTGATGTTTGGCTAAGCCAACCTGATCTCTTCTCCCTCTCATTCTAATCATGCTTATGCATGGCCCAATACTCATCTCTCACTCATGTATGCATTTCATGTTTATTTTGTCAATGTTTTTGGTTCATCAAGTACATTTACATTATTGTGCACTATCTTGAGCTTGTTGATGATCCAAATAAAGGCAGGAAGGCATATAAACACTCAAACCATGAACATGGTTTGAGCGCTCAAAGCATCCTTTTGAGCGCTCAAACTGTTTTCTAGTGCATCAAGAGTTTTCATCATATCAGTCTACTAATTGCGTTTTGAGTGTTTTGGATGCCTCACAATGATATATTTTTCACCCATTCTGCCTTTATTGCCTTGTTTGGTTCATCATCAAGCTTCAAGTTTATGTTGACATGGTCATACCTTTCTGCTTAGTCATCAAAGTATCGTTTTCAAGCAGCTTAAAGTGCATCAAACATGTTTTCGTCAAAACCAGAATCATCAGATAGCATCATGAGAATGTGTGGGAGAAAGAGGTTTGAGCGTTCATACTGTCCTCTTTGAGCGCTCGAGCCTCCGAGGGAGGGTCAGATTGGTTTAGTCCATTGTGTGTGTTGTTTATGTTATTTTCAGCTTTTAACTCCTGTTTAGCATGCATTAATGATTGTTTCTCTGCTGTTTGTTGTTTATAATTTGCATCCATCTATCATCATCATCACTCATGTAGTTCGCACCTCACATGCATACACCATAATCCATTAACATGTTTATCATCGTTATATGGCTCCCATCCCCCATTTCTCATGCTTGTTCAAAGTTGAGTTGCATACATCTCTTGTATAATCCCACAAAAGCCAAGTAGAGACCGGTCTTCAAACCGGGCGAGGGGGGTGCCGTAAAACCCTTCCCCTCTCGTAACTGAGCTCCCGAACCTAAGATAGTATGGTGATGATGGGCCAGTAATCCTTATCCATTGAATGAGGCACGAGTCAATCGAGTTCGGTTTCTCGGGGACAATCCGCTAAAACCCGGGTGGCGACTCCGAATCGATTCGAGATATCCTCCGGAGGTGCGTCCACACCAATACGCCATTCAAATTGGTCTTAAAATTCTTCCTTTAGTGCTGGTGTGATGTGTACTGATGAATGACAAAATTTGGAATGCACTTATAAGAAAGTGATGTGCAAAAATTACTTAGATACCCTTATCCAATGATAATCATATAGGACTTAAATTTGAGTACAATGCAACTTGAGGTGCAGGCACCAAACACGTGTGTTCGGTTGGACTGAATGGAGATATGACATTATTTGTATATTTTTTTGGTACTTCGAAAATATAATGACACGTTATTTGCAGAAAATTTTTTTGTTCACCCTCACCAAAAGAGGGTGAATAAAATCCTCAAACTAATTTTTGGGTCCCACTACAAAGTGACGTTATGCTTACCAAAAAGTGTATTTATTATGTGGATCCATACCATTTCAACCAATCAGGGTGAGGGCTTCGTTCACTCTTTTTCAGTGAGGGTGAACAATTTTTTTTACACGTTGTTTGTACTTGCATATTCAATAATATAGCGTTCCGATTGGGTGTGATGAGTTTTGGGGGTATAAAATAGTAATAAGACAAAATATCATAAAAGGTCAATTACTATTTTATCCTCACTTATTACGAATTCATTCAAACGAAGTACTATTTAATCTCACTCCATAAATGTCACATCATTGTGGTGTACTCTATATATATAATACCATTTATTAGCTTATTCCCCTACTATTTTATCTCCTTAAAACTCATCACTCATCCCATGGGGCCTGCTAATTTCTCATATTCCAATGTAAGTTTAACCCAGTCGATGTACAATTCTAGGGCACCCACCAGTTGTCCTTTTTAAACCTTTGAAAATGATCTTGTACTCTCCCACTACTGGTGCTTTGGAAAAAATCCACCATTAGTTTTTTTTTTTATTTAAAAAGAAAATTGTCAAGCTTATTTACCCAAAAAAAAAAAGAAAATTGTATCTGTTAATTTTCCGTCGATTTTTGTGGATTATTAGTTTGTTTCGACGAGAGAAATCTAAAGAGTAAAAAAATTTAGTAGCTAAAAAATTGGATTATTTTTGTCTTTAGTATTTTTTTTTATATATATTTTTATAATAATTTTTGAATTTTTATATTCCTCTCAATCCATAAAAAAAATCGACACAAAACTAACAAATGCAAAAAAATGACTTATTTTTTAATAAAGACAAAAATATAAACCAAATTGTTTGTTTTTGCCAAAAAAAATTACCCTTTGAGAATCCCTTTAAGCAATGTCCCCCAAATTTTTTTTTTAAAATATCCAATTTTTAGCATTTCTATCCAGGCTAAAAAATGCTTTAACGAATTAATAATTCACACTAGTTTGACGCAGAAGTAACAAATGAATATATATATTTTTGAATAAAGACAATTAAAAAAAATATCTTTAATTTACCCAAAAAAAAAAACTCATCTTTTAGCCAAGCCATTTTAGTAAATGTGACTTTAGCCCATCTGATCGTACCCTTGGCTTCCAAGAGGAAGGTTTGGGGTTTAAGGTTATGGAGATATTTCGAACCCCCTTTGATTTTTAACTCACTTAAGTTTCACTAATCCCGCTGATGTATATCGTTTGGCAAAAGGAAAAAAAGAAGAAGGCAAGCTAGCCAATTGACTTATTTGAAAAAATATTCCTGAAAAGTTAAGTAAAAGATACCAACATCAAAAAGATTGATCAGCGTTTTAGATCAAAAAATTTAGGCAAAACCCCTCCTAAATACGAATTCAAGAGGCAAAAAAAAAAAATCGACGATTGATAAAATTTCGATAGAAGTAAGATCACTACTGTTAAAAAAAAAGGTAAAGTAATGGGTTTCCTGATCAAAACAAAAGCAAGGTAAAGTCTGGCTGTTTGTCCATTTGCTTTGATTCAAGGAGTGGAAGACTTTCATTTAACGCGTTCGTGGCTTGCACTAACATTAGTCCACAGGGGGTGTCGTTAGCATTTTCCATATTATAGACACATAAAATTAACTAGAGGCCGGGCACACGTGATACATGTGCACGTCGAGCTTTCGTAAAAAAATCATGCACAAAAGCGTCCGGCTTATCTTAAGATCGTGTGTGCGCGTTGCATTATAATTGTTTTTGACAAATAAACAACATTAATATAAAAAAATATCACATCAAATATGTTATTCATACTGTAACATATTTATGCAATGGAAGAAAAATGATGAAGCAAAACATGAATATCCTACAAAAAGCAAACGAATGAATAAGTTTAGTAGTTTTACAGGTGAATGGTAATTCGTGTAAAACTTTTGTTTCCACCACTTTGTTCTGGTTTGCAAAAAAATAGGTAATCTGGAGTATCCAAATAGGATTTCAGTTCTTAATGGAAACGATGCCTTTAGATATTGCGGATGAGGAAGCGGTTGTAGTGCTTGCAGGAACTTGTGAGAAGAGCAGTTACTGTAACCGTCTCATATGTGTACAATTTTGCCCTTAAGATTTGTACTACCAATTCAATAAATCAGTTATTGTTAGGGATATTTTGGAAATTCAAAATTGTGAGTTAGCCTCAAAACTAATTCATACCAAAGTAGTACTCCCTCTTTATATATTAGAGTAGATGGGCATGGAGAGGCTATTGGGTGGATAAAGGGTATGGGTCTAACATGCTTTCCCATGTGATTGGAGTTTGTTGGAATTGGACTCTAGTCTATCTCTAATTAATAATAGCACATGGGTGTACTACTTACTGTTTATAGTCCAGAGAAGATTCGGATCAGCCATTTCTTCTATACTAGTAGTAAATACTAGTATTGATTTTTTACAAAATCAACTATCGAGAAAGATTACACGTGTTTTGATTTTTTTTTTTTGATAAAGAAATTTATTAATCATTGGAATGAGATTACAATGATTAAAAGGAAAACGTGAGAAACACGTCATCACAACGGGAAAATACTGGCATTCCAATGAGGTTGACACCACAGCTCTCGACAATCATATACCTCTCGTAAACTAAGCAAGTTGGCAAGATACCAACCTGAAAGAAAAAATACAGAAAAAAACATCTCACAATGAGCCAAAAACCAAAGGATAAAAAAATAAAAAAAACACCAGAATCTTAATCCTGCTAAACTAATGAGCAAGGATAAAACAGGGTCTTGTCATAGATTCAACTGCATCCCTCTGAAAACTTCAAATGGTGTGGTAGGGTGGTGTAAGGCCATCTCCAATGGTGGAGTTAAATTTGTATTGCTATATGATATAAAAATGTAAAAAGTGGGACCCAATTGTTTAAGTTAAGTTGTTGCCAGATAATTTATATATTTTTGTTCCAATAGCGTAACTAGCATTGTGTTAGAAATGGGTCCAATAGTGTTTTTTCTCTCTCTCCCCTCTCCATTCATACTTTGTCGTGTGGTCAGAGACTCAAAGCATCCCTTTTTTCTCTCTCCCCTTTCTTTCTTTCCTTATCTCTCTATCTCTCTTGTTGCTTTATCAGAGGTCACAGTTCACTCCTGCCTTAATTTTTTCCTCTCTGACACACCCTAAACACAACTTAGCTAGTCGCACTATTGCAAACACACAAAACACTAACTGAACTAATTCTTACATGAATAGCAGATTTAACTATGTACTCTAGAAAATGAGGGAAACGGTTTGTCGTGAATCTCGTCAATCAAACTCTCCTTGCCAGGCAATGTTGGCGTCTCCTGACTAACCCTGGGCTTCTTACCTCGCACATTCTTCTTCCCAGATACTGTTCCAAGGTCAATCTTCTCAATGTTAAACCACACTCTAATTCCTTGTGGGCATATGGAAAAATATCATTTATGGCAGAGACCTTATAGCTAAGTTTATTTCTTGGAAAGTAGGGGATGGAGAGTCTATTAATTTGCTACATGGTAGGTGGATTCCGTTTATGGATAAGCCTCTTCCATCTTGGGACCTTAGCAAGATCTCTGATATAATTCCTTCCTATATTATCCCAAAGATCCTGCGCATTTCTCTTCCACTAGGTGCTGAACCTGACCAATATGTTTGGCCATTTACAACATCAGGGCTATATAACTTCAAATCAGGTTACAGACGTTTGTACGACATGAGCAGGGTTAGCCCTCCCAATATGATTTCCTCATCTTGGGTTTATAAAGATCATAATGTTTGGAATATGGGTGGAATCTAGATCTCCCTGAGCGCATTAAAGTTTTCATTTGGAAATGTTTAAGAGGAATTTTGCCAGTTAGGAAGGATTTAGTCGTTCGTCGCAGTGGCATTTATCCAAACTATCCTTTATGTGATTCAGAAGATGAATCTCTGGCTCATATATTTTGTTTATGCCAACTCTCAGCTTCAGTTTGGAATGATTCAGAACTCCGGACAGCCATTCATGGGACTGCAAAGGATATGTGTTTTAAAGACTGGCTTTTAGACTAGATTATCCTGCTTCGTAAGGATAAACAGAAGCTCTTCTCCTTCATTGCACTGCTTTGGGCTATATGGAAAAACATGAATTCTTTAGTTTTTTCCAATACTCTGTTTTGCAGTGGCTAAAGAGAATTCGCATTGGCTCCAGCAGGCATCCAATTGGCAGGAAATATCTGAAAATCTTCCCACAATAGTCTTGCACCTCCACTCAATAAGTTTCCTTCCTTTACTCTAAAATCTAACTCTGAATCATCGAGTCTCCTTAACTCTTGTGTTCTCCGGGTGGACGGTGCTTGGAAGGAAGGGCATCCATGGAGTGGAGTAGGTTTCACACCTAGTCTCCCTAACAGACAACTCGTTGCACAACGTTCAATTTCTACATATAGTAATAGCTCTCTACAAACAGAGATTCAAGCAATCCAACATGCAGTCCAATGGGCTTTACGTCATAATTTCAATGCTATTAATATTTTTTGACTGTTTTAATGCCATAATGCAGCTAGGGAGGAGTGAGTGTCATCACTATGACACCTTTTTGATGCACAACCTGAGGGACGAGATTGCCAAGCTGACTTTTTGCAGGATATCAAAAGTGCCACGTACAGTTGTGCAGTGTGCGCACTTTTTGATAAAGCATGCCCTTGCCATTTTTGTTCCTCACCCAGGCACTGGTGATGGAAATCTATCTAGTTTTGCGTCTCTTGTTCGGAATGTTATCAGTTTGCAGATACTCCTTTGTATCGGTTGTGTTTATTAAATGATATTTCTATCTCTTTACCAAAAAAAAAAAAAAAACTATGTACTCAAGATGGCCTAATAGTGTATGTGATGGGTGGAAGGAGATAAGGTGAGGTGATGGATTGAAATGATGATGTTGGTGGGAATAATGTGAGGTGATGGATGGATGGATGGAAGGGTTATCCACTCAATTTTTGTTTATATTTTCAAATTTATATATATATATATGTAATATGGATCACATTTAATATTTCTCGATAACTTCTATTATACAAAATTTCTAAAATTGTAAAAAATATTATATATTTAAAGATATAAACAATTAAAAATTAACACATATGTATATAAATGGATAAGAAATTTGGGACGAAAGAAGTCATTGAAATATTTTATTCGAACAATTTCGGTGGAAATCGGGGTGGTTACATATTTGGTTCCATTGCCAGCACCACACTGCTGTTCCATTAATTCAAAATAAAGCACGTGGGCGACAAAATGGTATATGGAGCACTTTTAAGTTTCAACTTGATGCATGCAAGTACACCCTGTCTCGCGGAACGCACTGAAGGTCCCGTCATCCTCATGAGAGAAAGAGTGTCGGAGAGAGGACATCAAGTTCATCACGGCGCCGGGTTTAGATTCTTTTTATAATAACCAGATTTCTGAGCTAGTTTTTGTGCATCTCAATTAATTTTAGGACACTAATCCTACTATCCATTAGCTGAGGCCACATATAAAGTCAGAGTAAAATTCTGTATGGACTGACTCCAAATGTGTTGATATCACCTACGACAACGAGATATCATATTTAATATCTTAGAAGAGAACAAACTCCTAAATTCTAAGTCTTGACCGCTGGTGACGGGTTTAGTTGGATCACTTCAAAATTACAAATGCATACACGATAGTACTCCATTATTAATTTGCTTCTAGGGAGTATTATTTTCACCACCGCCTCGTGCCTTATCTCTCTGATCTAGTCTCTCCCTCTCTTCTCTATATAAACACTTGAATGTACACATACAATTTACCCCCACGCACACAGAACATTACATTCAGTCTCCTGTCCGTTCCTCTCTGTCTGTCTGTCTGAGATATAGAGAGATCGACAATGAACTGCACATTAGAGTCATGGCCAGAACCAATAGTGAGGGTCCAATCCCTATCCGACAGCGGCATAACCGTAATCCCCGAACAGTACATTAAACCACCCTCCGACAGGCCTACTACTACCACTACTCCTAGTGATCAGTACAATATTAGTATCCCAATCATCGACCTCTCCCACCTTCTCTCCTCAGACTCCACTCTCCGCCAAGCGACCATGAGCCTGGTCTCAAGCGCGTGCCGGGAGTGGGGTTTTTTCCAGGCGGTAAACCATGGCGTGAACCACGATCTGATTACCCGTATCAGAGAGGTATGGCGCGAGTTTTTTCATCTCTCTGTTGAGGAGAAGCAAAAGTATGCCAATACTCCGGCTACTTATGAGGGGTATGGAAGTCGGCTTGGTGTCGACAAGGGGATTAAACTGGATTGGAGTGATTATTTTTTCCTTAATTATCTTCCTCACTCACTAAGGGATCACAATAAGTGGCCTACTCTTCCTCTCTCCTGCAGGTAACCTTACGTACCAATACCATGCTCTACGGCTCATTAATTCTCACAAATTAAAATTTATCAACACTCCTACGTACTCCGCGAATGTAGAAAAATATGGAGTATTGCGTTACTGACGCATGCATGAAAGTACCACCAAGTAATGCCAAGTCCTATATGTTAAGGTAAAAAAAAAAAAAAAACGTCGTTTTTCGTTTACAGATTAAGCTACATCAGCGGGCTGGGTACGTAATTAAACTAATTTTTTCACGTCCAAAAAATAAAATAAAAGCTAGACTAATTTTTCACCCCACCCTAGCAGACGACTCAAGGTCACGAGAAATTTTGTAAAATCGGAGAGAAATTATTCTGTAGTTTTAGAGTGTAGTCAATTCGAATATTCTCAACACAATTATGTTTGGGGTCCATATAACTCCACAAAAATTCCAGGTGTTAAACTATCCCGGAGCACCATGTGATCGTGCTCCTAGAGCATTGAATAATTTGACAAATTGGGAGGAATTGAAAGTGGGAAATTTATTTGTTGGGGGTGTATGTAATAACTCGGACAATAGATACTGGATTCAAATTATGTTTATAAATTTTGAATTTTGGTAGAATACGATATGAGTTGATCTGTAGCAAAAGTTCATAAGGTTTATTTCAACAATAAATATAAAAAAAACATTAAATCACTTGGAATTCAAAATCTACGTCAAAACAGCTGAAATTTCAACTCTTTTGAAAACTAAATTTTGAGGCTGCCTTAAAAATTTGTTCATAAGGTTCTCGCGTTAAAAATTGTTTTTGGGAAATCCGAACCATCTAATGTGTTCAAAAGGTGTTTTCAGGGTCCAAGCGAAAAATCTTCAAAAAAAAATACCGGGAAGGGCTTGATCCAAGTAGTTTTTCGCAAAAACTGTATATTCATTGAAAACACCTTCTGAACACATTGGACGGTTCGGATCGTCAAAAAAAATGCTCGGATCACGGAGATCCGCAAGTCCGGAGTCCGGATAGGAAGTGGAACCATATATATATATATACCGAAAACTTCTAATCCGGACTCCCGGATTAGAGGTTTTTTGGTGTTTTTTTTGTTTTGCAAATTGTTTTTGGAAAATCCGAGCCGTCCAATGTGTTCAGAAGGTGTTTTCAAGTGTCCACGCAAGAAATCTTCAAAAAAAAAATACCGGGAAGGGCTTGATCCAAGCAGTTTTCGCAAAAAATGTAAATATATATTTTTTGCAAAAACTGCTTGGATCAAGCCCTTCCCGGTATTTTTTTTGAAGATTTCCTGAATGGACCCTTGAAAACACCTTCTGAACACATTGGACGGATCGGATCGTCAAAAAAATGTTTGGATCATGGAGGTCCGGAAACAGGAATTCCGTTTTAGAAGTGGACTCTATATATATATATATATGGGAGAGCTTCTCCTCCGGGATCCGGGACTCCATGATCCGATCATTTTTTTTGACGATCTGAGCTGTCCAATGTTTTCAGAAGGTGTTTTCAAGGGTCCACGCGGAAAATCTTAAAAAAAAAAATACCGGGAATGGCTTGATCTAAGAAGTTTTTCGCAAAAACTGTATATTTCCAAAAACAATTTGCAAAACAAAAAAAAATACATTTTTTCTTTTTTCCGGGAGTCTCGGATGTGAAAATTTCCGTATATATATACGGAAATCTTCTTATCCACACCTCCCGGAAATAAGAAAAAAATGGTTTTTTTTGTGTTGCAAATTATTTTTGGAAAATCCGATCCGTCCAATGTGTTCAGAAGGTGTTTTCAAGGGTCCACGAGGGAAATCTTCAAAAAAAAAATACCGGGAGGGCTTGATCCAAGCAGTTTTCGCAAAAAATGTAAATATATATTTTTTGCGAAAACTGCTTGGATCAAGCCCTTCCCGGTATTTTTTTTTTTGAAGATTTTCCGCTAGGACCCTTGAAAACACCTTCTGAACACATTGGACGGATCGGATCGTCAAAAAAATGTTTGGATCATGAGGTCTGGAAATGAAAAGTCCGGATAAGAAGTTTACCCTATCTATATATATATATCAGGAATTCATTCATTCATTTCATAAGATTTCAAACACAATACAGAGGTAAATCCTAACTGCCAAAATACAAGACATGAGCACAAACCACAAAGGGCGAATACAGGCTCTGGATTGTCGTACTGCACGAAGCAGAACAACACGAGGTGTCGGTATAGAGTCCGTCTATGATTCAGAAGAAGAGCATCAAAGGATAGCCCAGTTCACCCCATTGAAACAGTTAACTCAGATGAAATCTATCAACCAAACCGCCGGAAAAATTGGAGAATTTAGTCCAAAAAAACAGAAACAAAAAAACGTCAAAGATAACAAGACTAACAAACTAAAAAACAACAAATCCCAACCCAAATAGAAACTAGGCTACCGGAATCCCACTGAGTTGAGCCGAGTCAACCGAGTCATTGAGTCGCACTTAGTTAAGCTGAGTTGTTTATTGCCCACCACCAAAACCCACCGGATCAACTAGCCGAGCAAGACCGCCGGCAAAAACCCCTTTGCTCCGCCCCTCTTTATTACTCCACTGTTAGCCGCCACGCCCGCACACCTCTGGACTCATCCACCACGCCAAAACAAAACCAAGTGCGCCGGATCGACACCACCGATAGACGACGGCAACAGGACCGGACTACACCGATCCAAGGATCGGCATCTGTGAAGAAATCGTGAAAATGGCTGCGGGAACACACTAAAGGGGAGGGAGAGAGAGAGAGAAACATGGAGAAAAGGGAAACTACGAGAAGGGGGAGGAGGGGAGCTTCCATTAATTAGATCTTCTAAAACCAAATGTTATTAGCGAGGAATATTTCAATCAACTTATTTTTGACAAGCGACATCGCTCCCAAATCTCTTTTTTATGGCATCGATCCAAAATCGCAGAGTGCAACATAATGTAACTAAATTCATTGTGGCAGTTTGGGCCAAACAGGCTAGATTAATTGATCACCATGCATGAGGACATGCAACAAGTGATTTTGAAGCAGTTCCAACAGGTAGAATGCAACAAATGATTAATAAAGTTTCTTTCGCCGATAAAAATAAAATAAAATAAACGGTGGAATGCCACATGCAGTTCCATTTCCGGATAAACCCCACATAATCAAGTGACTCTTGTGGCCGAAAGTTTAAAATATTTTGGGCTTGAAAAATAGTTTTTGAGACCCAGGACAAAAGCCCCAAGTGCTGTGAAGAGCCGGGGCATATTACCCATGGGACATTGGAGAGTTCGATCGATTTGATAGAACAACATTAAAATATTGTTAAATTTAATTACTGTTGGTACGTATGGAAAAAATAAATAAATACTAGCTGAAAACTTTCAAATGATGTTTAATTATATTTCACTATCGCAGGGAGTTAGTTGCAGAGTACGGAAACGAACTGGCTATGCTTTGTGGAAAGTTGATGAAGGTATTCTCAGTGAACCTTGGATTAGAAGAGGACTATCTCCAAAAAGCATTTGGAGGGGAAGAAGTGGGTGCTTGCTTAAGGGTGAACTACTATCCAAAGTGTCCACAACCGGACCTAACACTGGGCCTGTCCCCGCATTCGGACCCTGGAGGCATGACCCTTCTCCTGCCTGATGAACATGTCTCCGGACTCCAAGTCCGGAGAGGGATGGATTGGGTCTCTGTTAAGCCTGTTCCGAATGCTTTCATTGTCAATATTGGTGATCAAATTCAGGTCTCTCTTTCTCTCCCCATCTACTCGATCTTTTCGATCTCTCTCTTGATTAGTAGTAGTAATTCATATATAGGCCGGAGTAGGTAGCTAGCTAGGAACTAAACACAAAATGATGGGGGCCGATAACTTCATATCATTTGGCCAAAGGAACCACGATGAAATGATCAATTTTCAGTGGGTTCAAAAGTGGCCATAATTTGTACTAAAGTGCAATTAAACTCATTCATGATTCCACCTGTATTTATGAAAAAATCAATCAGCAATGCAGATCCATGAAAGCTCTTCAAGAAACTTTGAGGGACCAACGAGTTTCTCACACAAGCATAAGACCTTAGACCTCCTCAAATTAGGGAATTATACACATTTAGTTGTCTTGGAGTACCGTCATGTAGAGGCCTAACAACCTCCATGAAATTGTGGCTGTGGAAAGGATTTGGGACAATATGTATGTAAGAATGCTCCAATAGCATCCAATAATATTTCAATTTTAGGGTAAGAGACTTTACTCGGGTTTTCTGTTTTTTTTTTTTTTAGCAAAGAATAATTCTACTTAACTCATTCAACTTGGCAATTGCTGACGAGTGAGAGACAAACTTTGATGCAACTCCCATGGGTGGCAGATTTTTTTTAATAATTCAAGGTGTTTGTACAGTTTTAAGTTCCCTTTGACGAAGTCGTTCACCTTCAACTAGCAAGAGGACGGCCTAATTAAATTCGGAATAGTTTTGAACTGGCGATGTGATATTCAGCCAATGCAAATAGAAAATTAGGAGAACCACTTAATATTCCTAGGTTTTTTTCCCTAACAGATCGTTGTTTTAAGTATCTTTCAAACAAAAATCATACTTTATCGATTTTATAGGTTACAGCTCGGGTACTAGCCAAATCTATCATATGACAATAACAAAAAGGAAAAAAAATAAAAAAAATCAAGCCACAAAATATTGTATGGTGTGGCTATTTGATTGAATTCGAACTATTAGTAATATAGACTTTACTGCAAAGCCTGCCGACCCTCTGCTAAAACTTGAGGTGTACACTTATAAAGTTTGGCAAAAAAGTTCAAATATATAATTTACTACTGCCTCCGTCCCTTTTTAATAAGTGCTCACGATCGAAATATGTGCAATTTCAAACCCCTAAAAAAATATTTCTTTATATAATTTTTCAACTTTTTGTACCAAATTAAAGTGCTCATTGAGTTTTTTAATTTGGTGCAAATTTTTTTTAAAAACCATGCTACGGAAGTGCATTTTTTAACAGCTACAAAAATACACATTTCTCAAAGGTATCATTTAAAAAGGGAGGGAGGGAATATATTTGTTACAGTTATTTTTCACAGAAAGGAGTTTTTAGAAGTTGATTTCTTACCTTCACTACGTCACAAGAAATGTTAATTGATTGAGCAGCGTTCCACTACGTCACAAGAAATGTTAATTGATTGAGCTATACATTTTATCCATAAAACATGAGTATCTAAAAGATTAATTATGTGAGCTTAATTACTATTTTTGCTATTGAAACTGTAAGGATGGTGATATTTAACTTTAGTTATTTAGATCGGTTATCTTCGGTTATTTTTTGGGTGCGGAATTAGTATATCTCTGGGATGTTTTTGAAATATCATAATTTGGGTATTCATTTAAAAAAATTGTTGTTGATGAATAATTTGTATTTATTTTCACAAAAATGATTATGTTTTTTTTTTCGGTTCGTCATTTTTTTTTTTATGTGGGGGTCATATTTAGTACGTAAAAATTCATAAAGATTTTTATTTTTCTTTTAGACCCCTGAAATGTGACCCGTGGCTTCCCAAAGAAATTAAGCTGATACAAATTCTTCTATTTTTCTGTTGTTCTTAATTTATATTTTGTATTTGTTTTAAATGTGGGATCGATGTAGGTAATAAGCAATGCAACATACAAGAGCGTGGAGCATAGGGTGATTGTGAATTCAGAAAAAGAGAGAGTATCAATTGCCTTCTTCTGCAATCCAGTGGGTAACATTCCCATAGAACCCGCCAAGGAGCTCGTAAAAGAGGAAGAGAAGGAGCCTGGAGCACTTTACCAAGCAATGACGTTCAACGAGTACAGAATGTTCATTAGGAGGATGGGTCCTTGTGGCAAGTCACAAGTTAATTCACTACATTTCCCACGCTAGCTAGCCAGCCAGCCAGCCAATGCTAGCTCCATCGATCTCAATTTTCTTTTCCCCTTTGATTTGATTTCGTGTTACGTACAAAGCATGTGTAAATGGAATTTCTCCTTTCCTTTTGTGAAATAAAAACTAGCTATCATATGCATGAGTAACTACGACGTCATACTTCTTTACCAAAAAAATAATACTGACGTGCTCTTAACTATACATTGTTACATACTAGTGGCAATTAAACGAAGCAACTTCTGAGAAGAAAAGAAAAATAGAAATAGTAAAAAAATAGATTTTGGAAAACTTATAGTACTCCAGTATCTGGGACCAATTAAACGAAGCAACTTTTGAGAAGAAAAGAAAAATAGAAATAGTAAAAAAAATAGATTTCGGAAAACTTATAGTACTCCAGTATCTGGGACCAATTAAACGAAGCAACTTCTGAGAAGAAAAGAAAAATAGAAATAGTAAAAAATTAGATTTTGGAAAACTTATAGTACTCCAGTATCTGGGACAAATGTAAATGGTTTGAGTTATTTAAAGGGCCAAAAAGGTAACTTACTTTATGAATACAGAAATTAATACGAGGCTTATAAGAGTGGAGTTAATTTAAAGGGCCAAAAAGGTCACTAACTTTACGAATACAAAATTTAAGGCTTATTTACCTTTTTAGTCCCCAAAGTATTCGCGAAATGTCAATTTGGTCCCCAATATTCAAATCGTGTCTATCGAGTCCCCAATGTTCACAATGTGTGTTTAAATGGTCCCTGTGTCTAACTCCGTCCGTCTTCTCCGTCAAATGCAGGGGCAATTTCGAAATTTCACCCCCACAACTTATCTTCAACCTCTAATCTTCTTCTTCTTCCTTAACATCATCTCTCCAATCTCCATAGCCACCACCACCGTACACCTCTCGTACCTGACCCGTACACCGTGACCCATCTCCACCGTGACCCCTTTCTCTCTTCTCCACCGTACACCACCATCACCTACCCTGTAACACCCGTTTTTAATATACCGGAGCTTGGGCTTCATTTATGTGTTTATCTTGTGAACTATGGAAAAAGAAAAAAAAAAGAGAAATCTAGAAAATCAGAAAGGAGGTGGACGTAATAGAAAAGGGGGATGTTCCTCATTAATTGTTGTGGGAAAATTGGGAAGACTTGGACACCTCATGTTCTTCTTGACTCCAAGTCAATTGGGAGGTTGCTTCATTAATTTTGGATGGAAAACCTGGAGATATTTATCCTCTCATTTCTTTTATTTGTACCGAAGAGAGAGTGAGGGAGAGACCGTGAGAAGATGGAGAAGAAGAAGAAGAAGGAAGAGAAGAAGAAAAAAAAAATTGGGGAAAACTAAAAAATAAGGTACGAATTGGAGTTTAATTTCCGAAATTCTTGAGTTTTGTTGTTATTTTACAAGTTAATCAGGTCTTTTGCATCTCATAAGAGTGATTTGGGGTTTGTTTTTACAAAAAATCGTGGAAGCGAGTGAAGGTGTTCATTGACTGGTTTTGCGAAAAACAAATCTGCCATGGGTTTTGGCGAATTTTAAAACATGGTTCCTGAAGTAGGAAATTTACGAGATTTTTACAGTAGCTACCCATGGATGTTTTATATGTTGTTTAAAAATTTCAGAGTTCAAATAGAAGTACAGAAAATATGAAAATTCGTGAACCAATCTTCTGTTAGGTTCGTGTTTTTGCAGACAGCACTGACATATCTCGGGAAAATGGTTATAACTTTTAGCTCGGGTATCCGATTGGTACGCCATCTTCTGATTATGAAACTAGATTCGTATACCTTCGAAATGATTTATGGGTTGTGCCTCAACTCTTTCCAAAGAATAGCAGTTTTTAGTTTGAAGTTGGAGAAAAATCTGTTTTGGGGAAATTTTCAGCAAGCTTTGGGTCTGTTTGACGGGTGTTAAAAAATAGTTGCAGAGCTCGGAAAATTCTGTTGGGTCGTTGGTGGTGTGTCGACGTTGGTGGTGTCTCTCCCTCTCTTTCTCTCTCTCTTTCTCTCTCTCTCTCTCTCTGCGTAATGGATGGTGGTGTACAGTGGAGGATAGAGAAAGGGGTCATGGTGGAGATGGGTCACGGTGTACCGGTCGGGTAGGAGAGGTGTACGGTGGTGGTGGCTATGGAGATTGGAGAGATGATGTTAAGGAAGAAGAAGAAGATTAGAGGTTGAAGATAAGTTGTGGGGGTGAAATTTCAAAATTACCCCTGCATTTGACGGAGAAGACGGACGGAGTTAGACACAGGGACCATTTAAACACACATTGTGAACATTGGGGACTCGATAGACACGATTTGAATATTGGGGACCAAATTGACATTTCGCGAATACTTTGGGGACTAAAAAGGTAAATAAGCCCAAAATTTAATGTGAGGCTCATAAAAGTGGACTTGGGGGTCTGTTGTTCCTAAAAGGATAGCAGGCCCTCTTGTCCTTAAATAGAAGTTTCATTCTGAGCTTGAAAATTAAATCTATGCCATTCATTTATTGACCTTGGTGAATACTACAATCATTTTGGAATTCATGTCGGTTAGACAATTAATGAAAGTCTCATAATGTAATAGAAAGTATGGTGAAGTACATTTTCAAATTTATGTTTGCATTCACTACAAGAATTTAGGGGTTTAATAACCAACATTGTAGTCGCAAAAAAGGTATAATCTGGTCGCAACTTGTTTCAGCGACCACAAAGCTTGGTCGCGAGCCTAGTCGCAATAAGCTAGTTGTATTAGATACATTGCGACCAGAGTGTTGTGTGGTCGCATTAGGTGCTATCAAAGATGACCAAGTATACCTGGTCACAATAAGGTCTTGATATTGTGACCAACCATTGGTCGCAGAAAGAACTTAAAAGTGGTCGCTATACATAAGGTCTGGTCGCAAAAAATGCCAACTTGGGATCAATTCCACCTGTTTTGGTGACTAAATAGTTGGTCACAATAGCACTTCTTTCTAGTGATTGATTATATTGGTCACCAAATGACTAAACGGCTGGTAGCAATAATCTAATAGGCACCCCTCATTATAAAAGCATGCACGAAACACTATTTTATTCTAAAACTTATTTACATACCACAATCCAAATTCTTTTCAATACCATTCAATTTATAACAGTGAAACAAAATAATGTACTTGGATCATTTACAAAAAAATTGATCACCCAATTAAAATGTCAACAGATATGGTACAATTTCAAAAGAGTACAACATCTAAATAAAGCCTTAGAACTAGAAGATCTTGCACCGCCTGTCACCAATGCCATTCAAATCCCCCTGCATAGGAAATGACCAAAAAAAATAATAATAATACATTACTCCCTTATTACTAACATAAACATTCATAGATAAATTAACATTGAAAAAGTACTGAATTTAAATCAAATACAATTTAATATCACTAGTTATCAAGATTGTTCCAGCTTCTTTCCTCAAGAAGCATTTAAAGGATAAAAGTACATGACTATCTAGACTTCTAAGCTACAAAGGAAAGGTCATTGCAACCATTATCTAGAAGCCACTTAGATCATTTGAAAAGCACATAATATTGTTTATGAATGAAGGATGGTGGTTCTAGTCACTAGGCCAAATTCGAAATGAGAAGAAACACTTGAAAGAAAACTTCAAAAAGGTTCTTAATTTCAAGGTTCAGAACTAACATACACATTGGTTCCACAACCCACATATCTCATTACCAGGAAACTAGAACTTTGTTCGTTCAAGTTGTTTCGTTTTGAAAGATTCCTGATAAGTTCAATACATTTCATATTAGATGAAAGCAACAGTAACGAGTCATATGAGAAGTATGAGTTAAACAAAAGGTTGCTTTCCTTGCATGATAATGGTAAAAAAAATGCATGAATAAGATGTCCCGTTACCAAGGACTACTTTTTTGTTTTAGAGGAAATGAATCTTGTAGACCATGAGTTATTTGAAGGAAAACTTGCGGTAGCAACCCATGTTATTACAGATTATAGAAGATCATCTCTGCACTAACCGGTAATACCATATGAATTCCAACCTACCACTTCAAATGTACATTAGAAAAGTTTACAATACAAGAAATCAATGCATATTATTGAAACATACCAAACCAGAAGGCATCTCTGTTTTACTTGTGCAGTATCCTTCAATACAATGGACTAGTCCACCTCTTGTCAAGAACTAATATAAAGACTTCCATTTTTGAATAGCTGCCTCACACACCTAGTATCTAATAAATACAAAAATCAAGATTAAGCAGGAGAATTCAAATATTAGATATTGGCCCACAGTATGTAACGTAAACAAAGTAAAACAGGGGAACAAACAACACAAGATGCCGAAATTACATATTTCTTTCAACTCAAACTTCTAGCACCAATTGATCAGCAAGGAAAAAGACAAAATTAAATAAGCAACGCAGCCAATCCATGCACAAATATATCCACTGCTAGAGACACAAAGTGTTAGGGTAGGAGAAAACACTAATTTTAGGAGTACAAATCATAAGATCGACTTTCATCAAATGGAGTCCATACATGGTGTATGAGCCCAAATGCCCCAACCAAATACCCCCATTAGCGTGTCTTGATCATTCAAACACCTTGGTGGCAGCAAAAGGCATAACAATCAGCACAACTTACTCTACTCACTTTTGTAGGGTCTATGTCTATGTAAACTGAATTTCCACTACCACTAGGATTCAAACAAACAAATGGACATCAGAAGAAAAGAGGAAAAAAACTTGGGGACACCAAAACTGAAACTAAAACAAAGTTCTTTCCCTCGCCTAATACAACATAAAGATGGAAAGCATAGTTGTTTCGGCTTGAACAAGCATTTGAAAAAAATCATGCAAGGAACCAAGCATATATGACAGCCACACCTTCCGAGGGAAGACGTACCGACATAGCAACTGGTGCTTGTGAGCCAGCAGCAATTAAAGCTTATGAAGTAAACTGACCGTAAAAAATGAGAAGCCGCCAGAAATTGCGTCACCCGCACCATTCCTACTAACACCTAGAAGTTAACATTAATAGAAACATAGTATGCAACACGCTACACGCCACACTTGAGAAGTTAACAGTGATGCTTAGGCTGACTTAATGGTAGGAACTAATGTGCCTATAATAAACAATACATAAGCTAGTGCAGGTAAGCCGTTAAACTTAAAAAGGATTAGATAATAGAATCCAAGTCCAGGGTTCAATGACAAAAAACAATAAGTGAACCACCATAAAAGTTCCTCCATAAGTCGAGAAGTATTCAATTAAGACAAAGGCAACACAAAATTTCAGTAATAGTTATTCAAAGAACTCACTTATATAGCTTCTAGCAGCCCTGAGAAGTCACTTATCAAACTATTGGTTCTCGAAAACCAATGTCCAAATGCCAATTCAAGGATATTAAGTGTCAGATGACTACAATCTAAAAAATAGCAACTTACCAATAAGACTAACCAAACAAGTGGAGCTAGAAGAATTGATGTCATAATTGGAAAGCATGAAAACATGGGAAAACCACATGCTCCATCCTCTCCCTATATCATTCTCTCGCTGCCCAACACCACATTATTCAAGATAGAAGGTCAGACAAGCGCTTGAGAGACAAAAGACAAGCTTATGTAATCAAACAAACTTAATTTCACATCTATCATCCATAAGTTCGGTTTATTTCATTTGGGCAAAAATGTAAGGAAACAAGTACGGATAAAACTCATTTTCTAGTCAAAATTGACTTAAACAAGTTCATAATTATCTAATGCTTCCTAGATAAAACAAGAATCAACTTTTTTCTTTGGTGCTATTTTAGAATCTTTGACAACTAAAATGGCTAAGGAGTATGTCATTCATCTAACAACTATTTACCCCAACAGCTCAGCAAGGTATGCTGCACCATTTGTATAAATTATGTAATTTAAAGCTTTACCAACAGCAAACAAACTACTTAAGACCAAAGTATTTACCTATTCACAAAGTGTGCGCATCACAGAATTGCCGCAGGAACAATTCTACAAATACAATAATTAAGCTTTTGCTTAGTTTTGAGTCAATTTTTTCAAATTATTTATTCATCTTGACAATCTAAAAAGTCAAAAATTTGATTAAAAAAAAAAAAAACTTAACAGAAGATAAACTTCTTAAAAAAGGACCAATTTTGACGAATTATTTTAATTTGTTTCTATACTTTTATTTATTTATTTGTTAATTTATTGCGTTGAAAAGAGTAAATAATAAAAATAAATGCATAATTAAAGTTAATAAAAAATACCATGAAAAAAGTTTTGCTTAATTCTCTTTTTATTGAGTATAACATATGGAATGAGAAAAGTGTTTAACGAGGAAATAGATCATATCCGGCCCCCTTGTGGAACTGGACCATTATGATAAAATGACGTAGTTATAGATTTGTTCACTTTCAGTTACACCCATTTACAATTTCATCACGCGCCTAAATGAAAATTATACACACATTAAAAACTTGAGGCGTTTCTGAGACAAATGAAGGGATGTCGTGCAAAATAAGTTTTTTGCTCAATTGAGCTTAGAAAACCGGCCCCTTCATCGGGACGCATATTATATATATTATATTTAGATGATATTTTTCATCCAATCCAAAGTCTAATGATATGTCCGATTAACTTCATAAAAGATAGACAGTTCTGATAGCAAAAACTACCTCAGGTAGGGCTCAGGTGGTGCTTTATATGGCTTTAATATGCTTCTGGCATTATTAATATCTTCTGATCATGTGATTATCTATATCTGATGATTTTTCAGTTTGGTGAAAATGATGAAATTAGTAACTCAACAATGACCTTTAGAATTTATACTTTCAACCTATTTGATAGTAATTAAGTCTTATGCAGTAGCTGAATGTATAGTAGCCACACGAACGCAACACAATCATGACAATTGAGCTCGTTGATTTCATTTTTCTCATTGATTTAATTGTCCATGTAAATTTTTGGCTCCATCGAGTTTAGAAAGCCTCTTCATTGGGACGCAAGTGATAGTAGACCAAGTCTTGTGCAATAGTTGAATGTATAGTAACCACATGACCACAACACAATTGTGATGACCGAGATCGATGATTTGGCTGTGCTTGTTAATTAAATCATTTATGCAAAATTTTGGCTCCATCAAGTTTAGAAAGCCCCTTCATCGAGACGCAATTGATAGTAAACTAGGTCTTGTGCAGTAGTTGAATGTATAGCAACCAAATGACCACGACACAATCATGATGATCGAGATTGCTGATTTCGTTGTGCTTGTTGATTAAATCAATCATTCATACAAATATTTTGCTTGGTCGTGTTTAGAAAACCCCTTCATCAGGACACAAATTTATTAGGGAAATAATATTTCCTATCCAATGAAGTGTTCAACAAATACGTGATTAACTTCATTCCTCTATTGTTATTTAATTAAATTCATATTTTGCAAAGATGGTTTTTTCAACAGTGAATATGGCTTATTGATTTACCTATTTTGGTGATTTGATATAGTGAAAGTGGTAAATCACTAAACCATGTTCACTTTCCATATTGGGTGATTTGATACAATAAAAAATGGTTTATTGGTTTACCACTTCGGCACTTCGGTGATCCGGCAAAGTAAACATGATAAATCAACACATGATTTAACCATGTTTTTTTTGGTTTTATGGTGCATTAATCAACCATGTTTTTCATGGTTTTGGCTTGTGTTGTGGTTTTGTGGTGCGTTAATTTACCATATATTTCATATTTTTTAAAGATTTTTTTTGTGGTGTATTAATCTACCTATCATGATAAAAAAAAAAGTGAATTACTACAAAAGTGCATGGAATCAATATCTCATGACTCGTGTTTTTAAGACAAAATATCATGATTATTTATTTTTAGTTTTTTTAGGTGTGAGAAGATTAGAAGAGTGAGAATTATAAGATTAGGAGAGAGAGATTCTTCAACATTTTGGTACTCTTTTTCATTGTGACGGTTAGGTCTAGTTGAGGCGGATCTAAATCCAATGCATGAAGATTTTTTAGAGAACACAGGAATCAATTTGGATTTAGACTTACTCTCCAAAGTTAAATCCAGAATTTCAAAGGATCAGAGAAGGTTATTGGATAGACTTTTCACTCGTGCGGATTTGGAAGAGGCAATGTCCCAGATAGATGGCCAAAAAGCTCCAAGACCCGATGGATTCGTAGCAGCATTTTATCAAAAGAACTGGGATTGGATTAGCTTGGAGGTGACTCACGCTATTCTGGCTATCTTCCAATCAAGTTATTTACTTAAGGAATTTAATCATACATTCATTACTCTTATTTTGAAAACTCCAAATCCTCAAAAGGTTGGAGATTTCAGGCCAATTAGTTTGTGCAACGTGTTGTATAAAGTGATAGCCAAAATTCTTGTTAATAGAATGAGGATTGTGCTTAATGATATGGTGTCCAAGTTTCAAAATGGTTTTGTCCCATCGAGAACAATTTCGGACTACATTTTAATTGCTCATGAAGTTATTGAGCTTATTCGCAAAAGAACAAAAGGGAAGAAGGCTTTCATGGCTTTAAAGCTGGACATGAATAAAGCATATGACAGAGTGAATTGGGACTTTTTGCTCGAAAATGTTGCAAGTGATGGGATTTAGCAAAGTCTTGGGTTGATTGGATTCGTCAATGCATTACCACGACAACATTCTCCATTTCCGTCAAGGCAACCGATCAGAACCTTTCCAGCCAGCATGTGGTCCAACAAGGAGATCCGCTATCTCCATACTTGTTCATTCTAGTTGCCCAAGCGCTATCTGATGGTCTTGGGGAGTTAGAAAACAATGGTATTTTCAAAGGCATATCTATAAGTAGCCATTCACTACCAATTTTTCATCTTATGTTTGTGGATGATTGTTTTCTTTCATAGAATTTAATTTCGAGCATGCGTGGTGTTTGAAATGGGTCTCGGACAACGTGTGAACTTTTACAAATTTGAAATGTTTGTTAGTCCAAATATGAAAAGAGCTTATATGGGAAGTCTTTCACGTATTTTTGGTGTTAAATGTGTGGAAAAGCCGGGAGTGTATTTCGGCAGTAACCTAGATTTTATGAGAAGCAAGGGCAGCCTATTCTCCAAAATTTCGGATACCATCCGTAATATGTTAGCCTCTTACCTTTTGCATATCGGGTTATTCTAGTCAAACATGTACTGCTCACTATCCCCACCTATCTGCTTTCAGTTTTCAAAGCTCCTCTTTACTATCTGAATAAAGTTAAGAGTATTGTGACTGGCTTCTTATAGAAAGGAGGGTAGAAGTCTGGCATAGTGTGGAAGAGATGGAATGTATGCTGCCAACCCAAAAGTAGAGGAGGCCTTGGCCTACGAGATTTGGCCTGTTTTAATCAAGCATTATTGGCAAAAACAGCGTGGCGCATCATGAAAGATCCTGACTACTTCTTGCTTTAGTGTTATTGGGTAAGTATTGTAAAAGATCGAGTCTGCTAGCAACTTCTGCAGGATCCACTGCTTCTTGGGGATAGAGGAGTATAATGTGGGGTAATGACCTTTTGAGTCAGGGGCTACAATGGAGAATCGGCAATGGTAAAAGCATTCAGGTTTTTAAAGACTAGTGGACCCCAATGCTAATAACCCATATATTGGGCAAGATTTTCAACACGTGTTCTTTGATTTTAGAGTGAAGGACTTGTTTGATTCGTCCTCTAAGTAGTGGAGGGTCCCTTTGATCTTAAATCTATTACTTGAAGACATTGTAAATAGAATGTTCCGGTTAGAGATGCTCAAGATGAACCATATTGGGAGCCAGCTAAGGATGGGAAGTTTTCAGTCAAAACAACTTATTTTCTCAGGTTTTATAGGCAATATTCTGGGGAGCTTCAAGGAAGACAGGTGTCATTTGAGGCATGGGGTAAAGTATGGGCTTTAAACTTTCCTCCAAAGTTCATGATTTTCATCTGGAAAGTAGTTCATGGCATCTTAGCAGATGTTTTTTAGTAGAAGGGCAACAGATATTGAGTTGGTGTGCCCAATGTCTGAGATAGAGCACCTATTTTTCAAGTGCCCTCTCTCCAAAAGACTATGGAGAGCTTCTCATTGGGTTTGATTTTGATAGTGGTAGCCATGTGTCGGTTACTGAATGGCTGGAAGGTTGGCTTAAAATGGCTCCAGATAAGAAGGCGATATGGACTCAGTTTGTATGCTCCGGATTATCTGGTGTAACTATAATGACAAGGTATTTCGAGGAGAGACAACAGATCCTAACGCTATACTAGCCAGATTTGCAACCTTGAGATTTAGCTTTGATCTAGAAAAGAAGGGCAAATCGAAAGCTATGATTGACTCTGGGGACATAGTGGGTAAAGAATCTCATACCATAAGAGAAGCAGAAGTTAGCCACATCTTCAGCGCATCCAATGGAGTAACATTTGTTGCCAATGTGGAGCATTTTGTGACAGATGGGGCTTGGGACTCGAGTATGTTGAAAGAAGTCGCTGCTTGGGTAAAGAATAATGGTCAAGATGCAAAGGAAGCCCAGTAGGTGGTGGATTACAAAGCGAGTTCTACAACTTTAAAAGAAATCAGAGCAGATATTTTGGCTTTGCAATGGGCTAAGAGTAAGGATTTAAAGGAAGTGTGCATCTCTACCGATAGCATGGAGTTTGTCAAAGGTCTCAACAACCCAATAAATGTGTCAGTCCTAACCCAACCTGCTCTCTTGGATTTCTGTCATCCATGTTCTAGATTTGATTATGTTAAAGTTATGAAAAGTAGCTAGATGTGGACGCCCCTCCGGAGATCTATTCGGAGCCGCCACCCGGGTTTTAGCTGATTGTCCCCGAGGAACCGAACTTGATTGACTCGTGCCTCATCTTTTGGATAAGGTTTGGATACTGGCCCGTCATTACCATACTATCTGCGGTTCGGGACCCCCCTCGCCCGGTTCAAAGACCGGTCTCTACTTGGCTTTTGTGGGATCATAACCATGAGCAAGTACGGGAATGGGGGATGGGAAGCACATAATGATGGTAGACACAATAATGGATTATGGTGTATGCATGTGCAATGTGGACTACATGAGTGATGATGATACTATGCAAATTCTAACTACTAAAGGCAACAAACAACAGAGAACAGTGTTAATACATGTTGAACAGAAGCTAAAGACTAAAAGTAGCATAGACAACACGCACAAAACAAAAGCCAATTTGATCCTCTGACAGGGGTTTGAGCCCTCAAACTAGGGGGTTTGAGTGTTCAAACTCCTGCTCACTCACACATACTCATAATCCTTCTGATGATTCTGGTTTGATGAAAACATGTTTTGTACACTGTGAACTGCTTGAAAACAATGTTTTGATGCCTCAATAGGGTGGGATGATCATGTTAACATGGTTTCAAAGTTTATTGATGAACCAAGCACGACAATAAAAGCAGAATAGGTGTTGAACAGAAGATGAGAGACCCCCAGAATACTCAGAATACAGTGTGAGAGCTTAGATGATCAAAACATTTGATTATTCATAAAACAGTTTGAGCGCTCAATGTATATAGTTAGAGCGCTCAAACCACCATCAGGGTCTGGGCATTCTAGTGCCTTGCTACCTTTACTTGGATCATCAAAAGCTTCAAAACAACATATATTGGTACAAGAGATACCGATATTCCAGAAACACTAATGAAATAACTTGTATGAATGAGATTGATGTTTTAAACCGAGTATGAGCATGCATAAAATAAGAATGGAAGAAGATCAGACTGGCCTAAGCCCACAACAACACACACACACACACACACACACACACTGGAATGAACTTATTTCATGATGTAAGGCTGGAATAAACAAGAAACAAGTACAAAATAGAACAAGGTGTAGACACCCCAATTTTAATCCCTGTGTATCCCCAATGATGAAAGAAATACTCAGCAGTACCTTGGAACAGCCATTTTAGAGCTCAGAATTTTTGGACACAAACTCCATAGCCGTACAGCCTACTGGAATGGCCGCACGGTTCATCCTCCCCAAACTTAGCCGTACGGCTAACTTATGTTAGCCGCACGGTCAACCAGTTTAGCCGTACGGCTATGTGTCAAGAAATCTTCGAAAATCTGGCAGCAGAAGCATCTCATCATTCCGTCGAAATCTTTCGCATGATTTTATTCCTTTTCGCGCCAATAAATACCTCTCCATCCCCTCCATTTTTCAACTAACAGTAACACCACTATTCCGACGACACGCCGGAAAATTCTCCAGTCACTTTCCCGTTAAATTTTTTTTTGGGTAAATTAGCTTGAAATTAAAAGAGGCTAAGTGAATGTACAGCCTATAAGGGGCATACCCCAGGAAGGACTAAATGAAAAAAGAAAAGAAAAGAAAAGAATGAAAAGAAAATTGTGTGGTCCCCGGCACAACCCACCGGGGTGGAAAGATAAGAAATACAAGCACATCCCGCCGGCATAGGTGTAAATAAGCAAAAATGCACTACACGTAGCAGATAATTGTTTTAATGCCATGCACAACCCGCAATGCTAGGATAATATCAAAAAGCATGCGCACAAATGGATAACATGTTGTGGGTCCAAGAAGAGGCCCCACCGAATGAAGTGTGAGTTAACCCGTGCTCGCGTCCCATTAGCCTAGCTATCCCAAAGGAAAGAGCGGCATCTGGGACATGAGCACAGGCATGTAGAATAGCCATATTCAAGTAGTAATATATATGGAATAACCAACCCTCAACAGTGGAAACAACAGTAGCTGAGCAACCCGGACCAAATGAGATAAGCCTCTAGCAGTTCGGCAAGCAATATACCCAAGGGAACCCTCCCAAAGAACCCTTTCATTGAACACATGCCTAGTTTGCTACTCGCTCCAAACATCATAGTCTAGGCTCCCAGACATCAGACTTCCTCTGTTTCCGGTGACTGTCCACATTGGTTGCAATACAGAATGGCCAACTCTCAACCATTAGGCAACAATGGCATAGCAACTCGAACATAGTGAGATAAGCCTCTGGCGTTTCGGCAAGCAATAAACCCACGGGTACCCTCCCATAGAACCCGTATACTGAACACATGCCTAGTCTGCCCAATGCTCCAACCGCCAAAGTCCGAGTTCCAAAGTCATCATTCCTCTATAGTTTCCATTGGCCATCCATAATAGTAGTAGATAGATCCATTAATGTGAAATTTGACCCACTGGCGACCCACTGACCCTCAACTGTGGAAACAATAATAACAGAGAACTTGAAATAGATGTGATAAGCCTCTGGTTGTTCGGCAAACAATAAAAACCAAGGGAACTGTCCCCATAGAACCCTGTACTGAACACATGCTTACTACACCACTCGCTCCTAACACCATCATCCAAGATCCAAAGTCATCATACATCCACGAATATTGGGTCTAGAACAGTCCCCATGGGCCGTAGTAACTTCAGTTTGTTCCAAACATGATCATGATAGGACTTAGAAAACTTCAACAATGGCACACTAGCAGAACCAGAACCAATACGGAATTACCCCTTATGTCGTGACAACAATGACACCTAACAAAGAGAACTAGAACGCAGATGCACAATCGGAAGCAATCTTAGAACCCAAAATAAAACTGTAAGGAACTTGTTGATAGATCACTTGTTGAATTGAGTGCACAGCCGTATACAACAAAGCACCAAGGCAGCCATACACTTTACATCTACTTCCAAATTAGCTAACACCAGCAGAAGTACTAGCAGAAGATCACGGCATAAGCTAAAATACCAAGTCACAACTGACCCAGATAACTTCAATAGCACCAAATTTGGTGATCTCAAGCAAGAGCCCAGATAAATATCAGTTAATATCAACCAAACTAACCAATATTTGAACCCAGAACTCGTGATTTCCCCAATGGTTTCAAACATGGTTTCGAAATCCCTCAGTGAATAAAGGTAACATCAGTAGCCTAACCCACAAAATGGGTACACTGGATGTACTACCCCAATCGAACTCAGAACCTCAGAATCGAGGATTTGCAACACCAATAGCAAATTACAGTTTTAAATGGCCCAAATCCGGCCCTTCTCTAGAGCGTACAGTCAAAAGTCGCATACCTACCCACCATTAGACGAGACCCGTTCAAAATTTCATCCAAACATCCATAAAATCTTCGAATCTATTCCGTTTTTTTCTTTCAAAAACCCCAGTGACCCACCAGTACACATCAAATCCATTCCCAAGGAGTTCAAGTCCAAAAATCTAAAGTTCTCAAAGTTGTTCAAAGTTTCCAGTAAGGTACAAATCGTGTTTCTTTAGCCGTGTTCCGAATCTTGGCTCTTTGAGGGGATCCTCCCGGGTCGAGGGTGACTCCAATAGTCATCTCTAGGCTCGGGTGGTCGAATTTTTCATAAAAATCAAATTTTGCAATAAAAAACAAGTTTCTGTTCAAAAAACAAATTTTTGAAAAATCTTTCAAAAGGTTAACCGTGCAGCTAATCTAAGTGAACCGTACGGCTAACTTAGGTTAACCGTGCGGCTAACTTTGGTTAACCGTGCGGCTAACTTTTTCAGAATAAAAATTTTCCCTGTTTTCCTCTGTTCGTGCTCTGTTTTCTGGTTTTTCTGCAACTTGTTTATTGCACTTTCACCCCTTTACTCTTCCATTATCGCTATTAAGTCCTTTTGTTTAATTTTATTTCCGTTATGGTTCTATTTAATCTCGTTATTTACTTGTTATTTGTCAAAGTTTTCAATAAAACGTTTTTCCAAAATCCCACAAAAATTTAGTAGAGACCGGGAATTTCCTCGGCGAGCGGGGTGCTTTTTTTTTTCCCATAAAACCTTCCTCGTTCATATTTTTCGAAACGGTTTCTCAGGTACCCAAAATCATTTTCTAAATAAATCCCGGGTGGCGATCCAAGCTTTGATGTATGCACGGGTGGTCTTTCTCATCATTGGGAGTGCTTGACAAATATCCTTGGTCAAAATCGGGGTGTCTACACTAGATCTATTGTAACAGCTGCCCATAATCTTTCCAAGGCAGCTATGGACAATATGTAATGTTTTATTTTTATGGGATTTGCTTGTTTGTCAAAAAAAATAATGATAATAATAATTGCACTCCACCCCTTTTAGTTATAAAAAGAACACTTTAACCACTTAAATTCTGAAGGATGTTGCAAAAGGGGTCAGAAATAGATGCTTAAAATAATAGGTTGAGGGAAAAAGATTTGTTTTCATTGATTTTTTCCCACTAAATATGGTGAGAGAATATAATCCTATTTTAGTTCAGCAATGCTAGGTACCTAAAAAAAGGTACCCGAAAGTGAAATCAGCAGTTCAGATTCACTTGAATATATATCTTGAACACTAATATCACTTTTAGAATAATTCTTCGGAGTAGTACTTAGCATTGTCAGTATTAGTTTCTCTAGATCCATGAGAAGGGACGGATAGTGTGACCCAAAGAACAACATTGTGGCATTAGAGCATTAATATCAGGAGAATGAAACACACTTTGAAGTTAAAATAGAGAGCAAAACTCCAAAAATGGTCCTGCAACAGACTTAACAAAGTTTCGGGCAAACTATTATAATGAACAGTGCCTTTCTTCAATGGATGCGCTACTGTTCACAAGTTGAAACATTATTTTATTTTATTTTTTTACATTAAAATTTTTTTTTTTTTAGGTAATTAGTTAAAAGTTGTTTGGTACTCAACTTTTAGAATAGAGAAAAAAAAAAGTAAAATTAAAGTACAAAGAAATGATGTACGGTTAGAATAGATAACCTGATTTTGTGTGCTTTTTAAAAAGTGACTAGCTAATAAAAGGTGTTTTTGAGGTTAAATTTGGTCCGAAATTTGGAGAGTCTGATAAGGATGCTCTTAGGGTCCACTCTTATTCAACTAAGACAATCTCCATCCGATACTTTTGGGTCGATTTTTCCTCAAATTTCACTGATTCAGCTCAGTTCAAAGACCTGCTTCTCTGTTTATGCTCAGTTCAATATTCTCAAACAATCTTCTCTATGGCTATGCTTTTTTGGCCTTCGGAGACTCCTCGTGGCGGGCGTTCCTCTCCGCTCCGGTATGGGTGACCACGCCCAATTTTTGGACCCGGAGGAGCCAGATCTGGGGTTCCCAGATCCGGGCTTCCGATGACGGCAGCGGCGGCGGCGGCAACAGATGGGTGACAGCTCCGGCGCATGCACCGACGTTTCTTTTTTCCAGCTCTTTTTTGTATTTTTTTTTTTTTTTGTGGCCAGATGTTTTAGGCCGGTGGTTTTGTTGTACCCGGTTTTGACCAGTGGTTTTGGGTTTTAATATTATTTTCTATCTCTTCACCCAAAAAAAAAAAAACAAATATCAATAATGCTATTAAGACAACAACCAACCACAATAATTGCAGAGGGATGAGATCCATACATATGTGATTCCGGCTAATAAGTCCCACATCAATCTCAGGGTTTGTGGTCGGTGCTATAGTTTGTCATTGTATCCCTAACATTGATATTCTCTTTTGGCATATGCTTTGGAAAAAAACAATAAACTAGTTTTTTGGTTTATTCATTCTGTCTTTATTCAAAAAAAATTACATTTGTTAGTTTTGCATCAAGTTTTCGTGGATTATTGATTTTTCTCGACGAGAGGAATCCAAAGAGTATAAAATTATGGTTAAAACTATTTTTTTTAATAAAGTCGAAAACAGACCAGTTTATTGGATTAATTTTGGCTTTATTCAAAAAAATTAGTTTTGACCATAATTTTATACTTTTTAGATTCCTCTCGTTGAGACAAATCAATAATCCACGAAAACTTGACGCAAAATTAACAAATGTAAATTTTTTTAAATAAAAACAAAACGAATAAATCAAAAAACTAGTTTAAAGGAACAGGCCTGAGAATCTCAGGGCATGGCAATCAGTTTGCTTCTTCTTTGGCTGCCATTTCTCTATGGCTGCCATTTCTCTACTACATCTAGAAAAGTAAGTTATTTGGGGGTTAGCCTGGACCTGTTTTATTCGGGCCTTGTTTTGTTCTTATATTTTGTTCCCTTTGATTTTGGTTGTTTTTTTTTTTGTCAACAGTTATTGTTTCAGGGCTTGAGTGACATATAATTGTCGCGAGGGTAGCGTGCCAACCTCATTAGGATATTGCCCTCTCGTTGTTATGCCTTTCGTTCTCGTCATTTTAATCTCTTGTAATCTTACAGTTAATTAATAAATTTCTCTTTTTCCCCGTTAAAAAAAAATTATTTAGGGAGGCATGAAATGGATTCATGAAGTTGAGTTGGGTTAGAATGCATAACCGCAAGCTAAATTTATCCTCCAAGCAATTTAACACTCAATAGTGTGAATGATTAAACTTTTAGCTAGTAAATGTACAAAAATGAACTCCTATGGACTAGATAAATTGGGTCGTTACTTGTTAGCCTATCGCTCAATAACTCACCCTCTACATTTGACCACCTATTTATACTATAAAATTCGGCTCATTTTTTTATATAAAGAACTTTTTTTTTTATTTTTGGGATAAAAAAAGAAGTCTCAAAACTGTTATGTTGGGTAAAAAATCTATATGTTAGGGGATAAAGCTCTAGTAATCTATTTACAAAGAAAAGGTTGGGTGGTTTTTGTATTGTTGTGCTTTGCTTCCCTTTTCCAATTCCTATTCACCTTGACCTTGCTTTGCTTCAACAAAAATTCTAAGTTTGACCATTTCCTAATCCTATTACTGTTGAAGCTTCAAAATAATATTGTGGTTGCTAATATAAATTTTTTGTTTCACATAATAAAGTTTAGTTAGTTCATTAGAGTGACCATTTATTCAATAAGCTAATGATCACTTATCAACCCAAAAGTGGTGGGTTTTATTTCTATCAAAAACTACCATTTAATCATTCGATTTGTCATTCGAGATGCTCTAAAACAACATTAACAAGAAAGAACCACTTAATATACCTTTTAAAAGGGAGAAACTTTTCCACATTGTTCTGTATTTTAATGTTCATTAATTTCTTTGGCCCGTAATCTTATTTGTATCTAATACTATATTCGTCCCAAATTTCTTATGTAAGTACCTCAGAAAATTATTTATGTTAAAAAAAAAAACTCCATAATTGGTGCTCCAGCATATTATAGCGTATACTTGTGTGTGTGTGTTTTTTTTTTTTTTTTGAAAAAAGGAGAATATAATAAAGCGTACAAGATTTAAAACCAGCTGTCACTAACCAAACATGTCTCATGATTGATCCATTTTTGTTTTCCATTCTTCTCTCTCCGGCTCCGCATAGGAAACTCAAAATTCTCTCTCTCTCTCTCTGGACCTGGAAATGGCACAGCATCCGCTAGCACAGGCAGAAGTATGCGCGCCGTGGTCTGTGCAACTATGGAGAGCTCTGGTGAATTGGTTGGCATTTCTCTTCGAAATCGTATCCCACACCCTTACGTTTTCCCCTTCCATGGCTCAGCTTCTCTCCTCTATTGGTCTCCGCCACACCCTTCTCTCCTCTCCTTCCCCCTCCTTCAAGCCCTTACCTGTAGTCGAGCTCGAGTCGCCGCCGCCGCCTCCCACCACACCTGCTGCCGGTAACAATACCACCGACGCCGGGGGTCAAGGCATCCAGAAATTAACGGTACTATTTTTTGGGGATGAGTTTTTACTACTTCTCATTTCGTAGATTTTCTGTATTTGATTGGCGTTTGCTATGTACCCTTTGAAACTCAAATGCATGTTTATGCGGGTCCACGTGGGATTTGTATTTGTTTGTGCTGGTAGTAATCTCAAATAAGTGTATGAGGTTTGCAGATTGTCTTCAGAAAGTGTGGATTCAAGTAAATTCAGTGTTGATGTTTGTCAATTAGTATGAGTTCAAGTCAATGAGCGATGATGTTGGTCGAATTGTTTGATAGATTTTGTATATTCTAGGACAAAATATTGGAGAGGCCGATTAACACATGGCAACCGTCCTGAGCATAACGAAGGAATGAGTCCTCTCATGTGACAATCCCTCATGTGATTCATTAACGCCAAACAGAACGATTCCATTAGACGATCTCATTTTGCAGGTCTCAACTCCTAATTCATTCATTGAAAAGTCAGGTTGAACGGACAACATAATCCTTATGACCAAAGCATAGTTGTCTAAAGACAAAAGGATGGTCAAATCAAATGTGATTACACTAGGCTATTGCCAATGTCCCCCCGATCAATCTAGTTTTTTTTTTTACACATGATTTGCTCATTATGTCGGAAAAATGAATGCATGGATCCTCCAATAGGATCGTGGATCCCGTGTCTCACATGAGGGATCTTCCCATGAGAAAAGGTGGTTGCAACCGGGCAACGAGAGGCAGCAACCCTCTCCTGCAAGACGCTTAGAGTCGTAACCTGACCCTGACTCCACCGTCATTGAGGGCTTGAGTCTCCAAAACATTGCCCTAAACTCCGCTCAAGAGACTTGAAGCCATGTCCTCCTAATCAGGAAACCACATGAGAGTAAGCTACTTACTGACAGACCATCAACCCCAGTGCAGATATGATGTTTTGGGCCTTGTAGTTCCTTTTAAAGTACTGCTAAGTCAGATATTGTTAGAACATCTGTTATGGATATTAGTTTTAAATAGCATGTGCTATGTATTTAATCTTACCTCAATGTGGACCGTGTTAGTGCAAGCAGTAGCACATGGCATGTTGTTGGTGAAATGGTGAATTACATAGTTTAGTTGTGGATTTTGAAATTTGCAGCATCCACTGGATATCGGGCATCTCGATTCGAGTTCTTGCGAACTTGTAAATAAATGTATATGTAGATTGTATGTTATAGCTTCCATAGAGAATCCACGTGTTCTTGCTGTGTGTTCTATCGAGCTGAGGACTCTCCATTATACTGTTTATTTGTGACTTGGTAATGTTGTTGCAATATCCCCTTCATTATTAACTTTTTTTGTTGAAATTTTTTGTTGCATATGACTCATGGCGGGCGGCCTTGAAACCTTGCTCTAATTACATAGGATGAGATGAAACTCAAGTTTGTTCTCTCTGGAATTCTATTATTAGGACAAATTCTTTTTAGTAATCTAAGTTTTGACTTGAAAATACTGCAAAATAACAGAATACTTTTGATTTGCTTGGACACTGGAGATTAGGCTAAGTTTCCCGTTTTTTCTAAAAGTGCTAAAACGGCTAAAAGTGCTACAAGTAATTGATGTATTGTGAGGAGATGACGTGTTTCAATTCCTGTTTAGTCATTTTAGAGCTTTTAGCCAATTGGATTATTTTGGGAAACTAGGCCTTAGAAAAGTCTGATGATTTATGAGGACTTGGTGTCAATATGAAGCCCAGAGAGATTTTCTGAAGTAAAAAATGAAATCACATATGGAGATGCTATGGACTTTGATCTTTTTATTTACACATTGACAAATGACAATTGCTTTTATGTCTGTTCTACCAAATCTGGGGCTGGGTTTCGACACAATCAGAGGAGGGTTCCTGAAATAAACAATGAAAATAAAAACAAGCACCTGTGGGGGTGTTTGATCTTTTATTTGCATATTGACAATTGCTTATATTTCTGTGCTGCCATTCATGTGGCTGTGTTTCTACACAATTAAAAAAATGCCTCTATTTTCGAGCTTGGGGAAATTATGGGTTTCTCATGTCCTTGAGTCATGATGCTTTTTTGATGGTTTTGTGTTCTCACACCCTTCTGATGCCTTAAAATGAAAAGTGTGATGATAACGACTTGCACTGTCATTAGCACACAAGGGCCTCTACTTAGAAATTTAACTTTCAAGAGCCCATACACCCAACTACCCAAGTTGGGACAAAAGGGTTGAAATTCTTAGTGTGGGGTTACGCAGTTTTTGCTTACTCCAAGGAAATGAAGAGTTCATGTCACAGAAAGCATTCATCTTTAACAAGATTCTGGGGGGAAGATGGATGGAAAAGATCTGGTCAGTTACTTCTCTTCCGTAAAGTGAGGTAATTGCACGTATTAAGTTATTCGTCAACCACAATCTTGTGCCTTGCGTTTTGTCTGTATGACGGGACTACAAGGTCAAGGCTCTCCTGTGATACTTTTAGTTATGACAATTGCCCCTAGAAGTTGTACCTAAACATTTGTCATTTCTGTTTTATGAAAGAATTTTGTTTAGTACATCATGCATTAGGTACAGAACTAACTTCAGTCACTAAAAGGATATTTTCGCCTGACTTTAGGCGAAATTGAGCACTGCATTCCCCTTAAGTTCATTTGTTGTGTTCCCTGAAAATTGAAATCTAACTACAGTAGCTTGTAAGCCTAGATCATAAATCGTATCCTTGAGAAAAGATCTCTCTTTCCTCTTTAAAAGGAAAAAAGCTTCTGCTAAATTCCGACTTTGGCTAAAAGACATGACGAAGGAAAACATAACAAATAAAGCCACATGTCTGCCGTTGGTGCAGGTGGTTCTTGACTTAGATGAGACTCTCGTATGCACCTATGAAACTTCTAGCTTGCCTGCTCGTATTCGTACTACTGCAATTGAAGCTGGATTGGAGTGGTTTGAGTTGGAATGTGTATCTTCAGAGAAGGTTGGTTAGTCTTTTGATCACGCTCATTCTCGCTTGCACCCTTTTCCTCTATCTCCTGGTTTGAAGAACAGTTATTACATGTCTATTTTTTATCTTATACGTAGCAGTTTCGAAAATGTCATTTATGAAGGAATTCCAAGGAAAACCAAAGGTCAGTTATGTGACAGTCTTCAAGCGACCTGGTTTGCACAAGTTCTTAAAGCAGATAGCTGAATTTGCTGACGTTGTCCTATTTACTGCTGGTCTTGAAGGTATGCTTACCCAACTTAATGGCCTCGGTGTGCCCCTACTTTTGTTGTGTTCGTTGGGTTTGGGCCTTGGGGGTACCCATTGTCATCTCCCATATTCCCTAACCTTTAATTACATGTTTTCTTTGTGAGACGCACAGACTATGCTAGACCACTTGTTGACAAAATAGATGTGGAAAATCAGTTTTGCCTCAGATTTTATCGGCCTTCAACTGTCAGCACGTAAGTATTCTACCATCTGGCAGTTGTTATTGGCTGCACTCTTGTAGGTATGTAGCTAATAGTAATTATTTGCTGTCTTTAACCACCATTGCTATTCAACAATACGATACTTGAAAGTTACCTGCTGTTGGTGTTGTAAGATCATAGTCGTATTTGATTGTGCAGATACGTATTGAGTAGTACAAAATTTTTGTTACTCATGAATCGTATGCTAGTCTGTGCATCTGTATCTATTGGGAGACTGTTTTTCCAATATCATCTTGCCTACAAACCATGGTTGTCAGAATCGCACGATTCACAATTCGATTCCCGATTTTGTGTCAAAACGATATGAATCTATTAGGTGAATCAAGGTTGATATAGAATCGGAGGCAAATCGTACGATTCACAGTTCGATTCGTGGTTCAATTCCCTATTCACGCAATAATGATTTGATTTTCTATAGGTGAATCAAGGTTTATCACAACATACATTCGACAATAGGAAACCACTTTTGTTGTTGTTGTCTTGTTTTTTCTCATAGAAAAGTAAGAATATAAGATCATATGCTATTAAGTACGGATAACCATATTCCTTATTCAATGGAGATGAATCTACATGGATACGTAATTTCACAAATCAATCTTTTTGGTTCTTGTATCCTCTAAATCATAGACCAGGGCACGGTTCGGTGGCTCTGATTAACCCACATATGTTGTCATATAAGGTAGTTTCCTACCTATTAGGCTACAAGATTTTTTATTGTGTAAGCTTTTCTTAATGAATCTTTAACATCTATAGTACTTATTTTGCTATGAGACCACGTATCATCAATGTATCTTTATTATGTAGATGCATCTGCATAGATACATTATCCAATGTATTTGTGAAATTTGGACTGAATCGTTTGCGATTCACAATTCGATTATATTCACGGTTCGGAAAAGGGTCAATTCGATTCTCGATTATCGATTCTCGATTCGATTTGCAATTTGACAACCTTGTTATGAACAGTTACTAGGATTTGTATCAGCTGCATCATATCTGCATCATATCCACATCTTATGCTAGAAAGTGAGATTTTTCTATGCCTAAAATTGTTGTTTTTAAAGAAAAATTCCCATGTTACTGTTGACTGGAAACTATTTCCCGGTCTGGGGTTGGTTTTGCCACATCATGCACCATCAGGGGAGAAAGTGAATGGAAACTTTTGGGTAAAGCCTCAATAGTAGAAGCGCTATGATGTTTTGCAAATACAAATGCTTTCATCTCAATTGGAGGATTTAAATACCTCTTGTAATAAGTAATAATGGAGGCACGTTAGTAAAAGAAAGGAGCCACGTTAAGATACTGAGATTTCTGTTCTGTGAAGTACTTGATAAAGGTTCTTTATATAACTTAGAAAAGCTTCCACTCAGAGTGAAGGCTTTTCTCCCACTTATCTATTTATATGGTAACATGGAGCAGAGACCTGGCCTATCTTTTCGGTTGATTGGACTTGGAGACTGTTATTTTAAAGCATTCACTCAGAATGATGCCTTTATATTTTCTGATTCAACTGAAGTTATGGTTGCACTAAGAACTTCTTTTTTTTACTTCTTTACCTACGTGGGATGTGAAATGGCTAATCAAGCCATGTTTTGTGTTTCCACGTGTTTAGTTGTAGATGCTGTGTAGTCTTTGCTTAAAATTGCGAAGATAGGACCAGTGACAATTGCAATGAAGAATAAGGTTCGGGAGAAAGAGAGTGGGGCTAAGACTTGAGAGAGGAGATAAAACAAATTTAAAATATCAGATGAAGGGAGCTTTTTCCTGTGATTCAAAATAATTTCTCTCACAAGGGCTTTCTAATAATTTAGAAGTCTCCAGGAAGAGATAGAAGGGGGTCTATTGGTCAATTGTGACTATAAAGTATTTTCCTTGAGAACTGGCCATTACTCTAGATAAAGAAAACTCTAGTGCTAGAATGCATACTAGAGCAATTTGTTTAGAACAAATAATTGATGTATTTTTTAGAAGCTGCAATTACCTTTCTATTAGTAAAGGCTCAAATCAAGCCATTAAAGACCTTGGGCATGATTGATAATGCATTCCTACTTGGCTTAACTTGTGCTTGACTCTACCGTAGGCTAACCAAGCTACTGAAGGACTTAGGCATGATTGATGACACATTCAATCATACTAGGGTGAAGTTGTGATCTATTAACCTTGAGCTTTTGCATTTTGAATCAGAGGGCAGCAACTTTGTGCATTTAATGCTGAGGGTTTGGTCTGAAACCAATCTAGCCCTCTCACCTGTGAAAGGGACTAAAATGGGCATAAGTATGTTCTTGTATCTAGTTGCTTTGTTAATTTTTTGAAATTTGTAAAATCACAGGGAATTTCGAGAACATGTCAAGGATCTGTCTTGTTTATCAAAGGATTTGTGCCGAGTAGTTCTTGTTGATAACAACCCATTTAGTTTCTTATTACAACCACTGAATGGATTACCGTGCATCTCATTCTCTGCCGAACACCCCCATGATGAACAGGTAGTGCGGTTATTTTGTTGCACTCAAAATCAAATGATTCTTGATTCGCTTTTGTATAATCATCTTCTTATTTGGCAATTTTCTGGTGTAGCTCTTGGAGGTCATTCTTCCTCTCCTCAAGCACCTTGCTCTACAGAAGGATGTGAGGCCTGTACTCCATGAAAAGTTCCACATGCCCGAGTGGTTTCAAATGCACGGAATTCCTGCATCCAGCCTGTTGTGTGAGATGAAAATATCAAATTGCAAGTTGTGAATTTATAGTTTTTCTCTAGCACCGGAGATGGTCTGTGTCATGGCACTTAGATGGAAAGTAAAGCGTTATTATTATGGTTAATATCGGAGCCACTAACCGAAATTGTACAATTTATTGGTCTCCCTTGAAGGGCGAAAGCTGCATTTACTGGCAATATCCGTTGCATGCATTCGCAGAATGGTTTCACTTCTATTCTTTTGCAAATTCATTCGATGTGGTTTAGTGCAAAAGGAAAGGGTTTCCGATTTACCTATAAGAGTAGTTCAATGTAGAGAGGAAACGGATTTGTGATTAGTTTCGTGTTTGTCTCCTATTTTTTGGTGCTGGAGGACTGAGGAGATGCTTCATTAGGTCCCGTTTGTTTTCACTTGTAAAAGTTCATTTCATCTTTAAAAAAATGACTAGAACTTGGCTTTTGAAGTCCCGGGCTTTCTATAAAAAGCTTATTTTGAGGTTTTTGGATCTGAGAACAATGAGAGGTTGAACGAAACACGGGTTGGTTTGGAGTCGTCTGAACAAAGGGCAAACAGCCTTAGAAGCGAAGAAAACAATCCTACAGGATCGAGTCCAGACGACATCGGCAAACTATTGAAACCTTCCAATCAACTTTATCAGATTGTGCCCTTTTAGACTTGGAATTCAAGGGTAATGCGTTCACTTGGAAAAATAATCAAATTGGGGAAGCTTGTATAAGGGAAAGGATTGATAGAGCCATGGCGAATCTAGAGTGGCGCCTTAAATTTCCTCTTGCTCAAGTTTTCCACGAAGTCATCTTGGGCTCTGATCATTGCCCTTTGATTTTAAATTGTGATGTTCCACTCCAAAGGGTTCCTAAATTATTCAAGTTTGAGTCCATGTCGACCATTCACCCCGATTGTGTTACTGTTATAGAGGAAGCTTGGAATCTCCCAGTTGTTGGGTCTGACATGCATAAGCTCGTGCAAAAGTTAAAGAATTGTCGCAGAAAGCTATGTACTTGGAGTAAGGATGAGTTTGGGAACAATAAACTAAAGCTGGAATTTTTCAAAGATCAGTTGGCCCTTATTCAGTCCTGCGACTCTTTAGAGGTGAACCATACCCAACAGAGCCAAATCAAAAATGAAATTGCAGTTCTTCTTGCCAGAGAGGAAATGTTCTATCATCAGAGATCACGCATTAGGTGGCTCAATTATGGAGACAAAAATACCTCTTTTTTCCATGCCTCTATGATCCAGCGCAGGCAACGCAACCAAATCTTGAGAATAAAAATGATGGGGGCTCATGGTTATCTTCGGACCAGGATATCAATTCTGAATTACAAGACTTTTTCCAGTCCCTCTTCCACAGTGATCATCCTCCTGACATGGAGGAAGCTCTCTCTGTTGTCAACCCAGTTATTACCCCTTCTATGAACTCTGATCTTATCCGGCATGTATCAAATGAGGAAATTGAATTGGCCGTGTTTCAGCTTGGAGTTTTAAAGGCCCCTGGTCCGGATGGCTATCCAGGCCTTTTTTACCAAAAATACTGGGAGATAGTAAAGGATGCAACCATCTCAGCTGTCAAGCGTTTCTTTGAATCTGGATTTCTCCTCAAAGAACTCAACCAAACCAACCTTTTCCTTATTCCTAAGCTGCTTGCCCCAGAGCAACTCTCCCATTTCCGTCCCATCTCCTTATGCAATCTCAGTCTCAAAATAATCACAAAAATCCTTGCCAACAGGTTGAAAACCATTCTGGACCGAGTAGTTTCTCCCCATCAGTTTGCCTTTATACCTGGGCGCCTCATCCAGGATAGCATCATTGTTGCCCATGAGGTTTTTCACCATCTGAAAATTAACAGCCGTGGTTCTAAAGTTGATATGGCCATTTCGCTGGATTTCAATAAAGCATATGACAGGGTTGATTGGGCTTTTCTCGAAGCTGTTCTTCGCAAAATGGGCTTTCATTCCACGTGGGTACACTGGGTTATGCAGACTGTTACTACTGTCAAATTCTCTATTTTTGCAAACGGAACTAAAAGAGCCAGTGTCACGCCATCCCGAGGGCTCCGTCAAGGCGATCCACTATCCCCGTATTTGTTTTTGTTGGTTATTGATGTTCTCGCCAAGTTGCTCAACCAAGGTGTGGCTAACAACCTCTTTTCAAGTATTAAACTTGGTCCTCATTGCCCTTCTATTTCCCACATTTTCTTTGCGGGCGATGCACTTTTATTTACCAAGGCAAACAAGGAAGAGTGAGCATATTCTGAATATTTTAGACACCTATAATAAAGCCTCGGGCCAGCTTCTTAATCTCAGCAAATCAGGTGTCTCTTTCTCGTCCAATACTCCTAATGAGCTTCGTATGGAGCTCTGTGACCTGCTTCATATGCCCCCTTTGAGCAAGAAGGCTAGATATCTTGGTCTTCCGGCGTTTTGGGGCAAATCAAAGATGGAGGCATACACTTTCTTGTTGGAAAAAACTATTTCTAAGCTCCAAGGCTGGAAAAAGATTACTCTCAATCAAGCGGGAAAGGAGGTTCTCATCAAATCTGTGGTACAAGCAATCCCCTCGTATGCCATGGCTTGTTTTGCCCTGCCTAAAAAGTTTTGTGATAAGTTAAACTCATATATCTCGAACTTTTGGTGGAGTAGTAACTCGGATACAAGGGGGATTCACTGGGCTAACTGGGATCGTGCAACACAATCAAAATTGTCTGGTGGTTTGGGATTTCGGGATTTTAAGGCCTTTAATATTGCAATGTTAGCGAAGCAAGGGTGGAGACTTACCATTAACCCAAATTCTTTCTGGGGTAGAGTTATGAAAGGTCTATATTATCCGAATTCAGATTTCCTTCATGCGGCGAAAGGTAGGCGCCCCTCATGGGCTTGGTCAAGTCTTTTGCAAGGGAGGGAGATCCTCCTTAAAGGAATCCGTTGGCAGGTGGCAGATGGATCCAAGATTCTCTTCTGGAGTGATAAATGGCTTCCATCATCAAAGGATTTCAAGATTCATACTGCTAGACCACCGGACTGCCTGCTATTATTTTTCAAAGACTTCATTGATCAACGATCGAAATCTTGGAAAGAAGGCGAAGTCCGCATGTGGGTCTCTAAGGAGGAAGCTAAGTCAATTCTTAGTATTCCCATCTCTCATAATAATAAGATGGATTTTTTGGTTTGGCACCATGACTCTAAGGGCCATTTCACTATTAAAACTGGTTACCACTTAGCTCGAGAGTGTCAATCAGAAACAAATCAACCTAAAGCTTCTTCCTCCTTCCAACCCCCTCAAGCTTTTTGGAAGTTTATCTAGAGCATTAATATCCCTCCAAAGCTGAAACATTTCTGGTGGAAAGTGTGCTGCAATTTCCTTGCAACGAAGGATAATCTCCATCGGCGCAAATGTCATCCATCTCCTATTAGCCCAATATGTCAAAAAGAGCCTGAATCCATTGAACATTTGTTGTTCCGATGTGAATGGACCTCTGCGGCGTGGTTTGGAAGCTGTTTAAATTACAAAGTGGATTCTTGTGCTATCCCGTCTGTCATGAAGTGGACCATCTCCCTTATGGAAAGCTTGAATTCAGCTTCGGATATGCAGCATTTTCTCAGCAAGTGTATCTTTTTAGCATGGCAAATATGGAAATCCCGAAACGATTGGGTTTTTAACCAAGTCCCAGTGAATCCAAGGTAGACTATTAAGAGGGCTGTACTAGCTTGGGAAGAATTTTCTTTGACTCAACTACTTCAAAATCCCCAATGGCACATGGGCATCCCAAGTCAGGTAGATTCTAAATGGTCTCCTCCTCCCACAGGATCTTTCAAAGTAAACTGTGATGTGGCTACTAGGAGGGGCAGCTCCAGAGTTGCAATTGCTGCAATTCTCCGAGATGGCAAAGGTAAAATTGTGGGCGGTCGAGCTTTTAAGTCCTATGCCTCCTCGGTACTTCAAGGTGAAGCTTTGGCTGTTCGCCTAGCAGGTGGTTGTTCTTGAGGATTCACATATCTCTGAGGCAATCATTGAGAGCGATAGCAAAAGGTTGATTCAACTTTGCTCCACAAAAAATGTCCCTCCATGGGAATGCCATACAGTTGTTGAAGATATCCGAAGCCTAGCTACTACGTTAAATCTGTCTTTCTCTTGGGTAAATAGAAAATGCAATAGAGCGGCTCATTGGGTTGCATCCCATACTTTAAATGATGTAATCTCGTATGATTGGATGTTCAATCCCCCTCCCCTTCTTTCCCAGATTTGCACCTTGGATGCCTCTCTTGCTTGTTAGTTTTATAAAAGTTTCTGCAGTTCAAAAAAAAAAAAAAGACGACATCGGCAAACTAAAGAGGATTATTAAATTTATCATCTGACCTATAAACAATCAAGAGAATTTGCTCCATCACACTTTCTAATTATATGTTATACACTTTTTAATAAGTCAATACAAATATTTTGCGAATCTCAATACGCCGAAACTCGGGTAGATTATACAAAAAAAATCAAATTATATGTTACATACTTTATAATAAGTCAATATGGCTATAGTTATTAGATATTCAAAAAAAGTTTTTCGATGAAACTTGGCTAAGATTATACAAAAAAAATTCGACGAAACACGAAGATGAGTCAGCACAAACACGAAGATGAGTCAGCACGGGCATGGCACGATTACAAAATGGCAAGGCACGATTAAGTAAACAGGCAAGCACGGCACAGCACGATTAAAAATGGCACGGCACGAAGCACGGTTGACACAAAATTAAATGGGTCATGCAGGCGCGACACGGCCCGTTTGACATTATTGGTCTTTTTTTTTTCTTTTCTTTGGCATTCCAACTTATTTGGGAACATCATCTTTACACTTGTCGTATTTTTTATTTCTTTTTTTACAATTCAATCTCATTGCATGGGCGGTAAAAAAGAAAGTTGTTAATGCCACGGGGCATTTTGTTGCTTCCACGGGTATTAATTACATTCTACTCCAAAATGGTCTAATTGCCCTCCCTACTAATCTAGTAAATTATTTTGACTTCTCCAGAGCTTTCCTAAAATGCTCCTTAAAAAATTTATGTGCACCTCTTCATATCTTTTCCATTTCTAATTTGATTTTATACCCCACCATCACAAGATCCTTTCTTCTTTGAACACCCATTGATACGACAAAAAAGATTAGATTACCAAGATGGTTTCTCCATTTTGAACTCTTCCCTATGCAAGACAATACCACGGAATCTCGGGGTGCACCATGATGTGCACCATTCGGCTGTTCGTTCGTATTTTGGATAACCCGGATGTGTTTTGATTTTTTACCGGTAAAAATAAATCAAAATTAAATTAAAATTGTCGAACTCATCCCGGCCGTCCATAACATGATTCGACGGACGTAATTAAGACAAAACCACTAGCAAGGAGCATTTTAGGAAAGCTCTGGAGAAGTCAAAACAATTTACTATTGGTAGAGAGGGCCATTGGGCCATTTTGGAGTAGAGTGTAATTGATGCCCTGGAAGCAACAAAATGCCCTGTGGCATTAACAACTTCCGGTAAAAAATAATAAACTCTTTACTTTTTACCCATTAGTTTTCAATTGTGACACTTCTTTTTGTATTGTAAGAATAGCATTATTATTCGAAACACATGTATTACTTTGGGTATTAAGCATATTGAAGAGTGATTAATAGATGAAAATATGTAATTTTTTAGTATTAAAGTATGTTGATAGATGATGAACACATAAAAATGTTTATTCTTTTGGTACTAGAAATAATTAAAGTTAGAACACGTGTACTTTTTTACACTAATTACTCCATCTGCCTGTTCTGATAATCCACTACCAAAAAACCTCCAATTTTTGAATAAAAAATAAATAATAATTTCTTACATTTCTTGACAAAGAATTAACTAATTGAAATTTTTATTCAAAAATTGTACGTCGTTTTTATAAGATAATTCCTTCGTGTGGTATTGTTAAGGAGTTACCCTGTGAAGTCTGTGAGTTTAGTAAACATCATAGAGTACATTTTTATCCTAGGGTAGAACGTCGTGTGTCACATCCTTTCCAGTTAGTACATTCCGACATTTGGGGGCCTATTCATGTGCCCAATGTTTTTGGTTTTCAATATTATGTTATTTTTGTTGATGATTTCTCTCGTATTACATATCTTTATCTCATGAAAGAGAGATCTGAGTTGAAGACTATTTTTAAGTCATTTTACATGGAAATAAAGACTCAGTTTAATACCTGCATTCGTATGTTTCGTTCTGATAATGCACGCGAATTTTTTCATAGTACTCTATCTTAGTTTTTTTATGATAATGGGATCATTCATCAGTCATCCTGCGCTCGGACTCCACAGCAAAATGGAGTTGCCGAACGCAAGATTCGACATTTATCAGAAGTTATGCGTGCTATGTTATTTCAAATGAAAGTTCTTAAGTCTTACTGGAGTGACGCGGTTCTTACTGCATGCCATTTGATTAATCATATGCCATCTACTGTCCTTGGAGGTCAGATACCACATACAGTCTTGTTTCCCGGTCGTCCTCTCCACTCATTACCTCCTCGGGATTTTGGGTGTACGTGTTATGTGCATGCTCTTGATGATGACCGGAGCAAATTGGATCCACGGTCCATAAAGTGCATTTTTCTTGGTTACTCTCGGACTCAAAAAGGGTATAAATGTTATTCTCCATCTTTACGTCGTCATTTTGTGTGTGCTAATGTCACATTTAATGAGTCACTCCCTTTTTATTCGGAGTCTGTCACTACCAATGATCTACTTGCATCTGAGTATGTGTTCCCTATAGCTGTTCCGTCTGCCTCTCCACCAAAACCTTTGCAGGTATCTCAGCCAAAACCTTTGCAGGTATATGTTCGTCGTCCTAAAAATCCATCCATGCTATCTCAGCCAGAATTATCTCAATCAGAACCATCTCTGCCCGAGTCGTCTGGGCCAGCAGATCCACCTTCGCCCACCGCTCCGTCTTCTCCTCCGTTGCGGGATCCTAGTCTTTCTGATGATCGTCCCATTGCTCATCGTAAAGGTATTCGATCATGTATTTTACATCCTATTGGTCAATTTGTCTCCTATAATCATCTGTCACCATCTTTTCGTGCCTTTACCACTTCGGTCTCTTTTATTTTTGTTCCTAACACTGTTTAGGAGGCCCTTTCTATCTCTGAGTGGGTGAAAGCTATGGAGGATGAGATGTCTGCGCTTCATCATAATGGCACTTGGGAGTTGGTTACTCTTCCTGCTGGTAAGACTCATGTTGGTTGTCGCTGGGTATTCACTGTCAAGTATCTTCCTGATGGCATTGTTGAGCGCTATAAAGCTCGCCTTGTTGCCAAAGGCTACACCCAGACTTATGGTGTTGATTATTCAGAAACATTCTCTCCCGTTGCCAAACTTGGTTCTGTTCGGATTCTTATTTCTCTAGCTGCGAATCTTGGTTGGCCATTATTTCAGCTGGATGTCAAAAATGCATTTCTCCATGGGGATCTTCAAAAGGAAGTTTACATGGAGCAACCACCTGAGTTTGTTGCTCAGGGGGGGCATAATCAGGTATGTCGGCTTCGCAAAGCTCTTTATGGCCTCAAGCAATCCCCTAGGGCCTCAGACTGACCATTCTATGTTTTCTCTCACTTCTGATCGAGGGAATGTATTGTTGATTGTATATGTGGATGACATTATCATTACCGGTGATGACCAGCGAGGTATTGATGAGCTAAAGACCTTCTTATATCAGCAATTCCATACTAAGGATTTGGGAAAACTTCGGTACTTTCTAGGTATTGAAGTGGCTCGGTCCAAAGAAGGCATTAGCTTATCAGAGAGAAAGTATGCGCTGGATATTCTTGAAGATACAGGTTTATTGGGAGCTAGGCCTGTTGAGACTCCTATGGATCACAATGTCAAGTTATGTGTGGACCAGGGGGAGTTGCTTCACAATCCTGATCAATATCACCGGTTGGTTGGTAAATTAAATTATCTCACAATCACACGACCAGATATCTCGTTTGCAGTTAGTTTGGTCAATCAATTTATGTCAGCCCCTCGTCATCCACATTGGGAGGCTGTACTTAGAATTGTGAAGTATCTTAAGCTACATCCAGGACGGGGTTTATTGTATCGAGCCAATGGGCACTTACGCGTTGAGGCGTTCACTGATTCTGATTGGGCAGGAGGACCATCTGACAGACGGTCTACTACTGGATACTGTGTTTTTCTTGGTTAAAATCTTGTTAATTGGAAGAGTAAGAAGCAGACAGTGGTAGCCCGATCTAGTGCAGAAGCAGAATATAGAGCAATGGCACACACAACATGTGAGGTTGTGTGGTTACGATCGTTTCTTGAGGAGATAGGGTTTAGTGTGCAATTACCCATGCCACTATATTGTGATAATCAGGCAGCTATTCATATTGCCTCTAATCCAGTATTTCACGAGAGAACTAAGCATATTGAGGTTGATTGTCATCTCGTGCGTGAGAAGCTGACTGGTGGTGTGATAACTACTTCATATGTGTCTACTGGTGCTCAGTTGGCTGACATGTTTACCAAATCATTATTCAAGCCACGGTTAGAGTTGTTGTGTAACAAGCTGGGACTTTTTGATATTTATTCTCCAGCTTGAGGGGGGGTGTTAGAATAGTTTATATTGTTAGTTTCATGTTTGTCCCACATCATCTATTTTAGTCATGTCTTGTGGTACTCAATAATATAAATAACAGTGCGTGTGTTGGGGTTCGTTAACACCCTATACACTTCTTTCTCTCTCTCTTAAAATAACAATTTCTTTGAGCAAAACCCATTTTCTAGTCAAGCTTGTGTTAGAACTCATCATCTCCTAGTTCCTTTGTTAATCTCCTATTGATTTGGTAGATAACTCAACACATTGTTACTTGATTTCTTGGTAATGCTTGAGAATTGTGTGAAATCCGCTTTGCACCTATTTTTAGTCCATTGCTTGAATTTGGGGAAATTAGCAAATCTTGTAAATTGGTGGTATGTTGTGTTACTTTGTTGTTTGAACCTCTTTTTCTTCTTAATATGTCCATTTGGAACCAAGAAATGCCCAAAGAGAAGCCCCATTGATCACCCCTTGAGTTGTAAAATTTTGGATATGGTGTTGTCCTATCGATAGGACTTCATCCCCTATCGATAGGACTTCATCCCCTATCGATAGGACTTCATCCCCTATCGATAGGAGTCTCTCTCTTTTAGTTCTGGACAATCTGATGGCTGCCCTATCGATAGGACTTGATCTCCTATCGATAGGAGCCTTTGACGCCCTATCAATATGACTTTACCTTCTATCAATAGGACTCTCTGATGCTTCAATAGTGGCCAATCTGATCTGTCTCCTATCAATAGGACCCCTTATATTTTTTTAAAAATTTCTTGAATCATGATTCGTTCATTGTGGCTCGTTTGTGTAAGTTGTTGGTCACATATTAGGGTCCGGGAGGGTCACATTGACATCCTAGACACTCGGGTCAAAATCTCCTTTATGGACATGTTCGGGTAACACGAAACACGAGTTTTTGCGTGAAATTAACACATGAAAGTAAGATGAGGAGACATATGGACACCGTAATGATATGAATGAGCATGAAATGAAGTATGAATGTGGTAATGATGACACGGAGCCCGAAAGGGTATGCCTGGAGTGACACGGGGCCTTTATGGCATGCCCGGAGTGACACGGGGCCTATATGGCATGCCCGGAAAATAATTGATTGTTTAAAAGGAATGAGATGTATATAATGAACGTGTAGGATACAAGTGGCGTATTGGGTACGTGTCGGGTGCAAGTTGGGTACGAGGGACGAGAGTAAATGAAATCTATATGTTCATGTGCTACTTTCAAGTCCTTTTACCATTTAAACTCTCTCTTAACTCTTGTACTTGTCCTATGCTTTCTTGTCTATCACGCATATACATTTCATTGCATTTAGGATTGTTAGATATTTCTCTACTAGGCTAGTGAGCTCAACCTTACAAATTTCAGGTACCCACCAAGGAGCATGATATGGAGTGCTTGGAGTGCATACATGCATTGTTTTGAAAGCTAATGGAGGAGTTATATCATCATCTTAGAACTTGTATTTTGTTAAGATGATTTTATAACTCAATTAAGTTTCTTCTTTTGACATTGGAGTTGTAATAACTATACATTTATTTTATCTCATTTTGGGGTACGGGTACCCATAGACCTTGGTGTATTTTGATGTTGACTTTGACTATTCTATTTAGACTTTGACGTGGCTCGTGGACTTGTTGACCATCCACGTGGATTATCCTTTTAAATTTCGAGGGCGTGACAGTTCCTGTAATGAAAGAGGAGCAAATGACCAAATTACAAGGAGATCGTGTTATGTAAAGATTTTCATGACAGTATCTTTTTTCTATGAAGGTTTGTCATTCGCAATCATAGTATATATACAAGAACTCTATAATGAGGTTGATTTGACCAAACACAATAAGCTTCGTTTCTGAATTCTAGACATCCAATTGGACCAAGGTCGTGAAAAGTATGATCGAAAGATTGGCTTCCTAACAATATATAACACATTATAGCTGGAGTAATATACCATTTCAAATAATATGAATTAAAGTTTACCGTGGTTATGGGCAATAATAAACACGGTGAATTTTTCTATATCTGAGAATTCAAATACAATATTTTAATGGAATACCATGACTCTAGTTGTTTCGCCTCCGGCACATCTAGGTTTATAAACATCTCAGAGGATTGGGTTGTAGCAATTGTTGTGTGCCCTGATGGAAATGAAGATGGTTTACTAATTATGAGCAAGTCCACTAAAAATGTTTGCTTTCCAAGGACAAAGTTGCTTCCATTTTTCAGTTTTAGGATAACATAGAAACTCTATGTACACAACTAAAAATTACTTTTAACTCAAAATCCTGGAGTGAATTTATAATATGTTAGCGGACTTTGCTCCCTATGTATCCCAAAGACGCAACACTTTATGTTGGGCGCATGACCTCGAAGACAAAATCTTCCGAAAGTGCACAGGTGCTTTAACATAAAACTTCCGAAGAAGCATACACTACGAAAACAACATATAAGGAAGGCGGCAGGAGTATGAATATTTTGCCGAAAGTGCACAGGCTGTGAATTTTTTGATTAATCTATGAAAGAAATTCAAAATACTGGAAAATATCACCCGTATCATCAATATATAGGAGGAAATGCAAACAATAACCCATAAAGACTATTTAACCATCCAAGTTTCCATAAGCTCAATAACTTCAGAATTAAGGTTCTTCTAAGAGGTATTTATTTGTCATGGATTTTCTAAGTTAACGTGTCGCATGAAATTCGATTATGTTACACCATTGTAACTCCAAAAAGCTGCACATAATTTGGATTGCCAATTTGTTAAATACATTGGGCACAACTGTAGAGTTCACTATTTTCATTGGAACGTGTTAGATCATTTCAGCTAGTTAGAAGGGCTTTATTCATTTTGTCTCCTTTACCATTCTACGAAAGCATATCCTGTCTTCATTTGTATTTGTACTCAAATTTGGGGAAAAAGTTTTGATTTTAAATCACACGTGACGGGATTAAAACTAATAACGTTTGCAGTAGTTTAAATTAGAGAGATGGGGCTTACAACTGGTTTTGCAACAGTTAGCTTCATAAGGGAAATTAGACTAACATTACTACCACATAAGAAAGACTTATGGAGAAAATCAGAGGGAAACAATTACACCCCATTGGTATAATTTCCTTTTTTTTTTCCCTAGCCAAACAACGTAAAATGGAAATACTTTACGCCCACACAAACAGAGTCTCTATCTAAATTATCCCACATGACACATTTTTCTAGACCTGGCAGATTACCTTCATGAACTTTTGGATGTAAATGATTTTTGCAGCATATTTCATAACTGATGATGTGTTTTAATGTCATTAGCCTTAAGACCCAACCATATGGGACCTCTAAAGACTGGTAAAGCATTCAAAAACAAAGCAGAAATTCACTTAGACATTTCGTCAAACACCTTACATACCATTATAAAGTTTTAACAACAAACAACTCAAACCAAATGGAATCAGGAAGATTAGGAACCAATTGTAAATGGAGGAGGCGTAGAAGTGTTGATTCTTCCCACCGTCAATGGTTTTCAGAACGAAATAGGTGAAGTTTGGGGAATTTCAGTACGGAAATGCGGTGTAAGTTGTAGCATGTAACAGTTAAAAGGAATAGCACCTGAATTTCAGAATGATTCCAGGCGCTATTTGTGTGCGTTTCCGTCGGCATAGCTCACAGTAGGTAGGTGGCTGATGAGAAAAGTGATGTCGGAGGTGGCCGTGTCAAATACATATAGCTGGCTGGAGGGCAGATGCTTGCCATAGAGCCGCAAATAACGGTGGCGGCCGTTTGGGCAGCCAATACTATTAGGGCCCAGAGTAGTTGCGTTAGGGCTACGCTTCCTATTTTGGTGGCTTCCATGCGTTGTTGTGGTGAGGCGGTGGGATGAAGCGGATGAAGGGTTGATGAGGCGGTGGGGAGAAAGAAGGTCTCTTTTGTACGTTTGTTTTTCTCTAAGGATGTATGGGTCATAAATTAGAGAGTAAAGGGCAAGGTTGTCATTTGAGCTGAGCTGTCTAACAAACAATTGCAAGTGCCGCTTTTATAATAGGTAGTCGATTTAAATTTTTGTATAAAAGTGGTTTGTTTTTTTATCCTTATTTAAATTATTTTTGTTGTTAATTTGGAATCGATTTTTTGTGGTTTATTGGTTCGTTTCGACTAAAGGAATCTAAAAAGTATAGCAATAGTAACCAAACTTAAATTTTTCTGGATAAAGACAGAGATAATCCAATAAACCACAAAAAATTAGATTATTTTTGTCTGTAGTGAACTTTTTTTAAATTTTGATCATAATTTTATACTTTTTAGATTACTCTTGTCGAGACGAACCAATAAACCACAAAAAATCAACGGAAAACAAACAAATATAAAAAATAGTTAAATAAAGACAAAAAAATAAACCATTTTTTGTTTATTTAGCCAAAGCAAAGAGGTACTTCTTTTGGTCTGGAAGTAGGAAAACAAGGGATATTTTTTTTCCCTAAAAATCAAAGATCGAAAAATTTCAGCAGAAATCACTCTCCACAGTGGGGATTCCATATTTTCTCCAAAGAAGGCGATCTCTTCAATTGTTACTTGTTAGGCATGAAAAAGTTTTTGGGAGGTCTCTGATTCTTGTAGTCTTGTAGGACTTAAAACGACGTAGTTTTGCTCAAATTTTTTGTTGTCTCTTTTGGCGTCCAAAACGACGTCATTTTGGGCGCCCACTAGGGTGATTTCAAGGAGGCAATCACTAGTACCCCGGATCCTTAAAAAGGAACAGAGGGAGTATTATCTTTGTGGGGCGAAAAAAAGTAAAATATTCATTTTTGGAAAACATATATGGGTACAGATTTTTGGTACAGAAAATGTACAAATTTTTTTATTTGGGCCAACTCCAGGTTCCACACAGATGATCAGAGCCATTCAAGTTTTTCAAAAATAATGCTTACTTGTACCCTGTAAAAAATCTGCTCAATCAGATATTGATAAATGCTCCATCCGTTTTATCCTGTTCTTGGTTCAGAATAAAAAACTAAGTTAAACTAATTGTATTTACCCAATATTCGATTGTAATTTTTTACGGGTTACAAGTAAATATTATTTTTAAAAATATAAACGACTTTGATCATCAGTTTGGGACTTGGAATGGTCCCAAACCAACTGATTTGTATATTTTATGTACAAAACTTTATGTACGCCTAGTGTCCATTGATTTTGGGTGGCATCTTCGAGTCGGAATCCTAACTCTATCCCTGCTTTTTTTTGGACAGTAAGAAATGCTAATTGAACCTCATTTGCATAAATTTACCATACTGTATTCCGTGGTGACACCTATGAATTTTGGGATGAGCTCCTCTCCATTTTCCAATCCTCCATACCCCTCCATATTCTCAACTTTCGTCCATGTCTTGGGTCTAAACCTATGTCTGAACCGTTCATTTCATAAAGCACGTAAAAAACTGAAAGTCTACAAAATATGAGTATGATCAGATATCAGTAAGTGTGTGAACACGTTGCAAATTGTTAAGTAAAATGAATGGTAAATATATTATACAGCCTTAAAATTTACAGGAACTTACATATCTATCAATATCTTGATATTCCGTGGTCTAATAGTTCTTTGCATGCTCTGCGAGATAAACGGTTTGGATCAAAGTTTTAGACCCGAGTTGTGGACGAAAATTGAGAGCATGGATTTGAGTTTATTTCAAGTAGAAGTACAGAAAAGGTTATGCAGAATCACCACCCTTGGCACTCTTACGTGAATACCAAACGCATCATGAGGGTAAGAGCCAAGAGGGGTTGGGTGCAAGACGTGCAGTCGTAATCAAAACTGTTGGTAGAATTTTACAGGAACAAAAATCAAAGGGACGTTGGTTAAAAGCATCCAGCAAGAGAATCCGCAATGAGAATGAGTCCGGATCAGTCGGGAACCATGGGGTTTCCGCAATTACCATTTCCATTTGTGGGCTCCACCGTGCGTTCATTATAATAATTTAAACTGTTCATCTTATAGTGCCCGCACATTATAATAATCTAAACTGTTCATCTTATAGTGCCCGCAGAATAGTTTATTTACACAAAAAATCAACTTGGTCGTCATCAATAAGCATATTAAAATTTTGATTTTGATTTATAAAACCACGGCTTAGATTCTATAAATAGTTTTGAAATTAAAATGTCCATGACCGTCTATTTTATGGACCTGGCTCCTCTCCAATAATGGGAGAGCTTCCCGTCCAATTCCTCCTTTTTAGGGCTCATACCGGGCCCACATTAATAATAGAAATTGTACATTATGTAAATTTCGTCGAGTACTTCAACTATGCAAAAATTCATATTGATCAGATATTGTTGATAAATGCTTTTAGATTAGGTATCAAATAATGTGATCCACACAAATTTTTGCATGGTTGAAATACTCGACGAGATCTACATAATATGATTTTGATCATTACTCTGAGCCCGGTATGTACCTGAATAGGACTGGACAGGAAGCCCCTCTCCCATTACTGGAGGAGCCAGATCCCTATTTTATAAACCAAAGTCTAATTTTTAATATACCCAATTACCCATCAAGCTCCGATCTAAGTTGATTTTTTGCGAGAATACACTACTCGGCAGGCCTTATAAGATGAATGGTTCATATTAGCGCAATCAACACATGGTGAGGCCCACAAATGGCGGTGCTAGAAACCCCATGATTTCCGCCTCATCCAGACATAACTTATTCTGTCGAGTAATTTAACGAAAATATACATCAGCATCAGTACTCCTAGAGGAAACCACTTGATATTTATGCGCAGTATAGAATATCATTTCCGGTACCAAAATGAAGTACAAACATACAGTGCCTTGGCCACAGAAACAAAAAAATAGAATGCCATGGCCCTCATTTTTCAATAGCAACTCTGTTACCTATTTGATCAAACTGTAAATATCCTCCTCACTTTCTTCATGTTCCTACGACAGATAGGGCAAGTACCCGCCAACTCTGCAATCCTGCAAATCAAAGTCAAGTCAATTTCCTGTTGAATCAAACACAGGTACCGATGGAGCAACTTCCAAAGGTTATGAAATGTTTGGTGCAAGTTCTTGCAATTTGGAGGGTGCCAGTTTAAGCCTTTTAAATCACCATGATTCATGAGAGACTCTAGCAACTTCTGATTTTACTTACTGAAACATAAACAAGTAGAAATCAGGTCATCATATGTCGGTGCTTACTTCAACTACGTCAGAGGAAAACTGAATCAAGTTTGAAATTTTCAGTGGAATTTAGAGGTATATTCACGAATCTACCCATGGACCGCCTTGCCTAGTATACGTCACGCTGTGTGTGGATCATAGATTATCAAGCGAATAAGAGAAGGCAAGGCCAAAGGGAAACGGAGTTGCTTGCTCAAATTATTTTATGGCCAAGGAAATGAATGGAAAGGTTTGTTACTTTCTTTGAGTCGAATATGCGCCATTCTACTCATCCGAAGAAAAGAGAAAAATTAGCTGCTACTGCAATTTCTTTTACTATATTTTCCAAGCCTTTTTTTTTCCTCGGCACAAAGCCACAACCCAGAAACAGTAGACAGTATGGAGAAAAGGAAAATTCAACCTAAATCAAGTGTTTAAAGTTGGAGTAGATTTGGTTAAATATGAAGAACTTAAAACAAATTGATTGTCAACATCAAATATGACTACGCCACTTTGGCATGAAAAAAAATCGTTCTTGGCTTCGGTATTTTTATCTTTTGATTCACAATAAGAACATGTTTTTCCACATCCCATCTTGTTGTATATTCCATTTACCCCACAATATCTACCAAGTCAATCTATTGATCAAAGTACAAAGTACAAACTACCCCAGGTAGTTCCCAACAGATTAAATTTCAGAATGTCACTAAGCAGCTTGACTATCAAGTGTGAACTAAAATACTGTAAAATGGAGCATAATAAAGATTAGCGGGAAAAGCAAATACCTTGTACCACATGCAAAACAGGCCACGCAGTGCCCACACGGAAGGAAGAAGCAGTCCCTAGGAGCATCAAAGCATATTGCACATAGACGCCGGATATTGTTATTGTATTCACCATCTTTTAGTGGCTTACCCTCTAGAGAATCCGCTGCCATCCCATCTTCAAGATCTTCATCATCTTGTGAGACAGAATCATAAGACGAACCCCAACTTGACAAATCATCATCCTTTTGTGAAAGAAGAGGAGCTCTCTCTGATCTCGTCTCTCCAAATTGAAAAGTTGTTCTTTCTTCACGGGAACATTGGAAATTGTTCAAAAAGTGGAAGCCCAATAACATGAGGACGGTCATTCCACCTACACATCGCAAACTTAAGAAAACAAAGGAAAGATTGTAATGCTTTTTTTATATATATAATAAAAGAAAGAGAAAATGTTACCTATGCCAACAAGATATGTGATCCATCGAGGCCCATAAGACAGTTGAACATACCACATCTCACTAGTTGTAGCCTGAGGAAACCAAAATGATTCTTCTTAGTGTCATCATTTGGTACTAGAGGTAAAATAATTTAAATGATAGGGGTCCACAGGGAAAGGTGGGACGATGCTATTTTATTCATGTTTCCCATTAACCAAGAAGATCGGGGTATCAATTCAATGTGATACCTCACATAGTTGGCTTGACTTCAGTAGTGGAACTGAGGTTAAAACCAATCAATGTATGTGCCAGACATTATTTACGAATAAAGCATTCAGACATTCTCAACAGAAGTATGATTTTGTAGGATGTAACAGGTACTCCAAACCTTGGGAAACCGACGAGCGGAAATTAAAGGCTACCTGTTCTGGACCTGGAGAAGTTAAGACAGCAGAATTTCCACCGGGAAAAAACATTTTCAAACTACATGCGCCTTGAGCCACAGCACAATTGTAATAGGCGCTAGTCGTATTATACAGGAGAGATGTCACTGTGAGGATTAATTGCACCTGCTTGACACAGTTCAAAACAATGAGTCACGAAAAGTATTAAACCATTAGACTAGCTCAAAGAAGAAAGACACTCCGCGTCTACTTCTTCAGAGGCAATTAAAATACTTGTAGAAAGAGTGAAAACACTTCATAATATTCTTCAAACCATGTAGGTGCTACGATTGGCTTCCAATGGATTATAGCAGTAAGTAGGTAAAAATATTACTAAATCGACAAGCACGGTCCTGTAATTGACTACGCAATTGCAACAATGTCCAAAAAGGGGAAGTTCAATGCAAATAAGCAGATAGATTGATATATTGAGACTGTAGCTTGCAATTGTGCCTTTTGAAAAAGTTATCATGGTTGACAATTGCAATTCAGATTGATCGGGGTCTGATTTATATTCCATGGATGTTAACCGAACATGCTTTATCAAGTTATATAATACATTCTGTCATATAAGTTGAACGGCTGCAGTTTTCCTGTTGACAAAGATGAGCAGACAATGGTGAACTTAATGATTTACCTCTAGCTTGATTCTTTCCTCTTGCAGCTAAATATTCAAGGAAGAGCTGTTCTCTAGTGGACACCCATTAACGGTGCATCATGTCAGCACTGCAATTCTCGTAGCCTTTTTCTCTTCAAGCAGTTTGACAAAAGTAAGGTTGTTTATCTTATTGTGTTTTTGAGCTCTTAGGACTTTTGTGAGGAAAAACTTCTGGGACTTTATGGACTTTTTGAGCAAAAAGTCGAAAAAGTCGATAAGAGAAACGGGGCCTAAGTATAATCAAGAAATATAATTGCCTGACCTTTTTTTTTTTCTTTGAATAAGCATAAGTGCTTGATACTATAATTTGTCAAACAAGTAAGAAGTAACATATTCAAGAGTCTGCAAGACTCTGCTCCGTTATTTAATCAAAGGTAAGGACTTCTTGTGTAGATTAAACAGAGTAGAACAATCTGTTACCAACAGTACTAAAATCAAACTTGAGCTTCAGAGTCCCACTATCTTGTTCCCCATAAAAGTTTCCTTCTCAATGGTAAGGCCCTACGCCCTAATAATTCATTGCTATTTCATGGTAATGACAAGCAGGGAGGATGCACACCAAATCATCTGATCATCAAACTGAAAGGGGCATTGACTAGGTCAAAGTTCACAACAACACTTGTTCAACGCCCTCCTCTTTTCCTCCGGCGGATGTGGTTTTCCCTAACCTCCCTCATGGAGTGACTGCTCTGTAGGCTTATCATTCCAGAATAGACTTGAGACAAGTATATTCGCTCATGGACCTGGGGACCTGGACTAAACTCACAGTAGACAAATAAACACCATCGTCAAAGTTTAGTCAGCTCAAAATATCTTTACTCATTCTCCATACCATTCATTGACTTAACATGCATCATGATCTAGTCACATAGATCGACCGTTAGGCTCTTGGAACATTCAATAGACAGCAAAACTTCCACAGAACATCCACTATGTACACTAATAAGAATTGAAGGTGTTACTCCAGGGACCTACTCTTCGCCTCTTCTGAACACCACAATCACAATTCAAAACCAAGGACAAGAATCTCAAGGACCAGAACCACATGTATTGAACACTTTTGCAGCAGATAATTCAAAGACAATGAAATTAAAAATAAACACAAGTCAATGGAATAATATACGAGCTCGTATATACCTCGACTTCCTCTGAGTTCATATTACCCACTGCAACGTAGTAACTAGAAGACCACGAAATGTCCTGCTGGATTATACCACTTCCTGTGAAGTAGTAACCTAATAAGCACACAGTACTAAACAGTTAAAAACAATTTCTGTTTTCTTTTTCAACCTTTCCATCTCACCATGAATAATGTTCCATGATAAGGTGGTATTGGGATATGATGGGTCCTCGAGCCATTGAGCAAAGCCTTCACTCCCTGCAATGTTTCAGCTTCAAAATTATACTAAGACAGCCAATAAATATGCAGACAGCTGCCAGGAAGATCTCTGTGCTTGAAGAGGAAAGATTTCAAGCAGTTTTGCTTTTATTGGCAAAGAAGAAAGATAAAAAAAAAAAAAAATGAAAACAATTGTATCTGCAAAATAGGGAGGTAAAAAGTAAAAGAGGCTGGAACATGCTGCAGCCTGAAAGTCAATCATAAGTACGACGACGCCATTAAAATGTATATGCCATAGCTAGTGAATCGTCAAACCCTGTAGCAAACTCTAATAAAAATTGGGCTCATGGGTAAGGTTTTAAATAAATGATACTATAATTAACGTAGTCTTGTAATTTCAAACTATGCTCTCTATACGATCACTGCTGTTTGTAGCGATGAAGGAAAGTAGCGAAGGTAATAACTCCCTGAAGGATTTCCCATACCTTGGGCAATAATAAGAATTAGAGAAGACGAACTCGTGGAGTTCACGCTGTACGAAATATTTATTTGCGAACCCTCATTTAATATATATATCCATTCCTGTAGCAAAAAAGAGAGAATAGTTACATCACCATTAACTTGAATTTACATGTTGTAAGACAACGAAAATGACATGCCTTGTGAAGACCAGCTGGGAGAGAGATTGTGCGAGTTTGAGACCAATTAGTTACAACATCGCACGCTGGATCGTCGTAAAGTCCATACAGAGTAGGCCCAGTATTTGCCTCATCTAATTGCTCTACCTGGAATAAGTAACCAAAATTCACTCCCGACCCTGAAAACAACTTTGAAAGAGATGTACATGGCTCAGGAGTACTTTTTTACCTTTATATACTTCACAAATAGTGGATTAGGAGTAATGAGAACTGAGCTATTAGGGCCAAGTTGCAGATTCACAGAACCATATACCCCCAAAATCAAAGTCACTGAAACTGAAATGAGAAACACAAAAGGACACCGAATTAACCAAATATATAAATTCTCAAGCTAAACAGCACAATCAACATTCGAAGTTCATTTTAATGAAACATTTATCTGTAAGTTTGCCATTAGGGCCAGGTTACTAGATTAACAGAGCCATATACACAAAAATCAATGTCACTGAAACGGAAATGAGAAACAAGTTAACACGACATCATCAAAGTGATTAAATATAACAAATTTCAAGCTAAACTGCACAATCAGCATTTAAAATTTCACTTAATCACACAGGCATCGATATGCAAGTACAAGGTAACTTGATCATACAAAGTTACAAACAATAAAGAAAATGCAACAATCACACAACTCAACATAACACAAGATTTACGTGGTTCTGCAGTGTGCCCGTACACACAGAGAAGAAGAAAAATCCACTTCTATACGAGAAGGATATAAACGCTCACTGCTCTCTTAGTTACAGAAGACCTCATTGATCTGAGCTCCAGACCTCCACCGAAGCCCTCTTCAGTAACTCTGAGGCTACAGTAAATTAATGGCACCTCACAGCGGGAACCTATATGTAATGGAAAACGTATCGAAACAATGAGGAACAACATGAGAACCAAAAGGTGAGGACAACAAAAATGCAAGACCACCTATCGCCTAAACAAAATAACAAGAATCCACGTACTTAGAGATTAAGGCAGAGTTTCCACTCAGGTATTTTCAGTATTCTTGGTATTCTTTGACTACAAGTTGTCAAATCATCAAGTGATACTCCTCATTCTCCTAGCATATATCAACTAATTTGACAACTTGTCGTCTAAGAATACCAAAAATACCGTAGTGGAAACTCACCCTAAAACACAATATAAACAGCACACAATCCATGTCATTGAAACTGAAAGAGAAATCGAATAAACACAGTAACCAAAATCTCTTGGATTCACAAGCTAAACGGCACAACAAGCATTCAAAACTCAAACACACGTATCTGCATGTACTCAATAACGTATCAAAACGAGAGCACGAACCAAAGAACCAATAGAATGAGGACAACAATGATGCAATACCAGCTATTGTCTCTGACAAATGAGATGTTGTATACAAACCTTAGTTAGAAATTAAAACGTTGTAAACAGCACAAAAACTCAAAGTGATTGCAACTGAACTGAGACAGAATTAAACCAAATCTATACAATTCTCAAGCTACACCGCACAATCTGCATTCAGAATTCAATCAAACACATGTATCAATATGTAATTGACAACGTATCAAAAATGAGAGGACATACCAAAGAACCAAAAGGTGGGGACAATGACAGTGCAAGACCAGGCATCGTCTCTACCAAAGGTCCATGTCGTATGAAGACCATTGAAGAGGATGGACATACTTAAAGATTGAAGTTTGAAACACCGTGTAAACAGCAAAAAATTGAATTGGCTAAAACTCAAATTAGAAACAGAATATCACATAATAGAATAGCATTTAAACCAAATTCAAGCTACACAGCACAATCAGCATTCAAACCCAAATAAACGTATGCATCTTTTTTTAGTATTATTATTATAACTTAAGCGTGCCGTGACAAGAACTGGACTCACAGTGCTGGGAGGATTTGAACCCTAAGAGACCCTAAGGAATAAGGACAAGCCTTGACCACGAGGCTAACCCTTGGGATTAAAAAAACATATCTTATAAATCTAGATGCAGTGGAAAATGAAAATGAAAATGAAAACGAGACGGACGAACCAAAGAACCAAAAGGTGAGTACAACGACGATGCAAGACCAGGAATCGTCTCTTATAAATCTCGAAATTGCCTCGTCTTCTGCTGTTCCGTAATCGACCTGATAAGAAACGGCCGCCTGCGGCTGAACGAACTGTGAATGTTGATCATCGTCGTGGTCCTCCGCTTCTTCCGCTACCGGAAAAGAAGAAGAAGACGACGCCGTTGCAGGGCCTGAATAAACCCTATTTGACGACGCCGAAGAAGAAGAGGCTTGCGCCGAGAAATTCCGATCTGGTTCTTCCATTTTGAGAGATGAAATCTAGAGAGAGAGAGGGTCTGATGTGAGAGAACTTGGTTGCAGAAACCCTAGCTCTAGCTGTAGATGAGGTGAATGTAATGTAGTAGAAGTGGATTATGGTTATTGGATGCGAGGAATCCATTGAAGAAGCGGGGGATAAAGGGGGAGGAGAGGGATTTGAGTAACTGAAAAAATTGTTCACCAATCAGTCGTTTCGAAGCGCGTTGAGACTGGTAGTTGTGAGTGACGATTTGGCGGATTTGAATACTCAGTGGTGTAAACTAGAGAAATGTCGCGGGGGACTTTGACTAGCGTGGAACTCCGGCCCAATTTCTTCTTCCCCCAATCCTGTTAGCAACCCTTATTTTCTCTATGCAATCCAATTTCTCCAAGTAAACCCATACCTAAAATTTCTCAAAAAAATTTACTACTACTTCATAAAACCAACTAAATATACTTAAACTTCCTATAATACCCTTCATTCTAAAAAAACCTACAAGAATCCTAAAACTCTACTCCTTCCTCCCTCACCGTCATCACCCTCCTTTCTCACTCCCTCTCGCAGTCAATCATCTCGCCAAGTGTCGCCATCACCACCACCATTCGACATCAACCACCACCACCATCCAACATCACCACCACCGTCCGACATCGCCACCACCACCATCGCACTACCTCCTATGTAGTTTGTACACCACCAACAAGAATACGATAAATAATTTTCGGAGAGTAAATGTCAAAAATTTGTATTCGTACGGCATTTGGATTTCGAATAATCAACAAGGTATTTTATCCCTGTGACTCATTTCGCCGACAACATGTTGAAATTTTAAAACCATTTCATAGTATAAATGTCGAAATACATGCCAATTTTCGACAAATATATGTCAAATTATATTAAACGTGAAATATATCGGTCGTTTTACACAGTTTTAGTTTCGGCAAATAAATGTCGTAAATTTAGTCCATTTTTGGTGTCTAAATATTGAAAAAATTGTCGATTTTCGGTGTTTGAATGTTGGTAAATCTGGGCCAATTTTGTTCAAAAAATTCTTATCTCTTCATGATTTTTTGGCTCCACCGAAGGTACCAATGTCCACCATAACTTCCTTCTCAACCACTATACTATGTTCAGCTCATTGGATTCCATTTCTATTATTTCTATTTCAATTGGAATCTTCCATTTGATTGAATGTGTATTCCTTCGTTCTACATTGAGAGTGATATGAACGAGGAATGAAGAAGGGGTAAATTGAGAGGTGGAAGGAGGTGGCTAGGGTGTACTTTTCCTCAATGTTGAAGACGAAGAATGCCGATAAAAAAAAAAACATTAAAGAAGAAGAAGAAGAAGAAGAAGAAGAAGAAGAAGAAGAAGAAGGGTTTTGGGGTTAGGCAGATTTTACTTTACTAGCAAGTAGTGTAATTTAGTGGTATTGTGTGAGGATTTTAATGGGTTGTATAGAATAAATAAGGGTTTGTAAATAGAATTGCCCTTTTTTTTTTCCTCTTAGGTTGGTCTAGATTTGGGCATTTGCCGGTTCTGGACTCTACGACAATAACCAGGACTAGTTCATTTTGTAGAATTCATTAGGTACGTCATTTTATGTGAACAAATTGTAGAAGGAAAATGAGATGACAAAGAGTAATCTGAAACTTAAATTCCCCATTTTTTCTCGTATAGATATTTTTTTATTCATGTATCTATCGAAATACGATCAAGCTAATTTATTATGTGGATGACGTATATGATGAGCTTTACAAAATGAACAATTGCAATCATTGTTGTAGGACCAGAAGGAGCCACAATCGGTCAAAATTGGATCAAACTTAAGCACACAAAAAAAAAGGGCCAGAGCCGCAAGAGATGTGAATCTAACTTTGGTTCCTTTTTTCTTTTCTTTTCTTTTTTGTACAAACTGAGATCGTATTTATTGATAATTAAATATCCATCCAAATTTAATCATGGTAAAAAAAACAACGTGCCTTCTATAAGAGAGCTGCAATTTAGAGTTAATTAAACTAGTATTCTATATAGCATTAAAGTAGTTCCTTTAAGATGGGAACCTTAAACTACCATGTTTTATTCTTATAGCCGCTACGCGGGCCTATATAGATAAAGAGTATTTACGCTCTCCTTATACATACTCCTTATCTATGCAAGCCCGCGCAGCGGCTCTCTTATAGAATGCATGGTAAAAAAAAAAAAGAGGTAACATGATAAAAATCAAATAGAAAATATAAAATATGGTAAAATTGAGTAACCATGGTAAAACATATCAAACACATAATCGACATTTCATGGTAAAAATAAAAATAAAAAACGATAAAAACTCATGATAAAAATAAAAAAATAGATAAAAAAAAATCATGGTAAAAAGATCAAAACAGCCGTTGCGCAAACCTATATAAATAAGGAGTATGTAGACTCCCCTTGTACCTGTAAATATGGTAATAATTATTGAATTAACATCTTCAATCAAGGTAAAAAAATGTTAAAAATCATTGACATGATTTGCTTGTTCGATTTTAACCATGATCGATTCCCTTTATGAATTTGGCCCGCGCATGCGGTACCCTAAAAAATTGTAACCATGATTACTGGGTCATGGATTTTTGGATGAAAACATAAAGAAGAACGGCAAAAATAATTTATGTTTTCATCCAAAAAATCTTTACCCTACAGGCAAAGAATTGTTGGATGAAAACATAAAAAAAATCTTTTGTGGTAGAAGTTTTTATTTTTTATTTTTTATGTTTTCATCCAAAAAATCTTTACCCTATAGCCAAGAATTTGTGGATGGAAACCTAATTAATTTTGGATGAAAACATTCGTTTTAGTCCTTAATCTCCTAGTATATACATTTAAACTTCCTATCCAAACACTTAAAATCCGGACATCGTCCACACCTCATAGATCCCGATCGAATTTCGACGATCCGAACCGTCCAATGTGTTTAAAAGGTGTTTTTGACAATCCCCGCGAGAAATCAGCCAAAAAAAAATACCGGGAAGGGCTTGATCCGAGGAATTTTTCATAAAAATTGTATATGTTCATTTTTATGAAAAACTGCTCAGATCAAGCCCTTCCCGGTATTTTTTTTTTGCTGATTTCTCGTGGTGACCCTTAAAAACACCTTTTAAACACATTAGACGGTTCGGATCGTCGAAATTCGATTCGAAAAGTGGAGGTCCGGATTTTAAAAGCCTGCGCGATCCTTGATAGGAAGTGGACTGTACATTTATATATATAATCAAGGGCAAAAGTTGGTTTATTTGAATTTCGGGATAGAAACATAGTTCCAAAAAAAGCGCAGGATGAAACTCTAATTTGGAGTTGGGTGAAGGATAATTATTTAAGTGGCCCATATTTATATAAGCCAAGCGGCACACTTGCCTTATAGAATTCATTACAAAATTTTTGGACAAAACCATACTAATCATCTAACTAATGCAAAACAACAAAAGTACAAGGCAATCGATGTCTTTCATCCTAACCCTAGCATCTCGCCTGACACACATTCAACTGAAAATTCATACTCTCTCCGTCCCAAATTGGATGTTCATTTTTGAAACCCGTGCCATTTTTTGATTTCTATATCTTTCAATTTATAATATTTTTCGTAATTATGAACACTTTGTATTATAGAACTCGTTGAGAACTATCAAACAAGATCCATATTGAATATTTTCGGAGATTCATATTGAAAGATATAAGCGATTGAAAATAGCACGGGTTTCAAAAATGAACATCAAATTTGGGACGGAAGGAGTATAATGTTAGAATATTGTGCTAGTCAAAGACAAAAGATAACAAACACTTAGACAATAAGATGAACTCCAACCAAGTATGAGCCACGAATGAACTTCCAAAGCTACAGATCTGACAAAAGATCACGAGTTGCTCCGCCAAAAACATTATGTAAGGTTAGAATACTGTCGTATCATTGCCAAGCAACATCATCTAAAAGAACATGATCTATAGACAAAATATTAGTCCAAAGAAAAAACTAATTATTCACATACAAAACGAGAGACATAACTCTTCTAGATTAGAGGACCAGCCGTTAATCGGATAAGCGGATTTGAATGTACAACACAAGGGGCATACCCCAGGAAGGACAAAACAAAAAGAAAATGAAAAGAAAAAATGCATGCTCCCCAGCACAACCCGCCGGGGTGGAAAAATAGGAGGTCCTAACACCCTGCCAGGATTGGTATAAATAGGTTAAATTCCTAAAACACCCCCTCATCAATTCCAATTTTCCTAGAACACCCCCTAACCTTTAAAAACGTCCATACGCACCCCCTCATCTTTCACCATTAGCCACATTAACCCCTTCTGTTAAAAATCCGTTAACGGGAGGAAGAAAATGACAAGTTTAACTCAAAAAAAGCACAGCCCAAAAAAAGCACAGCCCAACATGACATCATCATCCTTCCTCAGGCGATTTACGCGATTCACTGTGAAACCCTAGAAAATGGCCGACGGGTCAAGCTCTCTTGCAAATGCCATCACTAAACCTCTCGATTTGCATAACCCAGATGCCTTCCCAAATCTCTCTCAATCGGTTAACCCTAAATCATCTATGGCAGCTACAGGATCCAAGGCGATGGACTCCTATGTTGTAAGGAGGAAGCAACCCCACAAATCCAGGATGAAGGTGAGTCATCCCGATTCTGCCATTGAGCCTTCGAACAAAATTGCAAACCCTAATCACCAACAACCCAACTCACCTCAATCCCCTCCACAAAGCCCTAAATCGCAAGTTCATATTCCATCTACATCCCAACCTAACCCTAACCACGGCTTAGGCACTCGCAGACCCGCAAATTCTCGATCGATTTTTCCGCAGAACCAAGAGGAAGTGATCAGTCAGGAATCAAAGGATACTGGAAGCACTATTCCAACACAACCCAGGTACGATTCGTCCCCCAATCTACTGCAAGTAAATCAGAGCAAACCTAATAAATGGGCAGCCCTATTTTCTGACCAAGCCCCCTCCGATTATCTGAAACTTCACCATTTCCCAGAGCTCCAAAAGGGAGAAGATGCCTATGTGGAGATTGATGAGACCCATTTGGACGATGGTCATTGGAATCACTGCTTAGTTGGTCACTTCCTTGATGGGAAGATGCCACTGCAGCTACTCAGATCAACAGCTCTTTCAGTCTAGAAGGATCATGGTAAGTTCACAGTAAAACAATTCGGCTCATGTTTTCTGTTTGAATTCCAGGATGAGGAATCCAAATTAAAGGTCTTGGAAGGAGGGCCATACTTCTTTTCTAGAAGATACCTGGTCCTCAAAGAGTGGAAAAGAATGTTAGGTCCCACCACAAACCACCCATCTGGACTGAAATGTGCTTCAGCAAGATAGCCAATACCATAGGGAAACCTATCCATGTAGATGAGTCCACAGCAAAGAAAAGGCGATTGGACTATGCCCGTATTTGCATTGAAGTAAATGCAGCAGATGATCTCCCAAATGATATCACGATTGCAGTCAATGCTGAATCAGTCACGATAGGGATTGAGTATCAATGGTTACCCCCAAGTTGCCGAATTTGTCATGTGTTTGGTCATACTTGTCAACCAAAAGTTGATCCTAAACCCCCTACTTCTGGTGAAGATGAATGGATTATAGCGGGCAAAGGGAATGCTACTTCTGTATCTCATCCCCATCATCCACTAAACTCCTCTAATCCACCATCAATTACTACCCAGGATACTCCCAAACCTTCCGCGATACTACTCCAATCAGTCTCAGTGAGTCCTTCTAGAGCCACATCAACCTCAATTAACAAGGGTGCAACCACTAATACCAAGCAAAAGTACCCAACTCCAACTCCTGCCCCAATTGACTCTTATGTCCAAATTGTTGCCCCATCCCTTCATGCAATCAGGTCGGGTAAGGTTACTAGTGAATCTAAACCCAATATGGACTCTTCTACGTTACATAAGCTTCATACCAATTCTTTTCATGTATTGGAGGAGACCACCCCTCCTGATAAGGAGATCCAAGAGGAAGATGCTCAATTACTAGATTATGCGATACCTCCAGATAAGGATCCTCCTTCTACAGGCATCAATGATCTCAAACCTGAAGATGAAGCTGACTATGAAAGTTCCTCCTCTCCAGTCATAACTTCCATTGAGTGCTATCAGAGTGACTTCCCAACGTCTGAAAGATCTAAAAAGCAACAAAAAAAGGCTAAGAAAATTGCTAGGCAAAGGTCTTCCTCAAAATCCAACCACTAAAGGGTAGTTTCTTCTTTCCTTTATCTCATTCTATACAATCTGTTGATGTTTAGTGGGTTGCAAGGGCTGTTGCAATCTACTGCTACTATTGCAATTTGATATTACTCTTGTTGATCATTGTTGTTGCAACTGTTAATTTGCATGCTACTATTGTAATCTGTTGTTATTAAGGGTTGTTGCAATCTGCTGCCACTATCTGCTACTGTTAGATTTGCTACTGTTAGACCTGCTACTGTTGTAATCTGTTGATTAGTATGTATTTGCGTATCTTGTATTTTACCCTACTTACCCTCATGTAGCCCTTGTGGCCATCCCTTTTATTTCATGCAATTTTCTTTTCTTTTTTCTTTTTTATTTGTCCTCCCTGGGGTATACCCCTTGTAGGATGTACATTCGCTTAGCCTTTTTTAATTTCAAGCTTAATTACCCAAAAAAAAAAAATGACAAGTTTACCCTTTAAAATTTTTAAAGTGCAAAACACAACCTCTTCTCTCTCCCTTCTCTCCCCTGCGACTGATATACTTCTCCCTCTCTCTCCACATTTAATTTCTCTCTCTCTCTCTAGGGCTAGGTTTTTGTTCAAGGTAAAGAAGAGAGAGAATGGCTCCTATTCGTGTCGTTGATGGCGATCGGAGTGGGTCTTCTTCCGATTCGGAAAAGAAAGGGAAGATAGAGGTCATGGAGGATGACGATGATGATTATCATGATCATGATAACGATTCATCCCTTTGTCTGTCATCGGATGATAATGACGAAGGTGGTCGCAAATGACCAATGTCGAGATTGAGATCTACAATAAACAGGTCCTCGAGACCAGGGTATGTATGTATGTATGTAATTCTTAATCACCCATGGGCTTTCAATTGGTATTTACTCCGCCTCCTCATCAAGTCCAAGGTCCACGACTACATCCTCTCCGAAGCCCAAAATGCCCCTGAGATGAACCCTTATACAAGTCTCCACCACCCCAACTCGCCGTCGTCAATGGTTGCCGAAACATTCTGTCGTTGCCAGTGGAAGACTGAGAAGTGCAAATATCGAGAGAGATAGAGAGAGAGAGAGAGAAACTAAACGTGGAGAGAGAGGGAGAAGTATATCAGTCGCAGGGGAGAGAAGGGAGAGAGAAGGGGTTGTGTTTTGCACTTTAAAAATTTTAAAGGGTAAACTTGTCATTTTCTTCCTCCTGTTAACTGATTTTTAACAGAAGGGGTCAATATGGCTAATGGTGAAAGATGAGGGGGTGCGTATGGACGTTTTTAAAGGTTAGGGGGTGTTCTAGGAAAATTGGAATTGATGAGGGGTGTTTTAGGAATTTAACCGTATAAATATGCAAAAGGTAGTAAACATAGCTAATGGATGTCATGCACAATCCGCAAGGCTAGGATAAGTAACTATATGTTTTTAGTGCATAATATATGGAAAGCATGTAAGCCCGTGCTTGTGAGCACAGAAGTACAAGGATGTCGTAAAGTGATATATATGGAATGTGAGCGATATTGAACCAAATGAGATAAGCCTCTAACAGTTCGGCAAGCAATTATACCCATAGGAGCCCTCCCATAGAACCCTTACACTGAACACATGCCTAGTTTGCCTCTCGCTCCAAACATCATAGTCTAAACTCCAAAGTCATCATTTCTCCACAGCTTCCTGTGACCATCCATATTGGTAGCAAATGGGGTACAATCAAAAGTAAAGAGTACCCCGCGATGATATCAAATAGACAAGGATAGGGCTAAGGATTGGTGAAATCCCTAGTCAAGTTAAAGATCGTGATAGACAGAGTCAGTCCTTGAAGATAACCCCAGACCAGAAAAAACCAAGGCCACCACTATGTAAAATCATCCATCGGTGATTTTCGCCCTCAGACCCTGAACACACACAATCAACCACAAGGTGCAACTATCCCATCCATCATCTTCCTCACACGGTAAAGTAAAAGGTTCCCCCTGTAATGAAAATAGTGCACACAAAGGAACTCGGGGTCAAAGGTGGATGAGACCTCTGAACCGTGCTAAGGCAGAACCATGACTAGGGCCAACCCCAGAGTAAACTTCGTCGCCCTCGGAGAACCCCAGCCCACAGAAACTTGAGCCATCAACCTAAGTAACCACGCCTTCGGACCCAAGTTAATCTCCACCAAACGCCGAAAATCAGTCACAACCAAATTCCAATTGCGTAACTAGGGGTGAGCACGGGTCGGGTTGGTCGGGCTTACGTCGGGTTCGGGTCGGTCAATTTTGATCGGGTTATGTAAAACGACACCCGAAACCGAACCGACCAAGCCTAGAAACCGATCTGATCAGGTAAATCGGGTTTCGATTCGGGTCAGTTGGGTTGAGTCGGGTTGAGTAAAAAAAAATAGCGGAGTAAGATAAATCAAGAAAGCAAGAGCCATAATACATTCAAAATCCAAATTTCCTAATCATAAACAAAAATTTACACATCAGCCCAAAATTCCAAATTTCTCAATGAAAAATCAGATCTACAGAACTACAACCCCAAAACATAGAAAACCTTACAACATTCACATAGATCGAGACAGAGGTGTGCGCATTGCGTGGTAGTAGTGGTGGACGGCGATGCGACAGACGGTGTGGTGTACGATGCCATTTGACAGAGTCCGAGTTGCACAGGTGGTGGTGCAATGGTGCGACTGGTGCCGATATTTTCTTTGAGAAGGGTTTTGTTTGGACGCCTAGGAGAGAGAGAGAGAGAGAGAGAGGGGGGGGGGAGAAATGCTCCTGCGTTGGGAAAAGGAATGGGTGGACACAGTATTGTGTAGGGAAAAGAAAAGCGTGGAGAGAAAGAGAGAGTATTGGGTTGGGAAAAGATAAGACGAGAGAGAAAAGGAAATGTGTTGTTTGAATTCTCCTTATTTGTGTAGTTTGGGAAATGTGCAGCCTCCAACTTTAAAAGGACTTTGAAAATGACAGGACTTTAAGGCCTCGTTTGATTCGCGGACTAAAATTGGTAGGATTGATAATCCTGGGAATAATAATTCGGGACTATTTGTCCTGGGACTAATTTAGTCCTAAATCTCATACAATCCCATGTTTGATTCTTGCAGGATTAACACGGGGATATCCTATGTTTTGGCCAATCCCATGTTTGATTCTTGCAGGATTAACACGGGGATATCCTATGTTCCGAAATTTAGTTGCAGGATTAACATAGAAGCATAAAATGTACGTACAAAACTCTCTTTTGGATTAGGTGCAAATTGCTTAATTTATTTCTAAGTCAACATTTGCAAGCATGGAAGATTAAAATTTACCCAAAAAAAAGCATGGAAGATTAAACTAACCAAAGACTATATGAACCATATGATTATTATCGAGAATACTTGTTATTTCCAGCTTTTGAATTTTGTCAATCCAAAGAATCTATGTAATCTATTATCAAGTATGAGCACGTATTGAAAGCTTAAATGCATGAACATACATGAGATTGAACATGACAATCATTATAGCGCTACGTACTCCATTCAAACAGAACCAGAATGGTATGGGACTGCGATGAACCTTTAGGCAATAGTTTGTTTGAGAAGAGAGCGATTAAAGAAAACTCAAACCTTCTTTAGTGCACACAAACACGGTTCTGAAACAAGAAATGTTAAACAAAATTTGAATTAAAACTAATGGTAGACTGAGAATTGAGCCATTATCAAAAGCCCAAACCTGAGTATCTAAGATCATTCGATCTCAGCTAAGTACAAGCAATTGCTAAAATCATTCACATACGAGGGCCATTGCTTGACTCCACCTATTTTTTCAGCAGGGGACTTTATAGCATTAAAGTCACCCAAGACTACCCAAGGCTCAGAGTCTTTGAATTGTAATAGAGATTTCCAAAGACCAGTTCTCTCCAAGTAGTTATTAGAACCGTATACAAACGTGGCCAGAAAAGAATAGCTGCCATCCGTTGCTTGCACATCGCTGTGTATAAATTGGCTGGACTGATATAGAATCTCAAGAGAGATTACAATTGGATCCCAGCACACTAATATTCGACCTATTGGGGCATGAGGATAGTTGTATACAAAATGCCAATTTGGACAGAGAAACTTCAAAATCCGATTAGCCCACACTTCCTTAATTTTATGTTCGATCAACCCCACAAGAGGTAGTTGATTTTTATTTACAAAAGTCTTGACCTCTTTTTGCTTGATAGGATCATTTAGACCCCGAATATTCCAAAACCCAAAATTTAACGTTCGTGGATGCATATGCAACTTATTTAATGTAGTAAAATAGGTAGGGACTTAACAAAAGATTAAAACTAGTGCAGAGATTTAAAAAATTAGTACTGCAATACTAAAAAGGACGGGATGAGAGAGTTAGGACTTCCCTCTTTGCTTGGAGTTGGATGAGCTCTTGTTCCTATTTTGCTACCTTTTTAGATCCCCCAAAGGCAGGAATGACATTAGGAAGGAACTCTATATCACCTGCATCTAGAGTGGTAGGGGACTCGAAATCAGCTTCATTCTTCAATCTGATGTCAGGAGGCTCCTTATCTGTGCAAGGAGAAGTGACTATCTTGGAGAGTGAATCAACTTCTGAGCCCTCCTTATCCATAGTGGTAACCTCTTCTAGATGTAAAATGAGTTTTAAGGGTACCCACCATAGAAGAATCCTCCTTACATTCGAGCTCAGGATCAATGAGATGTGCTACAGGATCATAATCTTTAATGATAGAAGATTGCGCTGAGATAGCAGCAGTTATACGAGTTTCACTCATGGGAGCATTTTGAACAGCTTTGACAGATGAAGAGGACGCCAAAGTTTGTTGTGCACCATCTTTCCCTTTCCCCACCACTTGCCAAATTTCCTTTTTGCCAGACGGTTTAGGAGCGGAGACCTTGGTGCACTTTCCTTTCAAATGACTTGGTGCACTTTCCTTTCAAATGACCAAATACCTTACATTCCGTACAAATATCTGGAATCCACTGATACTCTATGTCAGCTATGACAGAAGAACCATTCACGGTTACCTGAATCTCATTGGGGAGTTTGAGTTCTGCATCAACCTCAACAAACATGCACACAAAATCAAGGCGTCTGCTACCAATTTATCAAATTGAAGTATCTTATGTGGTCTTGGGTAAAGGTGATAGGTGTAGCTATGTGTATATTTGTCAGCTTTATCTAACTCCTGTGTTGAAGCCTTCGTGGCACTTGCACTAGGAAAAATACTCATCTCTCTACATTTAAGTCTTTTATGTGTTGTGATATATCTGTCTTTATGACCCCACTTGTGGCGGTCACATATATATTACCCTTATTCGGGTGTCAAGTGCACATTTACGAGAAACCATCTAACATGGTTGGAACATTACCGAATGAGTTTTCTCCCTATCATTTTTCAACGAATTCCAACTTTTATTACAAGTTTACTGACTGCTTCCCTGTTTTTCATTTTTCATATTCTCAGTACAACGTAAGGTGATTGAAACCAAGTCCTAATGATCATGAAGCTTTCGAGCAGAATCGGGGTGTTGAGAACTCTGGAATGACGACAAGAGAATGACTGGGTTGAGAGCTTCTCTCTTCTCTCTACCCAGAGAGAGAATGCACTCCCCATGAATCTTCTACCCAATTTTTTTCATCCACGTCCTAAATCATTATGATTTCAGGATGGTTCTATCTTCTATCGTCTTGTGATTCACGCAGAAACACTGCAACCTGGGAAAAGGGGATCTGGGAATTCCATTTTCTCAACGACAACATATACAGCAGTCCAAAAAGATCGTTCACCAGGGGTTCTCACTCCTCAACCTGAGTCGATCCATGGTTCTAAGGCATGGGTTCATGATTCAAGCAAGCTAGTGCAAACACACATCATATTCGAAAAGAGGACCTGAGATAAGGTCAGAAACTCTTCAATCGAGAGCCGTACGGTCGAGCATCATCAAATCGTCGTGAGGTCCGCTCATGGTGTTCACCGCAAACCAATAGTCATTCCTGGGTCTTCTGGAGTTTCCTGGGTTCAAACTTGCCATTCAAAGGTCAGAGTTCCTCATCATCACTTCCAGATCTAAATTTTTAGGTCGTATGGGGTTCCTTCTGGGTCCTCATTTTGTTCGACCACACATACCAGCGGGGGTTTTATCGTGTCCCAAGCACCGGAGCGTGTAAACCCACAAGGCTTCATCAAACGGAGAACTGGACCGAGTCTCCTCTACCTACCTCAGTAGGCCGTGACGGAGTCGGAGTAGACTCGAGAGAGTGTGCTGATTTCTTGGCTGAAATCAAACCCAAATGGGATTTCAAGTAATTTCCAGTCAATTTGCAGCAAGTTGAAGGTAACCCTTGTTAGATCTGATGTTCTCATTCGAAATTCAGCAATGGTTTCTCTATATGATTACCCACTGGTTGTTTAATATCATTCTCAATTGGTAACTGTTCTGACCTCCCACTGGGGAAGACAGTGTGTTGCACGCGTACTATGCATCTGAGATCACAGCTGTATTGTTCTCACTGTTGTTACATTTTGTGCATTGTGGTACTCTTAGTACATGCCTGGTATTGTGTTTGTGGAATCTGGAATCCCTGTAAAGGGTTGTTGGTTCCCACCTGGGGAAGATGATGTGGGGCCCACGGTTTCCCATCTATGGGCTTGGCTGTACTTCGGCTGGACAGTGAGCACCACAGTGGATTCATGTTTTGGACTCAGATTCAAACAAATTTAATATCCTTACAGTAACATTTTGGGTTCTAGGATATAGCTTCCGATTGTACATCTGCGTTCTAGTTCTCTTTGTTAGGTGTCATTGTTGTCACGGCATAAGGGGTAATTCCGTATTGGTTCTGGTCCTGCTAGTGTACCATTGTTGAAGTTTTCGTAGTCCTATTATGTTTCTGTTTGGTACAAGCTAAAGTTGCTACGGCCATGGCCGATTTATATGTTGTTCACACAACACGTGTTCTATTTTCTCCTGCTTGGTAGTAGTTGAGCATTTGGAGTTTGGTTGTGGCTGTTTTCGGCGTTTGGTGGAGATTGACTTAGGTCCGAAGGCATGGTTACTTTGGTTTGATGGGCCAAGTTTCTGCGGGCTGGGGTTCTCCGATGGGCACGGAGTATACTCTAGGGCTGACTCTAGTCATGGTTCTACCATAGCACGATTCGGAGGTCTCATCCACCTCTGACCCCGAGTTCCATTTGCGAGTACTGCTGTCATTACAGGGGGCACTTTGTTCTATTTTCTCTTGCTTGGTTTGGTTGTGCAATTGGAGTGTGGTTGTGGCTGGTTTTCGGCGTTTGGTGGAGATTGACTTAGGTCCGAAGGCGTGGTTACTTTGGTTTGATGAGCCAAGTTTCTGCGGGCTGGGGTTCTCCGAAGGGCACGGAGTTTACTCTAGGGCTGACTCTAGTCTTGGTTCTACCATAGCACGGTTCGGAGGTCTCATCCACCTCTGACCCGGTATTCCTTTTGCGTGTACCATTACCATTACAGGAGGCACTCTTACGTTTACCGTGTGTGAGGATTTATGGATTAGGATAGCTGCACTGTCTAGGTGATTGTGTGTGTACAGAGCCCGACGGCGGAGATTGCCATAAGATGTGTTCTACATAGTGGTGACCTGGTTTTCTCCGATCCGGGGATTATTCCTTGGGGCTGGCTCTGTCTTTCATGATCTTTAGCTTGGTTGGGGAGCTCACCTACCCCTAGCCTATCCTTGTATTTGAAAACACCGCGGACGATTCTTTTATTTTCATGATCTTGCTCTATCTCTTATGGGTTATTATGACGACTGTGGAGCTTTGGATGAGGGTGTTTGCAGCTTCGGGTGGACTAGGATTGTGTCCTGTGTAGGGTTCTATGGGGGGTTCCCTTGGGCTTGTTCCGGTGTTCCACTAGAGGCTCGTACCCTTGGCGCCGTGTTCTCTGTTGTTGTTACTACCGTAGTGGAGGTTTGGCGGATCTTAAGCATATGAGTTGATGTGTTCATCGCTCTTCGTATCTCCCCTGCTATGGGGAGGCATTTGACATTTTCACCACTTACATAAGGTTCTTCCGCATTGCCCTTGCTCATGTCCTTGATGCCACTTTTCCTTTGGGATAGCTAGGCTAATGGGACGCGAGCACGGGTGACACATTTCATACATTGGGGCCATCTTGGACCCACGTCATGGTACCCAATTATGTGCATGTTTTGCTATTATCCTAGCCTTGCGGGTTGTGCATGGCATTAAACAATTATCTGATTCACTTATTGCTTTTGCTTATTTACACCTATGCTGGCGGGATGTGCCAGTAATTCTTATTTTCCCACGCCGGCGGGTTGTGCCGGGGACCACGCACTTTTCTTTTCTTTATTTTCCTTTCTTTCTTTTCATTTTGTCCTTCCTGGGGTATGCCCCTTGTAGGCTGTATATTCGCTTAACCCCTTTTAATTTCAAGCTTATTTACCCAAAAAAAAAAAAAAAAAACCAAGTCCTAATGACCATAACCATTATTAAAGTTTGACAACAAAGACACATGCCCGATATCGACACTACTGAACCCTACTGGATTGCTGCTGCTGTACCATTACTGATGCTGCTGCATTTCGATTGTAAACCCTACTGGTTTGCTACTCTTTGTCCAGGGTAGCCACGGTTTTTCTGGGTTTCAAAATCCAAGTGAAGGGTTGTCCAAATTTTCTTCGTGTGATTGATGCTAGCAAATCCTTACTCTCCACGGGTTTGCTGCTGCCCCTGAACTTGTTTCTGCTGCCCCTAAACTTGTTTCTGCTGCATACTACTAATGCTGTGTTCCAAAGCATACTACTGTGTCTCAAAGAGGATCCTCTCACCTCAAGTCATGCTCCTCTAGGCCAGAACCATAGCCTTGGGTTGATAGTTCGCTCTAGTTCATTGAGGCTTCAAATATTTTGTTGTAATTCTATGTTCCATGATGTGATACGTACCATCTTTTGTGTGTTTCTCCTTCCTCTCCTTGAGATGGATTAGAAACACATTGTATGTAATCTCCCCTACTATTCCTCATGTAGCCCTTGTGGCCCTCCTTTTATTTCTTGCATTATCTTTTCCTTTCTTTTCTTTCCTTTTTCTTTGTCCTCCCTGGGGTATGCCCCTTGTAGGCTGTACATTCGCTTAGCCTTTTTTATTTTCAAGTTTATTTACCCAAAAAAAAAAAGAAATAATACAAATATGTGTTGCATGTGTAATGGTTCTGACTAACCTGGGTCATATTTGGTGCAAACACCATAGCAACATTACGTGCATTCATTTTGTTTAGATGCTCCAGTTGAGCAACATCAGCCATTAGGTTTATAGCCCAATCTAGAAGAGCAGCTTCTGTTGGCCGAAGGCACCTCACAAGCTGAGCACAATCCTCCTCTGACACAGCTTGCGTGACCTCCTCTAGGGGGATAGAGTCCAACAGCCCATTCGGGAGTTCTCGAAACCAAGCCTACAACCGTCATTCGGAAATTGGAATCGTGAGGGGATTTGGTACAAAAAAGAGCCATGCCTAAAAAAAGAAAATTCATCAATGTCTCACTTGTCAATTATTGATGCCTTATTATTTGGATAGCAAATTTGTGCAAAGCCTTTCATCATAAAATACAAGCACAAAATGTTGACTACATTACTTCATGTACATATAGCGTTGTTCATTGTAAGTGTTTTAATGCAAAAATCCAATCTTTCTATTATCTCACTATTGAACAGCATGATAATCTGAACACTTTTGATGTATCCCTTGCATCAAGGGGCACAAACTCGAAGCATTGTCCCCCTAAACAAGCAGTAAGAGGAAGAACTAGAAAATGCAAAACAAAAATGTCCTGATTCCACCTCAACTTTTCAACAACAAAAGTTATGCGACGATTTGATCTTGCAGAAAAGTACCTTTATATGACCTGCCAAGCAGTGCACATCAACATCATCTGGCACCACTCCTGTGTTCAATTGCTCCCTAACATACTCTTCTTCGCTATTCTCAGCAGTAATTCTGAAGATTCCTTCTGCCTGTACATTTTAAGTTCAAGTATCGCAATTTCGCAAAGGACAAGCCCAGATTCGGAAGGAAGAAATATATGTGGAGATGAATGGGAATCACTCACAGGAAGAAGGGAGAGAAAAGGTTTTGGCAGTCACATACCTGCATTCGTCCTTGTGCATACAAGTGTCTCTGCATCATCAGAAGAATTGTAGGCACGCTGTTTCCTCTGGAGTCAAATGAAAGCTGCATAGACTCTGTTGACACTCCAAAAACACTTGTACTACAAACGAAGGATCTTAAGGATCTTAACACTTGCACAACGCGATTCATTTGGACTCAAAATGTCTTGATTGCATTACTTCTTGTGGTTGAATTTATTTTACTAAAGGGAGATAGCATCCTCCACGTTTAGAGTGGGGACAAGGTGACGGTGGTAGGATACAGGGTATGGATGAGGCGACAAAGACAATGGCAAGGTAGGGTGTGGATGAAGTGTTGCTAGCAGGGATTGGGAAGGGGCCTTGGGCCCTTGGCCGAGGCAAGGAAGGGAAAAAATGATCCAGATCGAGAAAGGAAAGTTGAGAGATACAAGGAGTCAGAAAACATTAAAACCTTTTACACAGTCGACTTACTAACAAAAAAATCCACTTGAACTAAAAGTGTAGAGGAAACATGAACGATTAAACGAAAGAGTAACATTATTACGAGAAGAGGCAGGTACACGTGATGCATTTATAATTGGCGTCACATTTATATTTAGTCCCTCAGTTTGCATTTTTTATTCATACTTTTCAGAATGTGTCCCTAAAGTGCCATGTCTCTAATTTTTCAATTTAGACGTGTTGAACTACGAGTATTGTATAGCACGTGTTGGTTAAGTCAAGTCACCTAAGATAAAGTATCAAAGGAGTTCTTGTTATAGGGCTTCAAAACTCTAGCTGTGATGGCGGCAATATGAGAAACGATAAAACCCCTTTCAATTAGTAATAACAATGTGAGAGTAGCCCAACCTTTTAGTTGTGATGGTGGCTCTAGCTATGATGTTATAGGGCTTCACTACCATGATTGCTCTACCACCACTATCATTATACAAACACTATGTGCTACTAACACCCTCACCCCATCCTTGCAACTACCACCACAAGCTCTAGAACCATCATTGTTGCCGTTGCTGCCAACCCACTATCCTGCTGCACCACCACTCCATTTCCATCTTCTATGCTTTAGCTTCTTTCAATATTAGACAGTTTTTCAAATTCAGCACTCAATGTTTGGTACATACCAATTACTTTTCAGATAAGAAAATTTAGCATCTCTAATCTCATCAAACAATGCCTAATATAAATCTAGAAACCTAAGTCTAAATCCATAAATGTCTATCATATTAGCAAAACTCTCAAGAAACCCTAATCCCAAAATCACAATAAAATTGTGACCAAACTCTAAATCACCATAGTTAGATAATGAAACATGTACAAGGAAACCCTGAGAGACAATGACTGATAAAGGACCAAGATTGACAAAATCAAACTGCACAACATAACACACCTTGATCATGAAAATTGCCTGAATCAAATCCATAAAATCTCAAACATTTAACCAAACCCTAATCCCAACATCACACAATAAAATTGGAAAAAAAAATCTAGTTGTTTTATACCTGCTTGTACTTCATGTGCCACTCGAGACAAACTCGATAAAATATTGGTAAGCCCTCTCCTAATGAACCTCCATGGGTACCCCGTCACCGCTGTTGTACACGCTAACCAAGTTCTGCTCCCCATCGAATCGTAACCCTAATGGCGTCCATGGACGGTTCCCACTGTTTCTTGTTGGCCGCGTTCACGAGGATCTCGCCAAAGATCTTGTAGAGGCCCAGGACGTAGGTTATGGATCTCGTTGTTTTCGTACACCCATAGGGTCGGTGTGTTTTTCCATCCAGCCGATGTAGGTGTCGGGTCGGAGCAGGATGTGCCCGAGCTGTGCTTTTTCTGGTAGGTTTCTTCGATGGTCTTTCCAGATGCAGCCTTGGATCAGGGCGGTGCGGCTAGGTTGGCGTTCGTGCTGGTTGTAAGGGAAGCGTTTTAGGGGCGGCGTTGGCCATTGTGGATGATAGAGGGGGAGATCTCTAGAGAGACGCAGAGTGTTTGGGTTCTAGAGAGAGTGAGCGGAGTGAGGAGGGGAGAAGGGGAACTTGGAGATGAATTTGAAGGGGGAGAGAAGTTAACGATCGACTTGTGATTTGGACTGGGAAATGGAGGGAGGGAATGGGGATCATAGCCACAGGGGCTCGAACCCAATTTATCAACAATTATTCCCGGAGTTTTCTATGTTTTATACCCTTAACCTATACCAGTTTTGTCTATCTAGTCCTCAAACTATTATTTTTGTTTATGTAGTCCGATCAACTATCGATTTGAATCCGATTGGATCCAATTGGTAACGGGAGTGGTGTTTTTGGACGGAAAACCAAACACGTGAGGCACATGTGCAACAAATTAAGGGCAAAGAGGGTACTTCGCCTCTCTCTCCCATCTGGTGCCAAAACCAGGAGGGTTTTCCCTCCATTTTACTGTTGTACCTATAAATACAAGCATAATGAGATCAAAAAAACAGAGCACCCTCAGTTTCTCTCTCTTCCCCCTTCCCCCAAACCCAGATTCCCAACCTAACAATGCCATCCTCATCTTCTTCCTCTTCAAACACCCACTGTGAATACTCTACTTGCTATTGTGGATTGCCAGCCCCAACTAGAAAGTCAAACACAAGCAAATCCAAGAAGAAGATTCTTAGGGTGTGGGAAGTATGAGGTTAGAATTCTCAGCTCTATAATAAATCCATAAATGTTACATTTTTAGCTCTCTAATTCTTGCTTCTATTGGCTGCAGAAAGACAGAGAAAAAAAATGCAACTATTTCTATTGGATTGACCGACACACTAAAGAAAAAGAATTGGTGGCAAAGAATGAAGCTTTGCAAAGTGAGAAACAAGTTTTAGAATTGAAATGTGTAGACATTCAACAAATCAACCAAGACCTAACCAAAGAAAACAAGGCTCTGAAGATGAAGTTGAAGGCAATAGAAGCTAAAAGGGATTCCTACAAAGTTGTTTTGCAGGTTCCTCTGCATCCCTTCTTCTTGCTTTACGTGGCCTTCCAATTGGCTTTACATATTCTGCAGGTCTGATTGGAGCCTTATCAGATTTCTCTCACATATCAGGTCAATTCATGGGATGCATAACATTGCCATATGAAGTGAGGTAACTGTGCTTTGAGTACCAATCACTAACATATTGCTCTGGCTCACCACCTGATTCAACTATGACCCTGGCAGCATGCTTAGATGGAATTCCAGTGAGGTCCCATCTTCTACAAGAACATGATTGCTATTGAAGATTTACTGTGTACTAACCACCATCTATTCCTCTAGCTTCAAACTCTCCCTCCCCACATGGATAAATAATAAAATCACCATACTTGTTCTTAATCTTTTCAATCTTTTTATGTATCTTAGGACCCAAGTCATCCACCCATTTGTTTGCAAATTCTCTTTTCTTCACCACCCTATCCATGAGGTATGTTCTAAGTCTTTCTAACAAGGTAAGTATTAGTTTGTCCCTAGCACACAATATTGCCTTATTGAATGGTTCACACAGATTATTTACCAAAATATCACATTTTGGGGTGACAATAAAGTGTGACCTAGACCAATGACAAGGGTCTCCAGTTGGGTGAGACAACCAAGAACATGCACCAGGGTCATCTTTTTTTTCTTTTTTTTTTGGGGGTAAATAAGCTTGAAATAGAAAAAAGACTAACTAGATGTACAACCTACAAGGGGCATACCCCAGGAGGACAAAAGAAAACAGCAAAGAAAGAAAAAAGTGCAAAACCGGCTAAACCGGAATGGGAAGGATTGGGGAAGGCCAACTTGGCAACATGGGAAAACCTAATTGAATGGGAGATACAAGAAAATCAGACCAAACAATAACAGGAAAAATGGTATCTAAGGTGATCTTCAATGAATCTTGACACTGTGAACAACAATGTGGGACATGGGCAGCAGGATGGAACTTGAGACTTCCAACTTGCAACTTGTGTTGACTTCGGTTGAGGAAATAGTTCCAGAGGACACCCCCCCTCTGGCATAGGTGAAACCCACATAGTGGGATGAGGTTATAAGCGGTAGGGACAACCCCCACTACCTAGGTATCCAAGTGAATCACACTACATGACGACAAGGCAAGCCATATAATAAAGTAACAGTACACAACAGAGCAACACCGATCTATGACTGAGAAAGTGGCATGATCATCACCGAGAAAGTGCATACAAGATATGCTCAACAATGCTCAACCCACAACCTGATCTGTGACCGAGCAGCAAATGTATCAGCAGAGACACGTAGCAATAGAAAAATTAATGTAGCACCAGCAGATCAACACATGCAGCAGTATAAACATTACACCTTGGCAGATTAACATTTACAGGGCTAACAACAGCAGATCACCATTTCACCATTACTGAAAATTTGGACAGCATCTGGTTTGAAAATGTTGCAATCCAGATAAACAATGATGATGTCCAGTACATAACAACACAACAGCATAACAGTACAGTGGCAAAGAGTCATAATATCTCAAGTTTCATCAGCTCTGCCCTACGAGATGGCAGTCCACAAGCTCAGACTTCCATAAAATAAAACAGTAGAACTAACTCATGCAGTTTGTTGTTGGAAACACCACTGGAAATCCAGAACAGCAGCAGATGTATCAGTAGAATATGCAAGGATGAATTATAAAGGAAAGAAACCTAGTTGTGTGGCTCACACTTCATCTCCCTTGAACACTCACAACTTCTGAATCCCTCTCTAAGGTTCCAAACTCCCTCATCAAACTCTCAATTATGATTCTCCAACTACAAATACTCTCCACTCAAAAAGAAAGTTTGAGGCTCTAAAACACTCAACTCACAAGAACACACATTTTAAGTTGGTCACACACATTCAACAGTCAGGAGATCCAACAATGGAGTGCATTGAACTTGTAGGGAAGAGCAGCTTACCAAACCTTTACCTTCATCCTTTTTGAATCTGTATGTGATGAATCTGCAAAAGGGGTGAGCCCCTTTCTAGATTGAACCTGCAAACATAAACTTCCCAAATGGGCCATGAGCATTGAAAACAGGACCACTGTATATGGCTGATCCTACTTGACATCATGTCACTGAAAATCAGTTAGTAAAATGAGGGTAGAATTGGAAGTAACAAAACAGAATTAGTACACCTCTTTAATTATTTGCCACCAAGTCACAGACTTGCTAAATGTTCCATGCTTCACACAAGTATAAAGGGCCCTCTGGAATTTTGTACAATGACATTAACCTGCATCTAATATCATTGCACACCTTGCTCACTATTGATGGAATTGTGTGCTGAAGGTTTTGAAATTTCCTAAGGTTCCTTTCAATCCAAATGTGATACAGTGTAACAGTGAAGGATAATTTGATGATTGTGCTCCTAAGACCTCTCCCTTTATGAATGGATAGATGGGAGACCAGACTTTGGAGGGATTGGGATTGCCAAGTGAAGTGAGACTTAAGTGAGACCTCATCCCAAACCTTTTGGGTAAAGGGACAGTTGAAGAAGAGGTGATTATGATCCTCTTCCTCAGAGCAGAAGCTACAGCAAGAGGTGTCCTTGATACCAAAAAGGACCAATCTATCCTCTGTTGACAGTCTATTCTGAATGGCAAGCCAACTTATCAAGCTGCGCTCTACTTCTGAGTGCAAGATCATGGAAGAGCATCTCTCAATTGGGTCAAGCCCCACATCTACTCCTCTAAAGCAGAACTCATCCAACTTGGGGCAGAGCTTGGATAATCTCTTGAGTACTCCTACTTCAGAATCTGGTCCTGAAGCATTGGAAGGAATGGGGATCAAAGGAAATGGCAAAGGCATCTTGGATACCCAGCCTCCTGATCCTCCTGATGATAATAAGGGTTGGACGACCAGCAGCAAGAAGAAAAACAAGAAGAAGAACCAATCTACTACCAAAGGGGGTACCCTCAATCCCTCTTACAAAGGGAGGTAACCCTTCTCCCTCCCTATTTTGTATGGCATTTGTCAATTCTTCCTATTATGTGCCTCTTTTGTTAGCATTTATGTCTGTATCAATAAACCCTCTTCATTTTGGCTGTTGGAACATGAGGGGCCTTAATGACCCCATCAAACAAAGAGAGGTTAGAGCTTTTGTTAACAAAAATAAATTGTCTCTTCTGGGCCTTGTGGAGCATAAGATTAAGGATTTCAACTCTTCTAGAATTTTGAATTCAATGCTTCCTTTTTGGGACTTTGTACACAACAATATTCAAGCCCCCAATGGTAGGATAATTGTGACTTGGGATCCTACCATTGTTCGTGTGAGTGTCCTTGGTCTTACTAACCAAGCCATTCATTGTCAGATTCATGCTCTTTCTGGAGACGTCCAATTCCTTGCTACTTTTGTCTATGGATCCAACTCGTATATTGAGAGAAATGATCTTTGGCAGTCTCTCACCTCTTGGAGGAGTTCTACTCCTTGGATCATTCTAGGAGATTTCAATGCTCCTAGATTCCAATCAGATAAAATGGGCGGGGATTGTCACTGGCCTCCCCACATGGAGGATTTCAACAAGTGCATATTTCACAATGATCTTGATGATCTTAAATACACTGGATGCCATTTTACGTGGGCTAATAAACAGAACTCTTCACATTTTGTCTCAACTAAGATTGATAGAGCCCTTGTTAATGAGCATTGATGAGGACCTATACTTGTTCTAGTGCTCATTTCCTTGCACCGGGCATCTCTGATCATTCACCTGTTGTGGTGTCCATGAATCCTGATCCTAAGAAAATTAAAAAGCCTTTCAAGTTCTTTAATTTTTTGGCTGACCACCCAAACTTCATTCCTGCTGTCCAAGGTGTCTGGAGAAGGGTTATCATTGGTAACCCAATGTTTGTTGTCTGTACAAAACTTAGACTCCTTCAAGAAGAGCTTAAAAAGCTCAACTCCAAAGAATATAGTGAGATTTCCACCAGGACTTTGGCTATCAAACATCAGCTGGAATCAGTCCAGATTGAGTTAGGCTCTGATCCTTCCAATAGCTCCAAGCAAATCCAGGAAAGAGTTTTGTACAGACAGTTTGTTCATCTGGCTAGAGCGGAGGAAAGTTTTGCTAGGCAAAAATCTAGAGTTCAGTGGCTCAGACTTGGGGATCAATGTACCTCCTATTTCTTTAAGTCCATCACTCACAAGAGAAACAGAGGGAAAATCACAAGCCTTGTTCTTCTTGATGATAGCCTTACTCATGATCCAGTAACTATCAAGTCTACCTTTGTTGACTTTTACACCAATTTGCTTGGTAAACCACACTCCTCCCAATACTCAGGTGCGACCAGGATTAATCAGCTGATTGCTTCAAAACTAACCAATGATCAGAAGGTTGCCATGGTCTCTGATATTTCTAATCAAGAGATTAAAGAAACCTTCATGTCATTGAATTGCAACAAGGCTCATGGTCCTGATGGCTACAATGCTGACTTCTTTCAAAAGTCCTGGCATGTGGTGGGGCATGAGGTCACTTCTGCTATCAGAAATTTTTTTAGGTCCGGCAAACTTCTCACTAAGGCAAACTCCACTATCATTGCATTGGTCCCTAAAGTCCCTAACCCATCCAAGGTTGGGGACTATAGGCCAATATCATGTTGTAATACAATTTACAAGTGTATTGCCAAGATCCTTGCTCAAAGGATCCAAATTGCCCTTCCCCATATCATAGACCCTGTCCAATCAGGATTTGTGAAGGGTCGTAGGATAGCTGACAATATTTTTCTCACCCAAGAAATCATGAGAGATTATCACAAGCACTCCTCTGCTCCTAAATGTGCACTGAAGGTGGATATAATGAAAGCCTATGATAATGTTAGATGGGAATTCCTATGGGATGTCCTCCATTCCATGAATTTCCATCCCCTCATGATCAATTGGATCAAGGCATGCATCACCACAGCAAATTACACCCTGAGCATCAATGGTGAGCCCACTGGCAATATCATGGGGAAAAAAGGATTGAGGCAGGGAGACCCTCTATCCTCCTATCTCTTTGTTATTGTTATGGAGGTCCTCACCCAGCTCCTTAGGGAGCAGTCACTCACCACAGCATTCCACTACCATTGGAGGTGTGATAAAACCAAAATTATCAACCTTTGTTTTGCTGATGATCTCATGATTTTTTGTAGAGGGGATTTGAGCTCCATCAAATGCATTCAAGAGGCCCTCACTGAATTTGCCTCCCTATCTGGTCTGGTACCTAGCCCTGGGAAGAGCAATGCTTTTTTCTCTGGTGTTCCCACTACTATAAAGATTGCAATTCTTGAAACTCTGGGTTTCAAGGAGGGGATCCTTCCTATGAAATATTTGGGTGTCCCCCTCATTTCCACAAAATTAAGATACACAGATTGTCAAGTCCTCATAGATAAGATCATTGGTCGTACCAAATCTTGGTCGAACAAGTACTTATCCTATGCTGGAAGAGTACAATTGGTTAAATCAGTTCTGTTTTCTATGCAGACTTATTGGTCATCCATTTTCATTCTTCCTAAGAAAGTTATTAAGGAAGTTGAGTCTATCCTTAGAGCATTCTTTTGGACTGGACCTGATCTTAAGCATACGGGGGCTAAAGTGGCTTGGGAACATTTGTGTTCTCCCAAAAAGGAGGGAGGCCTTGGCTTCAAATCTCTCCAAGTCTGGAATAAGGCTGCTATGGCCAAACACATATGGTTCCTGATCTCAGGTGGTGAGCTATCCATGTGGTGCCAGTGGGTTAAGTCCTATTTACTTAAAGGAAAGAGTTTCTGGCATGTCAAAATGCCTAGTAGTCCATCCTGGACTTGGAGGAAATTGCTCCAGCTTCGTCCTATTGTCCAACCCTTTATCCAATACAAGATTGGAGATGGGAATTCTATCTCCCTTTGGTATGACAATTGGCATCCATTAGGTCCTTTGGTTGAAAGGTTTGGCAATCGTATTGTTTATGATTCAGGCCTTGTAGATGACACCAAAGTTTCTGCCATTTTGTTGAACCCCACTATGTGGAAATTCCCCATCACTCAGACTTGGGAATTAAATGAGATTAGGAATGCTCTTCCCAATCTCTCCAGTTCTAATCTCATGCGAGACTCTTGTAGATGGACTCTTGGAAATAGTGGTTCGTTTCCTGTTTCCTCTCTTTGGGACCATCTAAGAACCCATTTTCCCACCATTGACTGGAGCCATGTTGTATGGTTTCATGCTCACATCCCCAAGTGCAGTCTAATCAGCTGGCTTGCCATTCTGAACAGGCTGTCCACTGAGGATAGGCTTGTTCTGTTTGGCATCAAAGACTCCTCTTGTTGTAGTTTCTGCAATGAGGATGAAGATCATGATCATCTTTTCTTCAATTGTTCTTTTGCCAAAGAAGTATGGGACACTGTTTCTCTTAAGTCACACCTCAATTGGCAACCCCAAACTCTTCAAAGTCTGGTCTCTCTGCTGTCCAACAACAAGGGCAAAGGACTTAGGAGCACCCTAATTAAACTATCCTTTACAGTCACTCTCTATCATATTTGGATAGAGAGGAACCTCAGGAAATTCCAAAATGTGCAGAACCCAATCCCTACTGTGGTAAGCAAAATTTGTTCTGAAATCAGATGTAGATTGATATCCCTCTCGAAGTTGCCCACAGGTCCTTCCTTTTTGTGTGAAGCTTGGAACATAAATGCTAATTCTTGATGTGGTGGCATATAATAAGTGAATTCTTACTCCTATTTCCACCAATCTACTTTTCTAACTGATTTTAGTGACAGGATCAAGTGGGGCTAGTATGGTGTTGGCACACCTCTTTGGCTAATGTCCCAGTTGGGAAGTGATGTTTGCAGGTACACATATCACATTGGAAGTCATCTGGGAGTCTTCTAGTTACCTCTATTACCAGTGTGTTGCAGGATAAATGTCCCAAGGAAGCATTTGTGTTCTACTATTCCTCGAGCTGCTATCACTTTGCTATGTGACATACTGAGATGAGTGATCTACTTAAATGTGAGAATACCCATGTGAGATGTGTGATTGAGCTTCTGAATTTCTTGTGAGAGGAGGTAATACGTAGAGGGGGAGTCAAGTAAGGCTTAGATGAGGGTGCTCGGACCTTAGAGAGTGATATGAAGTGGTGAGGTCTCTAGGGAGAAGAAGAGTGAGCCCTATATATTGTAGGTCTCCTGATACTTCTGCTATTGTGAACATGTTGCTGCTGTGCCATCTGCTGTTTGCTGGCTGCTGGCTGCTGGTTGCTGATTGCTGGTTGCTGGTTGCTGGTTGCTGGTTGCTGCAGCAAGCTGCTGGCCTTTATTTGGGAGGATCTTGCTAATTCTCCAGGTTATCATACATTTTTACTTGAACTTCATGTCTATTTATAGCAAGGGTTGTTGCTATAGATACTGTTTGCTTGCTTGTATTTCGATTATGCTCATTTAGTGGGTTGCAAGGGCTATTGCAATCTTCATTTTACTTGCATGCAATTGAACCTTCATGTTAAACTATAGCAAGGGCTGTTGCTATAGATTCTTGCTTACTTATCTGTTATTAGAGCTTTCATTTGTTCATTGTATTCGTTGGGAACTTGCTGTGTTACCTGTTTCTAAGGAGACGCTGCCCAATTTTCCAGAAATACAGTGGACATGATTGTTAATTGCTTAGAATTGTTTGGTATCATCTGGACTGCTGTGTGTCTGATCAGCATCCACAGTGTTGAGAATTCTGGCCTAGCCTTGGGGGGCTGTCCCATGGCGTGTATTAGTCCCTTCTGGGAGGGGGCATTTCCTCCCTTCTCTTTCTATGATTTGCAACTGTTGTCTGATACTAGTGCTGCTGCTGTATAACATATCTGAGGTGCTGCTGTGGCAGCTTCCCGGATGCTCTACTGAATTAACCAGCTTCGTTGGTTATTCTGCTACTATGCTTATGGTACAACTACTTATGGTCCTTCACAGGCTCTGTAATATGTTATGCTGCTTCAACAGCTCTGATTTTGCTGCTTCTACTACTACTACTGCTGTTGCTACTCGCTATTACTGCTACATTGTGTTATGTTATGCTGCTACATTGTTTCTTTTGCTGCTGAGTACTACTGTTGGAAGTCCTGCCTCTATCTCTTCCTCTTTCTTTTCTCTTTTTTAGCTGCTGCTGTTGTATACGCAGTGGCTGGCACCTTGAGGGTGCTCCAATTACGAACGGGTCATGGCGAAATTTTCAAAATTTTCTTCCCAACAGTATATGGAGAGTGTTTCTCCTTAGATTCAAGATCTTGTTTTTCCCTTAAGAGTGTTTCTCCTCCCTCTTTCAGATGGTTTAGAAACACTCATTCCCAATTGTAGCCTTTTGGCCATCCCACTCCCTCCTTGGCGGTTTGTGCTAGGGAGGTAGTTATTTTGTTTTGATTTGCCTTTTCTTTTCTTTTTGTTTTGTCCTCCTGGGGTATGCCCCTTGTAGGCTGTATATTCGCTTATCCTCTTTTATTTTCAAGCTTATTTACCCAAAAAAAAAAAAAAACTTATCAAGCTGCACCTAGGGATATGGGAGGGAAACCATACAATATGACTCCATCCAACATTAGGGAAGTGAGTCCTGAGTTGCTCCCAAAGAGAGGAGACAGTAAACAAACCATTATTACTGAGGGTCCATCTACAGGTATCCTGCAAAAGGGGGTGATTGGGTCTAACAGGAAGTGTAGCCCTAATTTCATTTAATTCCCCTCATAACTAGCTCTAGTTAACTCCCACAACTTATCATGCAATACTTGACCTCCATATCCAACATTCCTAAAGTTGGCATGTAAATGTTTTACACAATGCCTATGCTCAACATTTGGTAACAGCTCCTTGATTGCATTTTCCAGACCCTAGGACACCAACTGTTACACCAGCAGAACAGACCCTGGGAGGGGGCCTTTCCTCCCTACTCTAGCCTGTTACACCAATTGTTAGGCTACAATCTTCACCATCATGCAGCCTGTTACACCAACTGTTCTGCTGCGGCAGATTTTATTTCTGCTGCTGCATTCTACTGTATATTCTGAGTTCTACTGCTGCTGCTGCACTCTGCTGCATGCAGCCACTGTTTCTGGGTTTTTCAAGTTTCAAACGAAACTCTGCTCAAATTTCTAAGAATTAGCATTGGTGGTTCTACTTCAACTTGGTATTAGTGGTGCTACTTCAAGCTTTAAGCTATTTGCAGTGGTGCATCAGCAGTAGTAGGTGCTCTATTCCAAGCTCCTCCATGGTCCTATCCCAAGTTTTATGTCCAAGCCTCATGTCTCATGTTCAAGTTCTGTGTAGCAGCAGTTTGCAGCAGCAGTTTGCAGATTGCAGCAGTGTGCAGTTTGCTGCAAGATGCTCTCCCAAGCTATGCCAAGTGACAAGTCCAAGCATCAAGTTATTTGTGTAGTAGCAGTATTGTTCCTGCTACAGCAAGCAAGTTCAAGCAGCAGTAATGTTCAAGGTTCTTCAAGTGCTCTATCCCAAGTTCTCCAAGGTCTTATTCCAGGTTCATGTTCAAGCTTTATGTCTACTGTTCAAGGTCTATGCTTCAAGCATCATGTCTATGCTCAAGCAGTCCAAGCCATATCTGGTTCAAGAAGTCCAAGGTTCAAGTTTCCCCAAGGTCCTTCTAAATATATGTTCATGCTTGTCCAAGCATCCCTAGTATTTTGTGCTATCCCCATCTAAAGTAGTACTACTCTTTCCTCATTTTGTGAGGTGTTTCTCTCTCCTCTGATTGATGGGAGAGAAACATCTTTTCAATGCTTTGCTTCTTGTACTCTTTTCATTGCTTTACTTCCTGTTGTTTATTTCCTTTTTCTTTCTTTTGTTTTCTCTTTGTCCTCCCTGGGGTATGCCCCTTGTAGGCTGTATATTCTTTTGCCCCTTTTATTTTCAAGCTAAATTACCCAAAAAAAAAAGAAGACAAATGAGCATTGTTATAAGTCATCTAATCAATGTAACCATATTAAAAGAAAATGACAATATTGCCTATGCTCACCTATTACCCTCTACCATATCTACATCTTCAATTGTAACCCCACTTTCTGAAAAGGTTCCAGTCTCCCATTCTCAATTACCAACATCCACCTCTTGCAAATCATCCATAAGGGAATTAGGGAATGCAATGTAAATGTCTACTACATTATCCTTAATATGGTTAAGCATATCCATAACTTGATCATGGGTTTGGGTAATTTTGAACCCACCTTGTTCACTAGGAACCTTGAAGTAGTATTCCACATGATCCTTAACCCCTAAATTTTGACCAATTCCATCCAACTCCATTAACGAGAACTGACACCTATTCTCATAGTCACTGTAACTTATTTTACCACCAACATATGACTTCACATTCCTTTGAATCATGAAACAACCCCCATGGTGGACTTTAACAGAGAACCAGTCAGGATTTATATCTACATGCAATAGTAGCCAAAAATATATATATATATATGGGGGCGGTTCCGTTAACACAACAAATAACACAACATTTGACACAATTTTTTTTTTTTGTAAACCCCATGCGAATGGTTGGAGCCGTTCAATTTATTTAAAATATGTTTTTAAGATCACTTGTAAAAAATAAACTCATTTGAATATCGGTAAGGGCTTGATCAATTCATTTAGTTGATTCCTGTCAGATTTTACAGGATAAATTTGAATGAACCGATCAAGCCTTTACCGATATCCAAATGAGTTGATTTTTTACAAGTAGTATTAAAAACATATTTTAAACAACTTGAGCGGGTCCGATTGTAAGCGTGGGGCTCCGATTATTGTTGTGTCAAATGTTGTGTTATTCGTTGTGTCCATGGAACCACCCCGTATATATGTATATATATATATTATGGTTTTGAAGCATATTATACTACTTCACATATTACAGATGTGGTCAAAAGGGATCTTAAAAAATTGTATGAATTCGGGACCACAACACACCAGCAGTAGCTTTTATTATTATTATTTTTATCGAAAATGGGATCACTTTCCATATAAAATACGAAAATCATGCATGTAAAACCCTAACTTGCACATTCATACTTTAAACAAGAGAGATACACAACAAACAACACAGGAAACCCTAGATTTCAGTGTATACTATAAAAAACACATAAAACCCCAACATCGACAAAAAAAGAAGAGAAGGGATTTCTTTACTTACAATTGGGGATTGCATCTTCCCCGTGCCTCAACTGATCCGCCCGAAATTCTGTAGGTTTGCTTCCCATTTGTGTTTTGCTTCCAATTTACCTATGAGGCCGACAATGGAGATAGAGAGGGCCAAAGGAGGACCTAGGCGTAGCAGAGCAGAGCATGGAGAGAGAGAGAGAGAGAGAGAGAGAGAGAGAGACGATGTTCTGGGTTTTCCAGAAATATCTAGGGGGCAAATGACGTTTACACCCCTCAAATTTGTGGGAAATAGCACGTGTTTCTCACGTGTTTGGTTTTCTGTCCAAAAACACCACTCCCGTTACCAATTGGATCCAATCGGATTCAAATCGATAGTTGAGGGACTACATAAACGAAAATAATAGTTTGAGGGCTAGATAGACAAAACTGGTATAGTTTAGGGGTATAAAACATAGAAAACTCTTATTCCCGTAATAGGCTGAAACTCCTCCATGTGACATGGATACCTATTGGGACCCAAACTCATTTGATTACTTGGGACTTGCATATCCTCCGATATTTACATCAATCATTCAACTTACTAACAGAATTTATTGAGTTGGACGTTAGACTCCGTTAAATATGCTTATGTGGTATCCAATTCCACTTAAAATGTGACACATTTACCTCAACATTGATGCAAACCAAAATCAAGGATAGATTAATAAGAGAGAGAAAATCCCAAATTGGGATATAAGGAGCTAAAGCTTTCAATATTCTTTTATCAATATATCAAAAACTACTAAATGAAAGACTCACACACCTATTTATAGACCCACTAACACTAAGGATACAAAATAACACTATTACCCCCAAAGTTACTGCATCAGACTCTCCCTCTAAAGAAAATAACTTGTCCTAAAGTTGGGCTACATGACACAAGACACCAAATAAAGACAACATAAAGTTTTTTTTTTTGGGTAATTACAACATAAAGTTTTTATTGTGCAGCTTCGAAGTAGACATGTTGCTGCATTCCTTGTTCAACGCGTCACCCCACAACCAATCTTCAATATCAGTTTCTTTTTGTATACATCCACCGCGTCCATGCATATGTGCAATGAAATCATCCATGTACCATAAATCACCCACTTTGTTATTTTATAAATCAACCAGTTGGATAATGTAATTTTTAAAAGTTAGTATAGAAATATATGTAAAGTTTACAACATAAAACTGTATACATATATACTATATACTGTATAAGGCTAAATTGTAATTGGCAATAATTATAAGGCAAAGTTGTAATAAGTATAAAATACATATATAGATATACCCAGTTTAGCTTGGAGTGTTGTGTGACTTGTTCTGCGGCACTTTGAGTGGGAGATGGAGAGAAAATTAGTACCCGTGCAATCGCGTGAAGATTCTTCAATTGTGTTATTTTTGTACATATTGTTATTTGTGAACAACTCTTAGTAGGAGTGATGAAAAAGCCTCTCATTTGGTCGAGGTATAAGGTGGTCGACATTCCACCCCGTCGGTACATTTTTATCCCTCCTTGTTCTTCATTTTCATACTGTCTTCACGCTATGAGGACATAGCACATTTTAAGTTGGGGGGAGGGTTTACTTCGTGTTTTGTTGCTTTGTTTATATTAAGAGTCTTAAAAAAAATTGAAAAAAATTAAAAGAATTGGTGAATCAAAGAATTTGGATACTTGCGTGTGCTTACTCTTAATTGATGGCTTCTAATTAATGCTATGATGTTTGTTGTGTGAGATGAAGTCTTGATACGATTTCATAGATAGACTTAAGCTTGTGAACATGACGTTAAAGGGAAACACTTGGTTAAACCGTATTACCTATAGTTGGATAGCGTATGTTCACTTGAATTCATGCTTTCGCACGCGCACTGTCCCACTTGAGCATTCACTGGCTTCGAAATTGGTTCACGTGTCATTGATCCCTCGGTGTGAACTAACTTGTCTGTGAAATATTTGGAGCCCCTTTCCTTGAAAAAAAAAAAAGATGATGCATGCTTTTATTGTTAATGTTTATCCGGGCGTTCATTGAGTAACCGGGCAATCGGGGTTTGCTCCCACCGAATTGTTCGCGTCAAAGATGGATAGACCTTGTGAAGGCATTGTTGAATGTGGTTAGCTTGGACCTCACTATAAAGCCTTTTTGACTCGAGCAATTAAGTCTGAGGGGTCTCTTAAAACCTGGCGCCCTAAGGCCATTTGGCTTGGGGATGGCAGACCTAACGCTCGCTAAAGGGGTCAACTAGAAAGCCCGAGAGGTCCGGGCATTGCACAACTACATAAAAAAAAAAAAAAAAAAGAGATTCATTCGAATAAAGGGAAAGGGTGTGCTTAAAGAAATACCGAGCTATCAATGGTGTGAGAACTGTTTTCAAGATTGGTGAATTTCTTTGTGAGGTTTCTTTTCACACGCATGCCACGTGAGAATTCTCTATCCAGCCATAGGTGAGAGGATTGATTTTTGTGCTAAGTTTGGATATGAAGTTCACTTGCTTAACTCTTTCTATGAATGAAATATCTTACCATTGACTTGCATGGCAGACTTTGTGGTACTATGTGTGGTTGTCGGTTGGGCATGAGTACATTTAAAGTATTCGATTCCTTTGTGTTTTGCGGGTGATCACTGCTGAAAACCCTCACGAGACTTCACTCGTCCTACCGGGGCCGCCCGGGGGTTTAAAAGATGTATCTGCTGTAGTTGGTTTACATTAGTTGCTTTAGTTTATTTGCTAGGGACTAGCAAAGTTCAAGTTGGGGGGTGTGATAAGCCCCAAATGTTGTATATATCCAGGCTTATCTTGCTCGTTGTAATCACACACACGTGCATTTTGTGCCTTTATACGATTGATTTTGCGCGATTGTGTTTTTGAAGAGTTTCAGAAAATCGGAGCTAAAAGGTATGTCCAAAGCTCCAAATAATCCCTAGTTGTATCTGGAAGTACCCAAGGTCCCGCAATGCCGTGGAGGACAATCGCCGAAGCTTAGAAGTTGATTCAAGAAGCTTTGGAAGGTTCAAGGAAGGTCCGAAACAAAAGAACAAGAAATTTGGAGCTAAGAGCCTCGAGAAAATCTGACCAACTGATAGAAAAAGGCTCATTACTTTCAAGATACAAAGGCTATGAATATGAGGTCAATTGGGTTGGAAAGTAGACTCATAGAGCTTTTCAACGGTTCAAGAATCGTCTCATTCCGAGTTCGGACGCAGCCGGGGCATGCCCTCGAAGTCGGGTCAAAAATCTGCCTGGACAGACCAATCTGGATCGATCCACTCTGAAGAGTGGATCGATCCACTTCATCCTAGAAGCTCAACAAACACTTCTGGATCGATCCACTCTCAATGTGGATCGATCCACTTTGGTCATGGCGATTTTTTTTGCAATGTTTTGGACTTCTCATAAATGGAAAGTTTCTACTAAAAGCATTATTAGGATATTTTGAGATAGAGGGAAGGTGTTTGTATATATTTCCCTCTCCCTCTCTCTCCCCACTTCTTCCTCTTTTATTTTCCTAGCTAATCATTTTTGCTCTCCCCTCTCTCCTCCATGGGAGAGGGTTTTGAATCTTTCTCTCTCTAGAATACTCAAGTAAGTACTAAGTTCCCGTTAATTTGTCGTTTATTAATGTTGTAGCTACTCGTTGGATCTCTATATAAATCAAGTTTGTTTACGTTTTTACCGGTTAAATTGTATTCTCTCTTTTCTAGTCATTTCCTTCTTAAACTCAAGTTAGTAATTGTTGTTTGTGATTTTCTCAAGAGTTAACGTGGTAGGCAAACCTAGGATTAACCATAAAAATCGGTTTTTAAGTTTATTAAGCATGTTTTTAGTTTTCTTCCATATTCTAGACTTGTTAACTAGTGTAATGGGTGAGTAGTTTAAGTAAGCTTAGTCATGGGGTGATTAGCACTCCATGACTTGGGATTAATCCATCCATCTCATGTTAAGGCATACATTGCTTGTTTATCAAATATTTGGGGTTGCACTTTTATGTACCAAAGAGTGGGTTTGTTAATCTCTTTGATCACACGTAGCCAAAAGCTTGGCTACTTGGCACGTGTGATGCTTTGGGCGATGTCAACCCATCCGATTGCAAAATGTACCGAAAACCCCTAATCTTTGGTAAACACATTTTCTTGTAAATGGTTGTAAAATCTAAATCTTCCATTCTGGGGCATTTAACGATGCCCCGAGCCGGTTATCAAGAGGGGATGGATTAGCCCAAGTCATGGTCGTTAAATACCCCTAGACTTTGCCTTAGTTTAATTTGACGTTTTTAATCTTCCGAGTCATTCTCGAAGTTGAGAGAATTCCACCAAACAAACTCCAAAAGCCAAGTTTGCCGCTTTAAGGCTAAAAACCTACATTTGCAAGACAACTCTCACGCCGGGTGCATTTGGTCTCTGTGGATTTGACCCGGTCTTACAGGTTATTATGCTATGCGATACCTAGCCCTACTCTTGGGGCGACATCATCTACGATACAATCCAAGGTCGCAAGCATCCGTGATCCGAGCATTTTTTTTGACGATCCGATCAGTCCAATGTGTTCAGAAGGTGTTTTCAAAGGTTCACGCGAAAAATCTTCAAAAACAAATACCGGGCAGGGCTTGATCCAAGCAATTTTCGCAAAACTGACCCTTGAAAACACCTTCTGGACACATTGGACGGCTCGGATTTTCCAAAAATAATTTGCAAAACAAAAAAAATCATTTTTTCTTATTTTCGGGAGGGTTTGGACTAGAAGTTTTACCTATATATATATAACATTTCCCATAAGGGAACCCTCACAAATTTTGTGCGAGCAAAACGCTATCAGCCGTTGGATCGCGATGAGGGGATCAACGGCTCAGATTTTAAAACCCACACGCGGGTCATGTGTACCGGGTTAAATTGACACGCGAGTCAGGACCGGGTTAAATGATGCAATCGGATCCCTCCCCTTCCATTTCACTCCATTCGACAGAGAGAGAGAGAGAGTGAGAAAAGGGCGATTTCGTGATTGAACCAATCCTTCCTCGTCGATCGAGCCAATCCCTCCCCGTTCTATACGAAATCGAAGGTATTCACCATCTCCTCTCTCTTTCCTAGTTCAATCGTCATCGTTTTCGCCATTTGTGATGTCGATTTTTGAATTTCTAGGGTTTCCACCATCACAAATCGAGCAAGAAATCGAACAAGGAGAAGGTTCAAGTTTCTCTCTCTCTCTCTCTCTCTCTCTCTCTCTCTCTCTCTCTCTCTCTCTCTCTCTCTCTCTCTCTCTCTCTCGAATGGAGACTCTCACAAACCCTAGTTTTTCGATTTCAAACAAAACCCCAGTTTTTTTCGATTTCAAACAAAACCCTAGTTTTTTTCGATGGAAACCCTATTTTTTCTTTTGGAAATCGAGACCTTGTGGGGTTCGTGGTTTTGAAATTTGAATTTTTTAGGGTTTTGTGCTTTTGAAATTTGAATTTTTAAACCCTCATTTCAAAACCAAGATTTGTTTGCTAGAGAAGGTTCAGATGCTTGTTTGCTGGACTCTACATTGCAGTGTTGATGTTGTTGTAATTGCTAAACCTGCGACCATATGCTGCTTGGTTGGTTGGTTGATACATATTTGTTGTAATTGGTTGCTTGGTTGCTAAACCTACGATCATTTTCTATAGTTGCTAAACCTACGAGCATTTTGTGATGTACCACTTGGAAGAGTGGATGTTTTGTAATTCCTACTGTCCTCGCAAATGTTTTGTTTTGTAATCCCTATTGTCCTGGTTGAAGAGCACACATTGAGTATCTGTAGTTGCTTCTCTTTCCCACTTGTTCAGTGGATAGACTAGGCTAAACCACAAGATTGACTATTTATGTATCCTTTTATTTGTTTATGTTCTCTTATTTCTGTTTGTTTTTCATGTATCAAAAAGATATAAGAAAATTGGTACTTGTTGAAATTCCACCTTTTCTCTGTAAAATGGTTGATACTTCTTCAAATTCGACATCCGGATGGCGAAGGAAGCCTTGTGCATCAGGATGTGGTATGTGCATCCCCACCAAGGCTGGCCCCGGTGCCAAACACGTCGGCCGTTACTATTATAAATTATAAATGCCCCGGTAACCCTGTAAGCCTCTCACACAATCCCCCTTTCTCTTATTTCCCATCTATATTTAATTATATAACAAAATCACATTTGTTGTTCTGGTTAGCCCTGCAAGCGGTGGATTGGTTGGTGCGATGAGCACGTTGACAATGTCTCACATTCGGGAGATAATCGATCACGCAAGTCGACATGGCCTTCCAGCGATGCTCAAGTTGACCTCCACAGCTTAACAGAACGCATGTCGGCAATAGAAAATGCAAGCCGTGTGATGATTGTTATTGGGATTATAATTTGTGTACTCCAAGTGATCCTTGTAATTTGTGTACTCCAACTATTTGTATTTGTTCGTATGTAATTTTCTAGAATTTGTCCCCAAAAAAAATGTACAGCCCAAGTTGTTGTCACTCTCTAACTATTCCTTCTTTTGTATGAACAAGTTGAACCCTCTTTAAATTTTGTCGAGCTTTGTACAAACACTGTTATTCTTCTTTGAAACAAACATACTCCTTTCTAATGACTTCACCTTCCTTATTCTTCTTGCTAGAATGGAGTCGCGTACCAAATCCACCCTAGAGGAAAATCAGAAGGGACGGTTTGCAACACCATTTTAAGCCTTCCAAAGGAGTTTTCAAGTTTCTCTTGTCAACAACACAACTTTGAGAGGCATGAGAATGTGCAAATTGAAATTCCTCTTCACCTTAGGCCGAATAAGTTCAGAGCCAACAAAAATGGCAGGAGATCTTGTAACGGCCATGACTAAGGTTTCAGGAGATAACGGAGCCCTTTGTTTGCTTCACCTTCTGTTGAGCAAGGGGGCTAGGGTAATTCGTTTCTCCTTCTTTTGGGAGGATTCTGACGCCATCTCCTTAGGAGATAAGAGGTTTGGTGAGATCTGGAAGCTATTTACATCAGAAGAAGTTTCCCTTATAAGAAGACTCAAAGTTACACCGAACTTGGGCAACGAATACCCAAGAAGAATGCTAGACTTAAAGAATTGTGGTCAAGAAACAAAAAGAAGATTTTCTCCAGCCACACACATGGCAAAAGAAAGAGGTCTTCAGTATTTACACACATTCGGCTTGCCATGGCCGAAGTGTAGAGAAAATTGGAGAACCTGACGATCGAAACACCTCATACTTCTTGCCAATAATTCAAAGTCAAGCATTCAAAACTCCTATAGCCAAAGAATGCTTTGTCAAATCCCTAGAAAAGGAAGCTTCAAGGGACTAGACAAGGAATGAAATTGGCTAAGGAGGGATAGAGTCAAGGAAAATCAGAAACTTCCTCACCTGCTTAAGGAGAAATCAAGGTTGAAGTACCGGTATGTCTAGAAGAAATCTGAATCTTTACCCCTTAAGGTATCATGCAAAGACCTCCTTAAGCCCAAAGTTCTTCAAGTATAAACTTTACACAATGGGGGGCAAAGAGGTCAAGGGGGGGGGGCAAGGCCAAAATGTTGAATAATGCCACGTGTTAGGAGATAACGGTAAAAAGAGTCCCCTTCTCTTCGTCTTCTTATAGCCATTATCTTCTAGAATCTACGGACTCTTTTTCCCCATTATTATTTATATAACATATTTTAAACTCCATTTTATTTCAAAAATAGAGTTTAAGGGGGGCAATGTTTGTACCGTAATTTTTAATTTTTAACACGTGGCAATAATTTTGGCCAAAAAGATTTTTAATTTGAATTCGGATTTATCCCTAAGCCGAATTCCCTACAATTTAGGAGATAATACATCATTTTGAAAATGATAAGGTGGTTACCTAAATTGTAGGAAGCAAAGTTTATCCTATGATTTCTTCCAAGAGGCCAAAATTAACATGTGATAATTAGATAAAATCACAAATAGTTAATTTCGGCCATATGGGACATTTGTAAGCACAATATATCCTAGGAGATCCATCCAAATTGCTAAGAGATATCATGGATATCTTCTGCCAAATCTGATGATATCTTCTGAAACGGACATCTTCTGCCATGTCAGCACTATATCTTCTGGTACGAATATCTTCTGCCACGTGGCGAGTGGTGAGTGCATCAGACATTCTTTCAAATGCATGAAGTTTAAATCAAGGACAGTGGGTAGTTATTGCCACGTGGGCTAAAAGCCTCCAAGAAGTTAGTTACCACTTTTTATGGGAAGTGGTTTTTTTTTTGGGTAAATTATGGGAAGTGGTTAGTAAACTGATTCCTAGATTTCAGGAGATACGGCTGAGGCTATGGCAAGTTGTCCCACATTTTGCACATGTTGTGGTAGTTATGGAAGTAGTGGGACACTTGGCGGCCTAGGAGTTAATTTCAGCACCAAATAAAAGGGGACGACTGAGTCAAAGGGACACTTGGCAGCTTTGGAGAAGATTTCTGAAGAAAGTGGGCAGAAGATGTGCTTAGTGGATCCGAATTCTTCTGAATCCCACATAGGCAAATGATGCCTATAAATACAAAACCTTTGTGCAACATTGCAAAGGTCCACGCACCAACAACGCTCACAGCAGCAAAGTAATTTAGTATTATCTCCTAACTCTCGCAGTTAGTCGATCGATCCCCTCTTATTCTTCTTCTATCTCCTATCTATGTCTATCTTCTACCTCTCCCCCGTTCTTCTTTCTTCTCCCTCCTCTTCTCTCTCTCTCTCTCTTTCTTCTATGTAATTTTCTTCAATTGTGGAAGTCCTTGTTCAAGGCCCACGAACCGTTGTAACTTTAGTTCAAGTTTCGCAATTTGCTTGAAAGAAGTTGGTAATTTCAGGCGCTTTTCTTTATTCTCTTGGAGACTCACGTCTCCTGGCACGCCCTCGCATCTTCTACACCACCAGGTGTTGACCATCCCCGTTTCTCCTGTCCCTGGCGGGAAAAGACAAGAAAGGAGGAGCTAAAGAATACGGTAACGGATGAGCCTTCGCCTAAAGAAGACTTCTCCTGGAGGAGGAGGCGTTGCATAGATCAAATTGCTCCAGCCTCTCAAGAAAATCTCCAGGAGGTGGCTGTTGGAATGCGGGATATCTTCCTCAAATCCATCGCCAATTTGTCATTAGGGCCGACTAATTCCATTGTCGGCCCACTTCAGGCGATCACATAGACTACTTCCGCAAAGTTTGACGAAGGCCATCAAAGATATATGATGGCCCTAATCGGAGAGAATACGATATCTCTTGGCCCTTCATGAGATTCAACCGCCGATTCGTCAAACATGCCAGCCGTTTCTAGTTCAGCCCTTAGAAGATTTTCACGAAAATCTCCTTAGGGGCATCAACTTAATTCGGCAGGAATTTTGCTCCGGATTAGGCCGAGCGAGATAAAGGAGAGAAATGGTCCTCACCAAAGATCTTCTGTCCCTTATAACGGTCATTTTCCAGGAGCATGAAGAGATCCAATTCGTTTTTCAACAATACCTTCTTTAGGAGGTCAAAGAATATCAGGAGAATTTGACAAAGGCCATCAAGGAGATGTTGGCCATGCTTAGACAAGATCTCCTGGACCTCTATGAAGTGTGGGTTCTATTGTTGAGTCGCTTAGGTTCAGACCTTAGGAGATTTCAGCAGCTTCTTGACTCAATAATATCTCCTAAGGAGCAACAACCTAAGCCGCAGGAGTTTTTGCTTTGGAATAAGCCGAAAGAGGTGAAAGAAGGCGCTGGTCCCAACCAAAGACCTTCTCCTCCTCGCAACGGTCAACCTTATGGAGCATAGAGCAATCCGGATCTTCCTTTCAACAATCTCCTGAAGGAGATAAGAGTCAACAAATAGTTTGACAAAGGCCGTCAAGGAGATGAGGGCCTTCTTCAGTGATAAAGTGACCTCTACACTTGCTGGTGTCGCAGAAGATACTAACACATCAATCAGCCAAGTTCTTCTACCATGGATGCAGAAGATAATTCGGCCCTTGTGGCCGAGGGGGGCAATTCACCTCTTGATGATGTCATCCAGTTAGAAGAGTTGGAAGCTCCACCAGCAAAGTTATGTGATCTGACAGAAGATATTCAAGATCTTTTGGCAGAAGTAAATTTGGGCTCAGAAGATAAACCAAAGCCCATTTATGAATCTGGAGAAATACCAAACTCCCTTTTCAATTATCCTTAAGGAGAAACAGGGGGCATAAAGGAGATTTTTTGTCCCAATGTTGTCGCTCAAACGGCCTATGGGCCGTAATTTTCGGCAACAACCACTAAGTCTTCTTCTCGACAAGGGGATCAGGAGATATCAAAGATTTGTATAACCTGATTCTCAAGAGGACAAAGAGGAGTTTCTTCAAATGCCAAAACCATTCAGCTTTAAGCCAAGACTATTTCCAGGAAATATTGGCTCACTATTTAGAGGAAAATCAGAAGGGACGGTTTGCAACACCATTTTAAGCCTTCCAAAGGAGTTTTCAAGTTTCTCTTGTCAACAACACAACTTTGAGAGGCATGAGAATGTGCAAATTGAAATTCCTCTTCACCTTAGGCCGAATAAGTTCAGAGCCAACAAAAATGGCTGGAGATCTTGTAACGGCCATGACTAAGGTTTCAGGAGATAACGGAGCCCTTTGTTTGCTTCACCTTCTGTTGAGCAAGGGGGCTAGGGTAATTCGTTTCTCCTTCTTTTGGGAGGATTCTGACGCCATCTCCTTAGGAGATAGGAGGTTTGGTGAGATCTGGAAGCTATTTACATCAGAAGAAGTTTCCCTTATAAGAAGACTCAAAGTTACACCGAACTTGGGCAACGAATACCCAAGAAGAATGCTAGACTTAAAGAATTGTGGTCAAGAAACAAAAAGAAGATTTTCTCCAGCCACACACATGGCAAGAGAAAGAGGTCTTCAGTATTTACACACATTCGGCTTGCCATGGCCGAAGTGTAGAGAAAATTGGAGAACCTGACGATCGAAACACCTCATACTTCTTGCCAATAATTCAAAGTCAAGCATTCAAAACTCCTATAGCCAAAGAATGCTTTGTCAAATCCCTAGAAAAGGAAGCTTCAAGGGACTAGACAAGGAATGAAATTGGCCAAGGAGGGATAGAGTCAAGGAAAATCAGAAACTTCCTCACCTGCTTAAGGAGAAATCAAGGCTGAAGTACCGGTATGTCTAGAAGAAATCTGAATCTTTACCCCTTAAGGTATCATGCAAAGACCTCCTTAAGCCCAAAGTTCTTCAAGTATAAACTTTACACAATGGGGGGCAAAGAGGTCAAGGGGGGGCAAGGCCAAAATGTTGAATAATGCCACGTGTTAGGAGATAACGGTAAAAAGAGTCCCCTTCTCTTCGTCTTCTTATAGCCATTATCTTCTAGAATCTACGGACTCTTTTTCCCCATTATTATTTATATAACATATTTTAAACTCCATTTTATTTCAAAAATAGAGTTTAAGGGGGGCAATGTTTGTACCATAATTTTTAATTTTTAACACGTGGCAATAATTTTGGCCAAAAAGATTTTTAATTTGAATTCGGATTTATCCCTAAGCCCGAATTCCCTACAATTTAGGAGATAATACATCATTTTGAAAATGATAAGGTGGTTACCTAAATTGTAGGAAGCAAAGTTTATCCTATGATTTCTTCCAAGAGGCCAAAATTAACATGTGATAATTAGATAAAATCACAAATAGTTAATTTCGGCCATATGGGACATTTGTAAGCACAATATATCCTAGGAGATCCATCCAAATTGCTAGGAGATATCATGGATATCTTCTGCCAAATCTGATGATATCTTCTGAAACGGACATCTTCTGCCATGTCAGCACTATATCTTCTGGTACGAATATCTTCTGCCACGTGGCGAGTGGTGAGTGCATCAGACATTCTTTCAAATGCATGAAGTTTAAATCAAGGACAGTGGGTAGTTATTGCCACGTGGGCTAAAAGCCTCCAAGAAGTTAGTTACCACTTTTTATGGGAAGTGGTTTTTTTTTTGGGTAAATTATGGGAAGTGGTTAGTAAACTGATTCCTAGATTTCAGGAGATACGGCTGAGGCTATGGCAAGTTGTCCCACATTTTGCACATGTTGTGGTAGTTATGGAAGTAGTGGGACACTTGGCGGCCTAGGAGTTAATTTCAGCACCAAATAAAAGGGGACGACTGAGTCAAAGGGACACTTGGCAGCTTTTTTTTTTTTTGGATAATTTAGTTTGAAAATAAAAGGGGCAAAAAGAATATACAGCCTACAAGGGGCATACCCCAGGAGAACGAAACAAAACAAAGAAAGGAAAAGAAGGAAAAAAAAATAGGCCAAAAGGCACACATAAACATGAGGGAAAGCCAACTGGCTACAAGGGAAATATGGGAATTGGTCTAAACAAGGACTACAAAATATAGATAACCACCTTAAAGGTAAAGAGTTTCTAAGCCATCAAGTAGAGGGATTAGAAACTCTTCTACGCCATTGCTTGAACTGTGTGCATGATCAAAGGGAATTCACACCCGTGCGAGAAGGATAAACTAGGATGGAGGACAGCCCCCTCCAACACGGCTATCCAACATCCCTAGGGACAGCCCCCCTAGGGTAAGCAATGTGGAAAGGGAACAAACCCTTAAGGACCAATAGAAGTAACACATTAGCACTGCTCCGGGGACAGCAGCAGATGCATTAGATGCCAGAACGTGGCGTGCAGAAATTTGGGCATAACTGCTCGGCAAAATGAACATCACCCAACCAAACATGGATAACAATAGCAGACGCGGAGGAATGGGTACCTCCCAATTGTAGCAGAAAACAATTGGTTAAAGAGTGCACATATGGAAAGAACCCGTGGGCATCTAGATGCCGTTTGGAACTGCCCAATAAAATGCAGCAGTAGGCAGCAGTAGCAGTATGCAGCAGAAACAGTGGGTACAGTAGCATATCAGAATTGTAGCAGCAGTAACAAACTGGAGTATCAACATATGCAATGACAAATGAGTTCTCTTCAGCAGCGATGCTACAGTAAGTAATCAGCAGTAACAACAAACAGCAAAATCTTGGAAGTATAGCAATAGTAACAAGTGTAGCATTAACCACAAGGTGCAGCAAGTACCCTAAAATATATATGGCTCACACTTCACCTCCCTTGGAACCTCACCACTTCAATCACTCTCTATGGCCCCAATCTCCCTCAGCTAGTACTCACATGATACCCCCACTAAATATTACCTCCTCTCACAAAGAAATCAGAGGCTCAAACACACAGCTCACCAGGCAATCGCACACATATATGTAAGTCACACAACTCAGTGCTGAAGAAATAATAGGCCACCGCAGGCTCCAATCAAAGAACAAGTGTGGCAACACTCATATAAATGGGACGCATAGCACAGCTCAACATAGCATCAACTTAGCATATAACAAATAAAAGGCAAGGATTGCCTCCATCCTTGGAGATAAAATACAAAAACAAGGATTGCCTCCATCCTTGGAGACTAAATACACAATACAACAACAAGGATTGCCTCCATCCTTGGAGACAGAGAACATATCAAGGATTGCCTCCATCCTTGGAGACAGAGAACATATCAAGGATTGCCTCCATCCTTGGAGACATAACATCTGAGCATAGTGAAATTGTGGGGTCTGTGCCCCCCACATATAGACAATGCCCTCTAAATCCCTGTGGCCTGCATCAAACAACACTTGCAAAGGACAACAAGTAGTAATATCTAATAACAGTAAAGAATACAGCAAAGAGCAATGAATCACTAATTAACATTCCACTGACTCAAAAGGGCATCAGATTGAGGACCCTTGGAGAGATCCCCCAGGGACATCAACCTATACCTTATGACTGAGGAAATTTTATGAATAACCACTGTGTGTGAGCATGCCACATTTTGAAACTTGCATGTATTTCTCTCAATCCAAATATGATACACTGTTGTGGAGAAGACCAATTTGATTAAACAAGTTTTTAGGGACTTGCCTTTGATTGTTGCTAGAAGGTCAATCCAATTGGCCCAAGGTCTAGGGGACCAATGGATATTAAGCTTGGCAAGTAGTTGGGACCAAATTTGGGATGAATATGGACAGTTGAAGAACAGATGGTCATGGCTCTCACTACTAGGACAGAAGCTACAACTAGAGTGAGATTTTGCACCAAACATGACCAACCTATCCTCAGTGTATAACCTCTCTTGGATAGCAACCCATGCGATGAAGCTGCACTTGGGAATATGTCCAGGAAACCAAACACTATGGTACCAATGAACTTTGGGAAAAGGGGTTCTAATGCTATTCCATATGGAGCTTACAGTGAACTCACCATTAGCAGTTAGAGTCCACCTGTGTTGATCATCAAGATCAACATTGGGAGCAGGGATGTTAGTGAAGCTATTTCTAACTTCATTAATATCCCAAGTTTGGGTGACAGGTAAGGCCCATCTAGACTCCCTACTAATAGAGGAAACCTTAGAATTCTTGTGGAGACCAATGTCATAAATGATCCTCTCTCCATATCTGCTATACAAAGGACCAAATGGGTGCCAATTATCATACCATAATGAGGTATTATGACCATTACCAATGACTGTCTTTATGTAGGGCTGGACAACTGACCTAAGGTTGAGAAGTTTCCTCCAATACCATGTGGGACTGCTAGGCATTTTGACTTGCCAAAAGCTGCTGCCCTTGAGTAAGTAGGACTTAACCCACTGGCACCACATGGATTGGTCACCACCAGAGATGAGAAACCAGATGTGCTTAGAGATGGCAGCCTTGTTCCATACTTGTAGTGATTTGAAACCAAGGCCACCCTCTTGTTTAGGAGCACAAAGATGTTCCCAAGACACTTTGGCCCCAGATTTCTTAAGATCAGGGCCAGACCAAAGGAATGCCCTCAAAATAGCTTCAACTTCTTTTATAACTTTCTTTGGTAATATAAATAAGGAGGACCAGTAAGTTTGCATAGAGAAGAGCACATTTTTAATCAATTGGACTCTCCCAGCATAAGTTAGATCCCTATTAGTCCAATTCTTAGTCTTAGAGGTAATTCTATCCACCATAGGCTTGCAATCCTTATGAGATAGCTTGGTGGAAAGTAGTGGGACACCAAGGTACTTTACAGGCAAGGTGCCTTCTTTAAAACCCAAAACATCTAGTATATCTTCTCTTATGGAGGCCTGAACCCCAGAAAAGAAAATATGACTCTTGCTAGGGCTAGGTTTTAATCCAGACAAAGACTCAAATTCGGTAAGAGAAGCTTGAATGAGCTTCACAGACCCAAGATCCCCATTGCAGAAGATCATCAAATCATCAGCAAAGCAAAGATTGATTATTTTAGTCTTACTACACCTCCAATGAAAATGGAAGTCAGGGAGCAAAGATTTTTCCTTCAAAATGCATGTGAGGACCTCCATTACAATAACAAAGAGATAAGAGGAAAGAGGGTCACCTTGCCTAAGACCCTTTCTCCCATTAATGAATCCAGTACTATCCCCATTTATACTTAAAGTGTAGTTTGCAGTGGTAACACATGCATGAAGCCATTTGATCATTGTGGGATGAAAATTCATGCTATGGAGAACATCCCACAAGAAGTCCCATCTCACATTGTCATAAGCTTTCATAATATCCACCTTCATAGCACACTTGGGAGTTGAAGATGATTTATGATAGCCATGCATAAGTTCTTGTGTGAGGAAAATATTGTCTGCTATCCTTCTACCTTTCACAAATCCTGATTGAACAGGATCAATGAGAAAAGGAAGAGCACATTGAAGTCTCTTGGCAAGGATCTTAGCTATGCACTTATAGATGGTATTGCAACACGAGATGGGTCGATAATCACTAACCCTAGAGGGGTTAGGATTCTTAGGGACAAGTGCAATCATCGTGGCATTAGCTTTCCTCAAAAGCTGACCAGACCTAAAGAAAGACTTGACAGCAACAGTTACTTCATGCCCAATAATAGGCCAAGCTTTTTGGAAAAACCCTGCATTATACCCATCAGGGCCAGGAGCCTTTTGAGGATTTAAACTCCAAAAGGCCTCTTTAATTTCAATATCTGTAACATTTTGAACCATTGCCATATTCTGATCATTGGATAACCTCCTAAGGATAAGATTATCAACTCTACTAGCACCATCATAGTAAGAGTAATGAGGAGTACCCAATAGATCAGTGTAGAATTTGACAAAAGAAACTTTAATCACTGATATATCTTGAGTAATAGTAGAATCATCAAGTGTAAGACTGGTAATCATACTCCTATTCCTGTTATTGCTAACAGATTTGAAGAAGAATGATGAGCACTGATCACCCAATTTAAGCCATTGTATTCTAGATTTTTGCTTGGCTAAACTTTCTTCAGCCCTAGACAACAGCATATATTGGCGAAAGGCATTTCTTTCCTCAGTCTGTGTGATGGGATTGGAGGGATTGGCCCCTAATTCACTCTGAAGTGAATCCAGCTGAGTTCTGGCATTTTTTACCCTGTCAGAGATAGCACTATACTCTTTAGTATTTAGTTTTTTGAACTCAACTTGAAGGGAGCTCAGTTTTCTACAGAGGCAGAACATAGGATTGCCAATAACAATGGTTCTCCACACTTTTTGAACAGTGGGGAGAAACAGCGGATGATCAGCAAGGAAATCAAAAAACCTAAAAGGTTTAGGTGTGGGTTTAGGTGGAGGGGAAAGACTCACAACAGCAGATGAGTGATCAGATAATCCTGGATTGTAGAAGTGAGCACTGGAATAAGGAAAGGTTCTCATCCAGCTCTCATTAACAAGCACCCTATCTATCTTGGTGGAGATATGATTGGGGAAAGCTTGCCTATTACTCCAAGTATAGTAGCATCCAGAATATCTAAGATCATCTAACTCACAGGAGAACAGAGTGTTATTAAATTCATCCATGTGAGAAGGCCAGAGTGTTGCACCACCATATTTCTCACTAGGGGACCTTATGGCATTGAAATCCCCAAGGGTCACCCAAGGAGAAGTAGTACTAAGATTAATGAGGCTATTCCATAGGTCTTGTCTAACCACATGTTCATTAGCCCCATAAACAAATGTGGCAAAGAACATAATACTAGATTGGACAGAACGTATCTCACAATGTATGTGTTGGCAAGACTGACTCAAGACATTCACAACAAAAATGTTTGGATCCCAACACACAAAAATCCTGCCAATAGGGGCAAAAGTGTAATTGTGAGCAAAATGCCATTGGGGGCAAATGAAATTGAGGATTCTCTTAGAATTAGCCTCTTTGACTTTGTGTTCTAGCAACCCAATCAAAGACAACTTGTTATTTTTAATAAAGTTTTTAGCTTCTCTCTGTTTAAGAGGGTCATTAAGACCGCGCAAGTTCCAAAATCCAATACGCATAGTGGCATTCATAAAGACTAAACTAAATAGCAGATATAGAAAGAATTGCTATAAAAAATGGAGAAGGAGGGAATTACTGCCCTTTAGAGTGAGAGGAGGACCCCTGAAAGCCCTTCTTCTTGTTCTTCTTCTTGTGAGAGACTACCTTGAACTCCCCTTCTTGCTCTGGAGGGGGTTTAGGTTCAAGTAAAAGGTCAGGAGCATGGGGAGGGGTAGGATCTGGGTCAGTACCAACCCTTTTCTGTGTAGTATTATCTACTACATACTCTTCGACCAGCTTAGTAGTAACATCTAAGGCAGCACTTCCCCCTTTGGAGAAGATTTCTGAAGAAAGTGGGCAGAAGATGTGCTTAGTGGATCCGAATTCTTCTGAATCCCACATAGGCAAATGATGCCTATAAATACAAAACCTTTGTGCAACATTGCAAAGGTCCACGCACCAACAACGCTCACAGCAACAAAGTAATTTAGTATTATCTCCTAACTCTCGCAGTTAGTCGATCGATCCCCTCTTATTCTTCTTCTATCTCCTATCTATGTCTATCTTCTACCTCTCCCCCGTTCTTCTTTCTTCTCCCTCCTCTTCTCTCTCTCTCTCTCTCTCTTTCTTCTATGTAATTTTCTTCAATTGTGGAAGTCCTTGTTCAAGGCCCACGAACCGTTGTAACTTTAGTTCAAGTTTCGCAATTTGCTTGAAAGAAGTTGGTAATTTCAAGCGCTTTTCTTTATTCTCTTGGAGACTCACGTCTCCTGGCACGCCCTCGCATCTTCTACACCACCAGGTGTTGACCATCCCCGTTTCTCCTGTCCCTGGAGGAATTGGTGGCAACATTTTTTGGCACGCCCAGTGGGACCCATAAAACAGTTGAAGATCATTCCACATGGCGGGAAAAGACAAGAAAGGAGGAGCTAAAGAATACGGTAACGGATGAGCCTTCGCCTAAAGAAGACTTCTCCTGGAGGAGGAGGCGTTGCATAGATCAAATTGCTCCAGCCTCTCAAGAAAATCTCCAGGAGGTGGCTGTTGGAATGCGGGATATCTTCCTCAAATCCATCGCCAATTTGTCATTAGGGCCGACTAATTCCATTGTCGGCCCACTTCAGGCGATCACATAGACTACTTCCACAAAGTTTGACGAAGGCCATCAAAGATATATGATGGCCCTAATCGGAGAGAATACGATATCTCTTGGCCCTTCATGAGATTCAACCGCCGATTCGTCAAACATGCCAGCCGTTTCTAGTTCAGCCCTTAGAAGATTTTCACGAAAATCTCCTTAGGGGCATCAACTTAATTCGGCAGGAATTTTGCTCCGGATTAGGCCGAGCGAGATAAAGGAGAGAAATGGTCCTCACCAAAGATCTTCTGTCCCTTATAACGGTCATTTTCCAGGAGCATGAAGAGATCCAATTCGTTTTTCAACAATACCTTCTTTAGGAGGTCAAAGAATATCAGGAGAATTTGACAAAGGCCATCAAGGAGATGTTGGCCATGCTTAGACAAGATCTCCTAGACCTCTATGAAGTGTGGGTTCTATTGTTGAGTCGCTTAGGTTCAGACCTTAGGAGATTTCAGCAGCTTCTTGACTCAATAATATCTCCTAAGGAGCAACAACCTAAGCCGCAGGAGTTTTTGCTTTGGAATAAGCCGAAAGAGGTGAAAGAAGGCGCTGGTCCCAACCAAAGACCTTCTCCTCCTCGCAACGGTCAACCTTATGGAGCATAGAGCAATTCGGATCTTCCTTTCAACAATCTCCTGAAGGAGATAAGAGTCAACAAATAGTTTGACAAAGGCCGTCAAGGAGATGAGGGCCTTCTTCAGTGATAAAGTGACCTCTACACTTGCTGGTGTCGCAGAAGATACTAACACATCAATCAGCCAAGTTCTTCTACCATGGATGCAGAAGATAATTCGGCCCTTGTGGCCGAGGGGGGCAATTCACCTCTTGATGATGTCATGCAGTTAGAAGATTTGGAAGCTCCACCAGCAAAGTTATGTGATCTGACAGAAGATATTCAAGATCTTTTGGCAGAAGTAAATTTGGGCTCAGAAGATAAACCAAAGCCCATTTATGAATCTGGAGAAATACCAAACTCCCTTTTCAATTATCCTTAAGGAGAAACAGGGGGCATAAAGGAGATTTTTTGTCCCAATGTTGTCGCTCAAACGGCCTATGGGCCGTAATTTTCGGCAACAACCACTAAGTCTTCTTCTCGACAAGGGGATCAGGAGATATCAAAGATTTGTATAACCTGATTCTCAAGAGGACAAAGAGGAGTTTCTTCAAATGCCAAAACCATTCAGCTTTAAGCCAAGACTATTTCCAGGAAATATTGGCTCACTATTTAGAGGAAAATCAGAAGGGACGGTTTGCAACACCATTTTAAGCCTTCCAAAGGAGTTTTCAAGTTTCTCTTGTCAACAACACAACTTTGAGAGGCATGAGAATGTGCAAATTGAAATTCCTCTTCACCTTAGGCCGAATAAGTTCAGAGCCAACAAAAATGGCAGGAGATCTTGTAACGGCCATGACTAAGGTTTCAGGAGATAACGGAGCCCTTTGTTTGCTTCACCTTCTGTTGAGCAAGGGGGCTAGGGTAATTCGTTTCTCCTTCTTTTGGGAGGATTCTGACGCCATCTCCTTAGGAGATAGGAGGTTTGGTGAGATCTGGAAGCTATTTACATCAGAAGAAGTTTCCCTTATAAGAAGACTCAAAGTTACACCGAACTTGGGCAACGAATACCCAAGAAGAATGCTAGACTTAAAGAATTGTGGTCAAGAAACAAAAAGAAGATTTTCTCCAGCCACACACATGGCAAAAGAAAGAGGTCTTCAGTATTTACACACATTCGGCTTGCCATGGCCGAAGTGTAGAGAAAATTGGAGAACCTGACGATCGAAACACCTCATACTTCTTGCCAATAATTCAAAGTCAAGCATTCAAAACTCCTATAGCCAAAGAATGCTTTGTCAAATCCCTAGAAAAGGAAGCTTCAAGGGACTAGACAAGGAATGAAATTGGCTAAGGAGGGATAGAGTCAAGGAAAATCAGAAACTTCCTCACCTGCTTAAGGAGAAATCAAGGCTGAAGTACCGGTATGTCTAGAAGAAATCTGAATCTTTACCCCTTAAGGTATCATGCAAAGACCTCCTTAAGCCCAAAGTTCTTCAAGTATAAACTTTACACAATGGGGGGCAAAGAGGTCAAGGGGGGGCAAGGCCAAAATGTTGAATAATGCCACGTGTTAGGAGATAACGGTAAAAAGAGTCCCCTTCTCTTCGTCTTCTTATAGCCATTATCTTCTAGAATCTACGGACTCTTTTTCCCCATTATTATTTATATAACATATTTTAAACTCCATTTTATTTCAAAAATAGAGTTTAAGGGGGGCAATGTTTGTACCATAATTTTTAATTTTTAACACGTGGCAATAATTTTGGCCAAAAAGATTTTTAATTTGAATTCGGATTTATCCCTAAGCCGAATTCCCTACAATTTAGGAGATAATACATCATTTTGAAAATGATAAGGTGGTTACCTAAATTGTAGGAAGCAAAGTTTATCCTATGATTTCTTCCAAGAGGCCAAAATTAACATGTGATAATTAGATAAAATCACAAATAGTTAATTTCGGCCATATGGGACATTTGTAAGCACAATATATCCTAGGAGATCCATCCAAATTGCTGGGAGATATCATGGATATCTTCTGCCAAATCTGATGATATCTTCTGAAACGGACATCTTCTGCCATGTCAGCACTATATCTTCTGGTACGAATAGCTTCTGCCACGTGGCGAGTGGTGAGTGCATCAGACATTCTTTCAAATGCATGAAGCTTAAATCAAGGAAAGTGGGTAGTTATTGCCACGTGGGCTAAAAGCCTCCAAGAAGTTAGTTACCACTTTTTATGGGAAGTGGTTAGTAAACTGATTCCTAGATTTCAGGAGATACGGCTGAGGCTATGGCAAGTTGTCCCACATTAGTTTTCCAACGTTACTCTGTAAAAAAAGAGGGTTGAGAGCTTCTCTCTCTAGAAATAGAGAGAGAATGCACTCCCTATCTCTCCTCACATATTTTTTCACACAAATCACCAAACATTCTGTTTGGTTCATATCATAGAGCAGATTCGGGTCCCCCCCCCCCCCCCCCCCCAATCTGGTTCGTCTCTTACCTTCAAATCCATGGGTTCAGATCGTCTTGGGTCTGTTCTCTCTTTGGGTAACCATGAAACTCTCCACAAATCCACATGTGTGCCGCCAGAAGCTGCGGGCAACAGTGGAAACCAGATTCCAAGGGGTTTCAGATCATTTGTGGTTTGTTTCTCTCCTTGGGTAACCAACAAATCCCCACGGGTAATGGCCCTTCCAGGCCAACGAAACTCCATTTATTGCTACCAGAAGCTGTTGGCAAGAACAATAGAATCCAGATCTGGGTTTTTTCGTGGAGTCCATATTATGAAGATGAGGATCACTCTTCATCTCTCTCTAGAGAACAACCCATCATTCTGATGGCGTCCACAATAGCAGTCCCTAGGCGTTCGTGGAGCTCCATCAATGGAGCTATTTGACAGAAATAGGGACATGAGCAAAGGTAAATCACTAGTTCTAAGACCCTAGAAGCTGTGCTCTCAAGGGATATTTGATCCAGTGCTAGACCGATGGTACTAATGCGGGTTGGTACGCAGGTAATCCAATGGTTAAGCCTTATTGTGATTAATACTCTCTTGATTTTCAGTTCTTCAGGGTTTTGAGCTGAGATTTTTAATTTGTTCCCAATATATCAATGGGGTTTGTTAATCCCTTAAAACAAATCCTGGGTTGTGGCATTTGAGATACGAATAGCATGAAGTAAAGAAAGCCCAGGGGCATGGCACCCCGACTTCCTCATTCATCAGCAAGCCGTGGGGTGCTTTGAGGCGATATGCTTGTTCATTTTCTAAGTTTCTGGAATTCATTTTGTGAAGAAGAGAGTGAGCCCACTCTCTCCTCTGAGAGTATACTTTACTCCACTCAAAAGTTGTGCAACTGCTGGGTTTTGCAGTAGTCTACTCGGCCACACTTGGTCAAATCGATAACCTTTTGGTTCAATTGGGAACAGCTGTTCCCCATGGTAAATGGGACAAAAGCCAATCACTGCCGACACAAGGGCAAATGCTTTTGTTGACTTTTGTGGGCCCTCAACGCAATTGAAGTGTGAAGTTATGAAAAGGGTGGGTCCCATTACCCCAACAACTCCCTCATAAATTGGATTTTAATCCAAGAGTTATTTTATCCTAGCCTTGCGGGTTGTGCAAGGGCATCCTATTTTCCCACCCCGACGGGTTGTGTCGGGGAGTACGCAATTTTTCTTTTCTTTTCTTTTCTTTATTTTCTTTTCTTTTCTTTTCTTTATTTTGTTTTGTCCTCCCTGGGGTATGCCCCTTGTAGGTTGTACATTCGCTTAACCCCTTTTAATTTCAAGCTAAATTACCCAAAAAAGACATAATTCAGTTTTTTGGTTTTCCTTTTACTTATTTTTTTGTTAATGACCTTATGAATCCCCATGTTCCTGAGTATATAATCGGGAACTAGCAAGGAGTTGATTTTTTTGGCCGTTTCTCTTTACCCAGGTGTGACCTCTATAGCGGGAGCCTCGATGTAGATATTTAGTGGTATCTCTCTCTGTCTTTCTCTTTGTGTGTGTTGATGTTTTTCTCCTTCATTCTTTCTTTTGTTCCATTGGATGTGTATCAGATTAGATTAGAGCTTGCTGGGGTCAGAAAATCCTTTTCAGCTGTGGTGGTTGAGGTCTGATCTTAAATTTCCTTTTGACTTTAGATTTTCATCAGCTAAGATTCCATGACCCATAATATTCATTTCAAATTGTACCCATTTCCGATGTCTTTGTCATCCATTTTGAGAAACAGTTGCAATAGCTACTTGCAGCATTTCATTGGTGTTGTCATTGAAGTTTTAAATAGCTCTGATCAATGAATGATTTTAGTTGCAGAGCGATGACCAAGCTGTTTTAAATATGCTCAAATTGAAATAAAATGTTGTTTTAAAAAGTATTGGCCTATTACTTTTCCATTTCAACATTCATCTACATTTAACCGGTGGTGTGCTTTCGACATTTATTGAATACTAACAGTTACTGTTTTTTATGTGGTGTGACGCTTTCACTGGATGTAAGGTATGATTGGTCTATTAAATTTTTCCTGCCACTAAGAAGTTTTATACTACAAATGAGAGAAAAATGTGGGTCTTTGTCCCTTAAATGCCCTAGAGGTTACACAGTAAGTTTTCTGCTTGTTCAATAACCGAATTCTTACAACCACGTGATCGGACATAATTGAGGGTTCTGGTTTAATTTAGTTTCTTGCGCCTTAATTGAAAATACATTATGGATCCTCATGTTCTTTGCTTCGTATATAATCAAGAACCAGCAAGGATTTCATTTTTTTTGGGTTCTCTGTGTCTAGGTGTTCTGGTTTCAGTGTTTTGTGTGCTTGCATCTTGTTTGGAGCACTGTCCCTGGTTCATGTGTTACATATTTGCATATATTATATTGTTGTGCGTGGCTCCATGCTCAAGTAGGTAGCTTTTGGATTGGTGTTATGACTGGAAATTTGCTAATGGAAACAAGTCAGACTTGGGAAGTAATACCCCTTAATGTCCTACGTATTATCATGACCGATAGAAATAAGTGTTTTTTATGAGCAACTTGTTTTTGCTAGAAATGTGTGGGGAGGCTAATTGAGGCTGTCAAAGTTCATGTTTGAATTAGGTTGAAACTGAAGTCACCATTTTAATCTACACATATGACGTTCCATATCAACTTCACCAAAGTGTTAAGGGCCCAATTGTTAGGGAGAGAATTGGATAAGGAAGAGAGGGGAGAAGGGAGCGGGGCAGAGGAAGAGGTTATACGGTTACAAGGTCTTACCTAATACCACCCCCACCCTGGATAAGCTAATCCGAGTGGGCAAAAAGACCAAATTACCCCTCAAAACCTTTTTTGTATTCTCAATGCACGCCACAGATCAACATCCATGGCTGCGTTTCAGATCTGTTTGCAAGTGTGGCTAGCAACTTCTCTGCTTGCTGATGGATTGGCCATTGCCGGACAGGTGAGAAATGATCTTTTAATACAATACCCAACAACACGTAAATTAAGGGAACGTTATCTTCTTTTTCACCTATTTCTGCTCCGTTCTTCTGATTTGGGTTCCTGATCTTCTCTATACTCTTGCTTTGGATTTGGATATTCAATTGGTCTCTATGCATTTGCCAAGTTTTACAGTCAAGGCTGAGTTTTATTATACTGAAGTTTACAGTTCTATATATGGATTCTGGTGGCATTTTCTTTATCCGTATAGTTTGTGGGATAAAAGAAAACAATTGATATTGATGTGCTTGCATTTTAGGCTTGTAGTTGGTTCACCCCTACGGCGAGTGAACCGATCGGTGGTATGTCCATGAAATGATGGTTGATTGAGCCCGCACCCCCCACAACCTGCCACAGATCGACTTGAGTTTGTGAATTCCTTTACATTTATACTGTGCTCTATGAATATCCCACTGTGCTTTACATGAATTTTCACTTGAAGTGATATATATGGAAAGCATAATATATGGAAAACATGTAAAGCATGTAAAGCATAATATATGGAAAGCATGTAAGCCCGTGCTCGTGAGCACAAAAGTACAAGGATGTCGTAAAGTGATATATATGGAACGTGAGCAATACCGGACCAAATGAGATAAGCCTCTAGCAGTTCGGCAAGCAATTATACCCAGAGGAGCTCTCCCATAGAACCCTTACACTGAACACATGCCTAGTTTGCCTCTCACTCCAAACATCATAGTCTAAACTCCAAAGTCATCATTTCTCCACAGCTTCCTGTGACCATCCATATTGGTAGCAAATGGGGTACAATCAAAAGTAAAGAGTACCCCACGGTGATATCAAATAGACAAGGATAGGGCTAAGGACTGGTGAAATCCCTAGTCAAGTTAAAGATCGTGATAGACAGAGTCAGTCCCTTAAGATAACCCCAGACCAGAAAAACCAAGGCCACCACTATGTAAAAACATCCATCTGTGATTTTCGCCCTTAAACCCTGAACACACACAATCAACCACAAGGTGCAACTATCCCATCCATCATCTTCCTCACGCGGTAAAGTAAAAGCTTCCCTCTGTAATGAAAACAGTGCACACAAAGGAACTCGGGGTCAAAGGTGGATGAGACCTCTGAACCGTGCTAAGGCAGAACCATGACTAGGGCCAGCCCCAGAGTAAACTCCGTCGCCCTCGGAGAACCCCAGCCCACATAAACTTGAGCCATCAACCTAAGTAACCACGCCTTCGGACCCAAGTTAATCTCCACCAAATGCCGAAAATCAGTCACAGCCAAATTCCAATTGCGTAACTAGGGGTGAGCACGGGTCGGATTGGTCGGGCTTACATCGGATTCAGGTCAGTCAATTTTGATCGGGTTATGTAAAACGACACCCAAAACCGAACCGACCAAGCCTAGAAACCGATCAGATCAAGTAAATCGGGTTTCGATTTGGGTCATTTGGGTTGAGTCGGGTTGAGTCGGGTTGAGTAAAAAAAACAGCGGAGTAAGATAAATCAAGAAAGCAAGAACCATAATACATTCAAAATCCAAATCTCCCAATCATAAACAAAAATTTACACATCAACCCAAAATTCCAAATTTCTCAATGAAAAAATCAGATCTACAACACTACAACCCCAAAACATAGAAAACCTTACAACATTCACATAGATCGAGACAGAGGTGTGTGCATTGCGTGGTAGTAGTGGTGGACAGCTGTGGACGCACCTCCGGATTGGGTTTATCGATTCGGAGTCGCCACCCGGGTTTTAGCGGATCGTACCCGAGGAACCGAACATCGATTGACTCGTGCCTCATTCAATGGATAAGGATTACTGGCCCGTCATCACCATACTATCTTAGGTTCGAGGGCTCAGTTACGAAGGGGGAAGGGTTTTACAGCACCCCCCTCGCCCGGTTCGAAGACCGGTATCTACTTGACTTTTGTGGGATTGCGGGAAATGTTTATGATTCAACTTTGAACAAGTACGGAAAATCGGGAATGGGAGCCATATAACAATGATAAGCACAACGATGGAACTTAGGTGTATGCATGTGCTTCGTGAGTCTACATGAATGGTGGGGATGCGCGAGTATGAACTATCAAGTACATCAAACAGTAAGCAATGATACAAGGATATACAGGGTGTTGACAAAATGTTCAAAACAACGCCAGAAACCAACACAAAACTAGACCAATCTGATCCCTCTGTTAAGGGCTTGAGCGCTCACAGATAGGACTTGAGCGCTCAAGCTCTCCTCGACTCAAACATGCTTATGATGCTTCCCGTGATCCTGACTTGATGAAAACACATTTTTATCACCATTGTTTGTTCAAAAACACCACTTTACTCACTGGACAGATTGACATAATCACACAACCATGGTTTCAAAACTAATTTTTGGACCAAAAATAGGGCAAACAGTAGGAAGAATGAAAGCTCAATGTTTTGGAAACTTTGCAAAATATTCTGAACACAAAAGCAAGTTGGAGTAAGCAAATGATTTGACTGGACCAAGAGACGACTTGAGCGCTCAAAGGAGTGCAATGAGCGCTCAAACCACCCCCTGGATTTGAGTCTTTCTGCAACATGCTGCCCTCATCCGGATCACAAACTAGTTAAACATGACATGTGATGATGCAAACTGTACTGAAACTTCAACAACTTGGATAAAATAAACTTGAGGTGTTCGTGTGAGTAGGGAGTAAACATTAGACCGAATATGAGCATGATTAGAGTGAGAGAGGGAGAAGAGATCAGGTTGGCATAGCCAAACACATCAACACACACACACTTTGAGATAAGGTTGGCTTATCCAAACATTAACACACACACGCTTCGAGATTAGGTTGGCTTAGCCAAACATCAACACACACACACACTTCACATACACCTCACAAACTGAAAACAGAACATAGAACTGGAAGTACACAGTAAACAGGATTCAACTTCAAAACTGAGCAAGGTTTGAGCGCTCATAATGCTAGCCTTGAGCGCTCAAGCCCCATTCATGGGTTGTGAGCTTCTGTGATCTCTGATCATTCTTTAATGGTGACTTAAACTTAAAACTTTCTGATCATGTTTGAAAGAGTGGGATGCACTGTTTTATTCATGAAATAAGATCATCCATGACTTAATGAAGGCAAAACATCACTTTTTATGGCTTTTGGGTTCATTGATCGATGATCAAAAGCAAGATAAACTGGTTTAAAACTTATTGAACCCTCCAGTGACCATAAAATGATATTTTCCAGATAAAGCTTGATCAGCAACAACAGAAACACAATCAGTACTCAAAGGGCTTGAGCGCTCATAGTCTTAACCTTGAGCGCTCGAGCTGTTTGGAACTGGGTTTTTCAAAGATCATTTTCTTGCATATCTAAGACCTTGTGAGTCCATTAGAGGTATAGAGAACCTCCATGAACCCACTGGTCTCCCTCAGGAGCACCAAACCGTAACTCTTTACATGGATTTCTACCTTTTTGGCTTTGGTTTGAGCTTGAACTTGGGATTTGATGAATGATTGAGTTGTGGCTGTGTTTGTATGAACAATGTGGATGTTTTGATCAGTTTATGATGGGTGTGGAGTGGCTTGAGTTGACTCGAAGTGGATGATGGTGTATTCTAATGAAAGGGTTTGATGATCAAAGGTGAGTTTGATGGATGAAGAAGATTGAACTTGGAATAATGAGTTGATGCTTGCTGGAAATGTAGAGTGAGAGTGAGTGAGTGATAGCTCAGATGATGAGAGTGTTTCTAACCCCTTTAAATGATGTAGAAGGTGGGTTTTTATAGAGTAAAATAGGGGGTGAAGTGTAAGGATTTGAAGTGGAGGACCTAATGAGGTAATTGAGGCCTACCCTGGAGTCTATCAGTTGCATGCGAGCAACAGAAAAACGGCTAGGTGGCAGCATTCAGTTGGAATCTCATCATTAGATACTCTGCCACCGACAGACTGGACAGAGGTTGAGCGCTCGAACAGGGGGTTTGAGCGCTCAATCCCACTCCAGTATAGTGGTTAGCTCTGGTTTGTTTTGGTATTTTGAGGGGTATTTTGGTCATTTGGGTTGGTTTAGGTTATTTGGGGGTGGTTTGGGATGGTTTAGGTTGTTCACGGTTGGCTATTTCATCATCGGGAGTGCTTGACAAGTATCCCGGGTCAAAATCGGGGTGTCTACAGTTGCCCCTCTTGGATGAAACTCCATACCACTTCTTGGTATGAGTTGCATTCAAGACAGAGACATCCCGATCCTTTCCCAAGCCTTTCTCAAGCTGCAAAGGAAAACATTAAAACCATGGTCGTGCCACTCGGGCTGCCTACGTACCCCATTGTAGGGATCAGACCAGCGTAGTTCTTGGGGGCGCATGCAAACAAACTCAACGGGTTTTCCTGGCCCGTGAAACAAACGATTACGTGGATCAACAAGCCTTCGCGAGTTGAAACACTAAAGTGAACAAATGATTATGATTATGATTGTGCTTATGATTATGCTTGTGATTGTGCTTATGCTTGGTGGCTAAAGTGATTAAGCGTAGCTACCCTCAGAACAACGGGGAGGCTAAATCTGATGAGGCCATTCTTCGCAAAATGCGATGACCTGAAGGGTGAGTGTCTCTTGAACAACAGGACAATCAAGAAAGGTAATTACTTACGGAACAACGAAGTAATCAACCTGCCGCTAACACCTTCGTGCCTACGCGGCGGACTTCTTAGCTTTGCAACGATTAACTGATTATCACGATAGGATGATTGATCATGGATTAATTTTTTTTTTTTGGGTAAATAAGCTTGAAATAAAAAGAGACAACAGAATATACAGCCTACAAGGGGCATACCCCAGGGAGGACAAAAGAAAACAAAAGAAAAGGGAAAAGGGATGGCCACTTAGGCAACAAGTGGAGAGGGATAACAAAAGTAAAAACATGAACTTGAAACTTGACTCTTGAACATGACTCTTGAACTTGAGACTTGGAACTACAAATATGGCTTGGGACTGCTTGAACATAAACTTGAAGCTTGAAACTTGAACCATGAACATGACATGAGGCTTGGACATAAAACTTGGGATAGGACCTTGGAGGAACTTGGAATAGAGCACCTACTACTGCTGATGCACCACTGCAAATAGCTTGAAGCTTGAAGTAGCACCACTAATACCAAGTTGAAGTAGAACCACCAATGCTAATTCTTAGAAATTTTTTTTTTTGGATAATTCAGCTTGAAATTAAAAGTGGTTAAGCGAATGTACAGCCTACAAGGGGCATACCCCAGGAAGGACAAAACAAAAATAAAGAAAATAAAGGAAAATTGCGTACTCCCCGGCACAACCCGCCGGGGTGGGAAATGTAAATAAGCATAAAGCAGTAGAATAAATCTATTACACTGTGTTTCTAAACATATAAGCCCACAAAACCCAGAACACAAGTGTATATCAAAATTGTCATGAAAGAAGGGCCCACGACCCAAGTTAGGCGTGTGAGGTGCTCCAGTCTTGGACGGCACTTCTACATAAAATTCCAACACTTTAGTATTGGTCACCCATTTTTTAATAATAAGGCCCCATCAGCCTTGTATTGATGTGTGAAGTGCATTTTCACGTTATAGTAATAAAAGTGGGACCACTAGGAGTCCTTTTCTCAAAGTGCAGCATCATCATGTGAACCAAAGCAGCCGACAACCCCTTTTTTTGGTCCAAGCCGACAGCCCCTTTGCCCTGCTTTACAGCTGGAAACCCAGCTTCCCAAGGAAATTTGCATGCCATGTGATAGGCACACTGCCATTTGCAGTAGACTCTCAACCTTTTCCAAACTCCACTTGCGTGTAATGCTACCCCACATTTGATACCAATAAATTGATACCAGCGCGTGAGACAATTGCTAGCCGTGGGACCCACCTGATTCATCTTCTCCAGAACAACAACTATCTTCAACAACAACCCAGATTTTTTTTTGGGTAAATAAGCTTGAAATAAAAAAAAGGCTAAGCGGATATACAGCCTACAAGGGGCATACCCCAGGAGGACAAAAGAAAACAATGAAAGAAAAGAAAACAAAAGGAAACAAAAAAGGATGGCCAACAAGGCTACAATGGGGAGGGGTAAGTGACTAAATTAGACGAAGCTAAAACCTAGTAACATGAAATGGTAACTAAATGTTTCTAGGCCATCTAGGGAGATGGAGGAGAAACATTCAAAATGGAACTGAACAACTGAATTGAAGCTTGAGCATAGAATAGTAACCGGCCGCTAGGTGCAGCCGCAGTAGCAGTATGCAGCTCTTGAGATCACAATATGCAGCAGCAGAATGCAGTGCAGAAGTGAAATTTGGCATGACCTCTCGCTTGAAATAATGAAAACACAGCCTAATCTGCTGCAGCAGATTTAGAAACACAGGAGCTTAAACATGAGGATCATATTTGTTAGAACAACAGCAGCACTGCCCAAGTAGATGGACTACTCAGAACAGAGCATTGAATGGTGATCAAAGATGCAGATGAGTAACAAGCGGGGCAGGTTCCTTGGACATGAGGCTTGATGCTTGAGCAATGGAATGGATGCTTGAACATGGAATAAGTCCATGTATTGGGAGGAAGCCCCCTCCCAGAAGGGGATCATACATGCCAGGGACAACCCCCCATGGCTAGGCCTAATCTTGTGGATGCTGATCAGACACACAGCAGTCCAGATGAAACCATTGTTGATTAATACAGGACTACAAACTGCAGCAGTGTGTTGCAGCAGTAGAGCTGCAGTACAGGACTACAAACTGCAAGCAGCAGTGTAACTGCCAGCAGCTGTAACAGGGCTTGATGGCCACACTCACAGAATCTAGCAGTAGTAAGTTTCCATGTATAAAGTGAGCAGACAAGAGTACCAATGCAGCAGTAACAGATGGTTGCAACAGCCCTTGCAACCATGATATATGTGTAGCATCTAGCAATAATACTAACATCATCAAGAGTAACAACAGATAGTAGTGGATTGCAACAACCCTTGCAACCCAAATAACATCAATAAAGCACACTGCAGTCTATGCATAAAGCTATGACCCTAGCATCGACAAGAGTAACAACAGATGCAATAATAATGGATTGCAACAACCCTTGCAACCCATATGACTTCAATAAAGCACGATGATCATACCTCACTGGAAGCTTAAAAGCACTCTCACTGACTGCAACTTTCTTTTAGAACCTCCCTTGAAGCTTAATGAACCAGTCAATCTGCTGCAGCAATCTGAACACTGTTGCAGCAGTAGCATATGTACAACAACTAATCTGCTGCCATAATCAGCCTCCAAGGATTCCTGTGTATCTGCTTTGCACAAACAAGTATAAATGGAATTGATAAGAGGTTCGTTCAATGAATTCCCCACTTATCTAGCAAACCCTGGGACTGAGGTCCATGTGGAAGCTTTTCCAAGGACAACAATCTGTACCTCACCAATGAGTGGATTTTATTCACTACTGTAGGTATTGGGCATGATGCATTTTGAAATTTGCGGTTATTTCTCTCAAGCCAAATTTGGTGAACTGTGGCAGTGAAAATCAATTTGATAATCAAATTTTTAAGGGTTTTATCTCTTAAGTTTGAAATTTGATTGACCCAGTCAGCCCAAGACCTTGAGGGCCAGTTGACATTGATATGAGCAAGCATTTCAGACCAGACTTGTAAGGTGAAAGTGCAATTGAAGAATAGGTGATCATGTGTCTCCACTCCCATACAAAAACTACAACAGGAAACAGGGATAGTGCCAAATAGTACTAACCTATCACCAGTATATAGTCTGTTATGAATAGCAAGCCAAGTAATCATGCTACATTTAGGGATGTGGCCAGGGAACCAGATGGTTTTGTGCCAAGGTACCTTTGGGTATTGTGTTCTGAGTTCATCCCAGAGGGAGGAGATGGTGAATTTGCCATTAGAATTAAGGATCCATCGATGGTGATCCTCAATGTCTTGATCTGGATTGGGTAGAGAATGCATAGCATCTCTAATCTCATTGAGTTCAAGAGTTTGGGTAATGGGGAGACACCAATTAGTGCCTCTTATAATGGCAGCCACAGTGGCATCTTTAGTGAGACCAGAGTCATAAATGACTCTAGGACCAAATGTTGTAGCAATAGGGCCAAGGGGGTGCCAGTTATCATGCCACAGTGATGTGTGCCTGCCATTACCAATAATTACCTTAATGTGTGATTGTACTATGGGCCTAAGGTTGAGAAGCTTTCTCCATACCCAGGATGGTGAACTAGGCATCTTAACTTCCCAAAAACTTTTCCCTTTGAGTAGGTACGACTTAACCCACTGACACCACATAGATTGTTCCCCACCAGAGATGAGGAACCAAATGTGTTTAGCAATAGCAGCTTTATTCCATGTAAGTATGGACTTAAACCCTAAGCCACCTTCTGGCTTAGGACAACACAGGTGCTCCCAAGATACTTTGGCCCCAGTCTTCTTGAGGTCAGGACCAGACCATAAGAAGGATCTTAGGATGGTCTCAACCTCTTTGATGACTTTCTTGGGAAGTATGAAGAGGGAAGACCAATATGTTTGCATTGAAAAAAGGACATTCTTGATCAATTGGACTCTACCAGCATATGTGAGGTCCCTATTGGTCCAAGTTTTGGTTCTAGCTGTGATTCTATCAATCAATGACTTGCAGTCAATGTGTCTTAGTTTGGTGGACAACAAAGGTACACCAAGGTATCTAACAGGCAAGGTACCTTCTCTGAACCCCAACAGCTGGAGAATTTCTTCTCTAACAGAGTGTTGGACTCCAGAAAAGAAGACATTGCTTTTACCAGGACTAGGTGATAAGCCAGATAAAGATTCAAACTCAAACAAGGAGTCCTGAATATGTTTCACTGAGCTTACGTCACCTTTACAAAAAAGCATAAGGTCATCAGCAAAGCACAAGTTTATGATTTTGGGTTTATGACATCTCCAATGGAAATTAAAGTCAGGTCTACTAGACCTCTCTTTTAGAATACAGGTGAGCACCTCCATCACAATCACAAAGAGGTAAGAAGACAGAGGGTCACCCTGTCTGAGTCCTCTCCTACCTTTAATGTTGCCGATGGGTTCACCATTGACATTCAAGGTGTAATTAGCTGTGGTGATGCAAGCTTTGAGCCAGGTAATCATCCTGGGGTGAAAGTTCATGCATGCAAGTGTATCCCAAAGAAAGTCCCATCTGACATTGTCATAGGCTTTCGTAATATCCACTTTCATGGCACACTTGGGAGAGGAAGTGGATTTGTGATATCCTTGCATAATTTCCTGAGTGAGGAAAATGTTATCTGCAATTCTCCTACCCTTAATAAATCCAGATTGAACTGGATCAATAAGAGCAGGGAGAACATCCTGAAGTCTCTTGGCCAAAATCTTGGCAATACACTTGTAAACAGTGTTGCAACAAGATATTGGCCTAAAGTCACCAACTTTGGTAGGATTAGGGACCTTGGGAACGAGAGCCACAATTGTGGCATTAGCTCTAGCCAATAACTTCCCAGATTTGAAGAAGTTCCTAATTGCAGCAGTAACTTCATGCCCAACTATAGACCATGCTTTCTGAAAAAATCTAGCATTATACCCATCAGGACCAGGGGCCTTGTGAGGGTTGAGACTCATGATAGTGTCCTTGATTTCGGTGTTGGTAACATCCATAACCATACTCACACTCTGGTCATTGGTAAGTCTCTTGGTAATGAGTTGGTTTATCCTGTCATAACCATCATAGGTAGTAGAGTGTGGATTACCAAGCAAATTAGAATAGAAGTTGACAAAAGTGTCTTTGATTACAGTCATGTCATGAGTAATGGTGGAATCACCCAAAACAAGACTAGTAATCTTGCTTCTATTCCTATTGTTATTGATAGACTTGAAGAAGAAAGATGTGCATTGGTCTCCAAGCTTTAGCCATTGAACCCTTGATTTTTGCCTAGCTAAACTCTCCTCAGCTCTAGAGAGAGCGAGGAATTGCTTGTAGACCTTCTTTTCTTCCAACTGAGTGGTAGGGTTTGTAGGATCCTTACCAAGAGTAGTCTGGAGGATCTCAAGCTGACTTTTAATAGTAGCCACTCTGTCAGAGATAGCACTGTATTGTTTATGGTTCAGTTCTTTAAGATCAACTTGTAACCTCCTGAGTTTTTCAGTAAGACAGAACATAGGGTTACCAAGAATTATTTGTCTCCAAACCTTTTGGACAGTTGATAGGAAGGAAGGGTGGTCTGCAAGGAAATCAAAAAACCTAAAGGGTCTCTTGGGAGGTTTGGGAGGAGGTGTGATATGCACTATAGCAGGTGAGTGATCAGATATCCCTGGAGTAGGGAAGTATGCATAAGAGGATGTATGAGTCCTCAGCCAAAAGTCATTAACCAACACTCTATCCAGCTTGGTAGAAATGTGGTTAGGAGGGTCCTGCCTATTTGACCAAGTAAAGAAACATCCAGTGTACCTTAAATCATCAACTTCACATGAGTACAGGCAGTTATTAAGATCATCCATGTGTGGGGGCCAGAGAATGGTCCCACCAGACTTATCCTTAGGGTCCCTAACGGCATTAAAGTCCCCCATGATCACCCAACATCCATTATTCTTCAGGTTGCACAATTCGTTCCAAAGATTTACCCTGTCGGTATGGTCATTAGCACCATACACAAAGGTAATCAAAAATTCAAGTCCATCAAGAATTGATGAGACCTCACAATGGATAAGTTGACTGGTTGTATGTAAGATCCTCACATTAAGAATGTGAGGGTTCCAACATACCAAAATTCTCCCAATAGGGGCATGGGCAGAATTGTGAGTATGGTGCCACAAAGGGCAAATGGAACTCACAATCTTCTTAATGTTAGGCTCCTTAATTTTGTGCTCAATTAAACCCATTATTGAGATTTCATTATTCTTCACAAAAAGTTTAACATCCCTTTGTTTGAGAGGGTCATTCAATCCTCTCAAGTTCCAAAACCCAAAATGCAAATGTGATTGTGAGCTAAGCATGGGGAATATTTAAAGCAAAGCATAATATGACATAGAAAATGGCAGAGTATAGGAAATATTAGGATACTGCCCAAAAGGATATAAGGGGGGCCATCAGTGCCCTTTGGAGGAGTTAGATCTCCCAATGCTCCCCTTCTTCTTGTTCTTATTCTTCCTGGTATTGCTGCCTGCAGATTGTGGACATGATGGAGAACCAACTGCACTTATTGCAGGATTGCTCTGTCCCACACATGTCCCTGTGGTGATGGAGATGCCCAAATTAGGAGGACAGATATCAGCAACAATCTCCTCAATATCTGAGGGGTCATTGTCCTCCTCAGTACCTGCTACATCTGATTGCTCTACTCCTTTGTCAATTGGTAGAGGTACATTGGTTATGTGTATAGGTGTGGAAGAAACCACTTCCCTGGTTACAGCATCTAAGGCTGTACTGCCACCTTTCACCAGAGCCTCGAGTACCTGATGTTGAATAATGGGATCTTTGTTGGAGACATTTGCTTGTTTACCAACAGTTTGCCAAGATTCTTCTGTTGGTTTTGGAGCTGGTTTGGGTGTACATTGGTGCCCAAAAACTTTACAATCTGAGCACTTAGGAGGGAGCCACTGATATTCAACTCTAATTGACACTGATTCTCCATTGGATCTCACCACTATTACATCTGGAAGATCATCTTTTGCTGAAATTTCTACACAAACTCTTGCGAAGTCCAATCTTTTTCTGCCCGCAGTAGCTTCATCAATGTGAATAGGTCTTCCAATGGAACTGGCAATGCGACTAAATCCAGACGCAGTCCAACATTCCAATGGAAGTTTGTGTAATTTGACCCAGACTGGAATTGATGAAGAAAATAATCATGGACTCCACACAACCGAAGTAATCCATAGAAATAACATCTGATGATAGCCCCAAATGGAGTTCAAGGAATTTCAACAGAAAAGGTTCAAACGCATAAAATAAGGAGTTATGTTGCAATACTGCCATAGACTTACCAATGCGCCAGGATCCGAAGTGGTATTACCCCCTCCACCGTGACACCAACGACACATTATGGTGGAGAACTGTTACGCGAGGAAGACAGCAACAGTACTAGAAGCAAAACCCCAAGGGAGCAAAACCCTGCAGTTTGAACCTTCTAGATGATACCCTCGAAGTGGGGTTTGATGAAGGGAACCGAATGACTCCCATGAAGAAATTGGGAACCGAATAGCTCCTATATGAGTGTTAGCTCCCATGAAACTTGGGAGTACAAGATAGTTGGTTGAATGAGAAAATCCAAGCCCATTTTAGGAAGAAACATCATCTGGAGTTTGGGGAAAAACCCATCTGATGAACTCCGTGGGGTTTTTTTTTGTTGGTTACCCAAGGAGAGAAACAGACCCCAAACGATCTGAATCCCTTGGATTTTGATGGTAAGGATGGACCAGATGGGAAAAGGACCCTGAGATCTGCTCCATGATAGAAACCAAACAGATTGTTTGGCGAATAGTGTGAAAAATTTGATGGGGGAAGCAACAGAACTCAGAATATACAGTAGAATGCAGCAGCAGTAACAAAATCTGCCGCAGCAGAATAGTTGGTGTAACAGGCTGCATGATGGAGAAGATTGTAGCCTAACAGCTGGTGTAACAGGCTAGAGCAGGGAGGAAAGGCCCCCTCCCAGAAGGGTCTAATACATGCCATGGGACAGCCCCCCACGGCTAGGCCAGAAAACTCAACATCGTGGATGTTGATCAGACACACAGTAGTCCAGATCTGACACACAGCAAGTTCTCAATGTATACAATGATATTAACCAAGTGAGAGCTCTAACAGATAATCAAACAAGTATCTATAGCAACAGCCCTTGCTATAGTATAACATGAAATTTCGAGTGCACGCAAGTAAGCATGTAGGTTGCAACAGCCCTTGCAACCCACATAATGAGCATAATCAAAGTGCAAGCAAGAACTATAGCAACAGCCCTTGCTATAGTTTAACATGAAGTGCAAGCAAGTAAGTATGTACCAGCAACCAGCAGCAGAATGCAGGTGTCTGCCATACCAACAGAATGCAGCAAGTATAGGAGCAGCAGCAGAACTGCAATCGGGCATGGCTGATTCAAGGTAGCAGCAACAGCCGTTCAGACCATAACAGTCCATGACAAGGCACTGCTGCCCAGAATTACAGATGGTTGATTCTGCTGCCCACAATAGCAGAAGGCACTGAATATATAGGGCTCACTCTTCTTCTCCCTAGAGACCTCACCACTTCATTTCACTCTCTAAGGTCCGAGCACCCTCAACTAGTCCTTACTTGACTCCCCCTCTACTTATTACCTCCACTCACAAGAAATTCAGAAGCTCAATCACACATCTCACATGGGTATCTCATATTTAAGTAGATCACTCATCTCTCTTGAGATTCCACACCAAGCCATGCTCAATTGGACAAGCAGATAAGCCAACAATCAGAACCTGTACACAAAAACTACCCAAGTGGGTCATGAGTATAAAATCAGTACTACTTCTTTTGACTGAATCATCTGGATCAACCTGCCACTGAGATCAATTAGTACACCTGCAATCACACACCTCCCAATTGGGACATTAGAGTTTCAAATCTCCACTCTGCTCCTGCTATATAACCTGTCTTGCAATCAGATTATTAGTGATACAACGATCAAAACATGGTAGATAACTAAAATGAACAAAATGAGCAATGGATTATGAATCAGTGGGATGGTATGTTCCAGGCTTCCAATAGGGCTAATGGCCCATGTGGTACTTTGTGTAGTGACATCAGCCTGAACCTAATATCCGTGCATATTTTAACCACCATGGAGGGAATGCTGTGTTGTAACCCCTGAAATTTCCTGAGGTTCCTCTCTATCCATATATGGTAGAGAGAAACAGTAAAGGTCAACTTAGCCAAAGTGCTTTTCAGACCCCTGCCTCTCATATTAGAGACAAGAGTGACCAAAGTAGAAAGGGACTGGGGTTGCCAAGTGATCTGAGATTTAAAGCTCACAGCTTCCCAAACCTGCTTGATGCCAAAAAGCACAAGTCTATCCTCAGTGGATAACCTGTTATGTATAGCAATCCAGGCTATTAGGCTACACTTAGGAATATGAGATGGGAACCACACAGTGTGGGTCCAATCTTTAATGGGAAATTTGGTCCTTAGTTGCTCCCAAAGAGAGGCTATAGAGAACTTACCATCTTTGGAGAGGGTCCATATGCATGAATCAACCCCAGAAGGGAGGTGAGGATTGAGAGCATGGAGATGCGCTCTAATCTCATTTAACTCCCATGTTTGGGTGATGGGAAAGGACCATTGGTTAAGAGGGCCAAGAATGGTAGATACAAGGGCATTGTCTGGAAGCCCAGAGTCATATACCACATGACTACCAAAGTGTTCCACAAGTGGTCCAAAGTGGTGCCAGTTATCATACCAAAGGGATATAGTGGAACCAGTCCCAATTTGATATTTGATAAATGGTTGATTGAGAGGACGAAGTTGGAGCAATTTCCTCCAAGTCCAAGAGGGGCTGGAGGGGATTTTTGCTCTCCAAAAACTTTTTCCTTTGAGTAGGTAGGATTTTTTTTTTTTTTTTTGGGTAATTTAGCTTGAAATTAAAAGGGGTTAAGCAAATATACAGCCTACAAGGGGCATACCCCAGGGAGGACAAAACAAAATAAAGAAAAGAAAAGAGAAAAAAAAATTGCGTACTCCCCGGCACAACCCGCCGGGGTGGGAAATATGAAATCCAGCACAACCCGCTGGGATAGGGGATATTAACCTCCGTTGCTGTAGCATGTGATCAATGAATTGGGGACCACCCAAAATCGATTGAAGTAGTAAAAATGGCACACTGCCATATGTGAAAATTAACCTCTCTTGCGTGCATTCTTTCTTGAAGGACGTACATGATATTGTAGATATGCAAAAGGTAAAGGCTTGGTGGCCCACCACAACCGTGTGATATATGGACAACACAAAATGTTGCTGCCCCACTAATGTGACCATCAGCTTTCAAAATCCCTCAACGTGGGACCACACAAAATAGTGTAAATCTGTTTTCCTATTCCTGTGGTTTTCCCCGGGTAATTTGGGGCTTGGGCCCACAATAGTAGTTGATGTTGAAAGGACCACACCGAAAATAGTCCTTCACTGCTGTGCCTTGGTCAATGAGTTCACAGCTGTTGTTCACTATCATTTACGTGCAACAGAAATGGGATTGAATTTGATTCATTGGACCGAATGGCCAACTGCTGGGTCAAAATGTTATCACGTGGTAAAGTGTACCTCAGAAGTTTCAAATCACAATTACAATTGCGTGTAGTGGAGTGGGCCCACTTGTTCTTCTTCCCCAAATGTTATCAAGTGGACTTTTGACCGAAATCGAGACCCACAAAAGTGGGCCCCACTGTCTTCTTCCCCAGGAAGAACATGGAGAACCAGAGTACTATTTCCACAGAAAATTTCTCCAGCAAACGTGAATCTCAAAGATACCAGTCCCAAAATTACTGATTAAAATGGACAAATTAATGTAAAACAGCCCCAAAGAGAAGCTCAATGATACCAATAGAATAGTTTCATCGCATAAGAAATTACCCAGTTCTATAACAGCCAAAGACTTACCTGTAGCGCCAGGAACCACTATGGAATTACCTCCTCCTCTGTGACACCATCGACACATAGAGGAGGAGAACTGATACGCAAGGAAGAACAACGGTTGTGCTAGAACTAGACTCCAGATCTATAGTGCGTGAAACCCCTCCCATGGAACCAGGAGAGATGAGAACTAGCCCCATCAGATTTTGTGATGCTCAACCAGATGAGGGAGCCCTAGATGGTGTTACCCATCTGGTTTTGTAGTTTGAAGATGCATCCCCATGGACGTTGACCCAATAGAAAGTAGATCCCCATGAACGTTGAGTTCTGGGTTTAGAAATCCCCTTCTTCGGATGAAAGAGTAAAACTCGAAAAAGTTGTTGTGTATTCAGTTTCGTGATTTTCCAGCCCACAAGGAACTGAATGTGTGATAGGGGTGACCGAAATCTGCTCCCATGATAAAACCAAACAGAAGTTTGGTAGGTTTTGTAAAAATTTGATGGGGTAAGAAAGGGGAGTGCACTCTCTCTCTAGAAATGAGAGGCTCTCACACCCCACTTCCACAGTAAGCTCTTGACCCCTGGTGCGGTGTTCTCCACACCCACTGGGTAGGATTTCACCCACTGACACCACATGGATTGTTCCCCACCAGAGACAAGGAACCATATGTGCTTGGCCATGGCAGCTTTGTTCCAGACTTGAAGTGATTTAAACCCTAAACCACCTTCTTTCCGAGGGGAACAAAGATGATCCCAGGATACTTTGGCGCCTGTGTGCTTGAGGTCAGAACCAGTCCAAAAGAATGCTCTAAGTATCCCTTCAATTTCCTTCACCACTTTTTTGGGAAGGATAAAGATAGAGGACCAATAAGTCTGCATAGAGAATAATACAGACTTGACTAACTGAATCCTGCCAGCATAGGAAAGGTATTTATTGGCCCAAGATTTAGTACGATTCGTAATTCTATCGATGAGGGACTTACAATCAACATATTTGAGTTTAGTAGAGATGAGAGGGACTCCAAGATATCTCACAGGGAGAGTACCCTCCTGGAAATGTAATGAATCGAGTATGGATTGTTTTTTTTTTTTTTTGGGTAATTCAGCTTGAAATTAAAAGGGGTTAAGCGAATGTACAGCCTACAAGGGGCATACCCCAGGAAGGACAAAATGAAAATAAAATAAAAAGAAAGAAAAATGTGTACTCCCCGGCACAACCCGCCAAGGTGGGCAATTTGGAGGTCCTAGCACAACCCGTTAGGATTGGACTAAAATTCCTAATTGTGTAAACCTGATGGTCCAACATGATAAAATGGCACAAAGGCCAACTGAAGTTATACAGGCACAAAGGCCCACAAATTTTGTATTGTGAGGGGACCACCCCTCTCGTTGAAAGACTTTGCACACTGCCCTTTGTTTTGGTAGCGAGTAACTTTTGCAAACCCATGCGGTACAACATCCTTTTTCCAGTCAGCACTTGCTTGTAATTGTAGAGAAAGGACCAAAGTCCCCATCTATATTAACCAGACTTTTCTCGACAAAAAACTTTAAAATAAAGTGTGTGCACAACAACAAATGCGCCCCACCCACTGTCCTTTGCAGCAAATCCATTATTATAATAACCAAAGTTGGAAGACTTTGTTGGGCCAGCCACTTGGACCGAATAACCTTTACAAAATACTTGCAGCAGATGCACACTTTTTTGAGCTAGTAATAATACCCACTCGCACAGGAGAGAGTGGATCACACTCTCTCCATCCCAAAACGAATTCCAGGTAGGAGGACTTGGTGAGAATGAACAAGCATGGCCAGTCACCAAAAACCAGCTTCATACAGACGAATAGGAGAGAAGATGAGGACCTACATCACCGAGCTCACCTTAGCAACCAGAACCGATTGTGGTATTACCCCACCGCCGGACACCGGAGACACTTAGCGGGAGGAACTGGGACGCCTCGGAATAGTCAGTTTCAGGGCCCCGGGAACTCAAAACCTCCGTGAGAAGCATGTTCTTAGTGTTGGTTGTGGTTGTTGAACCCCAACACCATCTGGTGTGAAGGTTTGATGTAAGGGCCAAGATCATTTGGAGCTTGATGCTCAACGCAAACCAGAGCCCCTCTGTGGATGTTAACTCCCCAAGACGAACTTGGGAGCTCTCGACCTCACGGTCTACTTCTCAAATGATTCTTCCATACACTGACAAAAAGGAACGCAGATTGATTGAGATCTTGTGTTGACTTGAGTTGGTGTTGATATCTCACAGATGAACCAATTTCACATGGAACAAGTGATGAAACCATACAAAGTGTGGGATAATAATGAACAAGATTGGGAAAAGAAACCCAAAATTGCTCTATCAATTGTGCGATGGATTAGGGACCAGGTCCCCTTTGGTGGGTTTTGCAAAAAATTAATGATAGAAAAGAAGGGGAGTGCACTCTCTCTCTAGTTTCTAGAGAGAGAGGCTCTCAACCCTTTAACTTGTGTTTTGGATTTTTCGTTGCTGTGAGTATGGATTGTTTGATAGTAGGGGGAACACCTGAGAAGAAAATGTTGCTCTTTCCAGGACTAGGTGATAGGCCAGAAAGAGATTCAAATTCAGCCAGAGCCTCCTGGATACAGAGTATGGAGCTTAAATCCCCTTTGCAGAAGATCATGAGATCATCAGCAAAACATAAATTGATTAACTTAGTTTTATCACATCTCCAATGAAAGTGAAAGTTGGGACTATGAGATTTTTCCTTGAGAAGTTGAGTAAGCACTTCCATGACAATCACAAAACATAAATTAATTTCCTTTGGGGGAAACGCACGTTGATTCATCAGCCTTCGTAGGGCTAACTCTGAAAGGCCAGTCACTGAGAATCAGGCTCTTAAGCCTATCTCTAGTGTACCAACAGGGGATAGCAAATTCGAAACGCATGCAATTTAACTGAGAGTGGGATACAGGCAGACCCTGTACTGCTCTAAAACAATTTGGTTCAGCACAGCGGGGTCAACACATGATCAAACCACTGTAAAGGGGTTCAAAAATCAAAACACAGCAGAAGGGGATTGAGCGCTCGGTGTACGGAGATTGAGCGCTCGAAGGTGGGTTGAGCGCTCAGCCCTCTGGCCTAAGCGCTTGAACCTTTTGACCAGCGAAGGGTCACGACGGTTCAGTTGCTTAAAAACAGTCCGTTCACGTCCGTTGAACTCCCATAACTTCCGATCGACTTCAAAACTTCTTCCTTACTTCTTCTCTCTCTAAACCGAACCTCTCTCTCTCGATTTCTCTTGATCTCAAGCACCAATTTCAAAGTTCAATCACCGGTTTCGATTCTAGGGTTTCGGTTCTCAACAACGGGGCAAACAATCTCACAGTTGACAGCGGCAATGGCCGATTCCGACGGAGATCACTCTCCTACGCCCTCTCCAAGGGCCGACGACGATGGTGGGGCTACGGCGGTGGTCCCACCGCGGGCTGAGCGGAGCGCTCAAGCCTCTACAGCGGCGGGGGGTGGTGCTACGATGGTTGTGGGTGTTGGGGGTGCTGAAGAAACGATGGGGGTGGCCCGTGGTGATGATTCCGGTGCCGTGGAGGGTAGAGAGGATGCCGTGGGTGGTGGTAAAGTGACGGGCGGTGGTGGCGGCGGTGATCCGGTGGTGGAGGGTGGCGGCAATGGTGGTTTGAGGACCTCTGGGGTTCTGATCCGCGATGGTGGTGGTAGTGGCAGGGTTTTGGGTGGCGTTGGGGCAGTGGGTGGTGATGGGGTGACGGTTGGTGGTGGTGGTGGTGGCAGTGGGGCTGCCGAGAGGGTTGGAGAGGGTGGTTCTCGCGGCGGCGACACGGCCTTGGGTGGTGGTTGAAGAGGGAGTGGTGCGAGGAATGTGGATGAGTGTGAGGGACTGGATTTCATGACCGTGGGGAGGTGGGCTTTCACTTTGGCGGAGGTTAGGTACCGGGTCAAGGTACCGTTTAGCGTTGCGAGCATGACGGAGGATATACGGAGGAGTAGGAGGAGGAGTTGGCCCCTCAGGGATGTGGCGAGTAGCGACGCGCCTAGTAGCAGCAGGAGGGCTACGTCGAGTGACACACCCAGTAGCAGCCGAGGGGCTACTGGTGCGGTGAGGAGGAGTGCCAGGGTGGCAGCCAATGGTAGGAGTATGGCTCCACCGAGGGGGGTGACGGCTAGTACTCCGGGTGCTAGTTCGTCGATTCCTTTGGTGATAGATGAGCCCGACGAGGTTCCAGTGACAGTGCCTCCACTGGTGACACACAGGCCGGTGACTCGTAGTCGCTCCGGGGCTAGTGAGCCTCGGGGCAAGGAGGTCGCAGTTGAGGAGACTCCGGTGGTGGAGCAGGGGCCAGTGGGTATCTCTCGAGGGGATTATGCGGAGTTCGCCTCTCCGGATGATGTGATGGCGGCTGCGACGGAGAGCCCGCAGGTTTTGGAGGAGGTGAGGGAGGCTATTCGGGAGAGACGGGAGGTTGAGGCGAGGGCTAGGGCTAGCACTGAGGAGCAGGCGAGGTTGGCCGCTGAGACTTACGCCACAGAGCTGGAGGAGGAGCTTAGGGAGGAGGATGAGGCTCAGGCCCGGGCTGCTGCGGAGAGGGAGGCGGCGGCCCATCCTAGAGTCACTGTGGTTGACGAGGCTCGCTCGTGGTTGGCGGCGAGACCGGCTTTCGATCCTGTTACCTACGACCCACCGACGCACTTGTTCATCCCCTCGGGGGTGAACACTTATGTCTCTCAGAGGGAGGTATACCTTGGGGAGGAGATGCTACTAGACCCCGACGTCCACTTGTCGCGGGGTAATCTAGAGGTACGTACTTTCATTAATTTCCATTTGATGTACTTTCAATTACTTATACATGATGGATTACTTGATTGATTGATAGAAAGCATGAGTGATTTGATTGAATGACTTGCATGTTTGAACCGTTTGATTGAACATACTGATTGGTTGATTGGAAACAATGATTGGTTTATTGATTGATTGGATTTGATTGATTGTAAACATGACTGAATGATTAATTGATTGCCAGCATAAACATACCGACATAAACCCCTTGTTGGTTTTGAACAGGCGAACCAGAGGATACCGGCTCATGGCAGCTCAGCTCGCAGTCTGGAGCTTTACCATGATTTGCACGAGGATGTGAGGAGGCTAGTCGATTTAGCAGGGTTCAGGCCGTTCATCTTCACTCTCACGAGGACTCAGCACGATCACAATGTCCTGACGGCTTTGGCGGAGAGGTGGAGGGATTCTACGAATACCTTCCACCTGCCTTTCGGGGAGGCTACCATGACCCCACTGGACTTCTCAGCACTCACAGGTTTGAGAGTGGGCGGTGAGCCAATACCGTATGACTGCGGGCTGGGGTATGATGAGGCTGGCTTGACTTGGTTCTTGGGGTTCGTGCCCCACAGGGAGAGAGAGATGGCCCACTATGGCCAGTTTGGACGAGTGTGCACGGGGACATCGACGTCATGGACAGAGGCTGAGCAGAAGGCCCGATGCTACTTGCTGTACGTCTTTGGGGCATCCTTGTACGCCAACAGGCATTGCAAGGTACACTTCTCCCTCCTGCCGGCTCTGAGGGACTTCGAGACGGCCGCTCGGTACGACTGGGGCGGGCCCGGACTTGCTACCTGCTACGCCTTCATGAGTGCGGTCTCGAGGAGGAGAGGGATGAGCTTGGCGGGTTTGTGGAGTTTGTGGGAGGTATGAGACTTGCACCTCTCCTTATTGTATTTCTGATTTCAATACATTGCCCCTGTACTTGCTTTCCTTGCCATGTTTGTACTGATGTTCACATGATTGTCCTTTGTTTTGCAGCTCTGGGCTTATGAGGTATTGGGGTTTCATCCCCCAGAGACTACTCACCCTCAGGCGAATGAGGTGTTTCCCCGTGCTCTGTGTTGGGGGGCCGAGTTCGGCAGGTCTTCGAACCCTCGCGTGACCCTTGACACACTGCGCACTTCTCTTGACCGGCTTTCTGGAGGAGGGGTAAGCTTTCTCGATCACTTATGTAAAATTTTCCTGTCCATTCATCCTTATTTGACAAAACTCGATTTGTTGAATGCAGGTCCGCTGGGTCATGTGCGAGGGCCATGATGAGGATTACCTTGCTTCGAGCCGGGAGATCACTGCTGGGAGGATATTGCTCGAGTCTCCCTACGGTTGGCAGTGGTACCTTGGTGACAGGGTCACTCGCCAGTCGATGCGGAGTGCTTTCCCTCAGGTGCCTGGCCCACTTCCTCCCTGTGTACTGAGGACTAGCAGCTATACGCTGGAGGAGATACGGAGATACACAGTGCCGGATGGGCGCATGGGTCAGTTCCTACGTCCAGAGATGGACTATGCTGCTTACCGAGAGCGATACTTGGCAGGTCCCTTGGGGGTGATCCGGGAGAGAGTGCAGCGGATGACTTCTGAGCTTGACAGGGCTATTAGAGCCGCCACTCGAGGAGCTGCAAGAGAGGGGACTCCTCAGAGAGCTGGGCAGGAGAGCGTTGAGGTCCCAGCGGGAGAGGCAGTCGGGGTGACTGAGGTGCCTGAGTGGTCCGTGTGGGTGAGTACTCCCGACGGGGAGGAAGGTGCGTTAGAGATACCGCGTCCACCCACCGGACTGAGACCGCTTCAGAGACCGGTATGACTTGTTTATCATCGTATTCCCTTAATTGCCGATGCTTTGATTTCCTGATCACTGATGATTATCTTTTATTTGACTGTAGGTTGCCTTCGAGTTGGCGCAGACCCTATATGAGCAGAATAGGGGGATGCGCGTCCTATTGCGTCGGTTGATGGCAGGGACGCAGGTACCTTTGCGTCGAGCGGACGATGTTACACCTCCTGTTGCCCCTGTTCCTCCTCCTTCGACAGTTGCCCCGGTATGACATGTCTTCATTAACTTCCATTGGACTTGCGTAGATTTCCTTTTTTCTACTAACTCAAGTTCTTGTGACTTTCCTTCCTTTTGTGCAGGCGCCTGTCACTGGGAAGAGGAAGCATGACGAGGCGAGTGGCTCGGGAACTCCGTTCGTCCGCCTTGGTCGCTCGAAGAACGCACAGTTTGGATTAGACGAGGAGGTGACGTTTGTGGAGACAGCGACTCCCGAGGCAGGAGGTCTGAGGTGGTCGACTCGCAGGAGGACGGAGGCTGCGCCAGTTACTGCGGTCGAGGAGACACCTATGGCGGTTGAGGAGTCAGGGTCAGGCTCGGGCGGTGAAGATGATTCCATATCGGACCCTGACTTCCGAGGCGTTCCTCAGGGGCCTGACGATGACGACGACGACGATGATAATGAGGGGCAATCTTAGTTAGTACAGAGTAGTGAGTAGGGGTAGAGCGGTTTTTGTTTTGCACATGATTGGGCCTGCGTGCCCCAGTGGCTAGATTTCATGCTGTTGGGCCTGCGTGCCCTGGTAGTCGACTTTTTAGGCTTGCGCGCCTTGTTTTTGCTTCGGGCGCCTGTTTGCCCCACACATGATGACTTATGTACATGCTTTGGTTCGTGGATTATGTCAGAGATATACCAGATTTGCACTTTCCTTTTCATCATTGCATTCTTTATTTATGATGTTTTTAGTAAGCAACTGTTGAGCACTTGTTGTACAATTCACAGAACACTTTCCACAATGCTGTATTCGAAATCATAAATCTAAAGACCCGTGTTTAGCGCCTGAAAGAAAGGACATATGCCTGTGACTTTATACACGACATTCTCATTGTTTGACATGACACAGACTTTTAGACTCGAGGAACTTGAATTGATTGACCACTCGGATACATGAGGGCATGATACGCTCACTTGACATGAAATGACCTTAGAACGGAATTTGGAGTCCATAAGGCATTCGAGACTCAAATGATTGTGGTAATGACTATCACCGCCGCCGTGGCCTTGATCGGCCGTTGGCATACCAATTGTATATCCTCTTGCTATCTTCTCCTATTGACGACTTCGCAAAGTCACGGGCACCCATTGGCACTTGTACTGGCAGTTGAACAGGGTCTAGGAGGCTCGGGATGGGTTTCGGGGTGACAAAATGCAAAAGTGTAGGTTCAGGCTGCTGAGAGCTCGAGCGCTCGAAGGAGGGGCTTGAGCGCTTGGGCTAGGTTTGAGCGCTCGGGGATGGGGCTTGAGCGCTTGAGCCCGTTCCAGAGAGCAGATTCTGCTTGTTCCCAATGCGATTATTTGCACTTTCAAGAGTGTTTTCTGCCCCAGAAACGCGTGGGGACTTCCAGTTTCTCTTTCCAACCAGAGATCACTCCTTTCCAATGCCTTTTTCATCTATTTTCAACAAATGCTACACATTTCCGATGCTTTTCAAATTTTCCCATGCAAGCCTTATGGAAAACATGCACTTGACCATCTTGGAAATAGAATCTCTCATTCCCCATGTTGTAAGAGAATCTTGCACTCCTCTCCTTGTTCTTCCTATAAATGACTTGCCTTAGATTGCCCTTCCCATCACTAGCTCACATCCCTTCTTTCTTCTTCTTCCTTCCTCCTTCATCTTTTGTTCTTCATTCTCCGAGTCATGGCTGCCCTCACACCAGCCGTCATTGGTTCTTGGATTGAAAGTCTAGAGAACATTGATTGGATCAACTTCCGCAGCCATGGCCTCAATGCCTTGCGCTTCATTCACACTATTCCCATTCGTCCTGAGATTTTGCACGCGGCTGTTCGCTTTTGGGATCCGGAACTCCATGTGTTTCGTTTCGGCATTCAAGAACTATGCCCCACTGTCGAAGAATTCCAAGCGTACCTTGGGAGCCGTGGGAGCACGGAGCCCGTGGTTCCTCCTCTTCGTGAGAGCTCGTCCAAGATTCTTAAGGATAAGCTTGGCGTGAATGAGGGTACTGCCAAGTACTTGCTTCTTGGCAATGCTCTCGATATCTTGCGCCTCTTTGCGGATTTTCGTCCTTGCGGGGATTTGATGGACTTCACCATTCAGAATCGGCGTATGTTTGCGCTTTGCATGTGCCTCTTGGCTTCCTATCTGTTGGTCCATCTTGACGGGAATGCCAGCCCTTCCATCGTTTCAGTTGCTTCACAGATTGAGCAGCGTCGAGATGTGGTTCCGATGGTTCTGGCTGAGACCCTCATGGGTTTAGATGCGATTCATTCCGGGCGGACAAATGTCTTTGGAGGCAGTCCACTCTTGCTTCAGGTTTGGGTCATGGTTACTGTTGGCTTTTTTTTTTTTTTTTTGTGGTCTAGTGATGCTTGGCTTTGATACATGTTTTTGGTTTATGGTTTTGGTTGCAGATGTGGCTTTGTGACAAGGTGAAGCGTTGACCCGGAGAATCATTGGGTTTATGATCCTCGGACTTGGAACAACAGGCCATTCGCGGAGGAACATGGTGATGTAGATGGGTGGGCTGGCTTCTTTATGGCTTTGAAAGAGGAGCATGTTGTTTGGAGGTGCCATTGGCTGGTTTTGTCGGACATGACGGCGGCTCACATGGGTCCGGCATGGGTGGTGATTGCGGGTTTAACGGGGTTCTCCTCCTACTTTCCACAACTCATTCTCCGCCAACTCGGGATTCGTCAAGAGATGCAATTCTCTGTTCCATCGTCTTTTTTTTTTTTTTTTTTTGGGTAAATAAGCTTGAAATAAAAAGAAGGCAACAGAATATACAGCCTACAAGGGGCATACCCCAGGGAGGACAAAAGAAAAAGAAGAGAAAAACAAAGAAAAGAAAACTTAAAGGGATGGCCACATTGGCAACATTTGGGAAGGGATATCTAAATGCAAACATATAGCTTAAACTACTCTAGGTGTTTCTAGACCATCTTGGAAGGAGGGAGGAGAAACACGCAAAATAGCCCGATTGATGGCACACCCAACACACGGCACACCACTTGGACCTTGATGGAACCTCCTATTGAGCTTAACATAGCTGCTGCAGCAAACTGGATTTGCAGCAGACTAGTACTACAACATCATCAACAATGGATTTTAACAAAAGCTCCAAGGGACAACCCCCCAAGGAAAGGACAAATCTGGAGAAATTTGGGCAGCATAGCGGCTGTTTTTTGACAACCCAGAAAATCAGACGTCTGCCCAGAATTGGCAGCCCATAATAACATACTTTTATACAAAAACATACCACAAAACTAATGACAAATGTGCAATCGGTACAGCAGCAGTAAGTAGCACAAATAGTACATGAACTACAATCGGCAGGAGCTTTCTTAGAACACAGCAACAGTATAGTGACCAGACAGATGCAGCAGTAGTAAAGTGTGGGATCAACAGCAGTCAAGAGCAGAGTTCACAGTCAACAGCAGATGTAAACAACAAGTAAGGCTAGGGCCTACTTGAGCATAGACTTTGAAGCTTTAGACTGGAACCTTAAGCATGGAACTTGAGGCTTGACCATAACACTTGGGATTGGACCTTGGAGAAACTTGGGAAGATCACCAAGTTACTGCTAATGCACCACTGCATATAGCATGAAGCTAGGAGTAGCACCACCAATACTAACTTGAGGTAGAAGTACCAATGCAAGTCCTTAGAAATTTGAGCAGAGTTTCATTTGAAACTTGGATAATCCAGAAACAGTGGTTGTATGCATCAAAATGCAGCAACAGCAGTAGGAATCAGAGTAAACAGCAGGGTGCAGCAGTAAGCAGCAGAATGCAATAGCAGTAGTACAGCAGCAGCAATGGACAGCAGCAAGTGGGAGTATCAAGGAATGCAGCAGTAGAGGGAATACAGCAGTATGTGTAGCAGTAACATGGAGGTGTATTAGTAATAACATGGGAGTGCTAACAAATGATGGCTTAGCATGAACAATCAATGCAGACAGCAGCAGTAACAGAAGTAACACCACAGCAGCAACTACAGTAAAGTGTAGCAGCAGCAATGGCAAATAAGATATGATCAGCCATGCAGAAGCATAATAGGGAGAAGAAAAGACCAACAGAAGAAGGTAAAATAAACCTAACTATGAGTCTCACACTTCAACTCCCTCGAAAACTCCCAACTTCTATATCCCTCTACTAAGGCTCCAGACACCCTCAACTACTCACAAGATAATCTCTAGTTACAATACTCTCCACTCAAAAGGAAAGTCAGAGGTCCAAAACACTCATCTCACTGGAACACACAATTTAAGTTGGTCACACCCAAACAACAGAAGTGAAGCTCAATACACTCTACTCACTAGTACAGTCAAAGATAGGACAATGGAATGCCTTGAACTCATAAACCAAACCTGCAGCAAATGTCCCAAATGGGAAGTTAGTAACAGAAAATTCCCCCAACTTCTTGGCCAATATCCTTGGTAATATAACCTCCACTCTGCTCCTACTGAATAACCTGTCTTGCAATCAGAATTATTAGTGATACAACGATCAAAACATCATGGAAGATAACTAGAATGAACAAAATGAGCAATGGATTATGAATCAGTGGGATGGTATGTTCCAAGCTTCCAATAGGGCTAATGGTCCAAGTGGTAATTTGTGTAGTGACATTAGCCTGTACCTAATATCAGTGCATATTTTAACCACAATGGAGGATATGCTATGCTGTAAACCCTGAAATTTCCTGAAGTTCCTCTCAATCCAAATATGATATAGAGAAACAGTAAAGGACAACTTAGCCAAAGTGCTTTTCAAACTCCTGCCTCTCATATTAGAGACAAGAGTGACCAAAGTAGAAAGGGATTGGGGTTGCCAAGTGATCTGAGATTTCATGCACACAGCATCCCAAACTTGCTTAGTGAAAGGGCAGTTAAAGAAAAGATGATCATGTGATTCTTCAGCAGAGCAAAAGCTACAGCAGGAAGAAGTTTTGATGCCAAAAAGCACAAGTCTATCCTCAGTGGATAACCTATTTTGGATAGCAATCCAGGCTATCAGGCTACACTTAGGGATATGAGATGGGAACCACACAGTGTGGGTCCAGTTAATAATGGGAAATTTGGTCCTTAGTTGCTCCCAAAGAGAGGCTATAGAGAACTTACCATCTTTGGAGAGAGTCCAAATGCATGAAATGCATGAATCGCCTTTCTTGGAAGAAAAGAACGTCTTGGGTTTGCGATGACTACCCTACCATACACCTGAATGCACGTTACAGGAAATGGATAAGAGGAGAAGTATCAACAAGATCTGGAACTTCTTAAAAACAAATGACTCGACTTAACTAGGCTGTTCCCAAAATAAAGCATGGACCCATGTTGTAGCTTTTCTTTCCATTGTGGTGGTTATGTCTTTGTTGTTTAGGCATTTTGCTCAGCTTTGTAAGCGAAGAAATTGTTGAAATAAAATTGAATTACGAGGGTTTCCCCCTCTTGGTTCACGGTGTTTGCTTGATTCTCTTCTTTTCTTCTTTCCTGGAACATGACGGGTGCTTGGACCAACTCAAAGGATTATGACCGAATCTCGGAGTGAGACTGCCTACGTATCCTTTTGCAAGGAATCAAGTCAAAAACGTAGTTCGGGTTCAGGTTCACTCGGGTATTGACACTCTCCTTTTACGCTCTAGATTTTGCCTAGTACCGCCCTTTCGGGTTTTCGGCCTAGCGAGCTCTTTTGATTTTTATGCCTTATCTTTTGCCTAGGTCGCCCAATGCGGGTTTTCGGCCTAGCAGGCTTGCTCTTATTTTTGCTTGGGTCGGACCGCCCTTGCGGTTTTCCGCCCAACGAGCATCTCTCATGGGTAGTATCATTTGAGTTGGTCCAGGTTTACAAGATTGGTGAATTCATTCCCGTCGAGATCGATAAGCACCGTCACTCCTCCACTGAGAATAGTCTTGATAATGTAAGGTCCTGCCCACTTTGGCCTGAACTTCCCCCTTGGGTCGAATATTGGCGCGCGGATCTCTTTCACCACCATATCTCCTTCAATCAAGTCTCGCGACTTCACCTTTTTGTTAAATGCCCTAGCAATCCTTCTTTGGTATCCTTGAATGTGATACAAAGCACGCAGCCTTCTTTCATCGAATAACATCAGTTCAGCAAACCTCTCGCTCATCCAGTCAGCTTCACTAATCTCACTTTCCATTATTACTCTAAGGGATGGTACTTCGAGTTCAATTGGGAGTACCGCCTCCATACCATATACTAACGAGTAGGGTGTTGCCCCTGTCGGAGTACGGATAGAGGTGCGATAACCCCAAAGTGCTAATGGTAACTTTTCATGCCAATCCCTAGAGGATTCGATGGTTTTCTCCAGGATGTTCTTGATGGTTTTGTTGGCCGCCTCTACAGCTCCATTGGTTTGTGGCCGATATACCGTGGACTTATGCACTTGGATGTTGAAATCTTCGAGTACTTCGGCAACCCTTCCTTTGAAATGTACCCCATTGTCGGACACGAACGCCTGGGGAACCCCATACCGGTAGATGATATTCTGCTTGATGAAATGTGCCACTTGAACTGCTGTTAGAGTGGCATAGGAGGCCGCTTCCACCCATTTCGTGAAGTAATCAACCGCCACCAATATGAATTTGTGACCGTTTGATGCTGGTGGAGTGATTCTCCCGATCACGTCTATGCCCCATACCGAGAAGGGCCATGGCGAAGACATTGAGTGCAACTCAGTGGGCGGCACATGCTTTAGATTGGCGTGGACTTGGCACTTGTGGCATCTCCGTACATACTCGACACAATCCGTTTCCATAGTGGACCAAAAGTACCCTTGCCTTAATATCTTCTTTGCTAACATGATCCCACTCTTAATTATCCAAAAAAAAACATGATCCCACTCATGTGGGGACCGCATACTCCTTCGTGGATTTCCTCGGTTACTCTCCTTATTTCTTCACCATGGATGCACAATTTGTGCATGCCCCCGTATGATCTTCTATACAACCTCCCTCCGCAGATAATGTATTGCGACGCCAATCGGCGCAAAGTGGTACAATCCTTCTTGCTTGCTCCTTCTGGATATTCTCCCTTTTCAACCAAGTTTCATATGTCATGGTACCAAGGTAGGCCGTCGTTGACTTCCTCAATGTCCATCACATATTCATACGCCGGCCGATCCCTTTGCTCAATCATGACGGGTCGCAACCTTATCCCCTCTGGTAACTCGACCATTGATGCTAGGGTAGCGAGGGCATCGGCAAACCGGTTTTTCATCCTTGGTATGTGTGTGAAGGTCACTTCTTCGAATTGCCGGATTACCTCCTCCAAATCCTTGTGGTATGGCTTGAGCTTCTCCTCTTTTACCTTCCAATCACCATTGGCTTGCGACACCACCAAGTTTGAGTCTCCTATTACTTCCAACTTCTTAACTCCAATTTCCAAGGCCGCTCCCATCCCGACAATGCATGCTTCGTATTCCGCCTGATTGTTAGTGACCTCGAAGTTTAACTTGAAAGCGAGTGGGATGTGTGGCCCTTCCGGCGAAACAAGCAGTATTCCGACTCCAAATCCTTTCTGATTCGCGGCCCCATCAAAGTATAGCTTCCATGCATCATCTTCTATTGCCATGACATTCTCATCGGGGAATTGAAATTTAGTGTCTTCCGGTCCTTCTACTGGGTGATTGGCTAGGAATTCCGCCACTGCCCTTCCTTTCACTGATTTCCTCGTGACGTATTTGAACTCAAATTCGGCCAATAGGAGCAACCAACGTGCTAGCTTACCGGTAAGCGCTGGCTTCTCGAACAGATATTTGAGGGGGTCCATCCGAGAAATCATCTTCACCGAATAGGCCAGCATGTAGTGTCTCAACTTCTTGGAGGCCCAAACAAGTGCCCAACACGTCTTTTCTAATGGTGTGTACCTTTCTTCAGCTTCTACCATCTTCTTTTTTCTTCAGCTTCTACCATCTTCTTGCTGAGGTAATAAACCGCCTTCTCGACTCCATCATCGCCTTCTTGCGCCAACATACATCCCATCGCTGATTGGGTGACCGATAAATACATTATCAATGGCCTCCCAGGCACTGGCGGCATTAGCACTGGTGGGCTTTGGAGATACTTCTTGATAGCTTCGAAAGCCTTCTGACACTTGTCATCCCACTTGAAGGACACCCCCTTCTTCAAAAGTCGAAACATCGGCTCGCAAGTTGAGGTCAACTTGGCGATGAATCTGCTGATGAACTGAATCTTCCCGAGAAAACTGCGCACTTCCTTCTCCGTCCGCGGCGGTGCCATTTCGAGTATGGCTTTGATTTTGGAAGGATCGACCTCAATTCCTCTGGTGGTGATCATAAATCCCAACATTTTCCCGGCGGTAACTCCAAATGTACACTTTTGCGGGTTGAGACGCATGCGGTACTTGCGAATCCTTTCGAAGAACTTCCGGAGCGCCGGTAAATGCCTTTCTCGCTCTTTGGCCTTCACGATCATATCGTCCACGTATACCTTGACTTCTTTGTGCATCATGTCGTGCAACAAGGTGGTCACAGCTCTTTGATAGGTTGATCCCGCGTTCTTCAAACCAAACGGCATCACTCGGTAACAGAAAGTTCCCCATTCAGTTGTAAAAGTCGTTTTCTCCCGATCCTTTGGTGCCATCAAGATCTGATTGTATCCCGAAAATCCGTCCATGAAAGATAACAATGCGTGTCCCACTGTATTGTCCACAAGTACATCGATATGTGGCAACGGGAAATCGTCCTTCGGACTCGCCTTGTTTAGATCCCTAAAGTCAATGCAAACCCTAATCCTACCATCCTTCTTAGGAACTGGCACGATGTTAGCGACCCATTGAGGGTACTCGGTTACCATTAAAAATCCGGCATTGAATTGTTTAGTGACTTCTTCTTTAATCTTTTCTACCCAATCAGGCCTTATCTTCCTCAACTTTTGCTTAACAGGCTTAGCATTAGGGTACAGGGGGATCCGATGTTGCACGATGTCGGGATCGATTCCGGGCATATCCGCATGAGACCATGCGAAAACGTCTTCAAATTCTTTGAGCAAGTCAATGTGCGACTTACGTTCCTCTTCGGATAGCCCGGAGCCGATCTGAACCATGCGGGGGTCCTCTTCGTTTTTCAAATTTATCAAAACAATTTCCTCTTTTATGGGCTGAGCATGCCTCTCATTTTCCCTTTCGATTAGGGACCTGAGTTCTTTAGGTATTTCACCCTCGAACTCGGTCTCTTCATCATCGGGGTTGACACAATTTATTTCGGGAACAGCGAAGTAAGCGAATTCATAGTTCATTTCATTCATAAGCCCCTCGGGGGGGGGGGGGGTACACAACGGTGGACTCAAACTCGAAAGAAAAGTGACGACGAGGAGGGCCGGGAGGCACAATCTCTGACTCATAGCTAATTACAGACTCAGACTCAGATTCAGACTCAGACATTGCAGTGGTGCTAGTGAATTTCACAACAGGTGTAAAAGTGCAATTCTTGTACTCTCCAACAGCATCCACAATCAGCAGGCTTGGATCTTCGAGGGCCTCCTGCCCAAGCATCATCACTTCAGCTGCTTCCTTACCCATACCCATTGGACCGACCTCATCGAACATTGATAGCAGAATCCCGCCATCCAGCATCTCTATCCAATCAGCTTTAAGGTCTTTCACCAATTGTTCGACCTTTTCCTTTTCATCTTCGCTATCCCACACATCATTGGCGAAGATTTCAAATCCGGGGTACAAATTCCTGTTTATTGAGTTTATGAACGGCTCTGGCTGGCCATGATAAGGTTTGTCTGCCCCTTCCTTCACAAAACGCACCACATAGCCTTTGCTATACACATGACCGCGGACCTTCTTCTCCTTGTCGGTGGGCTTATATCCTAGCCCAAAGCGTCCTTCATTTACGGGGAAATCGGGTAACTTGGGCACTCCTTGCTGACTGCGACCCAAACCGGTGCCAGGCAGATATGCCATTTTCCTCATCATTTCTAAGACAGTGGAAGTGACAGCAAATTCATCATCCACTTGAATTATACACACTCGGCCAGCAGTATCAAAGGCGAACCCGCCCATCTCAATGTCATTCTCGTCGTGCATGATTTCCAATAGTGGGGCATTATCCTTAGAGTGAGGACGGATGCTCGAATCTCCATATAGTACAACCGTTCCACTCTCCAATCCCAACAGGACTTTCTGGTGTAAGGTAGATGGTACCGCCATAATGTCGGCCCTATGCATCCATGGGCGACCCAAAAGCAAATTGAAAGAGGCCGGTATCTCTAGCACATAAAATTCCACCGTTGACTGGAACCCCTCTGCTGCTACTTCCATGTTTACAGTCCCCAATACTTCTCGACGGGTATTATCATAAGCGAGCATAGTCAAGTTGGAAGGGGTGAAATCCTTCGGTTTAATGTCCCAAGCATTGAGTGGTGCGAAGGGGACAAACGTTGAGCGCCGAACCGTTATCTACCAACACCACCGGAATCCATTTCCCCATACACTTTAGGGTTATGTGCAACGGCTTGTTGTGGTTAGTTCCTTTGAGTGGGAGATCGGCTTCGGTGAAGGTTACAGTGTGCTTCGCCGGAGGGTTCTTGATGGCAGCTACCATGGCTTCAGGAGTTATGTCGGGAGTTATCTCCATGCAAGACAGCTCTCGAGCAAGCTTCTGACGATGCCTGTTTGAACTCATGAGCAATCCCCATATGGTTATGGCCGCGGGGGTCTTTTCTAGCTGCTTCTTAATGGGGTTCTCTTCGGGTGTGGTATTTGGAGTTTGGTTCTGTCGAGGGATTCGGCTGTTTGTGGCTGAAGAGGTGCGGGATTGGTTAATTGGTGGATTGGGGAAATTTAGGAAGCTGTTTGGGTCTGGAGTTGGGTTTATTGGGTTAGCTGAGAAAGGATCACTTTGGGAGGTTGGGGTAGTGTTTGGCTGATTTGTGGAGTTAGGCAGCGGGTTTGGGGGTAGATTGGGTGGATGGTTCGAGAGCGGGTTAGGCTGGGGGTTGGATGTTTCGCCGGGATAGACCGGGGGGTTGGTAGTATCTCCCGCTTCGGAGAAGGTGCATGATGGAATCCAAATCGTCTCCCCACAGCTCAGTCTCATCAAAGTAGAAATCAACATGATCTCCCTCTGCTTTCCTCTTTCCTTTGGCGATGCTAGTTTCTTTCATTCCCTTGGTGATGTCTTCAACGGTGGTTGTGCTCCAAAGGTCCATTCCCTCGTTGTCCACTGGATTGCCTTCCCAAACATTGGTCACAATATCCCCTTCTAATGGTGGACCCCAAATGTCTATCATGCCTCCGTTCAGCGTCATTATCTCATTGCTTTCGGGCACTTGAACCACTGGTGCTGGTAAATTCTCATCTATGATGAAGTCATAAGGAGCGAACTCCAATCCTTCTACCATCTTATCAATTGCCGCTTCGCTCATCATGGAGAAGTCTGGGCGTCCTTCCCATAGCGGCTGCTGCGGCTCCAAGTAGGTTTCGTCAAAGAATAGTGGCAAGGTACACCCATCCAAAGGGTCGTCGGGATCGACAAGCTGCCATTCAGTCGGTGTTGGATCCCATTCGGCTTCTTCCCAATTTTGCCCTTCTCCTTCTTCTAAGATCGGTTGGTTCTCAACCATCGGTTGTTCAAGCAGATTCTGAAGCAAGGCTACGTCTAATGGGTCCAACTGTGCTGGCTCTTCCATTTGATTGGCGATTGGGAGTTCTTGATGAAACTCAACTTCCTCCAATGGCCATTCTTCATCATTCAACTGCCCGTTTGCTGCCATTATCTCGTATTCCCAATTTTCCATGTTGATTATCATGTCCCCCCATTTATCCCAAAAGGCGGGGCCTACTTGATCAGAGAGGGTGCATATTTTTGGTTCAGCTGGTATGGCTACGACAGGCTTAGGCTCGGTTTCGGGTATGATGAACTGGCTTGGGTCGAATATAGTGGAGTTCGGATGGTTTTGAGTGGGGTTGTAAGAGATGTGGTTTAAGTCGGCATTCCTCCTGTGGGTTGGCAATGGGTTAGTGACAATGTTTGGTTTCTCGGTGGGATCTCTGATCTGTTTACTATCAATGAGATCTTGAATCTCATGACGAAGGCGTTGGCACCTATCAGTTGGATGGCCGGGGGTTTGGTGGAAGGTACAGAATTGGTTGGGATTCCATGTAGGTGGGGGATTTTGAGGAGGTGGAGTTGGTGCGAGTGGCTTAAGTTTCCCCTGCTGAACGAGACGTTCGAAAACAGCAGAGAGAGGGAGCGGGAGAGGGGTGAAGACTCGTCGCGGCCTTTGGTTTTGGGGTGGAGCTGGCATGATGGCATGGACAGGTTCAGCTTTGGGTGGACGGTTGTTTGTGGGATTAGAGGAGGTGCCGGTGGAGTAGCTTGGAGGGGTGTAGAAAGAATTGGTATTGCCGGTGAAGACCCTTTTTGGCTTGGGTGTTGATTCTCCTTTCTTTAGGATCCCGCTTTGCAGTCCTTCTTCGATAGATAAACCCACCTCAAAATAGGTTTCGAAGTCATGAGTTTGGGCCGTGATCATGTACTGAGCCAAGTCGGGCTGTAGGTTACGGGTGATGATCCTCATCTGATCCTTGTCACACGGACGATCAGTCATCTGGGCAGCCTTAGCCCTCCATCGTTTCACAAAATCCGTGAAGGATTCTCTCTCCCTCATCTTGATGCTCTCAAGTTCTCGAGTGGTAACCTTCAACTGGACATTGTAGTCATATTGCTTCACAAAAGAAGCGCAAGAAGCCATTGGAGGGCGGGTCCGGTTAGGCTCTGATGGAACATTTGAGCCATAGTTGGTTCGTCCACGTTCTGCAGGGAGAGTGAACTCACATAAGCTTGGATGTGTCCTCGGGGGTTACCCGTCCCATCGAACTTCTCAAAATCCATTGGTTTGTACTTCTCGGGGAGCTTAGCCTCGGGAAAAAGGCACAGCTTACTCATGTCAAACCCGGTAATGGCAGCTTTTTCATTCTTAGCAACTGATTCTTCAAGTTTGGCAATCTTAGCCAACATTTCAGCCATTTGGGGGGTTTTCAACTGGTTGCTCTTGACGTTCCTCACCCTCGGGGATCTCTTGCCCTTCGGGAGGCGGCCTTGGATGTTAACCAAAATAGCCATGAGTTGGGTAATCTGAGTGTTCTGATTGGCCAAAGTGTCGTGCACTTCTTTTCTTAACTGTTCGATCTCGTTCGGCTGTTCTTCCATGACTGCCGGGGACGACCGAGGTTCAGATTCTGGAGTGACGGGTCGTGACAATCTTTGTCTGGGCGGTCGGGTCCAAACGGGTAAGGTCTTCTTTCTTCTTGCAGGCCCAATTGTTGAATGCTGACAGTGCACAAAAATCGAACTCAGCCCCGAGACTCGATACTCATGTACAAAAAGAATACCCCAAACGATCGTGCGTATGTCATCACGTCGCGCCTCACCAAATTAGCCCTAAAGCTAGTCCTAGAGTTGACCTACCGGTTTCAAATCTCACTTAAGGCCACTACACAGTAGATTGTACCAACACCACGGGTAGGTCTTTTACTCGGCAATTACGGCTTTTCAACCTAAAGCCTAAATGTTGAAGCCGCAACCGTTATCCTTTCTTGACCATCCGAGACAGAGCAATAAGGTGTTGTCACCCAGTTACAAGTGGCCCTAAGGCTAGTTCAAAACACGGGCAGCCGTGTGGGCACGGCAAACACCGGAGGTATCTCAAACTCCATGGATTTAAAGTCTCCTAGACTGACGTATGTACAGCTTTGGAAGATTGCCCCCAGTCCTCAAGTTTTCTTTTCATATCGAGTCCTTCGTGCGGGACGACCGGATTTGGGAAAACACAAACTCTCAAATCCTCACCAAAAATCTAACTTTGGATCTTAGGAATAATTGTCCCTAATCTTGGGGCAACCATTCATAATTTTCGTTAGATTGTTGTCAAAAATTTGAAAGTCCAAATTTTCCCACGTCCGATTATCCTAAGAATTGGCTCCCAAGGCAACGTGTACAAAAATGCACGACTCATCATCGGGCCAAGGCAACCTCCTACTAACTGCACAGACTCCTAAACTATGCTACTCTCAACTCGGGGGGACTATACGCAAATGCAAATGTATGCATGGATGCAACAAAGCGGCAACACATAGCACGTAAACAGGATGGAGCACATATACTTATCACACGGGACGGCCACCTAACGGGAAAGTTCTATGGTTAACTATATGCAAAAGGCCGGTTTTGGTCTCACAAGGGTGCCCGGACTAGAGTCATGATTGTCTCCCGTGCCATGGGTACCCAAGGCAACGGTAATAACGACAGGTGTAACTCATCACGGTCGGGGGTTGCTAGGCATTTTGGGATTCCCCGTCACCGGCAAGCCGTGCGGGATTGCCAAAACACACCAGCGAGGCTAGGAACAATGCAAGTGCAATGCAAAAGTTGAACTACAAACATTTCAGAAATCCCACAAAAGCTTTTCAAGTCGAGCCCTCTTGATTAATGCATATTTCAATAAAACTACACAAGTGTAATAAAATCAAGATACGCATTAACCAGAATCCCCAGCGGAGTCGCCAGCCTGTGGACGCACCTCCGGATTGGGTTTATCGATTCGGAGTCGCCATCCGGGTTTTAGCGGATCGTACCCGAGGAACCGAACATCGATTGACTCGTGCCTCATTCAATGGATAAGGATTACTGGCCCGTCATCACCATACTATCTTAGGTTCGGGGGCTCAGTTACGAAGGGGGAAGGGTTTTACGGCACCCCCCTCGCCCGGTTCGAAGACAGGTCTCTACTTGACTTTTGTGGGATTGCGGGAAATGTTTATGATTCAACTTTGAGCAAATACGGGAAATCGGGAATGGGAGCCATATAACAATGATAAGCACAACAATGGAACTTAGGTGTATGCATGTGCTTCGTGAGTCTACATGAATGGTGGGGATGCGCGAGTATGAACTATCAAGTACATCAAACAGTAAGCAATGATAAGCACAACGATGCACTCCCCTTTCCTCCTATCATAATTTTTTCACTAATCTACCATAAACAGTCTGTCCGGTTTGTTGGTTTGTAGATCATCCGGTGTGGATTCGTCCCACCTCTATCAAAATGGGTCCAACTACCATGGGGGGTCCTTCATACAAAGGGAATCTGAGTTCTCAGTGGGTCGTCCTCAAATGGAGCTCGGTTTTCCCAATCAATGGGTTCTCTACAGCAACAAATGGGGAGCCTCAATCACCTGATTGAAGGCTTATTTCAACTATCATCTCCACTCAATACAACTATCATCTCCACTCCATGGTTCGTGCAAAATGATGGAAGGCTTTTTTGGGACTGCATCTCCAGCTTGAGAGCAACAAAGTTCGGGCTATTGAAGTTTTCCAACTATAGCGCTAATGGGGGTTGGCTACTGCAACAAATCCAATGGGGGTTGGCTCCCAAATTCAGTCTATACAATGGGGTTTCTGTTACTGTTCCCCAATTCAAGATTAAAGATTAAAGAGCCGAAGTAATTCCATCTGTTGAAGAGATTCACGCATACGCATCACAGGTTTGAAGTCTAGCTTCTTGCACTGCTTGTTCTTCCTCTGAGTAACAGTTCTCTTTCACTATGTGTCGATGGTGTCACGGTGGAAGGGGTAATACCGTTTATGGATTCTGGCTCTACATAGGAATGTCTAAGGCTGTCTTGGAGTTCGGCATCATCTCTATTAAGCGTTAGTGAGAATCTGTTCAGAGGTGTTCCTTGAGTTCCAAATTGGGGCTGTTTTTCCAGGTGATTTTGGGTTTTCTTTAATTAATTTCGTACTGAAAAATGAGTGGACTCACTGAGTCTAGAACCTCAAATGAGTTGCTCACGCAAATACTCAAAAACCAGAGTGTCATTTTACACTTAACCCATTTATTTCCAGAAATGAACCTCCTTTGGTAGCATTCGGATGAACTGGAGGAGTTTGGGAAGAGGAGAGTGCACCTCACTCTCCTTTGTGTGACTGGGTAACATGCATATTAGTGGACCACAACTTTCCCTTAATTTTCGGATCTCAATTGATTTTTTGGGGCTGGTGTTGTCACTTTGACAACTATAGCATCACATCTGCTGAAAAGGGGCTCCTCGTGGGGCCCTATAATTGTACATCACGGCTCAAGCAAAGGGTTTTTGTTCAATTCTAGCCAAAGGACCTACAGACTGCGAGAAATTGTGGTCAAAAAGTCCAAAGTTGCAATATCCAGCTCATACACTTTACAGGGCAAGTGGGGTGTTTGGGAAGACAAATCCACCCAATATTCGATTCGAGAAAGTCTGGTGAAATGAGTGGGGACCACAGTCCTATCTCTTGGTTACACGCAGATAAAGTTCAAAAGGGTTGGTTTCCAGTTGTACCGCATGGAAAGACCTTGGGCGACTGGACATTGTTGGAAAAGGTTGATAAAGCCTTACACGCATAAAGTGCCTTTTGGCTAATGGGCATTAGGACCCACTTCTATTTCTACACGCAACAAATCAAAAGGGTCAAGGTGGGGACCATAGTGATGAAGATCTGAGTATTTTGGGCAGTGAAGGCCCCTTCTCGGTGGACCTTTCAACATCATTAGGCCTTTTGTGGGCCCACCATGCAATTGAGGGGCCATACCCCATTACCCCAACAACACCCAACAGTCGAATGGGTTACTGTGCTTTTGCATGTGTACACAATTTTGGGTTCTTAAAATTATTTAATCCTAGCCTTGCGGGTTGTGCAAGGGTATCCTATTTTCCCACCCCGACGGGATGTGTCGGGGAGTACGCAATTTTTCTTTTCTTTTTATTTTAATTTGTCCTCCCTGGGGTATGCCCCTTGTAGGCTGTACATTCACTTAACCCCTTTTAATTTCAAGCTAAATTACCCAAAAAAAAAAAAACAACGCCAGAAACCAACACAAAACTAGACCAATCTGATCCCTCTGTTAAGGGCTTGAGCGCTCACAGATAGGGCTTGAGCGCTCACAGATAGGACTTGAGCGCTCAAGCTCTCCTCGACTCAAACATGCTTATGATGCTTCTCGTGATCCTGACTTGATGAAAACACATTTTGATCACCATTGTTTGTTCAAAAACACCACTTTACTCACAGGACAGATTGACATAATCACACAACCATGGTTTCAAAACTAATTTTTGGACCAAAAATAGGGCAAACAGTAGGAAGAATGAAAGCTCAATGTTTTGGAAACTTTGCAGAATATTCTGAACACAAAAGCAAGTTGGAGTAAGCAAATGATTTGACTGGACCAAGAGACGACTTGAGCGCTCAAAGGAGTGCAATGAGCGCTCAAACCACCCCCTGGATTTGAGTCTTTCTGCAACATGCTGCCCTCATCCGGATCACAAACTAGTTAAACATGACATGTGATGATGGAAACTGTACTGAAACTTCAACAACTTGGATAAAATAAACTTGAGGTGTTCATGTGAGTAGGGAGTAAACATTAGACCGCATATGAGCATGATTAGAGTGAGAGAGGGAGAAGAGATCAGGTTGGCATAGCCAAACACATCAACACACACACACTTTGAGATAAGGTTGGCTTATCCAAACATTAACACACACGCGCTTCGAGATTAGGTTGGCTTAGCCAAACATCAACACACACACACTTCACATACACCTCACAAACTGAAAACAGAACATAGAACTGGAAGTACACAGTAAACAGGATTCAACTTCAAAACTGAGCAAGGTTTGAGCGCTCATAATGCTAGCCTTGAGCGCTCAAGCCCCATTCATGGGTTGTGAGCTTCTGTGATCTCTGATCATTCTTTAATGGTGACTTAAACTTAAAACTTTCTGATCATGTTTGAAAGAGTGGGATGCACTGTTTTATTCATGAAATAAGATCATCCATGACTTAATGAAGGCAAAACATCACTTTTTATGGCTTTTGGGTTCATTGATCGATGATCAAAAGCAAGATAAACTGGTTTAAAACTTATTGAACCCTCCAGTGACCATAAAATGATATTTTCCAGATAAAGCTTGATCAGCAACAACAGAAACACAATCAGTACTCAAAGGGCTTGAGCGCTCATAGTCTTAACCTTGAGCGCTCGAGCTGTTTGGAACTGGGTTTTTCAAAGATCATTTTCTTGCATATCTAAGACCTTGTGAGCCCATTAGAGGTATAGAGAACCTCCATGAACCCACTGGTCTCCCTCAGGAGCACCAAACCGTAACTCTTTACATGGATTTCTACCTTTTTGGCTTTGGTTTGAGCTTGAACTTGGGGTTTGATGAATGATTGAGTTGTGGCTGTGTTTGTATGAACAATGTGGATGTTTTGATCAGTTTATGATGGGTGTGGAGTGGCTTGAGTTGACTCGAAGTGGATGATGGTGTATTCTAATGAAAGGGTTTGATGATCAAAGGTGAGTTTGATGGATGAAGAAGATTGAACTTGGAATAATGAGTTGATGCTTGCTGGAAATGTAGAGTGAGAGTGAGTGAGTGATAGCTCAGATGATGAGAGTGTTTCTAACCCCTCTAAATGATGTAGAAGGTGGGTTTTTATAGAGTAAAATAGGGGGTGAAGTGTAAGGATTTGAAGTGGAGGACCTAATGAGGTAATTGAGGCCTACCCTGGAGTCTATCAGTTGCATGCGAGCAACAGAAAAATGGCTGGGTGGCAGCATTCAGTTGGAATCTCATCATTAGATATTCTGCCACCGACAGACTGGACAGAGGTTGAGCGCTCGAACAGGGGGTTTGAGCGCTCAATCCCACTCCAGTATAGTGGTTAGCTCTGGTTTGTTTTGGTATTTTGAGGGGTATTTTGGTCATTTGGGTTGGTTTAGGTTATTTGGGGGTGGTTTGGGATGGTTTAGGTTGTTCGGGGGAAGTCCAAGCTCTTTTCTTAACCTCAAGGTGTTCACGGTTGGCTATTTCATCATCGGGAGTGCTTGACAAGTATCCCGGGTCAAAATCGGGGTGTCTACAATAGCTATGCGACAGACGGCGTGGTGTACCATTGGTGTGGCATCGACATTTGACAGAGTCCGAGTTGCACAGGTGGTGGTGCAATGGTGCGGCTGGTGCCGGTATTTTCTTTGAGAAGGGTTTTGTTTGGACGCCTAGGAGAGAGAGAGAGAGGGAGAAATGCTCCTGCGTTGGGAAAAAATGGGTGGACACAGTATTGTGTAGGGAAAAGAAAAGGGTGGAGAGAGAGAGAGAGAGTATTGGGTTGGGCAAAGATAAGACGAGAGAGAAAAGGAAATGTGTTGTTTGAATTCTCCTTATTTGTGTTGTTTGGGAAATGTGCAGCCTCCAACTTTAAAAGGACTTTGAAAATGACAGGACTTTAAAAGTAGAACATGTAAAGAAGTATTCTTGTTTGAAATGTGCATACTCTCTCTTTGATATCTGTGTGACAGGTCTTTACCCATCTGTACCAAGTACTAACTACCACTATTAAAAGTTTGAAGGAGTATTTTTGGTCGGGTCGGGTCAGTTTCGACGGGTTTGATTATTCTTAACTCGACACCCAACACCCAACCCGAAACACGAATTTTAATAAAACACAACCTGCAACCCGACCCAATGACCCAATGAAGTTCAAAACTGCCCGATACCCCTTTGAGTCGGGTCGGGCCATCGGGTTCCTGGTTTTTTGCTCACCCCTACGCGCAACCATAACCAAGCAGAAGAAAATAGATCCATAAATGAAAGCTATCGTAGAGAGAGAGAGAGAGAGAGAGAGAGAGAGAGAGAGAGAGAGAGAGAGATTCAAACATCTTTTCCATTCAACTGTAAAATTGGGTCTCTACACAGAGATATACAGGTCTAACAATATACATGACTAAACTACCCCTAGGAATAGAATACATAACAAATGAACTCCTAACTCAACATAACTTAACACTCCCCCTCAAGTTGGTGCAAAGATATCTATCAAGCCCAACTTGAATACAATGGGGTGAAAACTTTTACTACTAAGACCCTTAGTAAATACATTGGCCAATTGGTCTTCGAATCTCACAAAAGGCATGCATATCAAACCGTTGCTCAGCTTCTCCTTGATGAAATGCCTATCAATCTCAATATGCTTTGTTCGATCATGTTGAACAGGATTATGAGCAATGTTTATGGCTGCTTTGTTATCATAGTAGAGCTTCATAGGACCACGATCAGGAAATCCCAAATCACGCAAGAAAGTTTGGAGCCATAAAAGCTCACAAACACCATGAGCCATAGCTCTGTACTCAGCCTCTGCACTAGATCTAGCTACGACAGACTGCTTCTTACTCCTCCATGTAATCAAATTCCCTCCAAGGAAGGTGCAATAGCCAGAAGTAGATCGCCTATCATCAATAGAACTTGCCCAGTCTGCATCAGTGAAAGCTTCCAATCTCAAGTGACCATGATTAGAGAATAAAATTCCTTTACCTGGGGCAGATTTAAGATACCTCAAGACATGATAAACTACATCAAGATGACTAGTACGAGGTTCATGCATGAACTGGCTCACAACCCCCACAGCATAGGAAATATCTAGTCTAGTGTGAGATAAGTATATCAGGCGACCCACAAGTCTCTGATATCTCTCCTTTTTTGTAAGCTCCCCCACATTGCTACCAAGATGATGGTTGGCCTCAATGGGAGAATCGGCTGGCTTACATCCCAACATACTAGTTTCTTCCAAAAGATCAAGGATGTACTTCCTTTGAGAGATAAAAATTCCTTTGTTAGATCTAGCCACCTCCATTCCAAGAAAGTACTTCATAGACCCCAAATCCTTAATCTCAAACTCTTGAGCCAGAAGAGCTTTAAGGCTAACAATCTCATTCACATCATCACCTGTCATGATTATGTCATGATTATGTCATCCACATAAACAATAAGAATGGCAATCTTACCATTACTTCTCTTGATGAACATAGTATGGTCACCATGACTCTGCTTGTATCCAAATCTCAACATGGCTTTGAGAAACCTGTCAAACCATGCTCTAGGAGATTGCTTCAATCCATAGAGTGCCTTCTTCAATCTACACACTTTTCCCTCGGTCTGAGATGAAGAAAAACCCGGTGGAATAGCCATGTACACCTCCTCCTCTAATTCGCCATGGAGAAATGCATTCTTCACATCAAACTAGTGAAGAGGCCAATTTAAATTGGCAGCACAAGAGTGTAGAACTCGCACAGAGTTCATCTTCACTACAGGGGCAAACGTCTCCTCGTAGTCAATACCATAGGTTTGCGTGAAACCCTTGGCAACAAGTCTAGCCTTGTATCTCTCAACTGTCCCATCAGCTTTGTGTTTCACAGTGAACACCCATTTGCACCCCGCGGGTTTCTTCCCTCTTGGAAGTGGTACTAGTTCCCAAGTGCCATTCTTTTTCAAAGCCGTCATCTCCTCTACCATAGCTCCTTTCCACTTAGGTATCATGAATGCATCCTGCCAATTCTGTGGGATAGATATAGAAGAAAGAGACGAAACAAAAGCATAATGCGAAGGAGATAAACGATCATAAGAAACAAACTGGGAGATATGGGTACACATTCTGACTCCCTTTCTAAGAGCAATAGGAGCATCAAGATCATCAACAACAATAGGAAGAGAATCATTACCAGATGAGTCAGCTGAAGAGTTAGAAACTGGAGTAGGTGATGGAGATTGGCAAAGTGGCACTACACATGTAGACTTGCCTTTATTCCTTCGAGAGAAAGTCTGCATATTTGGCCTATCCAGTCTTCCACCAACATGCCTATCCAGTCTTCCACCAACATCATGTTTCACTCTTTCTGCGGGTAAAGGTTCTTGCACACATTTCTCTTTCTCCCCCTCACTATGACAAGGTAAAGGGTAAGACCACGACTCAGGAGTATAATAAGTCAACATCTCTTCCTGTTTATCACTCTCCTCCTGAAGAGATGAAGTGGTCAAAGGGTAAAAGGATTTTGTTTCCCAAAAGGTGACATCCATGGAGACATGCGTTTTGCGAGAGTGCGGGTCATAGCATTTATAACCCTTTTGAGTAGGAGAATAGCCAAGGAAAATACACTTGCGAGCTTTGGGATCCAGCTTACCACCTGGGTGCTTAGGAGCATGGACAAAACACACACAACCAAAGACTTTGGGTGGAAGAGATGAGACCTGAGAACAACCTGGGAGAAACTTAATCGGAGTTTGGAATTGAAGAACACTAGATGGCATGCGATTGATAAGAAAAGCTGCAGTAAGGATAGCTTCGCCCCAAAAATGTTTAGGGACATTCATGGTGAACAATAGAAAGAGGGCTACCTCAGCAAGACGGCGATTCTTGCGTTCGGCAACTCCATTTTGATGTGGAGTGCCAACACAAGAAGTCTGGAAAAGAATACCAGAGTCATTAGGATATGCCCGAAAAGTCCGATCGATATATTCAGTCCCATTATCACTACGGAGCACTTTAACATTAGCATCAAATTGAGTACGCACCATTTGGTGAAAAGATTTAAAGCACGAAAAAACCTCATTTTTGGCCTTTAGTAAATACACCCAAGTGACCCGAGAATAACAATCAATAAAAGTGACAAACCAGCGATAACCAGACAGAGATGTGACAGGAGAAGGACCCCAAACATCAGAATGGATAACCATAAATGGCGAATCACTTCTTTGATTGATGGGAGCATAAAACGTGCGCTTATGTTTTGCAAGCTCACAAGCTTCACAAAGGAACTGACTCCGAGGACATTGCTTAGCCAAACTAGGGAATAGTTTTTCTAGAAATCCAAAAGATGGATGACCCAATCTACGATGCCACTAATGTAACAAGGGAAGAGCTTACCAATAGCAAAAGTTAGATGGGTCTCCTTAACCCAGAACTGAATGAGATCAAATGGGGGTCTGATTATGAGTTCACAGAGCATATTGTTCTTGCAGACTCAATCCAGATTTCCTATGGGTCTCTCTACAACAACATTCAACTCAGAAACTTCTAAACCACACACATGGGGGGCTGATCTTATCTCTCCACAACAACAACTGGTGTGCACGTTCACCAGCAAGAAATTGGAGTTTTCAACCCATGGAGTACGCTCACCAGCAAGAACACCCTTCTCCGGGTGAGTCCCATTCAGAAACACTTTGGATCTGGGGTCCATCTTCCGTTTTTGGCTATCCCTCTGCGTTTCAGTTCTCTTTCGTTAAGTGTCGTTGGTGTCACGGCGGAGGAGGTAATACCATACTGGTTCTGGTCCAGCTATGGTGAGCCAACAGGTGAGATGGTCCTCGTCAGTCTATTTTGCGTCTGTCTTGGAGCTGGTCGTAGAAATTTCTGGGGATGAACAACTCTGTTGTATTTCTATTAATGAGGTTTTTGTTTATTCTATACCAAACTTTGGGCCATTTAAATCTCGGAATTCTGGGTTGATGAAATCTGGAAAATCTGGGTTGATTTTGGAATCAATAGTATTTTGGAGAAGAAGAAGCAAGTGGGTCCCACGTTGTGCAAACATATCACGCGCTGGTGTGTGCGTATGGTGAGTTAATCCCGTACAGTGCAGCTGGTGGGGTCAGGAAAGGGACGGAAGTAGTAGCTATAGCTGTTGCCTTTTCGGATGAAAATCTTGGTCCAAGAGCTTCTAGTTGCACCGCATAATATCAATGGGAAAAGTAGATCAGCTCACCACATTTGGGGTCCACCACTGCCCCTTTATTATCCGGGAAATTCAAAAGGGAGTAAATTGTTGTGGGCTTTTGTGCCCGTAAGTCTACTCTTGGCCTTTGTGCCTTTAATCAAATTGGCACCACTTTTTTGAAGTGGGACCACAAAATCAGCCATTCGGTTCACACAATCAGGAAATTTTTGTTCATTTTATCCCTATCCTGGCAGGTTGTGCTAGGTCCACCAATTTTCCCACCCCGGCAGGTTGTGCCGGGGAGTATGCACTTTTTCTTTCTTTTTATTTTCGTTTTGTCCTCCCTGGGGTATGCCCCTTGTAGGCTGTACATTCGCTTAACCCCTTTTAATTTCAAGCTGAATTACCCAAAAAAAAAAAAGTTGGGAACATGAAACACTGAAGAAAGGGAAATTGTTGGAGAACAATTAATAGAACCTTTCCCCGAAATAGAAGATAGAGAACCATCAGCAACTCTGACCTTATCCTTACCAGAACACGTAGAATAAGAGTCAAAGAAAGATGAACAGCCTGTCATATGATCTGTTGCACCAGAATCTATTATCCAAGGTGGAGAACTTGAGGCAGTGAAAGCACTGGCATGTATACCTTTGTGAGCAAAGAAATCGGAGGCCGTGGAAGTAGGAGTAGTGGTAGATGGAGAATCAAGCCTAGCTAATAGGCGCCTGAGAGTTTGTAACTCCCCCTGAGAAAGGGCACCAATATGAGAAAGGGTATCAACCTGAGCAATTTTGGAGGGCTCCATCATACCAACATAAGAAAGGCAGTAATCACTTGTGAATCAAAAAGGGTTAGCTGCTGTAGCCCTCTGTGTAATAGCAGAATTCACGGTGAAACTTCAAATCACGTGGCCCACCATGGGTTATAAGTACTTTACGTCAAATATTCAACGTGTGTGGGGGTTCCCCATATCACTTTTACTGCGACTTTGATGGACCCTTGTACTAAATCACAATAAGCTACAATGGGTTTTCATCGAGGTCTGTCCAAGTGGGGCCTTGTGCCCGGTGATTAATGCGCTCTAAAACAATGTGGGACCACATTGGATGCACATGATATTACACGTAAAAGGTGTGCACTGCTGGTCAGGGGCAATTGTGCCCCATATTTTGCACCCCATATCTATTTCACGTGATGGCAGCTAAAGGAGGAAATGTGCCATTTGACAAAGAAAATGGTGGGCCCATATGCAAAAGGGTACATCAGATTTTAAGCATCTGCTCTTATTTATTACGCAAAGTGGGTTCTATCCCACCAACTCAATGCACGCTTTTCAAATTGCTGTGGAGATTCACAGGGCCTTTGTGCAGAAAAATGTGGGTCCCAGTACCCAACAACACGCCAACGGGCTATGTTTTTTGTAACCACTATCCCTACCCTAGCGGGTTGTGCTAGGACCTCCAAATTGCCCACCCCGGCGGGTTGTGCCGGGGATAACGCATTTTTTTTTTTTTTTTTGTCCTCCCTGGGGTATGCCCCTTGTAGGCTGTACATTCGCTTAACCCCTTTTAATTTCAAGCTGAATTACCCAAAAAAAAAAAAAACAACCAGATAACAGTCTCAAAAGTGTGGAATAGTCCTCAATACTGTCCAAACAATGACAATCACTACCCAATCAGATACAAACAATGCCGACAGAGGTTTATAACAGACTGTCGACTAAAACCAAGTCAAACAAAGGTGGACTTCGAGTGTATTGAAGCACTGCCACTATCGAGTACTAAGTTAGATTCAAACCCAGTGAATTTCAGACCCAAATATGGAAAAAAAAGTCAGTTTTGAGTACCTCGGAAGCTTGTTGAACACAAACCACGATGGTAGAAGCTCCTCAATCACAAACAGAAACTGAATGATGGTCGTATGAGAGGTCCAAGTGAAGCCCAGTGGGATTCGATCGTGTACAGTGGGTTCCAGTGAGGTTCGAGTGAAGCCCAGAGAGAGATGGTGGTTGTACGGTGGTCTGTGGTGGTCGCCGGAGCTTGTTGGTGGTCGCCGGTGGTCGACGAGTGTCGTACGGTGGCCGGCGAAGACTAACGATGGGAAACAAGTGGATATCGAGCAAAAACAGTGCTCGATTGGAGGCTCTAGCAACACCGCTAGCCACGTACGAGTAAGATCTTCCTTTGATATAGAGTAACGACTGTTTGGGTTAACAGATGACTTGTGTATGGGTTGCGTCTGTGAGGAAAAATGACAGTGATGGAGACAAACTCAATCCCTCTGTCGAGAAAACACACATGCGATAGAGTAGCGCTCAGATCTTGAGCTCTGATACCATGAAAGCTATCGTAGAGAGAGAGAGAGAGAGAGAGAGAGAGAGAGAGAGAGAGAGAGAGAGAGAGAGAGAGAGATTCAAACATCTTTTCCATTCAACTGTAAAATTGGGTCTCTACACAGAGATATACAGGTCTAACAATATACATGACTAAACTACCCCTAGGAATAGAATACATAACAAATGAACTCCTAACTCAACATAACTTAACAATAAATGTGAACGCTGACTATTGGATTAAATTCAAGATGTGAGGGTCACTACATATCATATTTAACAATAATGCTCAGTACCCAATTCAATCTTGTAATGTTATTTATTTATCTGTTATTTGTGTTTACTGATATTTTGTGATGTGGTTAATTACAAGCATGAAAGCTCTTTCCACCCCTTTTTGGTACAGGACCAAACCAGGTTGCTACTACTTCAAAGAGAAGATGCTATTCAGCCATTGAAAAGGTCGGATTGACTTATTTGTCGGCAATGTTTCATAGTATTTGCTTTAGGTTTTTTCTTCTTGAAAGCTTGTGGGGCATCTTTACCTTTGATGAAATTGTTGATCTTTGACGGACATTAGCGGATGTTAAGATCTACGTGATTCTTTTGGTTGGGTGATTCTTCGGTGCTAGATTTTGGTTCCAATTTTTGCATTAATCGGCCGGGAAGGACTTGATCCGAGCAGTTTTTTTTATAAAACTGTACATTTTACCGTGGGAAAAATGTATTATTTCAAGGAATTGTAAAACATGGGTTTTCAATGGGTTTTCAAGAAATGAGTAGGATTGATCAAATGTAGGTATCATCAACACATCAAACATCTCAAAACACTTAGTAATTGTAGAAATCTCCATACCTCAAGGTATAGAAGCTTGTGATCAAAGGATGAGTAAGAACCCTAGCTTTTTCTCCAATGCTCCAACCGAATCTCCAACTTCCAGACCGAAATGAACAACACCCGAGCTTCCAAACACGTGTAGGAGTCTAGTATGAGCGAGGGTTGTGCAGTAACTTGAGGTTTTTTAGTGGAATTTGGAGTGAGATTGAAGATGGAAGATGGAGTAGAGAGAGAGAGAGGGAGTAACGTCTGATGGAGGGGGAGGAAAGGGAGTGTGTCTCTTCTCTCATACACAACACACACACATATACATCAAATAATTACACCCCAAGTCCCTCAATGGCTTGTGTCATGCATTAAGGTCCCAAATCACTCATATCACCAATTAACTCAACATTTCAAACAATTTCTCACATTTTCCTCAACTTTATTTCCGAAAAATATTTAAAAACATGGGTCTTTACACTCGGGCATTGTTATGCCCTTGCTTTTCTTTTTGCTTTGATTCCTAGTCTAGAAATTTCTGGAGAATCAGAATTTGTATTGGTTATATAGCTTTTTTCTTCAGATTTTTTGCACAGTGAGCATTTTTATGCTTTTGTAAAATAGTAGTATTAGGTTTGTAGTTGGCTAATTCATGGGAAAAAATTGATCAAGTCTTTATTGATATCCTAATGAATTGATTTATTTTTTTTACGGGATTTTAAAATATCTTATTCAGATATAGGAGCTTGATCAATTCATTCCCCACTTGTCCCGACAAATTCATAGAATGAATTGATTTTCTATTAAATTAATCAAGCCTTATTGATGTCTGAATGAATTGATTTTCTATAGCAATTATAAACAAATATTTTAAACAAACTAAATGGCTCTGATCATTTGTGGGGAACTCCAAAATAGTCAAGAGGAGAAACTAACCTTCCAACGGGCAAAGCATTTCATCTTTTGTAAGCGTTTGAAGGATGGATTACATTATCCTATGGAAGAGAGCGCTAAGTGTTAAGTTAGGAGTTAAGGGTTTTTTTTGTTATGTATATATATTTTTTTTTTTGGTAAATTTAGCTTGAAATAAAAAGGGGAGACAAAAGAATGTACAGCCTACAAGGGGCATACCCCAGGAGGACAGAAAAGAAAAAGGAAATGAAAATTACGCCAAAGGGCTACAATGCTAAGAAACTAACCTATGATTCCTAATCTTCTACAGAAGAAGAAGATGAATCACATGACAAAATACAAATGAACGACTAAAATACAACAGCTGAAATCTGGAAACTTGGAACTTGGACTCCATATGAACATGGAACTTGGACTTGAATCTGATAACTTGGAACTTGATCTTCACATGAACCTGAAACTTGGACTTGAGACTTAGAAGACAATCACATCACTGAAAGTTTGATAAGCCAGATGAGTAGTGAATCATTCCACTGAACCATGGGTAGCAGCGAGTATAACAATACATGAAGAACACTACGATGCTGCTGCTGCGATAACACAGGCAGCTGCAACATAGAGTCTGACTGGGATGGCTTTGGAGTCTGAAAAATTGGAAGAGGACATCCCCCTCATCCTAGGAAAACCACACAGTGTGAAATGGGAGCTGGAAGAGGACAGCCCCCTCTTCCTAGGCTACCTAAGCAACAACGTGGATGCTGATCAGACACACAGCAGTCCAGATGATGCCAATTAACTCTATAGAACCGCAGCAGCAGCAGCAGTAGTGCTGCCCCAGTAGAAAACTGCCAGTAGCCGTAACAAGCTGAACCAAACTGAAAGCCAATGGGACATAGAATAGCACCCATTACAGTAGCATGCAGCAGATCTAACAGTAGCAAGTCTAACAGTAGCAAATCGTGACAGCAGATTGCAACAGCCCTTGCAATCCACCCAATATCAACATATTACAAAGTAGCATGCAATTTAACTGTTGCAACAACCCTTGCAACAGTAATGATCAACAATAGAATATCAAAATGCAATAGTAGCAGTAGATTGCAACAGCCCTTGCAACCCACTTAACATCAACAGTATACAATAGTAGGAAGCAGTTTAAAATGAACCTGGTTGGTCCATCTTGGACCTTGCATTTACACCTTGATCCTTGAAGCTCACTGAACCTGGTTGGTCCATCTTGGACCTTGATCCTTGAAGCCCTCTGAACCTGAGCCATATTCCTTAGCTCAATTGGAGGCTCAACAAACCAACACCCTGAACCTTGAAGTTTCCTGAACCTGGGCAGATATGCCCCATTTAGCAAGCCCCTTGAATCTGGACCTGCAAATTTCCACAATAACAATAACAGTGACAGTAACAATGAACTTAAAGAGATCTTGTTCCATATACAAAGCCATGCATGCAAAACATCAATATCAATGTCATTCTCTCTATGCACTTGATGAACTAAATTCAGATTTTTCAGAATATGCCCCATTTAGCAAGCAGTGTTGTAGACTGAGGCCCCTGAGGAAGACTATTCAGGGACATCAGTCTACATCTAACCATTGAGTAAACTTTGCTCACTATAATGGGAATTGGACATGCTTTGTTTTGGAATTTGCGAAAATTTCTCTCTATCCAAACTTGATAGATTGTGGAGGTAAAAGCCAATTTGAGAATAAGAGACTTAAGAGATTTGCCTTTGATTGTTGTTATCTGAGTGACCCAATTGTCCCAAGACCTAGGGGGCCAATTAATGTTCAATAGAGAGAGTACTTTACACCACACTTGTGATGTAAAAGAGCAATTAAAGAAAAGGTGGTCATGACTCTCAGCTCCGGGGCAGAAGGAGCAGCATGACACAGCTTTAGTGCCAAATAACACTAACCTGTCCTCCGTGTAGAGTCTTTGCTGGATGGCAATCCAAGCAATGAAGCTGCATTTGGGGATGTGGCCAGGGAACCAGATGCTTTTAACCCATCTAACCTTAGGGAAGGGTGTTCTAAGATGATTCCACATTGAAGATATGGAAAATTTTCCATTGGTATTGAGGGTCCAAGCATTATGGTCCTCCAGATCCTGATTGGGATTGGGCAAAGAGAGTAAACTGCATCTAATCTCATTGAGGTCAAAGGTTTGAGTAACAGGGAAAGCCCAAGCATTGCCTCTAATGATGTCAGATACAGTAGCTTCTCTAGATAATCCGGAGTCATAAATAACCCTAGGACCATATCTCTGAGCAAGGGGGCCTAAACTCATCCAGTTATCATACCACAAATGGGTATTTTTACCGTTGCCAATTGACACCTTGATGAGTGGCTGGACAAGAGACCTTAGCTTAAGCATTTTCCTCCAAATCCATGAAGGATTGCTTGGGACCTTAGCTTCCCAAAAGCTTTTATCCTTAAGCAAGTACGACTTGACCCATTGACACCACATTGATTGCTCACCACCAGAAATGAGAAACCAAATGTGCTTTGATATTGCGGCCTCGTTCCAAACTTGCATTGCTTTTAAACCAAGACCCCCTTCCTGCTTGGGAGAACATAAGTGCTCCCAAGAAACCTTGGCACCCGACTTTTTAAGATCTGGGCCAGACCAAAGAAAGGACCTAAGTATAGATTCAACTTCCTTAGTAACTTTCTTTGGGAGAATAAAAAGGGATGACCAATAAGTTTGCATGGAAAATAGAACATTTTTAATCAATTGTAATCTCCCAGCATATGTCAAATCCCTATTAGTCCAAGTTTTTGTTCTAGCAGTAATTCTTGCAATCATATTCTTGCAATCCTCATGTTTCAGCTTGGTAGAAATTAAAGGGACACCCAGATATTTCACAGGTAAGAAACCTTCCTTGAAATCAAGTAGGGAGAGAATGCCTTCTCTAGTGGGAAGATCAACCCCAGAAAAGAAGGCACTACTCTTTCCAGGGCTGGGAGACAGTCCTGATAAGGCTTCAAATTCAATAAGGGAGTCATGAATGTGTTTAATAGAGCTCATATCACCTTTGCAAAAAATCATAAGATCGTCAGCAAAGCAAAGGTTAATGATTTTATTTTTACTGCATCTCCAATGGAAATGAAAATCAGGAAGAGTGGCTTTCTCCTTAAGGATACAGGTCAAGACTTCCATTACTATGACAAAAAGGTAAGAGGAGAGAGGATCCCCCTGCCTAAGCCCCCTCTTGCCTTTAATATAACCTGTTGACTCACCATTAATGCTTAGGGTATAATTTGCAGTAGTTACACAAGCTTGTAACCATTTTATCATTTTGGGGTGAAAATTCATAGACTTGAGAGTATCCCACAAAAGCTCCCATCTAACATTATCATATGCCTTCATAATATCAACTTTCAAGGCACACCTAGGAGAGGGAGAAGACTTGTGGTATCCTCTCATTAACTCTTGTGTGAGAAAAATGTTATCAGCAATTCTTCTTCCCTTAACAAATCCAGATTGTGTTGGATCAATAAGATAAGGAAGAACACTTTGGATCCTTCTAGCCAATATCTTGGCAATGCATTTGTAGATGGTGTTGCAACAAGAGATGGGTCTAAAATCCCCAACTTTGGAAGGATTGGGGATTTTAGGAACCAAAGCAACAACAGTGGCATTAGCTTTGCCAAGAATTTGACCAGACCTGAAGAAGTTCTTAACAGCTGATAAAACTTCGTGTCCAACCACTGGCCAAGCTTTCTGGAAAAAACCAGAATTAAACCCATCAGGGCCAGGAGCTTTGTGGGGATTAAGCTCCCACAGGGTATCCTTAATTTCTGCATCAGTGATATCCTGGACCATGGCAAGACTCCGTGAGTTATCAAGTTTCCTGCTTATAAGATGATTGACTCTTTCAGAACCATGGTATTGGGAGTTATGTGAACTCCCAAAGAGTCCAGAGTAAAAGCTAACAAAAGCTTCCTTAATAACTGACGCATCATGTGTAATGGATGAATCACTGAGAACAAGGCTAGTAAGTTTGTTCTTGTTCCTTGTGTTATTGACAGACTTGAAAAAATATGATGTGCATTGGTCACCCAATCTCATCCAATTAATCCTAGATTTTTGCCTAGCTAAACTTTCCTCAGCCCTAGAAAGATTGAGAAATTGCTTGTAGGCATATTGTTCCTCTTTTTGTGTGACAGAGTCAGAGGGATCAAGACCAAGCTTAGTCTGAAGAGTTTCCAGGATACATTGGGATTGTACCACTCTTTCAGAAATAGCACTGAATTCCTGTCTATTGAGTTTTCTGAACTCAACTTGGAGTAGCTTAAGTTTCTCATAGACACAAAACATGGGATTTCCAATAATAATCCTCCTCCAAACACCTTGGACAATGGGAAGAAACTTGGGATGGTCAGCTAGGAAATCAAAAAACTTAAATGGTTTATGAGATGGTTTTGGAGGTGAAGTAATATGGACAATAGCAGGAGAATGATCAGATATACCTGGTGTGAGAAATAGGGCATTAGAGCAAATGTGTGCTTTAAGCCACTCTTCATTAACCAGGACTCTATCTAATTTAGAAGAAATGTAGTTAGGAGCCTCTTGTCTATTAGACCAGGTGTAGAGATTCCCAGAGAATCTGAGATCATCTAATTCACAAGAGTACAAACAAGAATTGAACTCATCCAATTGATGAGTCCAATGATTCTGCCCCCCGATTTTTTCTTTGGGTGTTCTTACAATGTTAAAGTCACCAAGTACCACCCAAGGTCTGCTACTAGAGAGAGAGATGAGATCTTGCCAAAGGTCCCTTCTCTCATTGTGATCATTAGACCCGTAAACAAACGTGGCCAGAAAATCATGCCCCTCTTGAATAGCATGGACCTCACAGTGGATGAGTTGACTGGACTCATGTAACACTGTGATGGACAGAACATTAGGGTCCCAAGTTAACAAAATTCTACCAAGAGGGGCATGCAAACTATTGCTAACAGATGGCCAATGAGGACACACAAAGCTAATTACTCTCCTAATATTGGGTTGCTTGATTTTATGTTCAATCAGACCAATCAAAGACAACTGATTTTTGTTCAAAAAATTTTTTGCGGCCTTTTGTTTAAGTGGATCATTGAGACCGCGCAAATTCCAAAAGCCAAAATGGATAGAAGAGCTAGACATTGATAACAATTAAAAGGAAAGTCTTATAACTATATGCAGCAAAATATAGTATATGCATAGAATATAGATAAGAAGGAGAGGGATCAGGGACTGCCCTGTTTGCGGAGTTTGCGCTCCTGCTTCAGCCTCCTTTTTTTGGAACTATTGGACTCAGCAAATTTCTGACCCCCTGAGCTTGGATTAGAAGATCCTTTGCTTCCTTGGTTTGAATGAACATTCTTAGCCTCCACCCCTGAACTTGAAGTAGTCCTTTTGCTAGCTTGGGCTAACTGATCTCCTTCAGCTTTTTCCTGAGTGCTAGATGGGAGTGCCCCTTCCCTGTCTTCCACCAAGATTTCCTCATCCATGATCTCACTAAGAGTGTCATCAGATGGGAGAGCAGTGAGTGTGGGATCTGTAGGATAAGGGTTGGGATTGGGATGGGATTCTTGTGATAGAAGAATATGTGGAAATGTGGAGGGAGGTGGTTTGTTGTCGATAGTCCCGAAAGAGTGAGAAGAGCTAGCTGTCCCCAAAGAACAGGAGGGGTCAAGTGGGAGTTCAGTACCTTGCTGCACTGTAGTTTGTAAGGAGTTTGGAAAGGGAACACTAATCTTAGTGCCTTGTTCCTCAGATAGAGAAGGATGAGATGGCGCAGAATCCAACTCCTTGATATCAGACCTTATGGTAGAGTTGGAGGATAACTTCCCTTTGCCCACCACCTGCCATTCCTCAGTGGTACTGGTTGTTTTGGGGACTGTTTTTGGACTACAGAAGTGTCCAAACTCTTTGCAGCTTTCACACTTTGGAGGGAGCCATTGATACTCAACCCCCACCATAACATGCTCATCATTCACTGAAATGGTAATGTCAGAGGGGAGTTCATCACCCGCTTCAATCTCCACACAGATACGTGCAAAGTCAAGCCTTCTCTTGTTTGCGGTGGCTTCATCCACATGGATGGGTTTCCCAATAGCGCTGCCTATTTTACTAAAGCCAATGTGCGTCCAGAACTCCAATGGCAACCTGTGAAGTTTGATCCAAACCGGGATAGAGGACGGATGGTTCTTGTATGGCACCATCATTCTCTTCCATTCCTTTAAAACCAGATATCTGCGAGAGAAAAAATATGGACCTCCTTCTAAAACTCCCATTTTGGATGCTTCGTCCTCAAATTCAAAAACGTAACATGAGCCCATTTGTTTGACCGTAAACTTCCCATGTTCTTTCCACACTGCACGAGCAGTGGCACCTAGAAGAGGTAACGGCATTTTGCCATCTAAAAAATGTCCAATCAAGCAATGTTTACCTACCCCATCGTCAAGTTGTGAGTCGTCAAACTCAACATAAGCTTCTTTCCCCTTTTTAGTGTTTGGATAGTGCACCAATTTCATAGATTTAGCAGGGGCTTGGGACTTGAAAAGGGTATTCCAGTTCTTTATTTGTGGTTTTGCTGCTCCTGACCCCTGAGGAGCTTGTGCTACCCGAGGTTGAGCTTTCCCTTCGAGTGCATCCGAGTGAGAAGCTTTTAAGTGACGTGGGGAATTGCAGCCTTCTACAACAAATTCCCCATCAAGAGCGATGTTCAAAGGGACCTCCGAACCAGATTCTTGCAACTGGAGAAGGTGATCTTTGAGCTTTGTAAAGTTGACATTAATCCCAGATTTTTGCATCTCATCCTCGATGGAATGGACCAGCGACTTAAGACGATCAGCCTTCTCCATCTGTACCCCGGCTTGCTGAAATACCTCTTGAAGCCTACGAGCAGGACTGGTCCCTGCAAAACTGGGACTGTTGATCTCAAACTGATGTGTGGGAGACTTCCCAATACCAGATGAAGCAACAATCGGGTTGGAGCTAGGTTGTTGAGATCTAGGGTTTACTGTACCAGAGGTTACGGGTAGGTCTGGAGAGAGATTGGTGAGGCTAGATGAGAATTTAGTAGGAGTTGTGTACATAGTACCTGTATCTAGGGTAGTATCACGAACTTCGGGGCAAAGTTCAGCATAGGCTTGAGGAGAGGAGATCTTCGCAGTTGAGTTTGTCTTTTGAGAGGTTTTCTCAGGTGATTGATTAGAGGTGTTGAGGTTAGGGATTTGGGAAATAGGGTTTTTGGTAAGAAGAGGGTTTAGATCTGAGAAGCTACGACTCCGTGAGACTCGATGTGTGGTATACGCAAGACCTGAAAGAGCTGCTGCGTGCGGATTGTTGTGGACCAGTTGCTTCTTCCTAACAACATTAGAATCTACTGCTTTGGAACCAATATCCCCCATTTCTGAAGTAGGTTTGATCGACGAACTGGTTCGCTCCCTAAGGGGATAAACGTTAGACTGCTTGAACTTGAACTCGGGGAAACCGACTGTCTTAGTATCCCGATCTACCATAGTTGGTGTTGTTATGTATATATTTCCTAGGGGTAGTTTAGTCTTAGTTGTTTTACTCTCTTATACATCGTTGTATAACCCTATTGTTTTTTGAGTTGAATGAGAATACCTTTGATCTCTCTTTCTCCCTCTACATTCTCACATGGTATCAGAGCCTCCATCCTTCTTTGATCGTGTGTTGCAGAGCTTCAGAGATCCAATTTCTAAATTGATTGTTGTGACCTCGACTACCAAGGGTCGACTTTATCCACGATCGTATACTGTCTGACATCGCTGCTCACCACTTCCAATCGCGATGACGACCTCCGACGAGACTTCCGGTCGCGACGACGACCTCTGGCGAGTCCACAGTTGACCTCAACGACCAGAGACGACCTTCAAGCCAACTTTCGGGTACTGTTTTTTACTGTTTTTGATGACCTTCAATCATCGATAGTCACATATCTCCTGTATCTCACCCTTTATATGATGGAAACCCACTGGGTTTCCTTCCAATCCACCGTACGAACTCCGACGAGGACTGTACGGCCTCCGATGAGGCCTGTCCGACGTCCGGCAACCACCTAAGATGTCCGGCGACCTCAAATTAGCCTCTGAACAGTTTGATTGCTTCAGGAAATGACTGGTTTTTTATTTTCAAAGGTTCTACGATCTGGTTTGAAGACTTGGTTCAATCTGGTACTGTTTTTGCTGATAGTTGAGGTGGATTGATCTCCAGTACGCCTTTTTCAATGTCTTTTGCTTCTGCAATCTACTAGGTTACCTCTGGTTGAGCTCGACAATCACTGGGTTCTATATTACTGATCTTATGAGTCCCTGGTTGTTGGGATCTCTTTCTTGAGGTATTTTAGCAGTTTGTTACTACCTTTCTTCTGTTGGTACAATGGAGGCTTCCAAAACTGCTCAGGTTGGTGCCCTTTCTGAGGGGGAATTACAAACTCTCAGGCGCCTACTAATTAGGCTTGACGCTCCATCTACCATTGCCTCTACTTCCACTACCTCTGATTTCTTTGCTCACAAAGATATACATGCTAGTGCTTCTACCGTCTCTAGCTCTTCTCCTTGGATAATATATTCTGGAGCAACAGATCATATGATAGGTTGTTCATCTTTCTTTGATTCTTATTCTACATGTTCTGGTAAGGATAAGGTCAGAGTTGCTAATGGTTCTTTATCTGCTATTTCGGGGAAAGGTTCTATTAATTGTTCCCCCACCATCTCCCTTTCTTCCGTGCTTCATGTTCCAAATTTTTCTACTAATCTTCTATCTGTTAGTAGTCTTACCCAATCATTAAATTGCTCTGTAACTTTTTTCCCTACACATTGTGTCTTTCAAGAACTGGATATGGGGAGGACGATTGGCAGTGATAAAGCTCATGGGGGCCTTTAGTTTTTGGAGTTCGCACCTAATCCAATTTTTCCACCTTTGTCATGTGGTCAAGCTCTTGCAACAGATACGGGTTCAGCTCTTCCCTTGTTACATCAATGACATCGTAGATTGGGTCATCCATCTTTTGGAATTCTAGAAAAACTATTCCCTAGTTTGGCTAAGCAATGTTCTCGGAGTCAGTTCCTTTGTGAAGCTTGTGAGCTTGCAAAACATAAACACTCATTTTATGCTCCTGTCAATCAAAGAAGTGATTCTCCATTTATCGTTATTCATTCTGATATTTGGGGTCCTTCTCCTGTCACCTCTCTGTCTGGTTATCGTTGGGTTGTGACCTTTATTGATTATTATTCTCACGTCACTTGGATGTATTTACTAAAGGCCAAAAATGAGATTTTTTCGTGCTTTAAATCTTTTCACCAAATGGTGCGTACTCAATTTGATGCAAATGTTAAAGTGCTCTGTAGTGATAATGGGATTGACCAAAACCTGAAGCCTCGATTGCGGATGACGTCAGCATCGATACTCTGGCGATTTGGGCGATAATCGCAATCCTTGTGGAAAACCCTAGCTATGGAGGGTTCACCTGCGAGTTCCATGGCTGACGTTCCTCCTTCTTCTGCAATCGACTCACATGAGGTTCGCTTGAAGCAGAGGAGAGCCTCTCAACTTAAATCCTTCACTCGTCCAAACCCCTCCAGCTTATCTCCATCTACCCCCCTAGATCTTCACAACCCTATTCTTTTCCCAAACCTACCCTACTCGGTTCACCCGAACTCCACTGCTACCAGCTCTGCGGTGGGTGAGTCTAACCCTAAACCCGGTATGACTGGTACTCCTCTCGGAATCCATGATCAGGAAACCAACCAAACCCTCCCCCCAAAAATACCCAAATCTCCTCCACCAATACGATCTGCTCCTATGGAATTCACAGCCCCAAAAACTCCAACTCCAACCCTCCTAAGGAACTGCATCATGCTTTTCAACAGGAGGGGCATCCAGCGGAGGAGAGGGTCAGGATTAATGGGATACCTCGTTTCGCTGCTAATCAAGCCCCAAGATTTGGGTATCACACAAAACCCAGAAATTGGGTATCTCTGCTGCGTGCTCAAAGCGCATCACAAGCCATGCTGCTCGAACACTTCCCAGAACTCCAACAAGGTAAAATCGCAATTCTTGAAATTGATGAAGAATTGGCTGATGATAGCAAATGGAACAATTGTTTAGTAGGATATTTTTTGGATGGAAAGATGAATCTAAACCTCCTTAAATCCACTGCTCATAAAGTTTGGGATTCTATGGGCTTAGTGTCTGTTAATCCTAATGTGTCTGGGTTTGTTTTTTTTGAATTTCGTGATGAGGAAGCAAAGCTATCCGTTTTGGAAAAGGGTCCATGGTTCTTCTCAAAGCGATATCTTGTTTTGAAGAATTGGCACCGAATGATGAACCCTTCTAAGGAACATCCTTCCAAAATACCAGCTTGGGTTAGAATCCATAGACTCCCTTTGGAGTTATGGAACCAAGAATGTCTTAGTCGCATTGCTAGCGTCATCGGCCGTCCTATCCATGTTGATAGAGCAACAGCTGAGAAATCCAACATTGCGTTTGCTCGTATTTGTGTTGAAATTGATGCGAGGAATGACCTTCCGGATGAGGTTATGGTTAAGCTTGGAGGAGAATCAGTGATGGTAGGGATTGAATACCAAGTGCTCCCCCCAGCTTGTAGTGGATGCAAGGTGTTTGGGCACTCGGATGCCCAGTGTACTAATAAGCCAATTCAGCCCCTAGAATCTTGCAAGGCTGTTGTCCAATCTAAAGCTTCATGTAGTCAACAACACACTAACAATCCCCCCCCATCCTGATACCAGCTGGCAAGCAGCAGGGAAAAGGAAAGTCATTGCCGATTCTGTCCATCCATCATATGCCAAGACAGTTCAATGTACTAAGTTAAGAGGTGTTGGTATTTCTGTTGATCAACCATCTTCGATGATTGGTACTCTATTATCCAACTCCTTTCATGTCCTGCAAGAGGCTCAGCCTAGTAGTGAGCATCCGGAAGCTTCTATTCCTCCGGATAAGGAAGACTCTGAAGGGATTAGTGATACAAACCTTGAGGATGGGGCAGATTATGAGAGTCCCTCCACACCAGTCTCACATCCCATTGATTTTCTATCTGATGACCTACTAGCATTTGGAGGATCAAGAAAGCAACAGAAAAAGGCTGCCAAAGCGGATTTTGGAGGATCTAGAAAGCATCATAAAAAGGCTACCAAAGCTGAGTGGATAAGGTCCTCTAAACATAAAGGGGAGTTCTAACACCCTCCTCCTACTGTTTTGTAGTTCTGCATTTTAATTATGCTCTAGTTCATGCCCAGTTCTTACATTTGCTAAGTCTCTCTAATTCTGCTGCTGATAATTCTGCATTTTGCTGCTGCTGCTGCCCTTTTGCTGCTGGGATAATCTGCTTATGCTGTTGTTGGAGTGCTTGCTTGAGGCCAATTTAGTTGCGTAGATTTGCTGTCAATTCTGGGCAGATTGCTCTGTGTTAGCTTTGCTTTGTTGCTATGGTGATGCATGGTTTGATTGCTGTGTAGAAGTCACGCTGGATGTGCATTTAGATCACTGCATAATGCACTTTGTCCTGCTTCATACTTCACTAGTTGGCAGTGCTTGATAGATGTAGTGTTTGTCTTGCCTCTGCTGCTGTTGGCAGTGCTGCTGTTCTAGTTGTTTCTGCTGCTGTTTGCGTTGCTTCTGCTGCTGCTGTAGTATACCACTGCTGCTGCTGGCAGTGCCCTATTTACAAAGGAAGTGCTGTCCAAATTCTCCCAATAGTGGCTTGTTTTAGTCTCTTCATTTTGTGCTTGCATGGGCCAGTAGTGGATGCCATAAAACAAATGGATAGTTGGCTTTTGTGCCCTTTTATCATAGCGTTCGCAGGGCGTTAATCATTTCCTATCCTAGCGGGTTGTGCTAGGACCGCAATTTTTCCTGCCCCGGCGGGTTGTGCTGAGGAGTTCGCTCCTTCTTTTTCTCTTTCTTTTTATTTTTGTTTTGTCCTCCCTGGGGTATGCCCCTTGTAGGCTGTACATTCGCTTAGCCCCTTTTAATTTCAAGCTAAATTACCCAAAAAAAAAGTGATAATGGGATTGAGTATATAGATAGGACTTTTCGGGCATATCTTAATGACTCTGGTATTCTTTTTCAAACTTCTTGTGTTGGCACTCCACAACAAAATGGAGTTGCCGAACGCAAGAATCGCCATCTCGCTGAGGTAGCCCGCTCTCTATTGTTCACCATGCATGTCCCTAAACATTTTTGGGGCGAAGCTGTCCTTACTGTAGTTTTTCTTATCAATGGCATGCCATCTAGTGTTCTTCAGTTCCAAACTCTGATTAAGTTTCTCCTAGGTTGTTCTCAGGTCTTATCGCTTCCACCCAAAGTCTTTGGTTGTGTGTGTTTTGTCCATGCTCCTAAGCACCCAGGTGGTAAGCTGGATTTCAAAGCCCGCAAGTGTATTTTCCTTGGCTATTCTCCCGCTCAGAAGAGTTATAAATGCTATGATCCGCACTCTCGCAAAACGTATGTCTCCATGGATGTCACTTTTTGGGAAACAGAATCCTTTTACCCTTTGACCACTTCATCTCTTTAGGGGGAGAATGATAAACTGGAAGAGATGAGGGAGGAAGAGCTGTTGACATCTTATACTCCAGAGTCGTCGTCTTACCCTTTACCTTGTCATAGTGAGGGGGAGAAAGATAAATCAGTGCAGGAACCTTTACCCGCAGAAACAGTGGAACATGATGTTGGTGGAAGACTAGATAGGCCAAATCTACAACCTTTTTCTCGAAGGAATAAAGGCAAGTCTACATGTGCAGTGCCACTTTGCCAATCTCCATCACCTACTCTAGTTTCTAACTCTTCAGTTGATTTATCTGGTAATGATTCTCGTCCTACTGTTGTTGATGATCTTGATGCTCATATTGCTCTTAGAAAGGGAGTTAGAATGTGTACCCAACATCCTATCTCTCAGTTTGTTTCATATTCCCGTTTATCTCTTTCGTATCGTGCATTTGTTTCGTCTCTTTCTTCTATATCTATTCCACAGAATTGGCAGGATGCTTTCATGATACCTAAGTGGAAAGGAGCTATGGTAGACGAGAAGACGGCTTTGAAAAAGAATGGCACTTGGGAGCTAGTATCACTTCCAAGAGAGAAGAAACCCGTGGGGTGCAAATGGGTGTTCACTGTGAAACACAAAACTGATGGGACAGTTGAGAGATACAAGGCCAGACTTGTTGCCAAGGGTTTCACACAAACCTATGGTATTGACTACGAGGAGACATTTGCCCCCGTAGCAAAGATGAACCCTGTGCGAGTTCTACTCTCTTGTGCTGCCAATTTAAATTGGCCTCTTCACCAGTTTGATGCGAAGAATGCATTCCTCCAAGGCGAGTTAGAGGAAGAAGTGTACATGGACATACCACCAGGATTTTTCTCTCTTGCAACAGAAGGAAAGGTGTGTAGGTTGAGAAAGGCCCTCTATGGATTGAAACAATCTCCTAGAGCATGGTTTGACAGGTCTCTCAAAGCCATGTTGAGATTTGGATACCAACAGAGTCATGCTGACCATACTATGTTCATCAAGAGGAGTAATGGTAAGATTGCCATTCTTATTGTATACGTGGATGACATAATAATGACAGGTGACGATGCAGATGAAATTTGTAGCCTTAAGGCTCTTCTTGCTCAAGAGTTTGAGATTAAGGATTTGGGGTCTATGAAGTACTTTCTTGGAATAGAGGTGGCTAGATCTGACAAAGGGATTTTTATCTCTCAAAGGAAGTACATCCTTAATCTCTTGGAAGAAACTGGTATGTTGGGATGTAAGCCAGCCGATTCTCCCATTGAGGCCAATCATCATCTTGGTAGCAATGTGGGGGAGCATACAGATAAGGAGAGATATCAGAGACTTGTAGGTCGCCTGATATACTTATCTCACACTAGACTAGATATTTCCTATGTTGTGGGGTTGTTAGCCAGTTCATGCATGAACCTCGTACTAGTCATCTTGATGCAGTTTATCGTATCTTGAGGTATCTTAAATCTGCCCCAGGTAGAGGAATTTTGTTCTCTAATCATGATCACTTGAGATTGGAGGCTTTCACTGATGCAGACTGGGCTGGCTCTATAGATGATCGGCGATCTACTTCTGGCTATTGCACCTTCTTTGGAGGGAATTTGATTACATGGAGGAGCACTGATGCAGACTGGGCTGGCTCTATTGATGATCGGCGATCTACTTCTGGCTATTACACCTTCCTTGGAGGGAATTTGATTACATGGAGGAGTAAGAAGCAGTCTGTGGAAGCTAGATCCAGTGTAGAGGCCGTGTACAGAGCTATGGCTCATGGGTTTGTGAGCTTTTATGGCTCCAAACCTTTTTGCGAGATTTGGGTTTCCATGATTGTGGTCTAATGAAGCTCTATTGTGATAACAAAGCTCCCATAAACATTGCTCATAACCCCGTTCAACATGATCAAACAAAGCATATAGAAATTGACAGGCATTTCATCAAGGAGAAGCTGCGCAACGATTTGATATGCATGCCTTTTGTGAGATCTGAAGACCAATTAGCTGATGTATTTACAAAGGGCCTTAGTAGCAAAAGTTTTCATCCCATTTTGTTCAAGTTGGGCTTGATAGATATCTTTGCACCAATTTGAGGGGGAGTGTTAAGTTAGGAGTTAAGGGTCTTTTTGTTATGTATATATTTCCTAGGGGTAGTTTAGTCTTTTAGTTGTTTTACTATCTTATACATCGTTGTATAACCCTATTGTTTTCTGAGTTGAATGAGAATACCTTTGATCTCTCTTTCTCCCTCTACATTCTCACACCAACGTCCAACTATATTAAAATAAAAAAATAACATACTCTTGGAAGGTCATAAAAGCTAAAATTTCCAGGAGTGTTGATTGATCACACCAAAAGGCTTGCTACTGTGTTTATGTTGGCAGGCATCAAAAGATGGTCAGATGATAACAGAATTCTAGTTCAGTTGTTCAATACAACCAAAACCAAGTATCAGTTGAAGGTTGGGATAATTACACCTTAAGCGCTTAACTCACTTTATTTGATTGATGAAAAATTGATGCTACAAAAAGACTATCAGGAGAAGATGCAACTTCAATGCCAAGAAAATACCGAAGAGGCCCCCAAATATTTCATTTCGAATTCCTGAAATAAATGCCGTTTGACCTCAGCAACAACAGTAGAGTCAGAGGCAGTGATAATCATGTCATCCACATAGAGCAAAAGAAGAACCAAACCATGAGAAGTGCGGCGGATAAAAAGAGCAGACTCAAGAGTGCTGGGCTGAAAACCAATCTGTAAGGCCACATCAGGAAAGTGGGCATACCAAGCCCGAGGAGACTATTTAAGACCATATAAGGCACGCCGGAGACGACAAACAAGGCCATGAGCATGAGAAAAGCCTGGAGGAGGACGCATATAAACTTCCTCAGAGAGATAACCATTGAGAAACGCATTTTTAACACCCAACTGAAAGAGAGGTCATTGGTGCACAACGGCAACAGAAATCAACATGCGAACAGATGTCATTTTGGCAACAGGAGCAAAGGCCTCCTCATAATCAATACCATATTCTTGAGAAAACCCTTTGGCAACTAGCCGAGCTTTGTATCGTTCTAAAGAACCATCAGAATGAGTCTTGACTTTGAAAACCCATTTGCAACCAACAAGATTTTTACCATCTGTTATTGTCACTCATCTATACTTCACAATGGTGTGAATCTGTGGCTGTTAATGTTCAGCTGAAGCTCTGGCTAGTTTTGGTCTTGCTTATGCCCATATAGAGCCCCTTTGTGCTGCTAGGTTCTGTACAGAACTGCAGTGATTTATCGTTCAGTTGTTATAACCTCTTGTCAGATGTTGGTGATAACCTCTTGCTTTGTTGCTGCCACGGTTTCATGGTATGATCATTTTATGGCCTAGCCTAGGGGGGATGTCCCTTGGCATGTATGTTACCCTTCGGGAGGGGGGTGTCCTCCCATTTGGTTCTTCAATAATCTTATTGTTTTACATGTTTAGCTGAGGAGTTCAACTCCAGCAGTCTTGTGTTAGCCTATACCCAGGAGTGCTCACGGTAGATGCTTTAGGTTGTTACCTGATGGTGCATTAGTGGTACTTCTAGAACTTGTTACTGCATTCAAGAATGTTGCATGGCTTAGAGGTAGTTAATCCAGTAGGCTGCCCGATCTGTTGTTGTGTTGGTGTACTGCATGGTTTGCTGTGATGGATCTGTAACAGTAGAAGCTCTTGATCTGCAGAAGCCCTCCCAAGGGGATCAAAGTCCAACCCCGGTTATGCATATGATTCAGATATTTTGAGTGTTTTTTTTTGGGTAAATATTTTGAGTGTTTCTCCACCCTCTTTCCAAGATGGTTTAGAAACACTTAGTTTAAGTTTTAGTTATGTATTTACATTTTGTTATCCCTTTCCTAATGTTGCCAATTCGGCCATCCTGTTAATTTCCTTTCTTTATTTCTTTTCTTTTCTTTTCTTTTTTCTTTTCTTTTTTGTTCTCCCTGGGGTATGCCTCTTGTAGACTGTATATTCTGTTGCCTTCTTTTTATTTCAAGCTTATTTACCAAAAAAAAATATTTTTACCGTCTAGGAGGGGAACCATATCCCAAAATTGAGTATTGGCAAGGGCAGTGAGCTCATCATTCATCGCAGTTACCCAGTTTGGATCATGACAGACTTCTTTATAAGACCTTTCAAAATAGGTATGGAGACGAGATAATAAGGAGCAATAAGAAGAGGAAAAACAAGTATCAGTATAACCAAGTCTTACCGGGGGCGATGATCACGAGAAGGATACCGGCGTGCAGGCTGATCAGAGGCGTCCGAAGCAGGAGGGCGGGGAGTTGATTGAGCCCGTCGAACATAGTGTTGGGGAAAAGGAGGAATTGGGTGGGAATGAACAGGAGGAACACCCGTAACATCTGACAGGTCTAAAGTACGAACATATTCCTCTGCAGGAACTTCAAATGGAAATGGGTCAATATGCACAAGATCCTCTTTGGCGATAGGGGCTTGAGTGGATGGAAGAGAGAAGAAAGGCAAACGCTCGAGAAAAGAAACATGTCGAGACACATGCAATTTTTGGGTCACTGGATCATAACAACGGTAGCCCTTTTGTTGGATGCCGTATCCTAAGAAGACGCATAAAACACAACGAGCACTGAGCTTAGTTCGGTCCTTTTCAGGGAGAAGAACAAAGCAAGTGGAGCCAAACACACGAAGAATAGAGTAGTTGGGCACCGTGCCATAAAGTCGTGCATAAGGGGTCGAACCGACAAAAGTGGAGTAGGTATCCGATTGAGAAGATAAGCTGCAGTGAGCACAGCCTCTCCCCAAAAGATGGCTGGCACAAGAGAGAATAAAAGAAAAGACCGTGCAGTGTTGAGAAGATGACGATGCTTGCGTTCAGCACGGCCATTTTGGGCAAGAGTGTCGATACATGAAGATTGGTGAATAGTGCCGTGAGTTGCAAGAAAGCCATTAAATTCACCAAGAGAGTATTCCCTACCTAAATCAGTGAGAAGAATTTTGATTTCAGTGGAAAACTGAGTCTGAACCATGGAGTGAAAAGTGCGGAAAGCTTGATAAAAATCAAACTTATGTGTCAACAGATAGACCCATGTGAACCTAGTAAAGTCATCGACAAAAGAGACATAGTATCGGGAACCACCTTTGGTTGCAATTGGGGAAGGTCAACACAAATCGGTATGAACAAGGTGAAACGGAGAAGTAGTAACATAAACACTTTTATTAAAAGGTAAAGTTATTGTGCAGTAGCAGTATTGTTCCTGCTGCAGCAAACAAGGTCAAGCAGCAGTTATGTGCAAGCAGCCCAAACCATATTTGGTTCAACAAGACCAAGGCCCATGTTCAAGCTTCATGTCTACTGATCAAGGTCCATGCTTCAAGTCAATTCAAGTCACATTTGGATCAAGAACTCTAAGGTCCTTCTATGTTTTTGTTCAAGCTCCATTTACCATGTTCTAGCTTCTTGTTTTATGTTCATGGTTCTTGTTCATGTTTCTAGCATCAAGTCCTAAATTGTAGTGCTACTCTATCCTCATTTGTGAGGTGTTTCTCTCTCCTCTGATAGATGGGAGAGAAACATCTCTACAATGTTGTTTTTTTTTTTTTTTTTCCTCCCTGGGGTATGCCCCTTGTAGGCTGTATATTCTTTTGCCCCTTTTATTTTCAAGCTTATTTACCCAAAAAAAAAAAAAGGTAAAGTAGACATCTTTGCAAACTTACAACCATTGCATTCAGAAAATATCACTAACAGAAGTGTTTCCCAAAAAACCAGATTTAACTAAAACTTTCAAACGATCACTAGATAAATGTCCTAATCTAGAATGCCAAAGATAAAAAGGAGAAGACTGTTGATCTAAGCTAAAGGATGACATGACCGTGGTAGTAGACTCAATGGGAATATGTAAAGCCTCCAAAACATAAAGATCACCAACTCTACGTCCGGTCCCAATCTGCCTCTTGGACCTCTGATCCTGCACAACACAACCAGAAGAAGAAAACATAACATCAAAACAAGAATCAGAGAGTTAACTAATGAAAAGAAGACTACGGGATAACTGTGGAACATAAAAGACATTTGGTATAGAAAGAAAAGAAGAGGAGGTCGGGAGAATAGAACCAATAGAGACAACATGCATAGAAGAGCCATTTGTAGTGGAGACACTAATTGAGGATGTAGGGGAGACATAATGACTTATTAAGGACAAAGCAGGGGTCATATGATGGGAACAACCAGAATCAAAGATCAATGTGGTAGGTAGGATACTTGTGGTAAAGGAACCATGCAAACCTGACGGGGTGGTGGTCATAGCAGAAGCCTGTGAATGATGTGATTGGGTAGCCAAGGATGCCTGATACTACTGAAATTGCTGAAACTGATCAAACATGGGAGAAGGAGGGGACCCTATTAGAGGTAGCAAAAGCTGTTGGAGGATGAGAAACATGTTGATACTGCTGTGATGGCCAAGAAGATTGCTGAGACTGCTGGGGTGGCCGAGAGGAGGAGGAGGACTTAGAGCGAGAATTATTGCCCGTCATCTGTAATAATTTGGGACAGGAGTGCTTCAATGTCCCTTCTGATGATAGAAACTACACTCATCCATAGCAACACGAGGCTTAGGCTTGCCTGTAACCTGTATGAGGTGAGAAGCAGGAGTAGGCAACAGAGGTGCACTATACTGTGCAGGCGAAGCGACAAATACTGTCTGAGAAAGAGATGCATTAGAGGCCACCCTGAGCCTAGTTTCCTCTGCAATAAGTTCACGAACTGCACTGTCAACTGTAGAGCGAGGAGAACGATGAAGCATAGCCCCACGAAGAGGCTCGAATTGGTCACGAAGAGCCATAAGGAACTGGACCAAACGACGCCTCTCACGATATTCTATAAAGACAGGGGACTGCAAGCCTTCGGGTTCCATTAATGTTAACTGATCCCAATACTATGTCATCTCATTGTAAAAATCCTGAATTGATTTACCATGTTGCTTAGCATCGCGAATAGAGTTCTCAAGTTCATACTCCTTTGCAAAATCTGAATGGAGATACATGCCATGTAAATAGTCCCAAACTTCCTTCACCGTATCATACTTTGAGAAATTCATACCAATGGTGGGTTCAACAGAGTTATGAAACCACGTAAGAACTCTTGCATTTTCCAGTTCCCATTTTGCAAAGGCAATGACATAATCTGCATGTGTGGGATCATCTGACTTCACAGGAGTAGGTTTGACAATAGCCCCTGTTACATAGCACCACATGCCCTTACCAACAGCTAAATTTTTCATAACTTTAGCCCAATAGGAGTAGTTAACACCATTCAACCGAACACTGATAGCGTTAAACGTTTTATCGTCTGACATCATAACAGAGAGAATGCAATATACCAACGATACAGTTCGCAACAAACCTTGTACTAATCAGAGAACCAGTGAGAGCAAAAAAAGAAGACCCAGACGACTTCGAGTGAGTCTCGAATGCAAACAGAAGTCTCAAGTTCAAACAGACGTGACCAGAAAGGTTTCAAATGCAAATACAATCAGAATACTGCAGAAATACCTCAGAAAAACATCCAGATAATGAGTCCAGTTCGTTTCAAAGCAAGTTCAGGGTCGCTGGCAGTCCCAACGTGACAAACGATGGTCGGAAAGTTCAGAAGAGGGTTGTCGGTGGTTTGAGAAGGGGTAGCGAGTACTATAGAGGGTAGCCAGAGATCGGACGGCAAGTGCTAACGAGTATCGTCGGTGACTGTGGAGTGGTTGACGGTGATCTGAGTGACCAGAAAACTCTGCTATGGTGGATTTGAAGTGCAGCCGAGGAGAACCTAGTAGTTTTCGAGATCTATAGGGTTGATTTCCAGAAATCCTAGTAGATCTCAAGTCCAATAGGGATCAGAAACATCACTGTGGTGGTCGAATGGTGAAGAAAAGGGGTCGACGGAGGTTTGTGTGGCCGGAAAACCTTGCAACGACGGTCGGAAGAGGCTGTAGAGGACTCGTCGGAGAGTAACGAGTATGATGGTGGGCTGGAGAAGATCGATTGATGCTGTAGAGACGAAGCGTACTAGATACAGAGGATTCTATGCACAGAGAGAGAGAGAGAGAGAGAGAGAGAGAGAGAGAGAGAGAGAGAGAGAGAGAGAGAGAGAGAGAGAGAGAGACGATTGCTATTGGGCGGTGGATGACTGCTTTTAGGTAGAAGATGATGGCCCAGATGGCTGCTCTGATACCATATTACTTTGCAAAGGTGAGAGAAACGATCGTAAGTTTATTCCATTGGAAAAGAATACAATTACAATGAATGAAAAGGGCTTAAATAGAAATTGCCCCCTAAACCCTAATAAACATAATGAAGCCCTAATTAACATAAAGTCTAAACTACCCTTAAAATAATATAAAATAACGAGAGGGCGCTGGCCGCCATATATATTCTTAGTTGCCATCGTCTACCCTTTGCCAAGAGAGAGAGAGAGAGAGTCCAACAGAGTATTACCATTCTGTTGTGCTGATCTAATGTTCTCTGTTCTGTTTTAATGTAAGAGTAATTTTGGAGGCATCGTTTCTAGATCGTTTCCTTTGAGGCTTGCAGCGATTGGGTGTAGGGAAAAGTGCAAGAGTAGTTTGGGTAATATGAAATGTCGACAAATAGTTCAAACTTTTAAGAGTAGTATAGATTAGCTAGCGCTCTCATTAATACAAGTTCTTGTAGCGTGTAAAGTTAAAGGGCTAGAAGGTGAACTCGAATCCGATGACATTCAATCTTCTCATCTTCCTGTTTTCCAATTGGAAGCTCCAAATTTTAACCACAAAATCGTGGATATAGAGGTGAGGTTGTGGTGGTGGTGGTCCATGTTGATGCTAGACCTGGGCTACTTGCGAGCTTGGTCTTACCCATTTCTATCCAAATATCACTCATTTACCCCTGTAAGGCGTGTGGCAGTAGATAATCTTCAAACGAAATTATATCTAAATGGGTCATGGTTTTCCAGAATTTTATCATAGTCAAAGATGATAATACACTTAGCTTCGTAGAAAATGTTGCGGCGGAATTTGTAGACACCCCGATTTTGACCCGGGATACTTGTCAAGCACTCCCGATGATGAAATAGCCAACCGTGAACACCTTGAGGTTAAGAAAAGAGCTTGGACTTCCCCCGAACAACCTAAACCATCCCAAACCACCCCCAAATAACCTAAACCAACCCAATTGACCAAAATACCCCTCAAAATACCAAAACAAACCAAAGCTAACCACTGTACTGGAGTGGGATTGAGCGCTCAAACCCCCTGTTCGAGCGCTCAACCTCTGTCCAGTCTGTCGGTGGCAGAGTATCTAATGATGAGATTCCAACTGAATGCTGCCACCCAGCCGTTTTTCTGTTGCTCGCATGCAACTGATAGACTCTAGGGTAGGCCTCAATTACCTCATTAGGTCCTCCACTTCAAATCCTTACACTTCACCCCCTATTTTACTCCATAAAAACCCACCTTCTACATCATTTAGAGGGGTTAGAAACACTCTCATCATCTGAGCTATCACTCACTCACTCTCACTCTACATTTCCAGCAAGCATCAACTCATTATTCCAAGTTCAATCTTCTTCATCCATCAAACTCACCTTTGATCATCAAACCCTTTCATTAGAATACACCATCATCCACTTCGAGTCAACTCAAGCCACTCCACACCCATCATAAACTGATCAAAACATCCACATTGTTCATACAAACACAGCCACAACTCAATCATTCATCAAACCCCAAGTTCAAGCTCAAACCAAAGCCAAAAAGGTAGAAATCCATGTAAAGAGTTACGGTTTGGTGCTCCTGAGGGAGACCAGTGGGTTCATGGAGGTTCTCTATACCTCTAATGGACTCACAAGGTCTTAGATATGCAAGAAAATGATCTTTGAAAAACCCAGTTCCAAACAGCTCGAGCGCTCAAGGTTAAGACTATGAGCGCTCAAGCTCTTTGAGTACTGATTGTGTTTCTGTTGTTGCTGATCAAGCTTTATCTGGAAAATATCATTTTATGGTCACTAGAGGGTTCAATAAGTTTTAAACCAGTTTATCTTGCTTTTGATCATCGATCAATGAACCCAAAAGCCATAAAAAGTGATGTTTTGCCTTCATTAAGTCATGGATGATCTTATTTCATGAATAAAACAGTGCATCCCACTCTTTCAAACATGATCAGAAAGTTTTAAGTTTAAGTCACTATTAAAGAATGATCAGAGATCACAGAAGCTCACAACCCATGAATGGGGCTTGAGCGCTCAAGGCTAGCATTATGAGCGCTCAAACCTTGCTCAGTTTTGTAGTTGAATCCTGTTTACTGTTTACTTCCAGTTCTATGTTCTGTTTTCAGTTTGTGAGGTGTATGTGAAGTGTGTGTGTGTTGATGTTTGGCTAAGCCAACCTAATCTCGAAGCGTGTGTGTGTTAATGTTTGGCTAAGCCAACCTTATCTCAAAGTGTGTGTGTGTTGATGTGTTTGGCTATGCCAACCTGATCTCTTCTCCCTCTCTCACTCTAATCATGCTCATATGCGGTCTAATGTTTACTCCCTACTCACATGAACACCTCAAGTTTATTTTATCCAAGTTGTTGAAGTTTCAGTACAGTTTGCATCATCACATGTCATGTTTAACTAGTTTGTGATCCGGATGAGGGCAGCATGTTGCAGAAAGACTCAAATCCAAGGGGTGGTTTGAGCGCTCAATGCACTCCTTTGAGCGCTCAAGTCGTCTCTTGGTCCAGTCAAATCATTTGCTTACTCCAACTTGCTTTTGTGTTCAGAATATTCTGCAAAGTTTCCAAAACATTGAGCTTTCATTCTTCCTACTGTTTGCCCTATTTTTGGTCCAAAATTCAGTTTTGAAACCATGGTTGTGTGATTATGTCAATCTGTCCAGTGAGTAAAGTGGTGTTTTTGAACAAACAATGGTGATAAAAATGTGTTTTCATCAAGTCAGGATCACGGGAAGCATCATAAGCATGTTTGAGTCGAGGAGAGCTTGAGCACTCAAGCCCTTAACAGAGGGATCAGATTGGTCTAGTTTTGTGTTGGTTTCTGGCGTTGTTTTGAACATTTTGTCAACACCCTGTATATCCTTGTATCATTGCTTACTGTTTGATGTACTTGATAGTTCATACTCGCGCATCCCCACCATTCATGTAGACTCACGAAGCACATGCATACACCTAAGTTCCATCGTTGTGTTTATCATTGTTATATGGCTCCCATTCCCGATTTCCCGTACTTGCTCAAAGTTGAATCATAAACATTTCCCGCAATCCCACAAAAGTCAAGTAGAGACCGGTCTTCGAACCGGGCTAGGGGGGTGCCGTAAAACCCTTCCCCCTTCGTAACTGAGCCCTCGAACCTAAGATAGTATGGTGATGACGGGCCAGTAATCCTTATCCATTGAATGAGGCACGAGTCAATCGATGTTCGGTTCCTCGGGTACGATCCGCTAAAACCCGGGTGGCGACTCCGAATCGATAACCCAATCCGGAGGTGCGTCCACAGAATTGTTATCCAAAAAATAGAATTAACAATTATTATCTGGGAGAGTGCATGCTCAATTACTATTTAGAATTATTATATAAGTATTGTGAGAAAATCATGCCAAGAAAGCTAATAACTTACATTAGTGTGACGATTCCCTGTTGACCTTCAAAAATAAACTTCATATCTAGAAAGGTTCTTCAAACCAAATTACAAGGTTTGACAACAATAAAAAAACATAGAAACAGGAACGGGACACAATTTAGCTATAGGGCATCTCATTAGTACACATATCACAACCAAGAAAATGCATATGAAGAGACAATAGATTTCACTAACATTGACACATATAAAGAGTCAAGTAGACAAATAGTTCTTTTCATAATGCAACGAAAAAAGATTCTAAAAGACCATTGTTTTACAACTTATCATGAACCCACAGTTGGGTCTTAAATTATGCCCACCACTTAACGGATTGCAGCCTTCATTTCAATATACCCACAAGATATGATTCTCTTTGATGTGTCTTGGATACATGAAACCATGACACAACAAAATCCCTCATCAATGACCTTAACCTTCAGATTTTTTGGTCAATGAATCGTTTCACATATCTCCTCAAGAAAAACAAAGAGAACCATATAAATAAATAAATGCTATGCCTATCCAAAAATGGCCTGTTTAAGTGTGTTTGTGCGAATGTATCGAAGAAAGAAATAACCAGATACTTGTTATCATGAAGGAGAATTTTTTTTTTTGGGGTAAATAAGCTTGAACAAACACAAGCACAAACTTGCAATCAAACAGATATTCTCAAGTTCTTTCTAAAGGGGGGAGAAATTTCACAAGAAATTAAACAGACTCACCTTTTATTCCTTCGGTACATCAAAAGCTAAGACACATATCCATCTTTTGGGCACCGCCCAATTCAATCTTATAATTATTTCTATACCTTGACCTCAACTGATAGTGTTCATTTGAAAAGGCATTTATTATTCAATTGAAAGGGAAAAACTTCAAGAAAGAAAGAAAATCTAAGTGAAGCAAAGGAAAAATAACAACGAGACGGAGGAAGTGTATATTTTCTCTTTTTTTTTCTGTCAGCTTTTTTGTTCTTCACCCAGTTGTCGTAATGCTGTAAGGAAAAGTGATTAAATGATAAACTCTGGCCAAGAACTAGAATTGTGCTGAGGCACGAAAAAGATAATAGAGAGTAATACCTTTTAGTTCATAGAGCCCCTTAGCTCCAGATTTTTTATTTTGCCAAAACCAAGTTGGCCAGACTGTAGACCTGTCATGGAAATGCAACTTACATAGTCATAATCGTTACACGACATAAGTGGAAGCTAAAATCAACACTGAAATATGGTTCAGGCTTGAATAGAAAAGAAGGCAGAGAGCAATGTTCTACTCCCATCAAATGAAGAGTCCTTGTTCCGCATCTTAAGTAAGCTTGAGCCAAAGCAACATTAACACTGGGATCCTGAAACGAATATCAGAAAAGGCAGGTAATCATGATTAGTATCATAGATGAAAAGAGGGAAAATCGGAAATACAATTAATAGTAGAACCAAGATTTCGTAGAACAAAGATTAAATAGACAAATGTGAAGATGATCAAATATGAAAATGAAATAGAGAACTGTATTTTAAGTCACACTCTATTAGTTAGCTAATTTCATGGCAACTTCATAGCTCACCCACACACTAGACATAAGTATCATTATGGAGGTTTGCCTCATTCACATAAGCTAAAGGGAACCCATCAAGGGCAAACACCACTTTTAGTTACCATCCTTTACTGTCAGTGCTTAACTATTCAAGGTTCATTAGTGTGACGATTCCCTGTTGACCTTCAAAAATAAACTTCATATCTAGAAAGGTTCTTCAAACCAAATTACAAGGTTTGACAACAATAAAAAAACATAGAAACAGGAACGGGACACAATTTAGCTATAGGGCATCTCATTAGTACACATATCACAACCAAGAAAATGCATATGAAGAGACAATAGATTTCACTAACATTGACACATATAAAGAGTCAAGTAGACAAATAGTTCTTTTCATAATGCAACGAAAAAAGATTCTAAAAGACCATTGTTTTACAACTTATCATGAACCCACAGTTGGGTCTTAAATTATGCCCACCACTTAACGGATTGCAGCCTTCATTTCAATATACCCACAAGATATGATTCTCTTTGATGTGTCTTGGATACATGAAACCATGACACAACAAAATCCCTCATCAATGACCTTAACCTTCAGATTTTTTGGTCAATGAATCGTTTCACATATCTCCTCAAGAAAAACAAAGAGAACCATATAAATAAATAAATGCTATGCCTATCCAAAAATGGCCTGTTTAAGTGTGTTTGTGCGAATGTATCGAAGAAAGAAATAACCAGATACTTGTTATCATGAAGGAGAATTTTTTTTTTTGGGGTAAATAAGCTTGAACAAACACAAGCACAAACTTGCAATCAAACAGATATTCTCAAGTTCTTTCTAAAGGGGGGAGAAATTTCACAAGAAATTAAACAGACTCACCTTTTATTCCTTCGGTACATCAAAAGCTAAGACACATATCCATCTTTTGGGCACCGCCCAATTCAATCTTATAATTATTTCTATACCTTGACCTCAACTGATAGTGTTCATTTGAAAAGGCATTTATTATTCAATTGAAAGGGAAAAACTTCAAGAAAGAAAGAAAATCTAAGTGAAGCAAAGGAAAAATAACAACGAGACGGAGGAAGTGTATATTTTCTCTTTTTTTTTCTGTCAGCTTTTTTGTTCTTCACCCAGTTGTCGTAATGCTGTAAGGAAAAGTGATTAAATGATAAACTCTGGCCAAGAACTAGAATTGTGCTGAGGCACGAAAAAGATAATAGAGAGTAATACCTTTTAGTTCATAGAGCCCCTTAGCTCCAGATTTTTTATTTTGCCAAAACCAAGTTGGCCAGACTGTAGACCTGTCATGGAAATGCAACTTACATAGTCATAATCGTTACACGACATAAGTGGAAGCTAAAATCAACACTGAAATATGGTTCAGGCTTGAATAGAAAAGAAGGCAGAGAGCAATGTTCTACTCCCATCAAATGAAGAGTCCTTGTTCCGCATCTTAAGTAAGCTTGAGCCAAAGCAACATTAACACTGGGATCCTGAAACGAATATCAGAAAAGGCAGGTAATCATGATTAGTATCATAGATGAAAAGAGGGAAAATCGGAAATACAATTAATAGTAGAACCAAGATTTCGTAGAACAAAGATTAAATAGACAAATGTGAAGATGATCAAATATGAAAATGAAATAGAGAACTGTATTTTAAGTCACACTCTATTAGTTAGCTAATTTCATGGCAACTTCATAGCTCACCCACACACTAGACATAAGTATCATTATGGAGGTTTGCCTCATTCACATAAGCTAAAGGGAACCCATCAAGGGCAAACACCACTTTTAGTTACCATCCTTTACTGTCAGTGCTTAACTATTCAAGGTTCATTAGTGTGACGATTCCCTGTTGACCTTCAAAAATAAACTTCATATCTAGAAAGGTTCTTCAAACCAAATTACAAGGTTTGACAACAATAAAAAAACATAGAAACAGGAACGGGACACAATTTAGCTATAGGGCATCTCATTAGTACACATATCACAACCAAGAAAATGCATATGAAGAGACAATAGATTTCACTAACATTGACACATATAAAGAGTCAAGTAGACAAATAGTTCTTTTCATAATGCAACGAAAAAAGATTCTAAAAGACCATTGTTTTACAACTTATCATGAACCCACAGTTGGGTCTTAAATTATGCCCACCACTTAACGGATTGCAGCCTTCATTTCAATATACCCACAAGATATGATTCTCTTTGATGTGTCTTGGATACATGAAACCATGACACAACAAAATCCCTCATCAATGACCTTAACCTTCAGATTTTTTGGTCAATGAATCGTTTCACATATCTCCTCAAGAAAAACAAAGAGAACCATATAAATAAATAAATGCTATGCCTATCCAAAAATGGCCTGTTTAAGTGTGTTTGTGCGAATGTATCGAAGAAAGAAATAACCAGATACTTGTTATCATGAAGGAGAATTTTTTTTTTTGGGGTAAATAAGCTTGAACAAACACAAGCACAAACTTGCAATCAAACAGATATTCTCAAGTTCTTTCTAAAGGGGGGAGAAATTTCACAAGAAATTAAACAGACTCACCTTTTATTCCTTCGGTACATCAAAAGCTAAGACACATATCCATCTTTTGGGCACCGCCCAATTCAATCTTATAATTATTTCTATACCTTGACCTCAACTGATAGTGTTCATTTGAAAAGGCATTTATTATTCAATTGAAAGGGAAAAACTTCAAGAAAGAAAGAAAATCTAAGTGAAGCAAAGGAAAAATAACAACGAGACGGAGGAAGTGTATATTTTCTCTTTTTTTTTCTGTCAGCTTTTTTGTTCTTCACCCAGTTGTCGTAATGCTGTAAGGAAAAGTGATTAAATGATAAACTCTGGCCAAGAACTAGAATTGTGCTGAGGCACGAAAAAGATAATAGAGAGTAATACCTTTTAGTTCATAGAGCCCCTTAGCTCCAGATTTTTTATTTTGCCAAAACCAAGTTGGCCAGACTGTAGACCTGTCATGGAAATGCAACTTACATAGTCATAATCGTTACACGACATAAGTGGAAGCTAAAATCAACACTGAAATATGGTTCAGGCTTGAATAGAAAAGAAGGCAGAGAGCAATGTTCTACTCCCATCAAATGAAGAGTCCTTGTTCCGCATCTTAAGTAAGCTTGAGCCAAAGCAACATTAACACTGGGATCCTGAAACGAATATCAGAAAAGGCAGGTAATCATGATTAGTATCATAGATGAAAAGAGGGAAAATCGGAAATACAATTAATAGTAGAACCAAGATTTCGTAGAACAAAGATTAAATAGACAAATGTGAAGATGATCAAATATGAAAATGAAATAGAGAACTGTATTTTAAGTCACACTCTATTAGTTAGCTAATTTCATGGCAACTTCATAGCTCACCCACACACTAGACATAAGTATCATTATGGAGGTTTGCCTCATTCACATAAGCTAAAGGGAACCCATCAAGGGCAAACACCACTTTTAGTTACCATCCTTTACTGTCAGTGCTTAACTATTCAAGGTTCATTAGTGTGACGATTCCCTGTTGACCTTCAAAAATAAACTTCATATCTAGAAAGGTTCTTCAAACCAAATTACAAGGTTTGACAACAATAAAAAAACATAGAAACAGGAACGGGACACAATTTAGCTATAGGGCATCTCATTAGTACACATATCACAACCAAGAAAATGCATATGAAGAGACAATAGATTTCACTAACATTGACACATATAAAGAGTCAAGTAGACAAATAGTTCTTTTCATAATGCAACGAAAAAAGATTCTAAAAGACCATTGTTTTACAACTTATCATGAACCCACAGTTGGGTCTTAAATTATGCCCACCACTTAACGGATTGCAGCCTTCATTTCAATATACCCACAAGATATGATTCTCTTTGATGTGTCTTGGATACATGAAACCATGACACAACAAAATCCCTCATCAATGACCTTAACCTTCAGATTTTTTGGTCAATGAATCGTTTCACATATCTCCTCAAGAAAAACAAAGAGAACCATATAAATAAATAAATGCTATGCCTATCCAAAAATGGCCTGTTTAAGTGTGTTTGTGCGAATGTATCGAAGAAAGAAATAACCAGATACTTGTTATCATGAAGGAGAATTTTTTTTTTTGGGGTAAATAAGCTTGAACAAACACAAGCACAAACTTGCAATCAAACAGATATTCTCAAGTTCTTTCTAAAGGGGGGAGAAATTTCACAAGAAATTAAACAGACTCACCTTTTATTCCTTCGGTACATCAAAAGCTAAGACACATATCCATCTTTTGGGCACCGCCCAATTCAATCTTATAATTATTTCTATACCTTGACCTCAACTGATAGTGTTCATTTGAAAAGGCATTTATTATTCAATTGAAAGGGAAAAACTTCAAGAAAGAAAGAAAATCTAAGTGAAGCAAAGGAAAAATAACAACGAGACGGAGGAAGTGTATATTTTCTCTTTTTTTTTCTGTCAGCTTTTTTGTTCTTCACCCAGTTGTCGTAATGCTGTAAGGAAAAGTGATTAAATGATAAACTCTGGCCAAGAACTAGAATTGTGCTGAGGCACGAAAAAGATAATAGAGAGTAATACCTTTTAGTTCATAGAGCCCCTTAGCTCCAGATTTTTTATTTTGCCAAAACCAAGTTGGCCAGACTGTAGACCTGTCATGGAAATGCAACTTACATAGTCATAATCGTTACACGACATAAGTGGAAGCTAAAATCAACACTGAAATATGGTTCAGGCTTGAATAGAAAAGAAGGCAGAGAGCAATGTTCTACTCCCATCAAATGAAGAGTCCTTGTTCCGCATCTTAAGTAAGCTTGAGCCAAAGCAACATTAACACTGGGATCCTGAAACGAATATCAGAAAAGGCAGGTAATCATGATTAGTATCATAGATGAAAAGAGGGAAAATCGGAAATACAATTAATAGTAGAACCAAGATTTCGTAGAACAAAGATTAAATAGACAAATGTGAAGATGATCAAATATGAAAATGAAATAGAGAACTGTATTTTAAGTCACACTCTATTAGTTAGCTAATTTCATGGCAACTTCATAGCTCACCCACACACTAGACATAAGTATCATTATGGAGGTTTGCCTCATTCACATAAGCTAAAGGGAACCCATCAAGGGCAAACACCACTTTTAGTTACCATCCTTTACTGTCAGTGCTTAACTATTCAAGGTTCATTAGTGTGACGATTCCCTGTTGACCTTCAAAAATAAACTTCATATCTAGAAAGGTTCTTCAAACCAAATTACAAGGTTTGACAACAATAAAAAAACATAGAAACAGGAACGGGACACAATTTAGCTATAGGGCATCTCATTAGTACACATATCACAACCAAGAAAATGCATATGAAGAGACAATAGATTTCACTAACATTGACACATATAAAGAGTCAAGTAGACAAATAGTTCTTTTCATAATGCAACGAAAAAAGATTCTAAAAGACCATTGTTTTACAACTTATCATGAACCCACAGTTGGGTCTTAAATTATGCCCACCACTTAACGGATTGCAGCCTTCATTTCAATATACCCACAAGATATGATTCTCTTTGATGTGTCTTGGATACATGAAACCATGACACAACAAAATCCCTCATCAATGACCTTAACCTTCAGATTTTTTGGTCAATGAATCGTTTCACATATCTCCTCAAGAAAAACAAAGAGAACCATATAAATAAATAAATGCTATGCCTATCCAAAAATGGCCTGTTTAAGTGTGTTTGTGCGAATGTATCGAAGAAAGAAATAACCAGATACTTGTTATCATGAAGGAGAATTTTTTTTTTTGGGGTAAATAAGCTTGAACAAACACAAGCACAAACTTGCAATCAAACAGATATTCTCAAGTTCTTTCTAAAGGGGGGAGAAATTTCACAAGAAATTAAACAGACTCACCTTTTATTCCTTCGGTACATCAAAAGCTAAGACACATATCCATCTTTTGGGCACCGCCCAATTCAATCTTATAATTATTTCTATACCTTGACCTCAACTGATAGTGTTCATTTGAAAAGGCATTTATTATTCAATTGAAAGGGAAAAACTTCAAGAAAGAAAGAAAATCTAAGTGAAGCAAAGGAAAAATAACAACGAGACGGAGGAAGTGTATATTTTCTCTTTTTTTTTCTGTCAGCTTTTTTGTTCTTCACCCAGTTGTCGTAATGCTGTAAGGAAAAGTGATTAAATGATAAACTCTGGCCAAGAACTAGAATTGTGCTGAGGCACGAAAAAGATAATAGAGAGTAATACCTTTTAGTTCATAGAGCCCCTTAGCTCCAGATTTTTTATTTTGCCAAAACCAAGTTGGCCAGACTGTAGACCTGTCATGGAAATGCAACTTACATAGTCATAATCGTTACACGACATAAGTGGAAGCTAAAATCAACACTGAAATATGGTTCAGGCTTGAATAGAAAAGAAGGCAGAGAGCAATGTTCTACTCCCATCAAATGAAGAGTCCTTGTTCCGCATCTTAAGTAAGCTTGAGCCAAAGCAACATTAACACTGGGATCCTGAAACGAATATCAGAAAAGGCAGGTAATCATGATTAGTATCATAGATGAAAAGAGGGAAAATCGGAAATACAATTAATAGTAGAACCAAGATTTCGTAGAACAAAGATTAAATAGACAAATGTGAAGATGATCAAATATGAAAATGAAATAGAGAACTGTATTTTAAGTCACACTCTATTAGTTAGCTAATTTCATGGCAACTTCATAGCTCACCCACACACTAGACATAAGTATCATTATGGAGGTTTGCCTCATTCACATAAGCTAAAGGGAACCCATCAAGGGCAAACACCACTTTTAGTTACCATCCTTTACTGTCAGTGCTTAACTATTCAAGGTTCATTAGTGTGACGATTCCCTGTTGACCTTCAAAAATAAACTTCATATCTAGAAAGGTTCTTCAAACCAAATTACAAGGTTTGACAACAATAAAAAAACATAGAAACAGGAACGGGACACAATTTAGCTATAGGGCATCTCATTAGTACACATATCACAACCAAGAAAATGCATATGAAGAGACAATAGATTTCACTAACATTGACACATATAAAGAGTCAAGTAGACAAATAGTTCTTTTCATAATGCAACGAAAAAAGATTCTAAAAGACCATTGTTTTACAACTTATCATGAACCCACAGTTGGGTCTTAAATTATGCCCACCACTTAACGGATTGCAGCCTTCATTTCAATATACCCACAAGATATGATTCTCTTTGATGTGTCTTGGATACATGAAACCATGACACAACAAAATCCCTCATCAATGACCTTAACCTTCAGATTTTTTGGTCAATGAATCGTTTCACATATCTCCTCAAGAAAAACAAAGAGAACCATATAAATAAATAAATGCTATGCCTATCCAAAAATGGCCTGTTTAAGTGTGTTTGTGCGAATGTATCGAAGAAAGAAATAACCAGATACTTGTTATCATGAAGGAGAATTTTTTTTTTTGGGGTAAATAAGCTTGAACAAACACAAGCACAAACTTGCAATCAAACAGATATTCTCAAGTTCTTTCTAAAGGGGGGAGAAATTTCACAAGAAATTAAACAGACTCACCTTTTATTCCTTCGGTACATCAAAAGCTAAGACACATATCCATCTTTTGGGCACCGCCCAATTCAATCTTATAATTATTTCTATACCTTGACCTCAACTGATAGTGTTCATTTGAAAAGGCATTTATTATTCAATTGAAAGGGAAAAACTTCAAGAAAGAAAGAAAATCTAAGTGAAGCAAAGGAAAAATAACAACGAGACGGAGGAAGTGTATATTTTCTCTTTTTTTTTCTGTCAGCTTTTTTGTTCTTCACCCAGTTGTCGTAATGCTGTAAGGAAAAGTGATTAAATGATAAACTCTGGCCAAGAACTAGAATTGTGCTGAGGCACGAAAAAGATAATAGAGAGTAATACCTTTTAGTTCATAGAGCCCCTTAGCTCCAGATTTTTTATTTTGCCAAAACCAAGTTGGCCAGACTGTAGACCTGTCATGGAAATGCAACTTACATAGTCATAATCGTTACACGACATAAGTGGAAGCTAAAATCAACACTGAAATATGGTTCAGGCTTGAATAGAAAAGAAGGCAGAGAGCAATGTTCTACTCCCATCAAATGAAGAGTCCTTGTTCCGCATCTTAAGTAAGCTTGAGCCAAAGCAACATTAACACTGGGATCCTGAAACGAATATCAGAAAAGGCAGGTAATCATGATTAGTATCATAGATGAAAAGAGGGAAAATCGGAAATACAATTAATAGTAGAACCAAGATTTCGTAGAACAAAGATTAAATAGACAAATGTGAAGATGATCAAATATGAAAATGAAATAGAGAACTGTATTTTAAGTCACACTCTATTAGTTAGCTAATTTCATGGCAACTTCATAGCTCACCCACACACTAGACATAAGTATCATTATGGAGGTTTGCCTCATTCACATAAGCTAAAGGGAACCCATCAAGGGCAAACACCACTTTTAGTTACCATCCTTTACTGTCAGTGCTTAACTATTCAAGGTTCATTAGTGTGACGATTCCCTGTTGACCTTCAAAAATAAACTTCATATCTAGAAAGGTTCTTCAAACCAAATTACAAGGTTTGACAACAATAAAAAAACATAGAAACAGGAACGGGACACAATTTAGCTATAGGGCATCTCATTAGTACACATATCACAACCAAGAAAATGCATATGAAGAGACAATAGATTTCACTAACATTGACACATATAAAGAGTCAAGTAGACAAATAGTTCTTTTCATAATGCAACGAAAAAAGATTCTAAAAGACCATTGTTTTACAACTTATCATGAACCCACAGTTGGGTCTTAAATTATGCCCACCACTTAACGGATTGCAGCCTTCATTTCAATATACCCACAAGATATGATTCTCTTTGATGTGTCTTGGATACATGAAACCATGACACAACAAAATCCCTCATCAATGACCTTAACCTTCAGATTTTTTGGTCAATGAATCGTTTCACATATCTCCTCAAGAAAAACAAAGAGAATCATATAAATAAATAAATGCTATGCCTATCCAAAAATGGCCTGTTTAAGTGTGTTTGTGCGAATGTATCGAAGAAAGAAATAACCAGATACTTTTTTGGGTAAATAAGCTTGAAATAAAAAAAAAGGCTAAGCGGATATACAGCCTACAAGGGGCATACCCCAGGAGGACAAAAGAAAACAATGAAAGAAAAGAAAACAAAAGGAAACAAAAAAGGATGGCCAACAAGGCTACAATGGGGAGGGGTAAGTGACTAAATTAGACGAAGCTAAAACCTAGTAACATGAAATGGTAACTAAATGTTTCTAGGCCATCTAGGGAGATGGAGGAGAAACATTCAAAATGGAACTGAACAACTGAATTGAAGCTTGAGCATAGAATAGTAACCGGCCGCTAGGTGCAGCCGCAGTAGCAGTATGCAGCTCTTGAGATCACAATATGCAGCAGCAGAATGCAGTGCAGAAGTGAAATTTGGCATGACCTCTCGCTTGAAATAATGAAAACACAGCCTAATCTGCTGCAGCAGATTTAGAAACACAGGAGCTTAAACATGAGGATCATATTTGTTAGAACAACAGCAGCACTGCCCAAGTAGATGGACTACTCAGAACAGAGCATTGAATGGTGATCAAAGATGCAGATGAGTAACAAGCGGGGCAGGTTCCTTGGACATGAGGCTTGATGCTTGAGCAATGGAATGGATGCTTGAACATGGAATAAGTCCATGTATTGGGAGGAAGCCCCCTCCCAGAAGGGGATCATACATGCCAGGGACAACCCCCCATGGCTAGGCCTAATCTTGTGGATGCTGATCAGACACACAGCAGTCCAGATGAAACCATTGTTGATTAATACAGGACTACAAACTGCAGCAGTGTGTTGCAGCAGTAGAGCTGCAGTACAGGACTACAAACTGCAAGCAGCAGTGTAACTGCCAGCAGCTGTAACAGGGCTTGATGGCCACACTCACAGAATCTAGCAGTAGTAAGTTTCCATGTATAAAGTGAGCAGACAAGAGTACCAATGCAGCAGTAACAGATGGTTGCAACAGCCCTTGCAACCATGATATATGTGTAGCATCTAGCAATAATACTAACATCATCAAGAGTAACAACAGATAGTAGTGGATTGCAACAACCCTTGCAACCCAAATAACATCAATAAATAACCAGATACTTGTTATCATGAAGGAGAATTTTTTTTTTTGGGGTAAATAAGCTTGAACAAACACAAGCACAAACTTGCAATCAAACAGATATTCTCAAGTTCTTTCTAAAGGGGGGAGAAATTTCACAAGAAATTAAACAGACTCACCTTTTATTCCTTCGGTACATCAAAAGCTAAGACACATATCCATCTTTTGGGCACCGCCCAATTCAATCTTATAATTATTTCTATACCTTGACCTCAACTGATAGTGTTCATTTGAAAAGGCATTTATTATTCAATTGAAAGGGAAAAACTTCAAGAAAGAAAGAAAATCTAAGTGAAGCAAAGGAAAAATAACAACGAGACGGAGGAAGTGTATATTTTCTCTTTTTTTTTCTGTCAGCTTTTTTGTTCTTCACCCAGTTGTCGTAATGCTGTAAGGAAAAGTGATTAAATGATAAACTCTGGCCAAGAACTAGAATTGTGCTGAGGCACGAAAAAGATAATAGAGAGTAATACCTTTTAGTTCATAGAGCCCCTTAGCTCCAGATTTTTTATTTTGCCAAAACCAAGTTGGCCAGACTGTAGACCTGTCATGGAAATGCAACTTACATAGTCATAATCGTTACACGACATAAGTGGAAGCTAAAATCAACACTGAAATATGGTTCAGGCTTGAATAGAAAAGAAGGCAGAGAGCAATGTTCTACTCCCATCAAATGAAGAGTCCTTGTTCCGCATCTTAAGTAAGCTTGAGCCAAAGCAACATTAACACTGGGATCCTGAAACGAATATCAGAAAAGGCAGGTAATCATGATTAGTATCATAGATGAAAAGAGGGAAAATCGGAAATACAATTAATAGTAGAACCAAGATTTCGTAGAACAAAGATTAAATAGACAAATGTGAAGATGATCAAATATGAAAATGAAATAGAGAACTGTATTTTAAGTCACACTCTATTAGTTAGCTAATTTCATGGCAACTTCATAGCTCACCCACACACTAGACATAAGTATCATTATGGAGGTTTGCCTCATTCACATAAGCTAAAGGGAACCCATCAAGGGCAAACACCACTTTTAGTTACCATCCTTTACTGTCAGTGCTTAACTATTCAAGGTTCATTAGTGTGACGATTCCCTGTTGACCTTCAAAAATAAACTTCATATCTAGAAAGGTTCTTCAAACCAAATTACAAGGTTTGACAACAATAAAAAAACATAGAAACAGGAACGGGACACAATTTAGCTATAGGGCATCTCATTAGTACACATATCACAACCAAGAAAATGCATATGAAGAGACAATAGATTTCACTAACATTGACACATATAAAGAGTCAAGTAGACAAATAGTTCTTTTCATAATGCAACGAAAAAAGATTCTAAAAGACCATTGTTTTACAACTTATCATGAACCCACAGTTGGGTCTTAAATTATGCCCACCACTTAACGGATTGCAGCCTTCATTTCAATATACCCACAAGATATGATTCTCTTTGATGTGTCTTGGATACATGAAACCATGACACAACAAAATCCCTCATCAATGACCTTAACCTTCAGATTTTTTGGTCAATGAATCGTTTCACATATCTCCTCAAGAAAAACAAAGAGAATCATATAAATAAATAAATGCTATGCCTATCCAAAAATGGCCTGTTTAAGTGTGTTTGTGCGAATGTATCGAAGAAAGAAATAACCAGATACTTTTTTGGGTAAATAAGCTTGAAATAAAAAAAAGGCTAAGCGGATATACAGCCTACAAGGGGCATACCCCAGGAGGACAAAAGAAAACAATGAAAGAAAAGAAAACAAAAGGAAACAAAAAAGGATGGCCAACAAGGCTACAATGGGGAGGGGTAAGTGACTAAATTAGACGAAGCTAAAACCTAGTAACATGAAATGGTAACTAAATGTTTCTAGGCCATCTAGGGAGATGGAGGAGAAACATTCAAAATGGAACTGAACAACTGAATTGAAGCTTGAGCATAGAATAGTAACCGGCCGCTAGGTGCAGCCGCAGTAGCAGTATGCAGCTCTTGAGATCACAATATGCAGCAGCAGAATGCAGTGCAGAAGTGAAATTTGGCATGACCTCTCGCTTGAAATAATGAAAACACAGCCTAATCTGCTGCAGCAGATTTAGAAACACAGGAGCTTAAACATGAGGATCATATTTGTTAGAACAACAGCAGCACTGCCCAAGTAGATGGACTACTCAGAACAGAGCATTGAATGGTGATCAAAGATGCAGATGAGTAACAAGCGGGGCAGGTTCCTTGGACATGAGGCTTGATGCTTGAGCAATGGAATGGATGCTTGAACATGGAATAAGTCCATGTATTGGGAGGAAGCCCCCTCCCAGAAGGGGATCATACATGCCAGGGACAACCCCCCATGGCTAGGCCTAATCTTGTGGATGCTGATCAGACACACAGCAGTCCAGATGAAACCATTGTTGATTAATACAGGACTACAAACTGCAGCAGTGTGTTGCAGCAGTAGAGCTGCAGTACAGGACTACAAACTGCAAGCAGCAGTGTAACTGCCAGCAGCTGTAACAGGGCTTGATGGCCACACTCACAGAATCTAGCAGTAGTAAGTTTCCATGTATAAAGTGAGCAGACAAGAGTACCAATGCAGCAGTAACAGATGGTTGCAACAGCCCTTGCAACCATGATATATGTGTAGCATCTAGCAATAATACTAACATCATCAAGAGTAACAACAGATAGTAGTGGATTGCAACAACCCTTGCAACCCAAATAACATCAATAAATAACCAGATACTTGTTATCATGAAGGAGAATTTTTTTTTTTGGGGTAAATAAGCTTGAACAAACACAAGCACAAACTTGCAATCAAACAGATATTCTCAAGTTCTTTCTAAAGGGGGGAGAAATTTCACAAGAAATTAAACAGACTCACCTTTTATTCCTTCGGTACATCAAAAGCTAAGACACATATCCATCTTTTGGGCACCGCCCAATTCAATCTTATAATTATTTCTATACCTTGACCTCAACTGATAGTGTTCATTTGAAAAGGCATTTATTATTCAATTGAAAGGGAAAAACTTCAAGAAAGAAAGAAAATCTAAGTGAAGCAAAGGAAAAATAACAACGAGACGGAGGAAGTGTATATTTTCTCTTTTTTTTTCTGTCAGCTTTTTTGTTCTTCACCCAGTTGTCGTAATGCTGTAAGGAAAAGTGATTAAATGATAAACTCTGGCCAAGAACTAGAATTGTGCTGAGGCACGAAAAAGATAATAGAGAGTAATACCTTTTAGTTCATAGAGCCCCTTAGCTCCAGATTTTTTATTTTGCCAAAACCAAGTTGGCCAGACTGTAGACCTGTCATGGAAATGCAACTTACATAGTCATAATCGTTACACGACATAAGTGGAAGCTAAAATCAACACTGAAATATGGTTCAGGCTTGAATAGAAAAGAAGGCAGAGAGCAATGTTCTACTCCCATCAAATGAAGAGTCCTTGTTCCGCATCTTAAGTAAGCTTGAGCCAAAGCAACATTAACACTGGGATCCTGAAACGAATATCAGAAAAGGCAGGTAATCATGATTAGTATCATAGATGAAAAGAGGGAAAATCGGAAATACAATTAATAGTAGAACCAAGATTTCGTAGAACAAAGATTAAATAGACAAATGTGAAGATGATCAAATATGAAAATGAAATAGAGAACTGTATTTTAAGTCACACTCTATTAGTTAGCTAATTTCATGGCAACTTCATAGCTCACCCACACACTAGACATAAGTATCATTATGGAGGTTTGCCTCATTCACATAAGCTAAAGGGAACCCATCAAGGGCAAACACCACTTTTAGTTACCATCCTTTACTGTCAGTGCTTAACTATTCAAGGTTCATTAGTGTGACGATTCCCTGTTGACCTTCAAAAATAAACTTCATATCTAGAAAGGTTCTTCAAACCAAATTACAAGGTTTGACAACAATAAAAAAACATAGAAACAGGAACGGGACACAATTTAGCTATAGGGCATCTCATTAGTACACATATCACAACCAAGAAAATGCATATGAAGAGACAATAGATTTCACTAACATTGACACATATAAAGAGTCAAGTAGACAAATAGTTCTTTTCATAATGCAACGAAAAAAGATTCTAAAAGACCATTGTTTTACAACTTATCATGAACCCACAGTTGGGTCTTAAATTATGCCCACCACTTAACGGATTGCAGCCTTCATTTCAATATACCCACAAGATATGATTCTCTTTGATGTGTCTTGGATACATGAAACCATGACACAACAAAATCCCTCATCAATGACCTTAACCTTCAGATTTTTTGGTCAATGAATCGTTTCACATATCTCCTCAAGAAAAACAAAGAGAATCATATAAATAAATAAATGCTATGCCTATCCAAAAATGGCCTGTTTAAGTGTGTTTGTGCGAATGTATCGAAGAAAGAAATAACCAGATACTTTTTTGGGTAAATAAGCTTGAAATAAAAAAAAGGCTAAGCGGATATACAGCCTACAAGGGGCATACCCCAGGAGGACAAAAGAAAACAATGAAAGAAAAGAAAACAAAAGGAAACAAAAAAGGATGGCCAACAAGGCTACAATGGGGAGGGGTAAGTGACTAAATTAGACGAAGCTAAAACCTAGTAACATGAAATGGTAACTAAATGTTTCTAGGCCATCTAGGGAGATGGAGGAGAAACATTCAAAATGGAACTGAACAACTGAATTGAAGCTTGAGCATAGAATAGTAACCGGCCGCTAGGTGCAGCCGCAGTAGCAGTATGCAGCTCTTGAGATCACAATATGCAGCAGCAGAATGCAGTGCAGAAGTGAAATTTGGCATGACCTCTCGCTTGAAATAATGAAAACACAGCCTAATCTGCTGCAGCAGATTTAGAAACACAGGAGCTTAAACATGAGGATCATATTTGTTAGAACAACAACAGCACTGCCCAAGTAGATGGACTACTCAGAACAGAGCATTGAATGGTGATCAAAGATGCAGATGAGTAACAAGCGGGGCAGGTTCCTTGGACATGAGGCTTGATGCTTGAGCAATGGAATGGATGCTTGAACATGGAATAAGTCCATGTATTGGGAGGAAGCCCCCTCCCAGAAGGGGATCATACATGCCAGGGACAACCCCCCATGGCTAGGCCTAATCTTGTGGATGCTGATCAGACACACAGCAGTCCAGATGAAACCATTGTTGATTAATACAGGACTACAAACTGCAGCAGTGTGTTGCAGCAGTAGAGCTGCAGTACAGGACTACAAACTGCAAGCAGCAGTGTAACTGCCAGCAGCTGTAACAGGGCTTGATGGCCACACTCACAGAATCTAGCAGTAGTAAGTTTCCATGTATAAAGTGAGCAGACAAGAGTACCAATGCAGCAGTAACAGATGGTTGCAACAGCCCTTGCAACCATGATATATGTGTAGCATCTAGCAATAATACTAACATCATCAAGAGTAACAACAGATAGTAGTGGATTGCAACAACCCTTGCAACCCAAATAACATCAATAAATAACCAGATACTTGTTATCATGAAGGAGAATTTTTTTTTTTGGGGTAAATAAGCTTGAACAAACACAAGCACAAACTTGCAATCAAACAGATATTCTCAAGTTCTTTCTAAAGGGGGGAGAAATTTCACAAGAAATTAAACAGACTCACCTTTTATTCCTTCGGTACATCAAAAGCTAAGACACATATCCATCTTTTGGGCACCGCCCAATTCAATCTTATAATTATTTCTATACCTTGACCTCAACTGATAGTGTTCATTTGAAAAGGCATTTATTATTCAATTGAAAGGGAAAAACTTCAAGAAAGAAAGAAAATCTAAGTGAAGCAAAGGAAAAATAACAACGAGACGGAGGAAGTGTATATTTTCTCTTTTTTTTTCTGTCAGCTTTTTTGTTCTTCACCCAGTTGTCGTAATGCTGTAAGGAAAAGTGATTAAATGATAAACTCTGGCCAAGAACTAGAATTGTGCTGAGGCACGAAAAAGATAATAGAGAGTAATACCTTTTAGTTCATAGAGCCCCTTAGCTCCAGATTTTTTATTTTGCCAAAACCAAGTTGGCCAGACTGTAGACCTGTCATGGAAATGCAACTTACATAGTCATAATCGTTACACGACATAAGTGGAAGCTAAAATCAACACTGAAATATGGTTCAGGCTTGAATAGAAAAGAAGGCAGAGAGCAATGTTCTACTCCCATCAAATGAAGAGTCCTTGTTCCGCATCTTAAGTAAGCTTGAGCCAAAGCAACATTAACACTGGGATCCTGAAACGAATATCAGAAAAGGCAGGTAATCATGATTAGTATCATAGATGAAAAGAGGGAAAATCGGAAATACAATTAATAGTAGAACCAAGATTTCGTAGAACAAAGATTAAATAGACAAATGTGAAGATGATCAAATATGAAAATGAAATAGAGAACTGTATTTTAAGTCACACTCTATTAGTTAGCTAATTTCATGGCAACTTCATAGCTCACCCACACACTAGACATAAGTATCATTATGGAGGTTTGCCTCATTCACATAAGCTAAAGGGAACCCATCAAGGGCAAACACCACTTTTAGTTACCATCCTTTACTGTCAGTGCTTAACTATTCAAGGTTCATTAGTGTGACGATTCCCTGTTGACCTTCAAAAATAAACTTCATATCTAGAAAGGTTCTTCAAACCAAATTACAAGGTTTGACAACAATAAAAAAACATAGAAACAGGAACGGGACACAATTTAGCTATAGGGCATCTCATTAGTACACATATCACAACCAAGAAAATGCATATGAAGAGACAATAGATTTCACTAACATTGACACATATAAAGAGTCAAGTAGACAAATAGTTCTTTTCATAATGCAACGAAAAAAGATTCTAAAAGACCATTGTTTTACAACTTATCATGAACCCACAGTTGGGTCTTAAATTATGCCCACCACTTAACGGATTGCAGCCTTCATTTCAATATACCCACAAGATATGATTCTCTTTGATGTGTCTTGGATACATGAAACCATGACACAACAAAATCCCTCATCAATGACCTTAACCTTCAGATTTTTTGGTCAATGAATCGTTTCACATATCTCCTCAAGAAAAACAAAGAGAATCATATAAATAAATAAATGCTATGCCTATCCAAAAATGGCCTGTTTAAGTGTGTTTGTGCGAATGTATCGAAGAAAGAAATAACCAGATACTTTTTTGGGTAAATAAGCTTGAAATAAAAAAAAGGCTAAGCGGATATACAGCCTACAAGGGGCATACCCCAGGAGGACAAAAGAAAACAATGAAAGAAAAGAAAACAAAAGGAAACAAAAAAGGATGGCCAACAAGGCTACAATGGGGAGGGGTAAGTGACTAAATTAGACGAAGCTAAAACCTAGTAACATGAAATGGTAACTAAATGTTTCTAGGCCATCTAGGGAGATGGAGGAGAAACATTCAAAATGGAACTGAACAACTGAATTGAAGCTTGAGCATAGAATAGTAACCGGCCGCTAGGTGCAGCCGCAGTAGCAGTATGCAGCTCTTGAGATCACAATATGCAGCAGCAGAATGCAGTGCAGAAGTGAAATTTGGCATGACCTCTCGCTTGAAATAATGAAAACACAGCCTAATCTGCTGCAGCAGATTTAGAAACACAGGAGCTTAAACATGAGGATCATATTTGTTAGAACAACAGCAGCACTGCCCAAGTAGATGGACTACTCAGAACAGAGCATTGAATGGTGATCAAAGATGCAGATGAGTAACAAGCGGGGCAGGTTCCTTGGACATGAGGCTTGATGCTTGAGCAATGGAATGGATGCTTGAACATGGAATAAGTCCATGTATTGGGAGGAAGCCCCCTCCCAGAAGGGGATCATACATGCCAGGGACAACCCCCCATGGCTAGGCCTAATCTTGTGGATGCTGATCAGACACACAGCAGTCCAGATGAAACCATTGTTGATTAATACAGGACTACAAACTGCAGCAGTGTGTTGCAGCAGTAGAGCTGCAGTACAGGACTACAAACTGCAAGCAGCAGTGTAACTGCCAGCAGCTGTAACAGGGCTTGATGGCCACACTCACAGAATCTAGCAGTAGTAAGTTTCCATGTATAAAGTGAGCAGACAAGAGTACCAATGCAGCAGTAACAGATGGTTGCAACAGCCCTTGCAACCATGATATATGTGTAGCATCTAGCAATAATACTAACATCATCAAGAGTAACAACAGATAGTAGTGGATTGCAACAACCCTTGCAACCCAAATAACATCAATAAATAACCAGATACTTGTTATCATGAAGGAGAATTTTTTTTTTTGGGGTAAATAAGCTTGAACAAACACAAGCACAAACTTGCAATCAAACAGATATTCTCAAGTTCTTTCTAAAGGGGGGAGAAATTTCACAAGAAATTAAACAGACTCACCTTTTATTCCTTCGGTACATCAAAAGCTAAGACACATATCCATCTTTTGGGCACCGCCCAATTCAATCTTATAATTATTTCTATACCTTGACCTCAACTGATAGTGTTCATTTGAAAAGGCATTTATTATTCAATTGAAAGGGAAAAACTTCAAGAAAGAAAGAAAATCTAAGTGAAGCAAAGGAAAAATAACAACGAGACGGAGGAAGTGTATATTTTCTCTTTTTTTTTCTGTCAGCTTTTTTGTTCTTCACCCAGTTGTCGTAATGCTGTAAGGAAAAGTGATTAAATGATAAACTCTGGCCAAGAACTAGAATTGTGCTGAGGCACGAAAAAGATAATAGAGAGTAATACCTTTTAGTTCATAGAGCCCCTTAGCTCCAGATTTTTTATTTTGCCAAAACCAAGTTGGCCAGACTGTAGACCTGTCATGGAAATGCAACTTACATAGTCATAATCGTTACACGACATAAGTGGAAGCTAAAATCAACACTGAAATATGGTTCAGGCTTGAATAGAAAAGAAGGCAGAGAGCAATGTTCTACTCCCATCAAATGAAGAGTCCTTGTTCCGCATCTTAAGTAAGCTTGAGCCAAAGCAACATTAACACTGGGATCCTGAAACGAATATCAGAAAAGGCAGGTAATCATGATTAGTATCATAGATGAAAAGAGGGAAAATCGGAAATACAATTAATAGTAGAACCAAGATTTCGTAGAACAAAGATTAAATAGACAAATGTGAAGATGATCAAATATGAAAATGAAATAGAGAACTATATTTTAAGTCACACTCTATTAGTTAGCTAATTTCATGGCAACTTCATAGCTCACCCACACACTAGACATAAGTATCATTATGGAGGTTTGCCTCATTCACATAAGCTAAAGGGAACCCATCAAGGGCAAACACCACTTTTAGTTACCATCCTTTACTGTCAGTGCTTAACTATTCAAGGTTCATTAGTGTGACGATTCCCTGTTGACCTTCAAAAATAAACTTCATATCTAGAAAGGTTCTTCAAACCAAATTACAAGGTTTGACAACAATAAAAAAACATAGAAACAGGAACGGGACACAATTTAGCTATAGGGCATCTCATTAGTACACATATCACAACCAAGAAAATGCATATGAAGAGACAATAGATTTCACTAACATTGACACATATAAAGAGTCAAGTAGACAAATAGTTCTTTTCATAATGCAACGAAAAAAGATTCTAAAAGACCATTGTTTTACAACTTATCATGAACCCACAGTTGGGTCTTAAATTATGCCCACCACTTAACGGATTGCAGCCTTCATTTCAATATACCCACAAGATATGATTCTCTTTGATGTGTCTTGGATACATGAAACCATGACACAACAAAATCCCTCATCAATGACCTTAACCTTCAGATTTTTTGGTCAATGAATCGTTTCACATATCTCCTCAAGAAAAACAAAGAGAACCATATAAATAAATAAATGCTATGCCTATCCAAAAATGGCCTGTTTAAGTGTGTTTGTGCGAATGTATCGAAGAAAGAAATAACCAGATACTTGTTATCATGAAGGAGAATTTTTTTTTTTGGGGTAAATAAGCTTGAACAAACACAAGCACAAACTTGCAATCAAACAGATATTCTCAAGTTCTTTCTAAAGGGGGGAGAAATTTCACAAGAAATTAAACAGACTCACCTTTTATTCCTTCGGTACATCAAAAGCTAAGACACATATCCATCTTTTGGGCACCGCCCAATTCAATCTTATAATTATTTCTATACCTTGACCTCAACTGATAGTGTTCATTTGAAAAGGCATTTATTATTCAATTGAAAGGGAAAAACTTCAAGAAAGAAAGAAAATCTAAGTGAAGCAAAGGAAAAATAACAACGAGACGGAGGAAGTGTATATTTTCTCTTTTTTTTTCTGTCAGCTTTTTTGTTCTTCACCCAGTTGTCGTAATGCTGTAAGGAAAAGTGATTAAATGATAAACTCTGGCCAAGAACTAGAATTGTGCTGAGGCACGAAAAAGATAATAGAGAGTAATACCTTTTAGTTCATAGAGCCCCTTAGCTCCAGATTTTTTATTTTGCCAAAACCAAGTTGGCCAGACTGTAGACCTGTCATGGAAATGCAACTTACATAGTCATAATCGTTACACGACATAAGTGGAAGCTAAAATCAACACTGAAATATGGTTCAGGCTTGAATAGAAAAGAAGGCAGAGAGCAATGTTCTACTCCCATCAAATGAAGAGTCCTTGTTCCGCATCTTAAGTAAGCTTGAGCCAAAGCAACATTAACACTGGGATCCTGAAACGAATATCAGAAAAGGCAGGTAATCATGATTAGTATCATAGATGAAAAGAGGGAAAATCGGAAATACAATTAATAGTAGAACCAAGATTTCGTAGAACAAAGATTAAATAGACAAATGTGAAGATGATCAAATATGAAAATGAAATAGAGAACTGTATTTTAAGTCACACTCTATTAGTTAGCTAATTTCATGGCAACTTCATAGCTCACCCACACACTAGACATAAGTATCATTATGGAGGTTTGCCTCATTCACATAAGCTAAAGGGAACCCATCAAGGGCAAACACCACTTTTAGTTACCATCCTTTACTGTCAGTGCTTAACTATTTAAGGTTCATTAGTGTGACGATTCCCTGTTGACCTTCAAAAATAAACTTCATATCTAGAAAGGTTCTTCAAACCAAATTACAAGGTTTGACAACAATAAAAAAACATAGAAACAGGAACGGGACACAATTTAGCTATAGGGCATCTCATTAGTACACATATCACAACCAAGAAAATGCATATGAAGAGACAATAGATTTCACTAACATTGACACATATAAAGAGTCAAGTAGACAAATAGTTCTTTTCATAATGCAACGAAAAAAGATTCTAAAAGACCATTGTTTTACAACTTATCATGAACCCACAGTTGGGTCTTAAATTATGCCCACCACTTAACGGATTGCAGCCTTCATTTCAATATACCCACAAGATATGATTCTCTTTGATGTGTCTTGGATACATGAAACCATGACACAACAAAATCCCTCATCAATGACCTTAACCTTCAGATTTTTTGGTCAATGAATCGTTTCACATATCTCCTCAAGAAAAACAAAGAGAATCATATAAATAGATAAATGCTATGCCTATCCAAAAATGGCCTGTTTAAGTGTGTTTGTGCGAATGTATCGAAGAAAGAAATAACCAGATACTTGTTATCATGAAGGAGAATTTTTTTTTTTGGGGTAAATAAGCTTGAACAAACACAAGCACAAACTTGCAATCAAACAGATATTCTCAAGTTCTTTCTAAAGGGGGGAGAAATTTCACAAGAAATTAAACAGACTCACCTTTTATTCCTTCGGTACATCAAAAGCTAAGACACATATCCATCTTTTGGGCACCGCCCAATTCAATCTTATAATTATTTCTATACCTTGACCTCAACTGATAGTGTTCATTTGAAAAGGCATTTATTATTCAATTGAAAGGGAAAAACTTCAAGAAAGAAAGAAAATCTAAGTGAAGCAAAGGAAAAATAACAACGAGACGGAGGAAGTGTATATTTTCTCTTTTTTTTTCTGTCAGCTTTTTTGTTCTTCACCCAGTTGTCGTAATGCTGTAAGGAAAAGTGATTAAATGATAAACTCTGGCCAAGAACTAGAATTGTGCTGAGGCACGAAAAAGATAATAGAGAGTAATACCTTTTAGTTCATAGAGCCCCTTAGCTCCAGATTTTTTATTTTGCCAAAACCAAGTTGGCCAGACTGTAGACCTGTCATGGAAATGCAACTTACATAGTCATAATCGTTACACGACATAAGTGGAAGCTAAAATCAACACTGAAATATGGTTCAGGCTTGAATAGAAAAGAAGGCAGAGAGCAATGTTCTACTCCCATCAAATGAAGAGTCCTTGTTCCGCATCTTAAGTAAGCTTGAGCCAAAGCAACATTAACACTGGGATCCTGAAACGAATATCAGAAAAGGCAGGTAATCATGATTAGTATCATAGATGAAAAGAGGGAAAATCGGAAATACAATTAATAGTAGAACCAAGATTTCGTAGAACAAAGATTAAATAGACAAATGTGAAGATGATCAAATATGAAAATGAAATAGAGAACTGTATTTTAAGTCACACTCTATTAGTTAGCTAATTTCATGGCAACTTCATAGCTCACCCACACACTAGACATAAGTATCATTATGGAGGTTTGCCTCATTCACATAAGCTAAAGGGAACCCATCAAGGGCAAACACCACTTTTAGTTACCATCCTTTACTGTCAGTGCTTAACTATTCAAGGTTCATTAGTGTGACGATTCCCTGTTGACCTTCAAAAATAAACTTCATATCTAGAAAGGTTCTTCAAACCAAATTACAAGGTTTGACAACAATAAAAAAACATAGAAACAGGAACGGGACACAATTTAGCTATAGGGCATCTCATTAGTACACATATCACAACCAAGAAAATGCATATGAAGAGACAATAGATTTCACTAACATTGACACATATAAAGAGTCAAGTAGACAAATAGTTCTTTTCATAATGCAACGAAAAAAGATTCTAAAAGACCATTGTTTTACAACTTATCATGAACCCACAGTTGGGTCTTAAATTATGCCCACCACTTAACGGATTGCAGCCTTCATTTCAATATACCCACAAGATATGATTCTCTTTGATGTGTCTTGGATACATGAAACCATGACACAACAAAATCCCTCATCAATGACCTTAACCTTCAGATTTTTTGGTCAATGAATCGTTTCACATATCTCCTCAAGAAAAACAAAGAGAACCATATAAATAAATAAATGCTATGCCTATCCAAAAATGGCCTGTTTAAGTGTGTTTGTGCGAATGTATCGAAGAAAGAAATAACCAGATACTTGTTATCATGAAGGAGAATTTTTTTTTTTGGGGTAAATAAGCTTGAACAAACACAAGCACAAACTTGCAATCAAACAGATATTCTCAAGTTCTTTCTAAAGGGGGGAGAAATTTCACAAGAAATTAAACAGACTCACCTTTTATTCCTTCGGTACATCAAAAGCTAAGACACATATCCATCTTTTGGGCACCGCCCAATTCAATCTTATAATTATTTCTATACCTTGACCTCAACTGATAGTGTTCATTTGAAAAGGCATTTATTATTCAATTGAAAGGGAAAAACTTCAAGAAAGAAAGAAAATCTAAGTGAAGCAAAGGAAAAATAACAACGAGACGGAGGAAGTGTATATTTTCTCTTTTTTTTTCTGTCAGCTTTTTTGTTCTTCACCCAGTTGTCGTAATGCTGTAAGGAAAAGTGATTAAATGATAAACTCTGGCCAAGAACTAGAATTGTGCTGAGGCACGAAAAAGATAATAGAGAGTAATACCTTTTAGTTCATAGAGCCCCTTAGCTCCAGATTTTTTATTTTGCCAAAACCAAGTTGGCCAGACTGTAGACCTGTCATGGAAATGCAACTTACATAGTCATAATCGTTACACGACATAAGTGGAAGCTAAAATCAACACTGAAATATGGTTCAGGCTTGAATAGAAAAGAAGGCAGAGAGCAATGTTCTACTCCCATCAAATGAAGAGTCCTTGTTCCGCATCTTAAGTAAGCTTGAGCCAAAGCAACATTAACACTGGGATCCTGAAACGAATATCAGAAAAGGCAGGTAATCATGATTAGTATCATAGATGAAAAGAGGGAAAATCGGAAATACAATTAATAGTAGAACCAAGATTTCGTAGAACAAAGATTAAATAGACAAATGTGAAGATGATCAAATATGAAAATGAAATAGAGAACTGTATTTTAAGTCACACTCTATTAGTTAGCTAATTTCATGGCAACTTCATAGCTCACCCACACACTAGACATAAGTATCATTATGGAGGTTTGCCTCATTCACATAAGCTAAAGGGAACCCATCAAGGGCAAACACCACTTTTAGTTACCATCCTTTACTGTCAGTGCTTAACTATTTAAGGTTCATTAGTGTGACGATTCCCTGTTGACCTTCAAAAATAAACTTCATATCTAGAAAGGTTCTTCAAACCAAATTACAAGGTTTGACAACAATAAAAAAACATAGAAACAGGAACGGGACACAATTTAGCTATAGGGCATCTCATTAGTACACATATCACAACCAAGAAAATGCATATGAAGAGACAATAGATTTCACTAACATTGACACATATAAAGAGTCAAGTAGACAAATAGTTCTTTTCATAATGCAACGAAAAAAGATTCTAAAAGACCATTGTTTTACAACTTATCATGAACCCACAGTTGGGTCTTAAATTATGCCCACCACTTAACGGATTGCAGCCTTCATTTCAATATACCCACAAGATATGATTCTCTTTGATGTGTCTTGGATACATGAAACCATGACACAACAAAATCCCTCATCAATGACCTTAACCTTCAGATTTTTTGGTCAATGAATCGTTTCACATATCTCCTCAAGAAAAACAAAGAGAATCATATAAATAGATAAATGCTATGCCTATCCAAAAATGGCCTGTTTAAGTGTGTTTGTGCGAATGTATCGAAGAAAGAAATAACCAGATACTTGTTATCATGAAGGAGAATTTTTTTTTTTGGGGTAAATAAGCTTGAACAAACACAAGCACAAACTTGCAATCAAACAGATATTCTCAAGTTCTTTCTAAAGGGGGGAGAAATTTCACAAGAAATTAAACAGACTCACCTTTTATTCCTTCGGTACATCAAAAGCTAAGACACATATCCATCTTTTGGGCACCGCCCAATTCAATCTTATAATTATTTCTATACCTTGACCTCAACTGATAGTGTTCATTTGAAAAGGCATTTATTATTCAATTGAAAGGGAAAAACTTCAAGAAAGAAAGAAAATCTAAGTGAAGCAAAGGAAAAATAACAACGAGACGGAGGAAGTGTATATTTTCTCTTTTTTTTTCTGTCAGCTTTTTTGTTCTTCACCCAGTTGTCGTAATGCTGTAAGGAAAAGTGATTAAATGATAAACTCTGGCCAAGAACTAGAATTGTGCTGAGGCACGAAAAAGATAATAGAGAGTAATACCTTTTAGTTCATAGAGCCCCTTAGCTCCAGATTTTTTATTTTGCCAAAACCAAGTTGGCCAGACTGTAGACCTGTCATGGAAATGCAACTTACATAGTCATAATCGTTACACGACATAAGTGGAAGCTAAAATCAACACTGAAATATGGTTCAGGCTTGAATAGAAAAGAAGGCAGAGAGCAATGTTCTACTCCCATCAAATGAAGAGTCCTTGTTCCGCATCTTAAGTAAGCTTGAGCCAAAGCAACATTAACACTGGGATCCTGAAACGAATATCAGAAAAGGCAGGTAATCATGATTAGTATCATAGATGAAAAGAGGGAAAATCGGAAATACAATTAATAGTAGAACCAAGATTTCGTAGAACAAAGATTAAATAGACAAATGTGAAGATGATCAAATATGAAAATGAAATAGAGAACTGTATTTTAAGTCACACTCTATTAGTTAGCTAATTTCATGGCAACTTCATAGCTCACCCACACACTAGACATAAGTATCATTATGGAGGTTTGCCTCATTCACATAAGCTAAAGGGAACCCATCAAGGGCAAACACCACTTTTAGTTACCATCCTTTACTGTCAGTGCTTAACTATTTAAGGTTCATTAGTGTGACGATTCCCTGTTGACCTTCAAAAATAAACTTCATATCTAGAAAGGTTCTTCAAACCAAATTACAAGGTTTGACAACAATAAAAAAACATAGAAACAGGAACGGGACACAATTTAGCTATAGGGCATCTCATTAGTACACATATCACAACCAAGAAAATGCATATGAAGAGACAATAGATTTCACTAACATTGACACATATAAAGAGTCAAGTAGACAAATAGTTCTTTTCATAATGCAACGAAAAAAGATTCTAAAAGACCATTGTTTTACAACTTATCATGAACCCACAGTTGGGTCTTAAATTATGCCCACCACTTAACGGATTGCAGCCTTCATTTCAATATACCCACAAGATATGATTCTCTTTGATGTGTCTTGGATACATGAAACCATGACACAACAAAATCCCTCATCAATGACCTTAACCTTCAGATTTTTTGGTCAATGAATCGTTTCACATATCTCCTCAAGAAAAACAAAGAGAATCATATAAATAGATAAATGCTATGCCTATCCAAAAATGGCCTGTTTAAGTGTGTTTGTGCGAATGTATCGAAGAAAGAAATAACCAGATACTTGTTATCATGAAGGAGAATTTTTTTTTTTTGGGGTAAATAAGCTTGAACAAACACAAGCACAAACTTGCAATCAAACAGATATTCTCAAGTTCTTTCTAAAGGGGGGAGAAATTTCACAAGAAATTAAACAGACTCACCTTTTATTCCTTCGGTACATCAAAAGCTAAGACACATATCCATCTTTTGGGCACCGCCCAATTCAATCTTATAATTATTTCTATACCTTGACCTCAACTGATAGTGTTCATTTGAAAAGGCATTTATTATTCAATTGAAAGGGAAAAACTTCAAGAAAGAAAGAAAATCTAAGTGAAGCAAAGGAAAAATAACAACGAGACGGAGGAAGTGTATATTTTCTCTTTTTTTTTCTGTCAGCTTTTTTGTTCTTCACCCAGTTGTCGTAATGCTGTAAGGAAAAGTGATTAAATGATAAACTCTGGCCAAGAACTAGAATTGTGCTGAGGCACGAAAAAGATAATAGAGAGTAATACCTTTTAGTTCATAGAGCCCCTTAGCTCCAGATTTTTTATTTTGCCAAAACCAAGTTGGCCAGACTGTAGACCTGTCATGGAAATGCAACTTACATAGTCATAATCGTTACACGACATAAGTGGAAGCTAAAATCAACACTGAAATATGGTTCAGGCTTGAATAGAAAAGAAGGCAGAGAGCAATGTTCTACTCCCATCAAATGAAGAGTCCTTGTTCCGCATCTTAAGTAAGCTTGAGCCAAAGCAACATTAACACTGGGATCCTGAAACGAATATCAGAAAAGGCAGGTAATCATGATTAGTATCATAGATGAAAAGAGGGAAAATCGGAAATACAATTAATAGTAGAACCAAGATTTCGTAGAACAAAGATTAAATAGACAAATGTGAAGATGATCAAATATGAAAATGAAATAGAGAACTGTATTTTAAGTCACACTCTATTAGTTAGCTAATTTCATGGCAACTTCATAGCTCACCCACACACTAGACATAAGTATCATTATGGAGGTTTGCCTCATTCACATAAGCTAAAGGGAACCCATCAAGGGCAAACACCACTTTTAGTTACCATCCTTTACTGTCAGTGCTTAACTATTTAAGGTTCATTAGTGTGACGATTCCCTGTTGACCTTCAAAAATAAACTTCATATCTAGAAAGGTTCTTCAAACCAAATTACAAGGTTTGACAACAATAAAAAAACATAGAAACAGGAACGGGACACAATTTAGCTATAGGGCATCTCATTAGTACACATATCACAACCAAGAAAATGCATATGAAGAGACAATAGATTTCACTAACATTGACACATATAAAGAGTCAAGTAGACAAATAGTTCTTTTCATAATGCAACGAAAAAAGATTCTAAAAGACCATTGTTTTACAACTTATCATGAACCCACAGTTGGGTCTTAAATTATGCCCACCACTTAACGGATTGCAGCCTTCATTTCAATATACCCACAAGATATGATTCTCTTTGATGTGTCTTGGATACATGAAACCATGACACAACAAAATCCCTCATCAATGACCTTAACCTTCAGATTTTTTGGTCAATGAATCGTTTCACATATCTCCTCAAGAAAAACAAAGAGAATCATATAAATAGATAAATGCTATGCCTATCCAAAAATGGCCTGTTTAAGTGTGTTTGTGCGAATGTATCGAAGAAAGAAATAACCAGATACTTGTTATCAT